>QEWY01004197.1:752005-1480322 GCA_006503575.1 Baylisascaris schroederi | reverse complement strand
CATACACACATACACACATACACACATACACACATACATACACACATACACACCTACACACATACACACATACACACATACACATATACACACATACACACATACACACATACACACATACACACACACACATACACACACATATATACACACACACACACATATACACACACACACACACACAGGCACAAGTGTTGGGGCGTTTGCAATATGGTCACTTCACCTCATAGCAAAAATGTTTCATTTTGTAACCCACTAGTTTCTTATTTTTATTTTTTATTAAAGCGTTATCAAAGCTGCAACATATAATTAAATCGATAGATAAAAGTACGAATATCTATGATGGGATATCCATCTGGAATGTTGCAAATATAAAGTAATACAGAAGCTGCAAAGATTTGGATGATGTCAATGAGGCATCTCATATTTATGCGTATTTATGGCTAATCAAGAAATATTATTATCAAAATTGAGTATATAGGATTCATCCATGTTGCACGTTTAGATCCATATTTTCTGCATTGCTGTCTTGTTTATTCATTGCCGCCTTTCCTCGTGCAACTCTTTTTGCGTTGTCTATAGCGCATCAACAACCATACACATCGCAATGTTGGTTGGGGTCGATGTTTGTGTCTTTCTATGCCAATGAATAACGAGTAATAGCAATGCTATAATACCAATCGATTTGCACCATTCATTCTCATACTCAACACAACACACACTTTTATATAAGCTGCAAGCGGATGCTGTCACATTTTGCACACATAAATAAACGTCGAAGAAATTTGTGTGTGGTGGTTAGTGCTGATGCGCCCATACTTCTTTACCGTAATGGAATGGCAGTTTGTTTCCCGCATCCATAGGTGTGTATTTTTGTTGGCAACCGATTCGACAGTGTTGTTCACTTAGGTAACGTGCATTCAACCAACCGATCAACCCGCTCATTCACCTAACAAATAACATCATCATCATCGTTTGCACACCCCATACAGCAATACGGACAGCACGTCTGCCAATTGGGCGGATCATTGTAAAACATTGTGAACTCCTCTACTTCCTCTCTCTTTTCAATGCAGCGCTTTTAATGAACATAGCAAAATAAAGTGAAATAATGTTCATATCGTAGAAGAATAGTAGTTCTTTATTATAATAAAATCATTGTTGAATATTGTCTGGTTTTTACTGTGCTTGAAAAGGAGATAAAAAATTTCAACAATGTAGCAAAAAAAGGATATTAATTTCAATAATTTCAAAAAAGGATAAAAGCATCATTTCTAACGCCGAAAAGAATATGTTAAAATATATTTGTTGATAATTTTTATATCTATGCAAATAATTGAGATGAGATGAGAGATGAATGCAGGATTGTAAGAGATTCGAGTGGAACGGATATCCGAGAAATTTTTTTCTAAAAGATTGGATATTTATGAAAATTCTTGAAAAATTTCTATGAATATAATTTGTATCAGATATTTTTATATGCTTTCGAAATATATGGCTACCAAGAATGTTTCACAAATATTACGTTTTCAAAAGTGGTTGATACAACTAACAGCTGCCTATTTATTCTTATCAGTGGCAGTATTATGATAATTGACTCTTTTTCAAAGTTGCGTAATATTTCGTAAAGGCATCGCCAATCAAACATGCGTATTTTAAACGATATGACCACGAGTTAGAATTGTTTGTAGATTTGTTTCTTCGATCCGACCAGTAGCTGAATCATATAGCTCAATCGACTGGAAATGCTTGGAAAATAGACGAAAATAGACTTAGTAGCTTTAATTGCCTGCATCGGCTTTCCAAGTTGAAAGTTTTTCCCAGCAAAATTTCTTATCCATGATATGTGAGTGAGCCAAATTCACCGCTTCTTGAAGCTCGAACTTCGTTAATTCATAGACCCAAACCAGAGCGCAGATGCACAGCTTTATATTAATGAGCATGAAGTTCTCATAATGGGATCTGCAAACGCAAGCATACAACATCGCCTATGTGAAGGTAAAATTCAATCACTAGCTCTACTACTTGTAAAAAGAAAATGGTAATTACGGCATCTTCGTCGCCTGTGAATATCTCATAGAGGAACCAAAGAATTGATTCGACAGCTTATTAAATTCTGCTGTCATTTGCGCCAGTGCTTATTCGTCATCTAATAACTTCTACTGAAACGTTTAATAGAACTTCGATCAATGTAGAAGAGATGCTTCATCGTTAGTCGACTTCTGCATATGTTAGACAGTTTTTTTCTGGATGTGCAGTGAGGAGTCTTAAATATGTTTGAAGATAACTCATAAAATTCAATGTGATGAATTCATTTGAATTTGTAGAGTACATTCGATTAGCCGCATAAATCTTTGATTTGAATTGGGTTGTATTTTCGCTTAGAAAGCAATGGCAGAATTGTTTCGTCATGAGTCAATTTCCAACCGAAGTGTAGTAGGAAGCATTTCCACTGTTCATGGCACTTCAGGCAGTTATTGAGAAGTACTCGTCTTTACTGTAGCAGCCTTGAAATATTTTAACGTAAAGGCCTATGACATACTGGTTTATATGTGAGGTGCACTTTTCTACCGTCACTTTACCGTAGCACTTATGCATCAAAATAGCAAAACGAGTAGTGCTGAAGTTGTATTGACGTTGTTTGATGAGCGAGTGCTGTGCGCTTCGCAGTGGACATTTTTATGCATTGACCAGTTTGCAAGAATATATTGCACTAGGAAATGCGATACGGTAGCTAGCGAAACAGGCAGTTGTGTGAATTCCGTATATAAGGGCAGACAAATGACTTGGATTTGAAGCTGTATGGTTCAGTGGAAAGCTGAAGTAAGAGAAGCAGTGACTTAACCATTCAAAGAAGTTTACTGTACTCATTGAAGAATAGGAAACAACAGACTGAAAAATTGCGTCAATGATATGGCAATTGCTCCGCGTAGTATGTAGTTTGTGGTTGTTTAGTCGGCATTTTTTCATCTAACAGCTTACTCCCATTGATTTTGTTCGTCGATGATTACATCGGAAAAAGGAGAGGAAATATATTCCTATCATTAATGGAGATTCGATATGGTTGGCTTGGCTGTTTCCCCTTTTAATGAATTAGAGGAAATAGACGAGAGATGATTTCCTCTGCGGGAAAGATCTGATAAAGCAAAATTTCTTTGCGAAATTATCTGGAATATTTAAATTCTACGATATTTATATTATTCATTAACACTTGTTTTATTTCCTCTTAACCTTGCAATTTACATTTTACATCTCAGTAATAACATAGATTCATGTGCCTTGCAAAACTTGAAAATTATTCAGCGTAATTGTTTCAGTGCGCATTTTTTTAATGCATACCATAACTATCGCTCCATATGCTTGCGTTTTTTTTTTCGTCTTTTATCTGTCTATGAATTTTTCCTTCCGGAAAGCAAATATAATAATTGGAACAATCGATGGTATGATCGACGAAACTAGAAGCCAAATTCAAATCAACGTCTAATAATTAAAATATTTCAAAGGATCGATCATTTCAAGTATTTTTCATGCAATCAGCTCATATTGATCTATGATTATCGGAATGACGGGTGGTTAATAGGATTAAAGTTTCTTCATCATTGTTTGTTTCGTGCATTCAAGAATCTATCTGTCGGTCATAAATGAAATATTCGACTCAATGTTGACATCGTATATTGTTGTGAATAGACATAGTGCAGCGTTTGTGAACGAAATAGTGCAATAAAGCAATTTATCTTCGATTAGTAGTCTATAATGCTTGGCGTGTATTTTAATTTGAATATTCGTTTATTTTGTATGAAATAAAGCCTCAACTCTATGTCATGTATGAAATTTTCTGATAGTACATATTGATTAAAGGCGCTAATCGTAGAATATTCGATAGAGCTATTAGTAACGGATGTTAACGTGGAATTCGGGAAGATTAGATGGAAATGTAAGCCGCATCGTCATCTGCTACATTTCGTTTTGGGGGTGAGGGTAGGATTGGAGATTGAGAGGTGGATGCCCAAATATTTTAGTAGTTAATTGTTCGGGTTATTGAAATTTAGGATTTCTCTCTTCTTGTTTTTGCATCGCTTCAGATTTACTAATTAAATAATGATTTCAGCCTCCATTAATGCCGGCATCTTCATTGCCGAATACCTCACTAGCGAGCGCAGAAGAGCATCGGGTTCAGACAACACCACGGCGAAGGATTAGCGATAAAGCTGTCCTACCTATATCCGCCGATATATCACGTAATCGAGAATTCTATCGTACGCACGATGTGCGCCCACCATATACTTATGCTTCCTTGATTCGACAAGCTATTATGGAGTCTAAAGATTGTCAATTAACGCTCAATGAAATCTATCAATGGTTTACTGAAACGTTCGCTTACTTTCGACGAAATGCTGCAACTTGGAAGGTATTGTTTCCTCTCTTTTTATGTATTCACTCATTTTTCAATTGTTATGTAGAGCATTCCTTCGATTATAGTTTCAAATATTTTATGCTTCAATACATTATCTACCTCTTCATTGGTGTTTCAAATGTCGACGATATAGAGGAAGTTGAAGGAAGGAGGTTTTCTCTTTGAAGGCGATATATAGTTGGCGCCGAGGAAAACCGTTGTTTCGAATGTTTCAATTTTTCAATTGCACTCCTAAAGCTGGATTTTTGCTTGATTGCGATGAGAGTTTTGATTATCAAATTTTTATCATTCAGTTTGAAACAATAAAATAATTGTATCTTCGTCGAGCGCAATTTCTTTTTTTTCATGCTGCGTAAGAATTTTTTCGTTTTTTTTTTGCGGTTACCTTTTATAATTTCTTACCTATTTGCACTCGTCCCACTAAAGTGTTCTATTTAAAATGCTTGAATATCGAATGCCTCAATAGTTAATTGTAGAGGGTTTAATATTGGAAAAATGTACACAACAGATTTGTTATATATATCGTAAAAATGAACATATGATGAAAAGCAAACGTTTTATCCGTGATTGAGGAATTATGCTGACGATTTAAACAACTGAGAATATTCTATTCGACAAGAAAACACTACCAATGGCTACTTTACTACTAATACGAGCCCGCTTGCACTTTTGTTGTGGTCACCTATGGTCACTTTATTGCTGTACAATGGAAAGTAGTGTTTCGTTTTCAATATTTGCCTCTTGTTGTATTTTCTATCGTTGCAGCCAGAGAATCCTGACTTCTGAAATGATCTTAAGGAATCCGCCAGTTTATTAGAAAGGAAACATTTTTTTTTAGAGGTGTGATTGTCTCCGTGCAACACATAAGTGCCCTGATGTAGGTTAATGCGGGAAATAGCGACACGAAGTGTAGTTGCTATTGTTACACAATACAGCGTAATAGTGAGGATCTGTGTACTTTTTTATACAGCATAATAGTGAGGGTCCGTGTGAGTCATGCGTCTGTGTGCTTTTTTTTGCACTTCCTTTAGTCTTCAGCTGAGCTTGCTGTAAAAATAGATAGCTAAACCATCGACTTGTTTGAGAGGCAGGTGATTCTACTACTTGATTATTACCTACCACCTAGAAAATACCGTTCGAGGTTCGAAACTGCTTCATCCTACTAGGGTAGGCAAACTGTATTAGTCGCCAACCTCGATAACCGTTTGCGCCTATTTTAGGTGGAACAAGTGAGTTGGTTCTTTAAACCTGAAAACTTTATTCTGCTGCTGTTTGCGGATGTGGTTTTTGATTGAAGGAACACAGTATTTGTGCATAATGCCCACTGAGCTGTTGTTAGAAATCGAAGTTTGCACATCACTCATAGTCATATTTTGCTCGTGCATATCTGCAGTAGGTGTAGATCTGTGTCGGCTAAGATCTTTCATCGGTTCTTGGCAGCGTGAAGATAAGATGTTTTTTTTCCTCGCCTTCCTCGCTGTTTTCGCTTTTTGCAAGCAAGGTCTTTCCGCCATTCGCCTCGTTAGAGAAAGCTAGCCTGGGAATACTGAAGTGTCATGAAGAGCCGTTCCTGCAGGTCTGTCACGACCCCAATAAAGCCATTGTACCGCGCTAGAAGGGTGAGGAAAGGAACAAAGGAGAGGGATCCCCTCGATCTTTCGACTCGAGAGAAAAGTGATCGGGTTGAGGTCTTGATAAGACCTGATGGTTTTTTAGCATTACGATTTCAATAGCATTAGTATTAGCGTCGGCGGCTTGTTGTGTTCAGTTACGCGGAGGGGGGAGGGGTTTCATACGTGACCACCTTCGAGGGGAGCAGTGAAGAGGTTCTACTGGATGAGGTCTGATGGGTGTTGTCATAAATGGCCGCCATTTGTTGTTCAATTTCCACTGGGAAATATATAATGTTTGTATAGGACTTGCACTATTATTGATTAGATGTGCACAGCTGGCAAGGGAAAAACGTTTATGCTGACGGTGTTATCACAACAGGAAGCCTATGTGTTTCGTAGCTATCATGTGGCACTTATTCACGCCATTGCAAACTCGTTCTCCACTTAAATTATGGTAAATTTTGCACTGAGACGAACAAATTTGATTCTTTCCGCGAATAAGAAAACATGTAGAGTTACAAATGTAACACCGCTGCATTTGCAATTCTTTGCAAATATCGAACTGTAAAATTACGCTTAGTTGCTAATCCTAATAATGCAACGATTCGTATGGAACACCGTTGCAGTCTAAGCGCGTAAATATTTTGTGCGTAATTTTACACACTCACTTTTTACTTCTCTTTTAAATATTCTACTAGAATTTCCTTCGTTATTATACACACAGGTTATTCAAATATATGGCTGTTTTCATCTAATAATGAATACGGTGGTAATGGAAATTGATATGGTAATAGTAGACGGTACACTTTGATAGAGCTCCGTATGTGTGGGTGGCATATGGAGAAAAAAAACAACGAAACAGCCAACGTCGCAATGATGATGAGCTGATTCAAACTGTTTTGTAGGTAGTTTTTGTTTATTTTTACTGTGAAAGGAAATTTCAAAATTCAAAACTATGTTTATTTTTACTCAACCATACTCTTTTTAATAATGTTGTATATGACAATTAATTGTACGATAGCGGAAACCTTGTATCATAGATGCGCATACAAGACTGGACAGCCAGTGGCATCTGCATTCCCTCTTTGAAATCGTTTAGGGTTAAAGGGGTTGTGTGTCGCAAAATGAGTTAGTTGTTTATTTTGTTGTGCGACGCGTTAGCGCAACAAGTGCCTGTCGTTGTGTTTAGATTCACGTCACCGTCGGACAAACATGCGCACCGCCACGCGCTGCCACTCATGTAAACACCTCATAGGCGCATCGTTGTTTTGTCTTCGATTCACATCGAGGGGGTTTTATTATTATCAAGTGCGCTCGAAAAGGAAACAATTGGTGCTGATCTTTTCGAACTCGATTTCGAACTTTCGAGCAGTAGTGAATGATGGAATATTAAGGATTTTTCAGCTCCATCGCAAGAATTTCAACTTATCGGAGCTCTCGATCTATGCAAAGTGAAACGAGCTCTCACTAAAGTGGCAGACTCTAAACTTCATTCCTTCCGACACCCAGCTGCTTTCTAGTGAAAAGTTTTGCCGCAATTGTTGCATCCGATTAGAACTTATTTGTCATCATGAGGTCTTACTCTATAGGCAGAGATCAAACAAATCCAATCTCTTGAGCCTGATCAGAATAATAGGTTTGACCATCGCATACTCTGGACTGTTAGTGATTGGGGTTTCATTTAAAAAGATATTACCAATAAGAGTAAAATTTCGTTTTTTAACGATGAAGCATTTGTGATAATCTTTCATGATCTAAGTGCTCTCGATTTGCACACATAAGCATTTGAAGAATATAAGAGCGATTGATTCTAAGAATTGCTCGATGTGAGTTGAGAACGTTGAACAAGTGCTATAGTGAAATTCACTTCATGACTCGTTTCTTTTAGATCGTTTTCCAGCTCGAGCTCATTAACTTTTACCAAGCAATTGAGCCTTTATTGCTCGATTTTTAAGCACCGAAATGAACCAAAATGTCCAACTATTCATTTTTGTATTTCCATTTGCAAAATGTATTTCATAGGTCTCTTTCATTGGATTTTTCTCACTTTTCATGTAGAAATTGAAAAGAATTACTCAATTTTTGTTGCATTTTTGCAAACATTATTGATGAGCACAAGGAATTAATGAGTAAGCTAGAGCAACTGATGATATGATATTCCTGTGTGCACTTCCTTTATGCGAATGATTCGATTTTTTACACTTCGATTTATTCGTAATATAATCGGACTGGTGCAAAATCTTTTCACACATTCATATGCCCTCAAGTTCTTTGGATCAACTTGAGTGGAAGGATCTAGAGGCCCATAGCTATGCAAAAATCACAATGTAAGTAGGTCTAGCATGAGCAATTGGTCAGCTGAAATCATCGGATAGACAGATGGATATATAAGCGATGACACTATAACTCTTTGGCAATTGCACATAAAATGACTCAGCAGGTGGTGAAATATATTTGCCACCTTTGATAAGTGCATTTTTACTGCAAAATTCGTCGAATATTCCGATGCGTTGTGTATCCGTCATCGTAGTTTTTCGTTGTTACTAAGACGAAATGATTTTTTTTCCGAATTGCCGCTGATGAAATAATTGTCAGTGCTTTCCACATTAAAAAAAATCGAAGATGATAATCAAGAAAGTCGGGATGTGAGCTGACGAAATCGAATCATATTTTTATTTATTTATTTATTTATTTATTTATTTTTGAAATTGGTCGTGAGGAACCAATAGCCATAACGTTACAACTGTCGTTAAATACGATAATATCTAAGATGAATTGATGGTAAAATATGGGAAAGAAATTCAGAACATGGATTGTGTGAAATTTTCCAAAAAATAAAATCGTTATTCCGAGTGTGAATTTCAAATCAAATATAAAAACGCAAATTTGAAATTTAATTGTTTTATATGTTATTAATTAGGTTGCAAAGGTTTGCATGTTTGATTTAATTTTTCTTATTTGATTATCTAGTGGGAAATAGAAACGGTAGTGTCAGCTATATCGTTGCCATTTGCCACATTAGATTACTGTCGTACGCATATGTGTTGTAATAGCAGGTTTTCGATTGATTGATACACAAGCTTTGAAGACACCAAAAAGAATGGTTACAATTATAAAGGAATTTTAGTTTGTTAGTTTAAGATATTTTCTTTAATAGATCGTCAGAGGTAGATAATGTCAAGTTTCTAGAGTGAATTTTCATATTGAAAGATGGCTTTTATTTAATGAATACTCTAGTATGACTGTAGTAAAATACGCTGACGTTCTATTGCATAAGGTGTGGGGCGTCGGGCAGATATGAATTTTCGTAATTCAAAGTTTGGGTTGTTTATGCTAAACGCAGGCAAACTCGAATCGACATAATTCTGTATATTGAGGTCGTCTATGTGTTATGTGCGCGTTGCTGCAGTTCTTGTTTCGTTCCATCACTTTTTCCAACGCGGTGCAATTCGAAATGCTTTTTTGTTCGATTGAGATTTCATGGTGGAGCCCATATTGGCATTCATTCAGTGCGATGTTTAAGTGATATCGAAGTATAATTCCGCTCGAGCAGTGATGGGTTTCGAAGTGTCGCTAATGTAACAACTGCACCGTTTGCTGTTACTTATAATAAGTGAGAATTATTTCAGAATGCAGTACGGCATAATCTATCGCTTCACAAATGCTTTGCACGGGTTGAGCAAAACGTGAAAGGTGCCGTTTGGACGGTTGATGATTCAGAATTCTATCGACGTCGTCCACAACGTGCACATGCTTCTAGAAGTACTCCAACAACACCAAAACTCGAAAATCCATTGAATTTACTATCAACAGCGGCTGCATCAGCGGCTAGTCTTGTTGCCGCTGATGAGGCTTTGAATCGAAGCAAAACGATGAATGCCGACGAAAAACTCAACGATCTTGGTATCGTTACAAATGCTCCTACGAATATGGACACGGTGACATCCGAAGTCAATGTTGTAAACAAAGCAACGATTATTGATGGCGTTTCACCAACCTCGCCACTTCAAAATCTAAATTGTAGTGTCTCACAGAAAGCGTTGGAAATGTTCATCAAGGAGGAGGAAACAAGCCCAAAGTTGGTTGTTGATGAAGAATGTTAGTGGTGTTGTATCGCTGTAGAAGGCATACCGCATTTCCCCTCTTATTATATGCCCACTCATTCGTCACGTTGTTCTCATGCCTCTATGATATTGTTAGCTGAAAGCTTACTTATTGCTACTTTGATGGAGGCATAAATGGTCACTTCTTGTTTTGATTCAACTGATCGCTTTTATCCTTTCGAGGATTCCCGATTCAACCGATGGTTTTTATCCTTTCAAGGATTCCCCATCTCCACCCTTATTGATGGGGACATCCATGTATTAACGCAGTAACGAGCATAAGTTAATTAAATTAAATGTATTACATTTATCACAGCCTCTATAATATTCTTAATTTGTGCAGATAAAAAAAAGAAAAGATTGGGAATTAAAAACAGTGGTGGTTTTTGCAGGTAATATATATAGTAAAGCTAATATTGAAAAGTGGAAGATAGATTGGATTATTGGCCTCTTGCCTCGCAAAAATTTTCTAAAATGCCTGCTAAAGATCATCGTCGTTCAGAAATTTGATTCCACATTTGGGGAAAATTTTCTAAATGCTTAAATTGCTGTCCATAATAAGATTGCCATTTTGTTACTTACCTCGTATGAGGATCACTCAGCAATTTTCAATGTTACTTACCTCCTTTGTTTTTTTTAATTGTCATCCTCGAAAATTTTCCACTTGCAGAGTCGAATCGACGAATCCAATTTAAGCACCACGAATACAAGTAATATTCCAATGAAGTTAAATTTGCTAATCCGGCATAAAGAAATATTAATGAAATCATAATGTGACTTAAGAACCTATATGCCGTAAGATATTAAGGTCAATCGGGAGGGATGCAGTTATCTATGTGGATTTATTAGTGGATTAGGACGATGATGCTTATAATGCGTATCCAAATAAACCATAAAATATCATTGCCTTCATAAAGTAGTAATGAGTTTTGCTAATCGTCTATTGAACAAATTCTTTTTTTTTTTTGAGAAAAAAATATATCCTTCATCGGGTTTCATCTATGTGATTGCGTTACAGGATCCTCATCGCCTCAAGATGATTGTTTTTTTTTTTTTGCTCTTCACTGTTTTTAGAATTCTCTCAAATTTTCTATCTGTATAAAATAACCTCATCCGTTTGCTATTATTTAGTTATTGTCAAGTGAGTATCGTTTCTGATATGACATTTTCGTTACCTCCTATTTAATTGTATGTTTCGATGGCAATCAATCTTAACTCTTAACTTTTGCATCGTTGAGATACTTCCTTTACGAAGCAATGCGGTGAATTGATAGTGTGGGTTTCTTGCTTTCCACTTTTTAGTAAATTCGGCAAGTGTCCTGTCACGAGTGGTCAATTTCAAAGTGGTTTATTTTCTCGTTGAGTGGTGATTTCCACACTCATGTACTACCTTGTGGCTTCCTGAATTTGAAATAAAAACATTCTGATAAATACTGATTCCTAGGGAGTAGGAAGCTGTGAATGAATTCTTCAAAATCCCTTCATTATTGTTTGAGTTGTTATTAATTATTTATAGTTTTATGAAAACTTGTCCGCAGACGGGGACGAACCCTCGAACTCTCGCTTGCCCGGCGAGTGCTCTACCACTGAGCACTCGGTACTCAATAACGATGCAACTGCGAATAAACGGAATATACTAAAGGTGTTGCACAGGTGAACGAATGCCTTGTTGTACTAGTTTGCGAGAAATTTTAGCAGAACGCATTGCCATAGCAATATACACATTTAGAGTGGCTAATTTCTTCAACGTAATTTTGTACTTTCTTTGCAATCCGATCATCAAAAGTAGCAGATGCATTATGATATTATGGCGGTGGTTATGTTGGACAATGTGGCAAATATACTTTTTAAGGATGTTTTTGTTGCTTAGTCGTTCGAATGTGATGCATATCGGCAGTATTGTTGCTTAGTTGAATTTCGAACACCAAACGGAAAGATCAAATTTATTTCTTCCATTTTTTCATCGCAATTAACAGATCATGACAACACTTCGCCAAATCTGCACAGTGGGAGGCAAAGTTTGTAAAATTGAAGTCGATTTATTCATTGCATCAAAATCTAACGCAACCGTGGATTGATTGATAATATTGGCTGGTCTTTAGAACCTACAGGTTAAAAATCGTCCCCACAAATTCCTCAAGGCAGTCAGAGGACAAAGGAGAACGTCAAATGCCAAACTATGCTATTTGTTTACTGGCTGCCTTTAGAGATCTCTGATTTAGTTTCTAACCAATAGATTTTTTTGCCACATCGGCGGTGTCAATGGTATACAAAATCCATATTAACTATCAAGTGTCACTGCTGGCGAAGGGTCTTAGGGTAAGGATATAATTTGCCGTTTTTCGGGTGTTCGATCCTGCGCTTGCGTCGCTGAATTTCTGAAAGGAGACGAAAGAATCGGAGTGTCGACCTCGTGAAGTACGTTAATTTGATATTGCAAATGTCAATTATCAAAAGTTTTAACCACTGGAGTTAAATAGGAGCTTCAATAAAGTACCAACTTTAATAGGCAATAAAATGGTTGGGTGGATGGGCACCGAAGTGCTTAAAGAGTGGTCACCGGTAGATCATTTGCAGTTAGCTGAGAGTTTCGTTTGATTTCTCTCATCGGATCTTAGGTGGGAAATGATCATCGCCAAGTGTAATCGAGCCAGCAATAAGCAGCTAGTTAAAGTAGGAAGTTGAAAAGCAGCAAAACGATTAGTCGATTAGTGAATTTTTGGATACCTTTCATATAATGGTGTACAGGTGAGCTAAGTTTAAAATTCATTCCATGAAGAATAATAGATCTCGATTTATAATGGCAGACAAGGTAGATACATCTTCCCAAATTCCACTTTTTTCTCTAAAAAAGCACAAAAGAAGTAATCATCGCCTGGTAATGAAATATGCATATTAAGATATGGTACCGCCAGCGTCCGCAACTTTCGTGTTCGTCATCGTAAGAATAAAAATTGCGTTAAAAACACTTCATCATTCTTTTTCTATGAAAGCAAGCAATTAAGCTGGAGAATTAGATGCATAAAAATTTCACTCTGCACACAAATATATCTACAGTTGTTAGTATAAATGACGACTGGCCCATAATACGTCCCAAAATGGGTATTCGAGGCGGCCAAGGATGAGAGATCCATGCCAAAAGCTTATGAAGCATCCCACCTAAGCTCCAATGTTTTTCGATACGTTTAATTAAAAGGCAATGCCAAAGACGTTCTATTTGCATCTAAATATCTATTTAGATTTCTTTGCGGAACTAAATCTTGATGAGCCTCACAACTAGCAAATACTATCAAAATAGTTACCATCATGAATTTCCGATTAATGCTATTGGCAAATATTTCTTTATTTGTACTAAATAAAATATCTGTAACTATACTCATTCATACCATCGGTTATATCAATAAAGTATTACTCATAAAACAATGAAAAAAAGTTGATATTTATAGTGATTTCACTGAAAGAATGGAAGGCGAACATCTCGAAGACAAAATCATATGCAGTGGCGTATTTCAGCGGTTGAAAAGTGCATTTCCGAACGCGAAAGTAGGGGATTCGTATTGCGTAAACAAAACACACACATACAACGAACGCGTTGCTCCATTTTCATGTTTACCCAAACGAACGGAAGGGGTTGATGCAATAGCAGTAACATTCTTCTTGTCTCCCAGAACGACAACAATAGGGCATATTTTTCGATCGATCTTTTAACATCAACCATTTATTATCATTGTGTTTATATTTTGTAAAAAAATATATAACATAATTGCGAGAAAGAAATTTATTGTTCAAAAGTGTTTTAGATGTATTAATTGAATTAATGTTAGTTGTCGAATAAACGAGCGAAAGAGGTAGAGAGAAAATTTCCAATGAGGAGAAAATGAAGATTTCGCTAGAGATTTTATATGAAAGAAAGCCTAAAAATCACCATAAAATTTTGTGAAAAAAAAATTGTTTTTTTTTCTCCGAAATTGAATCACACATTCCAATTGAGATGATGCTTGAAAAAGCAAACGAATTTTTGCGACCTTCACAGAGTTGGCTAATGACGAAAATATATCTTAAGGCGATGAAAACTCGATTTGAATGTCAACATGAATATTTACTAGAAAAAAGCTGGAATAACAAACTAGTAAATGTAATGCCCTGCCCAACTAGTCATAACGATAAAAAACGGTGTCAAATATACGAAGATTCGGTAATAATACCGATAAACTGTGCTAATATAGCAATATTCATCCTTGCATATATCATAGAGTTGCCCAAATTTGCATGAACTATCTTTTGGAGCTTTATTGAAATTAGAGAACTGAATCAATTTCTTTGTATTTATAATCGCAAAAAAGGCTTCTAGTGAGTTTTCATCGAATTTTGCAATTGAGAAAAAAATTCCTACTTATTGTTTCTTTTAAGTAGCAAATTTCGTTAATGTATAGAACTTTTATTCACATTTGAAAAAGTTCTTGTTTATTCGAGTAACGGGTAAAGTTGATGAAAGAAAGTTTTGCATTCTTTTTACTCTGTTGTTTATGATGTTCATTTAGTAGCTTTCTGATGTGTAATTTTCTGAAAATTTTGTTGAGGTTGTTTTTTTTTTTTGTTGAAGGAAGCATTAAGGTAATGACGATTCATGACCTGAAATATGATAGTGAAATTTTAATCATTTAACATTGAACCATATGGAGAAGGAAGTAAATTCTTGATTTATACAATAATAGGAACGGTTATTACTCATACAACTACCCACTAACCATCAAGCTTATATTTTTCCGGTCTCTGTGGAATGTCTTCTCATTTGCCGTTCTCAGCCACAAGAATACCGACCTAGGAGCTCATATGTTCCCAAAATGATGGAGATTTCACTCGAAAGAAAGGCTCATCTCTTGGATATCATTCGTTCGAAATTTTAATCCTATGATAGGAGCAAAAATTTCTTCATAATGGCTCTAACAATTCATAACAATTACGGCATCATCACTTTTAAGTGCGCATTGTTGTATGTGTTCGATAAGCAACAGCCGCAATATTCAATTGAAGCAACAACTCATACTGAATATATGGATCTATCCCGCAGCACATTACAACGAAAATAATTGGAATTTTATAAGTAGTAAGGTGTAGAATTGTTGCGAGAAAAGAAAATTCCAACAAAGTTTTCCTTTCTTTTGATTGTTTAATTACTATGATGAGCAGATTTTGCCACCTTGAGGCAGTAGAAGACAGTGTGACTCTAAAAATCGCAACATTTAATAAACGTACACATACATATCCATCGGTCACTATCTAAGCGGCATTTGTATTCGATGAAAGTATAAAATGTAATCAACAGTTCGTTGAATTGTCTGTTCGTCGTTTACGCGAAACACATGAAAGATAATCCTTGATGTTTTGAAATCAGTGAAAAGTAAAGTTGTATTTTTGAAACATCAAACACAAGCGAGTTGAGACAGTGGAACATTGACTCATTAAACAAAGCCGGAAAGAATGGGAAATTACTGATCTTTTATGAGGATCATCAGAGAAAGCCAATAGAATTTTGAGTGTTTAAAATCTGAACTGGTTGGAGCTGAAATGTAATAATAAGCTAGTCTCTTTTTTTTTCAGATAAAGTTAAAACTGTTTAGACACAACGTCTCCCCTATCTTTTTATGACTTCATTTGATAAACAAAGAGGTGAGTATAATTTTACCTGGCTTAGTTATGATTGGTCATGTTTTATATGAGTCATTGGAGCATACTGGGACCATGAAAGTTGCTGATTAAATTTCCTTACAAAAGGTCGAATTCATTTCAAAAATAATTTTCATTTTCGTTGTTCTTACAACTACTTAGTTTTGTAGAACATTTATTAGAACATTTGGGCAAGTGGTTGATCCACAATTGAAAACGAAAGACATGTCGTGCCATCCTCCCTAATGTGCTTTCCTATTTGTTTCAATTTCTGATGTTGGTGCTTAGCTACGACATTAGCTAATATAACATGTTAGATAAATAATGCATAGATAAAATGACGCAAGTGGAGGATCAACAGTTTTGTTTGTTCCTATATGTTTAGGCTAATAATTGGCTTGTAATAACGTGATAGTCAAATTTCTTCACAGGTGGAGCCGTTTCTTGGTTCCCACATGTGATCTTCTCGTTTCCTTCCATCGACGACACCTGAGTCTTGAAGTCGTAACAGTCAACATTTCTCGGACATCTTTCACCGGAAACGAAACGGCATGAATCGTCCATTACATGGTTGTCATGGCGATCATACGCGTCGCGTTTGCGGCAAATCATACGTCGCATATACGCTTAAGAATAATTTCTTGGCCATATTGGTTCCGAAATCAGAGTATATTTACGGAAATTTGGTTCCCTAATTGATGTTTCTCCCTACCTTTTATTCACTGGTGAAATGCAAATTCCATAGAAGCCCATTGCTTAGCTGCTGAATTCGAATTTGAATATTTTTTGCGACGTCTGAAATAATGGATTCGGATGATGATGAACACTCGGAGCGTGTTCTTAAGGTGGTCGTTTGTGGCGATGGAGCAAGTGGAAAAACCTCTCTATGTATGCGCTTTGCTCAAGATAACTTCGGTCGCCACTATCAACAGGTTAGTTTTTATAATAGCTTCTCTTCTAAGGTTCTTTAAAAAAATTTTTTTGCCGTAGATTTATATGGGATGTATGCAAGATCTGTAATATGGAAGGATGATCTTGCTTAATAGGCAGGGATTTTTTTTTTTTTTTTTTTGAAAAAGTTCAGCAGTAATTCCCATTGACTTTCATAGAAACACTGTCTATATACCTAGAAACAGTGCCAACGTAGTTGTTATCAGCAGATAAGGCGATATATGTTCACATTTAGATAAGCTGCCATTTAAAAGCGGCGTATATTATTTGACTCATTCGACATAGCCTACTGCAACGTTCGAAGGGCTTGAATTTTCAGCTTTTTTTTCCATCCCATACAGTTTAGATCATTTTGCTTGGCGTCTAAAACGTACAGTCGAAATAGTGAAAATTGCTTTGTCGGAGGCAATTCAAAATTGAGTTCAAAAGCTCAAAAATTCACACTGAGCTTATCTAACAAAACGAACAGCAGAAGAGTAGCTTGAAAATCCAGTCATTCATAAACAGATACTAATTGTGACCATTGGCTACTTCATTGAGTATTTGGAAGCGTGGATTATTCAAGCACTACCAGCAAACCGTTTTAAAACTGCCTTATGGAAGGATGCATTATTTTTGAGCTGAATAGTTATGAATCATCCTTTCTAAATTGTTGTTACTGAGAGTGGCGGCGTTGACGCGACCGAGTGTAGGCAGAAGACAGAAGCAGATAACCGACCGTCTGTCGATGCCGATATGCGATAGTACAAGTGAGGTAGAAGAAGAAGTTTATGGGAGAACGCCACCGCCTCCAAACACGAGTAGAACAAACTGCCTGCAAAACGGCTGAAGCCCGAGTTATAAAGGCCCCAGTTATCGCCTGAGGCGACACAAGAGCACATAAGTCGATCAATGATATTATGCGAAGAACAATAAACGAGAATCGACTATATGAGTAAAGCTGATCACTGTATTGCTAGATCACAAGTAGATATCTTAGGTTGGCTCATCGATGCCATATCCAACATAAGTGATTTCATGAACAGTTTCAATCTAAAAAAATCAACATTTGTACGCGAACTGAGAGATCAACGTAACCCTATGAGTTTCTTACATACTTTAATCGTAGAATTTCCGAAACATCAATTGTGAATGATTTTTAATTCAACATATTTGTAAGAATTGCAGACTGTTGGTTTGGATTTCTTCTCGAGGCGACTCTTATTACCTGGAAATGTTTCGGTCTTGCTACAGGTAACTTCCGTGCTCACGTTTGGAATTTAAATTACGCTTAACTTGTAGGATACATCCTACTGAAACAAATTTTACAAGTCATTGACTAACTACTTGTATGAATGCTTATTATATGCACTACAGGCTACTGCTACATATAACATGCATGCATGCATATATTTAGAGGTATGCACAGGTTTAATATGTAATTTCTGCACTTCGGTTGGAGTGGTTTTTATGCCATTATGTTAACTTACTCTAGAGATATTTCTTGTACAACCGAAGCGGTCAGAGTGTTGAAGATAATTGTATCTCCTCAAAAATATGCATCAATATTGCATTTGCATTTGTGCCAAATCGATGGCAGTTTATAATGCTTGAAGAATTGGGCTGTGAAATTGGACAGAAAAATACTTCGAGTACAATCTATTCAAAAGTTTTGAGCGAATCTATGAAGCGAAAGTAATGGCATGGCAACCACAAGAATCGATTTCAAAATCGATGATGCCATTCCGTTTGAGATCTCAACTGGATTCTGAAGAAGCATTTGATTAAACTTCGAATGTTGTTGGCAAAATTGATGTCATATATTTGCGTATCCATCGCGCAGAACCACAAAACATTATAGTAGCCTAACCGTATTCGATATACTTTTCATTTAGAGTCGATTTTATGCGCCCTCGTAAATTCACATCTCTTCCTAATAACAATATATGTATGAGTGTGCGTTTGTTTTCTCAGTTTCAACTCCTGAAGCATCGAAGTTAAACTTGTGGGATTCAGAAAGGAGGAAGAGGTTGGGAAGAATTAGAGTGGGGAAGTCAAGGTAAGGCTTATCCACTCTCACTTCTGGATGTAATATGATCACCTTTAGGGTGATCCGTCTGTCAATTTTGAAACGATCTCTACACATTGCAGTGTGCTGAACAGTTGCATGCACCGAATGGGGGTTAATTTTGCTTTAATGGGCGATGATGTATCTCCATTCAAGTTGTATCAATTGTTGATAGTTCATGGAACTGCTTGGCTTAATAAGGCAAATGCAAAAACGCATCTCATGTACTCTTTGTTGGTCCTCTCTCAACTTACCTTCAACACTCTTTCAAAAAGTTTTCTTTACAAAAATGCATAATGGTGAAGACATGACCGGTATGCATGTAGGCGTCTGCCTGAGCAAAAGGTCAAATTCAGAATCCACTGAAGTTACAATTACGGATGTCAACTTCGATAGTACCTAAAGGTATTTAAAGTTGTCAAAAGATTGTATGCATTTTCATACTTCGTGGAATTTCGTTTGATACTGGTTGGATCCGTATGAAGATTTCTATGACTTCTTGGATCAGTTGAGTGTTGAGTGCATCCATTCGACGTATTCCACCTTTTTCTTAATCTATGACGAAACTGACTGGTCATTGAACAGGATATGGGAGCGCATATCATGTCAATTTCCTCGACGTCCTTCTCTAATTCCTCAATTTGTTGCCTTCGATTGTGCGGAAATGTCCACTATGACATGTCAAATATTTTCTCTAAAGTATTGAGTCTACCTATTTCGTTATAATGAAATAGGGTCGGTAAATTACTTTTGAGGATGAAGTCACAGATCTGTTTTCTTCGAAGTTATAGCAGACTCTTTTACCATTGCAAATACATTCACCATAACTAATCAATCTTGTGATAGCTGACCCTTATCGCTATCAATATATGGGCCACATAAAATAAGAGGGATTCAATTTATGCGGATTGGAGTATATTTATGTATGAGACACACAAATGATTGTGTTAAGTCATTTCAACGCTCTTCTTTTAGTTAATTCTTGTACTATCATTTCTCTCTTAAAAGTGCAGCAATATCTAAATAAATTCTATCGTTTCATGCCTCAAATCATTTGCATTTTATTAATAATTTATTTTCATCAAATGAAATGCAGCAGTAAATTTCAGATATGGGATATCGGAGGACAGAGTATAGCGAGTCCAATGCTACAGAAGTATATTTTTGGTGCACATGGAGCATTGGTTGTATATGACGTTACAAACAGCTCAAGCTTTGAAAGTCTTGAAGATTGGGTCAACGTTATTAAGAAAATTACAAAAACTCAGGAGAAAGTAAGTGCTTTTATGATGGAATTCCCATCTCAAAGGCGAATTCTTTACCGCTTCTCAGAAGCAATAAGCAGGTACCTTGTTAGCTCTCAGATGAGTTAGAACTGATGGCAGGGGAGCAGAATTCCATAGATATAGATTCCTCTAAATGAGGTGCCCGGTCGCCGTTCTACATTCCGCTTATCTCGGCGCGTAACGCTCAATATTATCAAAGTAAGGGAAGCCAATCAATGACCAAGTTTATTGTTTCATCATACGTAAACCAAGAACTGCACCTTAATAGTGGAATATGATCGATAGATGATCGTAATTTTGCGATTGATAATGGGGTGTTTTTGATGACCAATGATGTTTTTGATGACCAATGAAAACTTGTCCGCAGACGTTGACGAACCTCTTTATATTGATAAATCATAAAAATGATGAGAGAATTTCTTTTGGGATCATTGCGGATTTGTTTTATGTAAGTGAACACTTCCTTCATCCATTTTCTATAGACGAATACTGAAGAGCATATCAATTTGAATTCGATTAAAGAGAAACTCAATAACTATAACTCTTTTACTTTCCAAGAAGGTAACGAAAAAAAGAAAGAACATCCTTTTACTGTTAGAATCACTGACAGCTCATATTGTGCCGATGTGAGCTTTATGCTTGAAATTTATAAACCAGTTTGATTATGAATAATTTTTAGCCGGCACAACTCTCATTAGTTGGCAATAAAACAGATCTGGAGCATCGACGAGCTGTTCGCATAGAGAAACATACGAAATTCGCCGAACAACATGGAATGACTAGTCATTATGTTTCGGCGAAAACAGGCGATAGTGTTACGTTGATGTTCAGGTTTGTAAACTTTTGAATATTACGATTTTTTCTTGAGGGTATTTTTTCATGATAAAAAGTGCGATTAGGGATATATAATCTTGCATGCGATGTAAACCACAGCGATACGCCAGATTAATGCGGGCAGCATTATGCAATATCCTTCAAGGGCTCTAAATAAAGTTTTTGTGACATTAATGGGCTACAAAAACGCATTCAATCTATCTGAATTAATTGAAACGTTCAATATGAAAGTCATTGCTGTTTTATTTTCATTGAGTGTTTTTTTTTGCAGTTTTTCGATAAAAATTCTGAAAAACTGACATCGATATTGAAAATTGAAGTTTATGTGAAATCATAGATTTTTATGAAAATAGAAAAATTAGATACGTCGCAATATGCAATCTGAGGGATGTTCAGTCGTCCGAAACATTTTATTAATATCGGTGAGTCCTCATTCGTTAGCAGGTGCATGTGCCTTATTCAGATAAAACATAATATCTAGCTTATTGACTTCCGGTAAACAGTTGGATAGCGCTATTTCCGAAATAAGTAGATATATTTTTGCAATACGATATGTAGTGCAGTTCAATGAGTGAAGCTTGCAGTGAAGTACTGTAAAGTACTGTAAAGCCAACTGTAAGCGACAGGGTGAAAGTGATCCATGCTTGGGTTGGCGTTGTTATACGTATGCTGTTGTTTATTGTTTGCATGTCGCTTTCCTTATAGACCTATGGTTTCCGTTAGTACTAACAGACTGCTGATGCTATAGTGCAATGCTGCTGTAAGGTATGGCATCCAACTTCTTCGTAAGAAAGCTTTAGGGACGCTATANTATCACTTGATCACTTGATAGGCCGGACTATCGAACGTTGTGCACGCTGTCGGCCACAATGCATTTCCATTTTGGTGTCATCCTCGCCATTCTCGGCCAGGTTTTACCCCAATCGTTGTAGGGTACTGAAGCCCATTTCCGTGCATTGTTTTAGCCATTAGATGACGCCACCTCTGGCTAGGCGAGCAGGCCATTACCTCTCTTCGAATTTAGCCGGTCCTATATATATATACGTTTTCTTTATAATTTTTTTTCCACCGGCACAATTTTTCAGTGTGTATGAACATATACATAAGATTTATCCCATCGGCACTGGCAGAGACTTCAATGTCCCAACTGCTATCGGAATTTAAGAAAATGGCATGAAGTCCCTTACAGCTGGTTCTCATATCATTAACGCACAAGAACTCCTTTGTTGTTCAATGTGACATCTTATAAAGTGGAAAAGAATATGTTGCCCACGAACTCAGGCTCGATCTTCCTAGAAATTTTTAGAGATCGGCGCAAAAACGTTTTAATTGCAGCACACATTTGCAAGCTTTGATATACGAATGCGATTATGATTGCTCCATCTTTCTGAGTGTTTGTGTGTGTGCACACCTGTGCATCTGTTTATACGGTTATATCAACTTATGATCTCAAAAAGCTTGGGCGATGAAATACAATGGGATTAGTGCCTCATTAAGCCACCTTCATCCCCACTATAGGCCTTGTCGCAATTCATTAATTTTATAGCATCCGAAGACCACAAGATTTGCATATTACATTCTGTTCTACAACCAATCGAAGATAACTTCAAACTGGAAGATGCGTAACTGCTTTCCTTTAGATGGAACATTATTAAGCACGTCATTTTAAGCGTTATCAATATTTCATTGTTGTTGTAAATTCATATTTACAAAAGGCACTATAAAGGTATCATATATATCCCCATATATGTGAACGCATAGCTGTCCGTCTATTCGACAGTTCCAACTTGAGAGTCATTAATGCTAGACGAGAAAACTCGATAATTCAATCCATCCAGTATCTATGGTTGTTATTGTAGCATGTTACTCGAGTTTTATGCAATCTGAAGTCGAATAGGTAAGTTTTAAGACAGATTAGATCGCATTGGCAAAGGCTGAGCCGTAATCAAAGCGCTGAAAAACAAAGAAGGATTATTCCTTTTGTCAAAGATATGGTCAAAGAGTCACATACATTGATATATGAATGCATATTGTGCCTTTGATATATGAATGCATATTGTGCTTTTAATAACTTTTGCTAGTTTATGAAACATTCAAGCGTGATAAGTAGCAGTGCAGAAGCGTATATCGGCTCATATCATGAACAATTAGAGAAAATGTATATTCACTTTTTATATTTGTATATATTCACTTTATATAAAATTATTGTACACTATATACACTTTTTATACATTTATACACTTTATATTCACTTTTTAGCGATATAATTTTATTTGAAATATTCAGCCGACCGATGATTCAATAGCGGATGAACAGACATATAAGTGTAGTGCCCCAACAATCGTTTTGCCTATTGATTGTTTCAGACTATTCATAAAATTTATTTTGATGTACTTACTTCAGATGTACTTCTTATTCGTTAACGAAAGAGAGCAAAGAACCAAAGAAGAGCAAACAATTTGGGTAGTTGAGAGTGAGACAATCAGATTTCCGCACTATCTTAGTTGATAGAGTGGTTAACAATGTGAAAAGCTGAATGCTTTCGAGAGAAACTCGTTGAAAGACAACCCTATCGATGTGTTGTTCGAGTTGAACAATGAATCTCCGAGACATCACTCGTTTCGATAACTATGCACTTTAGAAAATGATGTATATACAAATGTTTTATGCGTCAACATAAAGCAACTAAATTTTATAGATAAGGGACGGTAACAAAATCGAAGCACCCCTACTCCAATTGTGTATTGTATATTGCAGTTCTGTGTTCTTTTGCGTTTCGATAAGGTAAGCGAATATCTCTTGTAGACAGTTGGCTGCCGAAATACTCGGAATGCAACTCACGAAAACCGATATGGAAGCGGATATAATTGTAGTTGAAGCGCCAGTTGCAACGCAAACAGAGGCAGAAGCGAAAGCTGCACGACAGCAGCGAAGGAACGATCAATCACGAAATACTGCCGTCTGTGAGATTATGTAAAATATGCGTAAACCATATATGTAGATGTATGTGATTCTCCTATATGGTCGTGAATGCCTATGTAAGTTTCGTTCACATAAAAAAATTTTTTTTCTATTCAGGATTAACGTCATTCACAATGGGTATACCTTCGGATTACTCATAAGTTTTCTTTTCTCAATCACCTTTCCTGAGGCTATTGGCTTCTAAGAATATATTTCATTGACAATCTCAAAGACTCTATATTATGATTTTCTAAGAATTTGCTGTTTTGTTTTGTTGAACGCGTTTGTATGAATTCACTTTTTTCCTTACGTAACTTTGTTCGCAACAATGAGCGTTCAAGGAAGTTGAAATTTTAGGTGAAATTGAAAAATATGCGAGAATATTCGTACAATCGAAATTCCAATTGCCGCATCGCATGTCATTTTAATGGAATAACTCATTAAGTTGTTGAATATCGCTTGAACTGATTTAGGGTGGGATATTTCATAGTTTTGTGGCCTTCCATCAATGTAATATAGCTAGCTTTGCTACCACTACCCACGAAAGAAATAGGAAATTTTTTGATTCTTCGAGAAACTTGCGGCCATACGATTTTGATAAATTTGCAACCAATTTGATTTAGATGTCGGTGAGTAAGAAAACACAATCCTTCCTCTGAGAATCAAATAAGATATAGCGAGATATTGAATAATGAAGCGTCAATTTGAGATAAGCAGATATCACCATAAAGCTGACGAAGAGATAAGTGCGGAGAATACTTAAACTGCTAGGCCGTTGTGTTTATTGGATTGTTATTTCCTGCTACTGCGCTTGTGCCATGGAATTCACCTGTTGTAATAAATACTAATTGCTATATATAACCAAAGAAAAAAAAATTGTTGCTTAAAAGCAACCAGAACAGGTCCCTTCACATTTCCCGACATAGAGGCTTCGGCGGATGCGGGACAGACCTTGTCGAGAAGAGACCATGAAGAGTGAAACTAACAAGAGCGAATATAAAGAACCTCATGAAAAGCTAAGCAATGAAAGAACAATTAATTAACTGCGTTCTATCTCAAAATCTACGAAAATTGACTAATAGCTTAAAAATGAAGAAGTAGGGAAGAAACAGGAACGCTAAATTACTTCAAAGGATTCGCTAGTAAATGAATTATCTTTCAACCAGTTTACTAGCCAGAAAAAAGAACACAATTTTGACACAGAAAATACACAAAAAAAAATCACAATCTTCTCAAGATATTTGTTTTCCTTTTTTTTTTATTTAACGAGTTCCATTGGTTTCATTGGGAGTCATTCTGGAATGCTTCCGAAGAAAATCTTTACGGCTAATGTTTAGTTCAACTTGATGCACTAATAGTAAACGCTGTTGTAATTGTTTTTCCGGGACACTTTATTTCAGACCTCTACCATTTCTCCGTTTATAATATTTTAGACCTCTTTGAGTTTGTTCGATTCGGTAGGTCGTTACTTACTATATAAAGACTTTGAGGAAGAAAAGATTTTCGGAGCCCTTGGGGACAAAAACGTTGTGTTTGAATTTCTGAGAGTCCCCTGATGCACGTGTGGTGGTTTTTGTCAGAAATCGGTGGTCGTGAACCGGAGAGAAGCTATTTTTCGGCTGGAGATCGGAGTCAGGTTCTTGTGGATTTCCGAGCCGAGGCTAATTTTTTCTCGGCCAAACTGTCGCCAGGGCCAGAATTTTCTGGAGACGCGTGTCGGGACTGCAGCCAAATGCTTCTATCGGTTTTACACACTCGGCAAGTTTCTCAAGCAGCAGAACCGATGCTGGGTTCTCCCGGTGTCTCGAGCGAGGGGAAAATGCCTGGTCAACGAACGAATTTCCAAACTTTTTGAGAAGGTGTCATAAACACCATAAGGTATTCATCAGGATTCATCAGGAAAGCTTCAACTTGCCTTTGCAACTCTTTGCGTCCTCTACTTAAAGAATCTTTTACTGGGCACTATTCGAAGTGCTTGGAAAACTGCATTTGCGGTACTATTATCGAAAAATCCTATCAAAATCGTCTCTTCAATTATCGACCCATTAGCCGCATGTCTTCTTTTTGTAAGGTGGTCGAACTCCCCTATGAAAATCAATTTTTATTTGTCTCAGCCTTTCTAGTATCATAAGCGGTAATCACCACGGCCTCCTTAAAGGAAAGTATACGCTTACACAGCTCATGACATCCTCTCACGACTAGTATATAATCACTGATAACGATTTCCAAACAGATATGGTCTATAGTGACTTTGCCAAGACTTCTGGCTCAGTGACACAAGCGGAACTCTTGTTTATTCACCATGTCCGCCATGGCGAATAAGAGATTATGATATTGAAACAGGTGCAACACTTTAACATTCAACGCAAATGAAGGCTGCTCACATTCGGATATCAGCTCAATAGAAATCAAAAGTGCAAGGTTCCAAATTTTCTTTTTCTTTTCACTCGAGGTTCCATTCATCGGTTGTAGCCATTGACCTGTCCATTCACTTGAAGGCTTGAGTCGATGTCTTTTCATCATTACGTTGCACTTTAGCCGTCCGCGGTGAGTCATCTTTTTTATCTAAATAGCTTTCTCCATCGTTTTCGCGACGTCTTGCTGAAATTGAAAGCTTATGGGATGAGTGGCATTATCTTCGCCTGGTTGAAATTGCTTTCGTTGGGAATATTTCGTGGTCATAGTCGGAACTTGTGTTTTAAGCGATGTGAAGAACAGTGCTATCTGATTGCCATATCCGTTGCTCAGCAGCGTTACTGTAAATTTACCTAGCTTATTTTCGCATATCCATGCCTGTATTCCCACACATCCCTATTCCTTATGATCTCTGCTATTCTTTTCCTCTTTTCTTGAGTTTTAAACCTCCTGCTTATCGTTATGGATTTTCTCATGGTTTCTTTGCATACCTGTTTTGTCGGACGAGTACTCACTCCATGCTTTCTTTATCATAAAATAAAAACGTTTTTGTTGTTGCTGTGGTCAAGTTTACCTAAGAAGACGGACCGACAGCCGCCACTTTGACTGCACTGGAGGACGAGCTCAACTGGACCCTCAGTCGATAGCAAAGGGCTACTCAAACGTCGTCACTGGTCATCGGATGTCCACATACGCGAAGATTTTTGCACTGGTCAACGCGACTTCCTTATGTCCTCTCATCGTCACCTCTGTCGTTATATCTTACTGACGAGTGCTCCGGGTGTAACAGATCGATTTATTCACCCCTTAGCCTAGCCTCATACCCTGCACTATTTCACCATACACCCCAATTTTATTGACGTAGTAAACCGACGCCTCGAACATAGTTGCATCAGTTCCGCGACGCTGCGATATGATTGATTCTCCTTTCGTTGAGTCATCTACCATCCTGCACCCTCTCAACTGTAAATCCTTCTTGTCTAAATTTGCTCTGCCTGCCTGCCATTATCGAACTACCTCGGAAAGCGTCTCGCTACCCTTCTAGTATTTCCTCTTCAACGTCACCGCCGTCTGTTAGAATAGAAGCGCCGCGTTGAGTGGTTTATTTCTGCGTCATCCACCATTCTGTACGTCGTGCTTCTCTCGGAAATAGGCAGTACTCTTCGCTTGTGTCACGTCTCCCTGTCGACTGCCAGATCGTTGCCTATAGAGCGACCAACCAACCGCACAGCTTTGCGCAGACCGCAGTTCCTGTTGCTGATCACATTGATTGGCGTCTTGGCATTTCTGTAGGTTCGATGGGGCAACCTAGTGTTATACCTGTTAATGCCTAATTTCATTGTATGAACTTTCCTCTATAACTTTGCTTCAAAGAATTTTTTTTCTTTAAATGCCAATATGACTCTCGCTTTTTTGCTTTTATTTTTTTTTTATAGATTCCGATGTTGCAGCATTCTTTGAAGCATATCTGGTATGATATTAGTGTTTCAACTATGAACTAAGATCTGAGATTAGGCTCAATACCGCATCGCTTCAGCCGCAATAATTTTAGGCTTCTCGCCCAAATCCTTTATATGAATCAATCGTCGAATGGATGACGCATTTACCACGATCGTGCCACTCACATTTTATTCAATGCACCTAATTGTGAACGTCGAATACAATAGGCACTGAGCGGCATATAAGTATAATTCATTTATAAGAGTGAAGTTTTTATTACTTACTTCCTATTACTGTTTTCAATTTGTGATAGTGAATTATGATCTGAGTTTAAGCTTAACGCTGCATCAACTCGTTGGCCATAATTAAATTAAGAAGATATTTTTATAAGCTGATAGATTTTTATAAGCTGATAGATTATATAAGCTGATAGATTTTCACATTTTAGACATGTTGATTACTACATCATTGTTGCTAAAATATGGAATGAATTATACTGCAGAGGCTAATGTATGTTATGTGAAATGATTAACTATTGGAAATAGAGATTCTGCAGACTTCACTTAGAAGGTTTAGTCTATAGCCGTTCTTCTATCACTTTTCTTCGAAGCAGTTCACTGTCCTCGAAAATTCATTTGGTGTTTAGATAGAGGTGGATTGCAAATTGGAATTTAAATGGAATAGTCTTTATCGATTCTCCAAGCATATCACTTTCTCAAGTATAGTTTAGTGTCTTAGTGGCTATTCTCATAGATCTAATCACTTTTATGCTCAGATATTCAAATTGATACCTGTTGATGTATCATAGCCCCTTTACTTTGCTTAAATCGATCATCTAAATTGTAACTTGTAAGCGTTGAACAGTACGATCATTGTGAGGTAATATACAAGTAGTGCAGAAAAGTTGAGGTTGCATTTGCGATAAGGGATATCCTCATACGAAGTCAGGAAGAAGGCCGATGTTTTGTTCGCCTCTCGTTTAGACAGAGCTGTGAGCATTGCGCAGATTGTAGCTAAGTCGACCGACTGACCGATTGAGGAGACGAAAATAATAGAATGGTTGTAACAGTTTTTTCGGTTATGACCATGTAATGCCTCGAGTACAGATGGAATAATCATTTATATATATACAAAATAATAGAATGGTTTAAACTTCCAATCGAAAGAATTGGAAGTTTAATCAATTGTAGTTCAAGTACCAATTGAAATAACGCTGATAAATATGGAACGTAATTCGTTGTGGAAAATATCCTAGGAGTTCAAACAAAAGCAGTTTCTTGAAGTTCAGAATTCTCCTTCCACTTAGGTGGAGCACATAATTTTTTTCCATAAGTTGTAAAAGTGCCGTCTGAATAGATACGGCGGCAACATATGCTTTGTAAATAGGTGCGGCGATATGCGTATAGCGGATGTATGTCATTAACACAATGGTATTTAACGATTTTTATTGCTATTGCACTCACGTTCATCGACAAATTTTTATTCGTCAGTTTTTAGAAACTCTTTTTTTCCCATCAGAGATTGACTTCCTCTGCTGCCGAAAGGATTTGTGGATAGAATTCTATAGGCTTGATATCGTCATCATCGGTTCTCTAACTCGGATGTTTGTTTTTGTTTTTTGTTGAGTGAAGGGAAGGAGAATGGCGTCTAGTTTCATATGTGCACGATAGCAGTGCCTTGACAATTCATGTATTTCCAGTTCTCCCCCTCCCTCCCCTACCCCTGAACCCTTCTCCTCATGCATCTAAAATTAATCACCTGTTCAGACTAAGAGGATTTCTTCTAATAGATTCTATATCTTTTATGTGCTCATATTATTCAACGTACCTAATATTGCTGTGGCCGTTCGTTCGCATTGTGTTCAGAGTTGACTCCTCAAAGGAACAGTTTTTTGTATTTATTTGACGAATGATTCATATAGTACGAATAGTGAGCATGCATTTATGCGTGCGTTGTCATAGTAGAACGCGAAACAATTTAGCTTTTTTCACAACATTGGCAACTAGACTGCTTTCACGTTGTTATTTGTGTCTACATCGTCATTTAGCTTTCATTAAGTCATTCGTCTTTCCTCAGTGCACACTCGAATCCGATTGAGTCGACTCAGTTTTCTTTTGTACTCATCCACTGCTTACAGAATACCTCACATTTGTTGCTTCAAAGATTTAGTTGTCTTGTAATTTCCCCTTTCTTCTGTCGTTTCTTCTCCATGAAACCCTTGCCTGAGAAAACTCTCATCGCAATAGAGTTATGTTTAATCCGTAGAGAAATTTTGCAGTTTGTTGATTCAAATGCTGATGGATTGTTATTGCTAGAAACTAGTTATTCCCTATTTGTGAAGCATATTCGCTTAATTTTTTTACCAAGACCGACTAATCATAGTGGGATTCACTAAGGCTGTTCAAGTCTTATACTTTTAACTACGAATATTGCGAATGTCTTTTCTTTCTCATAAAAAGTTATTGAATAGAAATATTTTCGAAGGGGAAGCAGTTTATTTTTATCACTAAAAAAAGGAAAATAGCCTTTCGAGGATTTTGCTAACAAAACGCTGCAGAAAAAGCCTATAAGGATGTTATGGCCAACATGGTTATGCTGAATTAAAAACATGCAGACACCTTTCCAACTTGACTGGCGAGCTTCCCCAATTTTTTTTTACAGAAAATATGCCATAGGCGACCTCGAAGAACATTTATATTCACTTCATGGCTCGACATATGCTTAGAAGGGTCCTACCGTAGATGATTGCAGGATAGCGGGTGGTATTACTACTTTAAGGGCAATCAAAAAGCCAAGATCGAATATGCATACATCGGATGAAATTCAGCATAAAATGCTTGAGGTTCTTCTATGTTCTTATCTACGGCATGTCAGCACTGTATTGTAAAAGGTACCCCTAAGACAGACGCTTTGGCTTGGTCTATCCGCCTACGTTATAACCAGCCGTGTTTTCCTGTTCACTGGTGTAGTGAAGTTGTATTCTTCAAATGATAACAAGATTTCCTCTTCGTTGCGGGCAGTCAAAGTGTTCGATTAGTAGCACGAAAGTTGAAGCATTCACATTGCTTGTTGAAATTTTTTATGAAGTTTCAGAGGCTATAGGAAATAGAGTAATATGCGAGACTGCCAAAAATACATAGCTTACAAAACGCTCTTTTGAAAGGCTTTTAGTGCAGGACCAGTTTGCTGGGAGACAATTCTGGTCTCTTTCGGCGAGAGGAAAGCAAAGCGATAGAAGGAAAGCATGAACCATTTAATCGAAGAACTGCGACAGGGAATTCGGAGGTAAAAGGGCTTCTTGTATGGAGCAAATACTACTGTATGGTAAAAAAGCAATTTTCGGCACCGGGAAGTTCTTCAGCTTTGCGGTCTCTTCAGCAGGACGTTTGGGAAAAAATTGGAGACCAAGTCGCCGCAACAAATAGTCTGTTCATTCTCCTCTCACGACGACGTCGAATCCGCCCTCACCTTTGCGATCCTTATGGCTTGAAAAGAACTGCTTGGATCCTGGTAAATGTTCCGGCAAAAAAGTTCGCATGTGCATCGTGACTACCTTTACGGTCTCGATTGACAACACACTTTCATGGCCATTTCACAGCACGTTACTCATTAAAAGCTCGATCCAGGCATAATGGATGCCTAGGCGTTGTGCCACATTTCATCATCCAATTCAACGGACCTCTCTGTTCATCTCTTTGCTTTTGTGAACTTGTTTATTCTCTTTCGTTGTTGTTTCACGTCGTTCACCTCCTTTTCCTCTATTGTCATTTATGCTTCTTTTAGCATCGTTATTTTATTGCCTTTTGCTTCAACCTCATCTCAGTGGAGACTTCCTTAGCAGTTTGCAGCGTTGCGTCAGATTCTCCTCGATTTTCTAATGCCAGCTGACGTTTGACTAAGGTTGCTCTGAAGTTTTCGTTTTATCGAGCATCCACCCGCTAATGTTAGGGAGATTCATTCAGAAAATTTTCGCTACCATAATATCATATAATTAGCTGATCACTGTAGTGGTTTGATCACGTTTCATTACTATAATTGCTTTGAGAGAGTACTTTATAACTGTAGCTGCCGAGATAGGACTTGAGTCTTCACTTGAGGTTACTGCACTATATATATATATATATATANTTAAACAAAAGCGAGAAAATCACTATAAAAAGTTGAGCCTACGCTCCTTTGCTGTTCGTTCTCGACTGAACTGCGGCTCGCTTTCCGCTGTCTGCTTCAGTCAGTTCCGAGTTGACACGTGGAGTTCCTGATCCACTGTCTCTTTGTCTCCTTTGACGACTGGTGTCGATCCAACCACGATCACCGCTGGAGTTGACGCTCCCGACCACTGAACTCCCTTCTGCGACCAGCCTAATTGTCGCTCTTTTCCAATTATTGACGCCGCCTCGCTCGCCAATGATCACCTTTTGGTTTCCTTCTGTTACCCAGGAATATCCAGTTCACGTTGAAGTGGCTCTTCTCATAATACCAATATCAGATTCTGTTGGTGCAGCCGACTTGTGCACCTCTCCACTGCTTACAATACCAATAACAGATTCTGCTGTGCAACCGACCTGTGCACTTCTCGACTGCTGTGTGAACCATACCTCAAACTTGGGTAATTAAACCTTTATTCGCACTTAAGCAATTAAAAACGCGATGAAGAAACACTTGATTATCAGAAATGAAAGTAATATGATGGTACGTTGGAACATTATTAACTAATCTCAAGTATAATTACAGGAGAAGTACAGATGCTATAATCCCTTATAGCCTGACGAAAAGAACACACATACTCATTAGTAAAGCACATAACTTGATACTGAGCAGAAGTATAGCACTACACTTAAGCGAACTCATGTACCATTATCCCACAAGTATGTGACATTATGATGCATTATAACCTGACGGAGAGAAGCACGTCTATTTATTACACCTGTCCATAACCAACACTGGCACAACTATACAACTACTGCCTGAGAGGGGACACGTGAGTAAGAGAAAATTTGTAGAACGCAAAGTCCTGGTACACAACACGCACTGTACAATAGTTACCGAAACTTTGGGGCTCACTTCTAGCCTTTTCGTTAATACCTTCTGATGCTCATGGCCCGCCCTTCTTTGTGGCTGACCCCAGAAGTTGTTTATGCACTAACCCGATGTGCATAAAAATTTTTACGATGTCCATTTTTGCCTCAATTGGATGAGCATAATAATTTTTATGATGTGTTTATGCAAACTTGGCGTCTTTATGCGCTTGTTGAAGACAAAGCGCTAATATGCCCTCTTTGTGTCATCTGCAAGTGCATTCCGCTTTTTGTGCAAAAACATATCTGAGTGACCCGTCAACAAGCTCAACTCCGCTTGTTCATTTGCCCTCATTCGATGTTCGTAAACTTTTACAATCGGTCCTAATCCCCAACTTGATGTGCATATCAGCTTTTACGGTCAGTCCTAATCCCCAATTTCGTTTTGCCTTGATTTCACCATCACACACTCACTTCTCAGTTTTATTTAATATTCAAATTCATTTATTCGCGCGTAGTCGCGAAACTTTCAAATAGATCTGCAACTGTGTTGGCGGCGAGTTTACAGATATGTAATGCAATTGCAATAAATTTATTAAGTTATAAATGTCATCAGTAAACGTTGAGTGAATGATTTCGATCGATTACTCCCCTAGTATGCGTGGTTCGTTTTTTGTTGAAATAAAAGAAAATTAGAAAGTAGAAGGTAAGATATCGTTGTAGAACTACAGGGAGGATGAGGTGACGGATGTATAAGAACTTTTCAACTCTGAGCATTTACATTTTCATAGCTGACAGTTGGTTGGCGCTATCAGATCCCTTCCCACAATATTTGAATCTAACTGTGTTGAAAAATTATGAGAGGTTTTTCAAATATTGGATTATAACGAGCAAAGAACATTTAATAAAGCAAGAGGTTTTAATTGATGTTTGCTGGAAAAATAAGGAAAAGATTACAGCTTTCGTGGGAAATCCTCGGCAGTTTTTTAATAAATCTGGCCAATTAGCGCCGACAGGATGAAAAACGTCTGTAAAATCGGGTTTAAATGCTTCCAGTGCACGCAATTATACTAGAAAAATATTTTCTTCAGGCCTAAATATGCAGCGTTGAAAATTTTTGCGATTCGCTTATCGACGCAAACTTTAGACCAGGGCGAGTAACATCTATGTACACTTTTACTTGTTTCCCGACCATGTTATAGGCGCATTATGGATTTAATCCTCTGAGATATGGGTTCAATTCGCTTTCATCGTTTAGTAGGTGTCCTGTAAGTTTTCTGAAGAGGCAGCGGATCGTTAATGGAAAATTTGATGGCATCGATACACCTTTTAATTTGCTTAAATCATCTCATAATTAAGCCACCAGCGTATCACTGATTTATAAAATGAAGGGATTTGCAATCATTGCTAGATTCGTAGGGCATTATCGATATTATTGAACTAACTTCAGGTCGACTGTTGAACAATGAGTTCTTTTACTGAGAGAAATGTATAGAAAAGAAGGAATTGTTTGACTTCACATGGATATTGCTTATGAATCAGGGTCGAACATTGCACATTGCTGAAAGCTTACAATAAAAATGCAGAAGCTGTCGAGTAATTTGAAAAACTTGCTCAGTGATCGATTCGTTGAAATGCAGCCAGATTATTTCAGGGTACTATTTGTGTCGTTGCTTTCAAAATTTTAGAGGTGAATATGTAAATGTAGTGAAGTTTGGTAGAGCTTATGATGAAGCATAGCGGCTTAATGGTGTTCGGGTACACTGCGTGGAATGTGTGAGGTTTTATTTGGTATTTCAGGTGAACAGGTTTATGAGTTTAGGTGTGAGTCGCAATATTTTATACGTTATGACAACTGTATCGTAGAATACCAATGATTGCTATTAGGTAGTGGTTGTGGCCACACGAGGGTTGCCCGTCTATCTATCCTTTTCGACCACGATTGAACTGTCGCGCCGCTTTTATAGCGTTGTTGAGAATCGTCGTTCCCATCCACATCCGCTGGATATCTTGATGGCGATGTTTTCGTTTAACAGTTGTCGAAGTGTGTTGTGAGAGCATTTGAAGTCTTAGTCAGATTGTTTTGTCTTTCGGCGCTTATGAAGAATTTGGTTCGAAGATCACTTCGACAGTGGTAATGTAGTATTATTCGCCGTTCTAGTGCCCGGTCTGTAAAATTCAAAACGCTCAAGCGCCCTATTTTTGACTCTCAGCATCCATTAGGTCTGGGCTTAGCTTTGCATCAATCAGCCACAACGAATTTCTACCATTTTTAGCACTTGCCGTCCACTGGTTGAATCAGTCGGTGGAAAAAAGTGAAATGGCCGAACCACTTTACCAGGTCGAATTTCATAGCATTGATATCCGAATGAGAAAGGCAGGAAAATAAATGCATAACATGTTGACTTAGGATTCTGTAAGAAGTACAGTTACTAGCTAAATAACATTCGAATATATCTCAATTATTTTTATGCGTTCGATTTTGTTTGACATAATTTTCGGCGTACATGTATATTTTCGTTCTCGCTCGAAATCGGGCGGAATAATAATCGTCGTTCCTCAAAAGCACGATAAACTTGAGCATATTAATGCTGCTGATAAGGTGATAGCCGCGCCCAGTAAACCACAGATTGAATGATGCCAATGATAGGCTAAAGATAAGCTAGCCGCCACTTCGGTGGCAAATTTCTTAGAATATACGGTATGCAGTTTGATTGCATGCAAACTGTAATATTGAGGTGGACACTTTTATGACAGCAGATAGTCGTCTTTTGCAGAGAGCATAAGCTGATAATAGGTTTTTTCAGCTTATTTTAGTCACTTACAGGAAGATATTTCTGAATGGACCCCCATTAATAATGCTAAATGCCCATCTAGCTATTCTATATGCTGTCCTTTGCTGTTAACTTCCATATAAAGTCTGTGTATTGCATGTCTTGTATAATAGTAAGTTCTAGCCCATTTGAGTGTTACTGTAGACTTATTATGTCGTTTTTGGTAATGAAAAAAACTAACCTACATACTGGAAACTTTCTCATTCATAAGATTATTTCTCAAGCAAGAAATCCTTCATGCGCAAAGCACCATTGTTGTTCAAATTTTCACCATTACCATTACCCCATATCATCAGGCTTCATCGAGCAGTAGACTGTTGAAAAGTTGGAATAGACAGCTGATAGTTTACCAGATTGATAGCCTATTGAATGTTCGTTCTAAAAGAAACATGAATTATCGCCTGTCGATTCCAACATGCATTCCTCTTCGATCTTTATGCGATATAAATTTTTCTTCTACGAACGATTTTCCCCAAAATAATCGATTTTGGCAACGAATGTCGAAAATCATTGCTAAAATATTCGATGCGATTTTATTTGTATGTTTTTCAGTAAAATGTTTCTGCTGAATATTTGTTTCATATATATAAAAAGCATGGTTAAGACTTCAGCAACGTTTTAACGTTCATTGCTATGAGGGAAAAAAGCTAGGAGCTGATAATGACATGAAAATTGCGGTGAAGCGTTTATTGCCAGCCACATCAATGTGCGTTTGTGATTGAGTGTTGCGAATTTTATAGGGAACATAACACGCTGCAAAAATGCTGATGACCTAATGACCAATGAGTGAAAGTGACGTGTCTGATTCGTCGAATTCGGCCACCCGAACGGTGGGAGTTTCCGTATCGCGTGATACAGGCACCAAGGTCGATCTCATCCTCAGGTTTTTCCATCATTTACGTTTCTTTCTTCTTTAAACCAACCCACTTTTCTTGAAATATCTTCGATTGCAAACTGCAGTAGACATTGGTTTAACAAAAATTTAATAATCACTGATGTCGTGATATTAATAGAAGTTTTACAGTAGAACAAAAGTATGAAAGCCGTTGCACGCAAAACGGTGATGAAAAACTCTCAGGTTAGCATGCATTTTGCAACCTATTCGTTAATAAAAAACAAGTCTTAAATAGGTTTTGCTTACAATTTACAAGTGGTCTGGCAACGGGGAATAAGTGTTTTATAGATTTTTGCGTAGTTTTTGGCCGATCCAGCAATAAAGAACAATTTTCTGGTTTTTTAAATGCAACCTGTTTTGGCAGCTTGTATTTCTTAAAGGAGAAAATGGAAAATCAACGCCACAGCTCAAACTTTCTTTGTCCAATAATTTCAAAGAAAAAATTGCCTATAATGAATGAACGAGGCAGCTGACCCAAAGCAAATGTTATGCATCGAAAGTGGCAGCCGCAAGAGTAGGAAGGGTACGGATACATAACCCGGGGTATGCTTTTATGTGCGCACGCTTTTTAACTGTGAGCAAGAAAGGTACCAGCGATACACACAAGAGACAAGAAAATCAAATGTTTCCGGTTCGAAAGTATGCCCATCACGTTCTCGTCTTTGCTTGTGAGCGATAGTTTTTATGCACCATTTGGTTTGAGTTTTTATTTGGTTTGAGCGCTAAGGAAAACACTCTCAACGTGGCCTATACAGTTTCGCTGCTAGTGCACAGTCGGAGAGTTTTTTCTTATTACGACAGTTGCATAGTTCAAAATTGCTACCTGAAAATTCTTCCTTAATTCAGAGGAAGCGGCAATAAGCTTCCACAGTCTCGCCTCATATTCTGAAAAAACATTACTGTTACAGGTGACAAGTCTTTATTGATGGAGGTGATAGGGCTTTATTGATGGAGGTGATAGGGCTTTAGTGATGTGGGTGATAAGGCTTTGCTGATGTAAGTGATAAGGCTGTGGTGATGTAGCGGTAAGGTTTTGGAGTGTAGATGATAAAACCTTGCTGAGGTAGACGATAACACTTAGCTAATGAGAGCGAAGCTACAATGTTTTACTGTCTCAGTAAATTAAAAAGGCATAAATGTTGCCACTCTTTCGTGCGGGCGGACAATCGATGCATCCGGTCTCTTCCTTCCTGTTTGTTTTAGCTGTATGGTTGAAATTCTTCCATAGTGTTTTCCACCAAGCTATCTATCTCACATTTTTCCTTCTGCATATCAACTGCTGTGTTCTATATGCGACAATGCATCAGTGGTGAATTGCTTTACCGCAAAAAAGAGTTTCCGATTGTAATCATTGTCATGAATTTTTCAATTTCATTGTTTAATCAGCCGATTCCGATCGATTACGAATAACTCTCAAGTAAAATATAATCTTTCCAAGCGTCGAATGCTTGGAAAATGTGAGCAGCAATATTCTATAGTCTTTGTTCCTCAAATAAACTTTCAGAGTAGCGGGTTTACGCAAGCGACACAGTTTCTTTTCGTCATTGGTGAGTGCATTCAAGAAACCATCGGATCCGTCGAGATTGTGCTCGAATGCAACATTTACAAGTTTCAATCTCACATCTTCATCGTTACAATTCTCAATCGACGTTCAAAGTGAACGAAAAAGGCGAAAGAAGGGTAACGCGAATCGCGTCGACACCTATGCATGCAGTATCCGCAAATTTCCTACCAGTGTTAATCCTGACTCGGCCGAATTCGAGGTGAGTTTCATTACCTAAGCGATGGTTGATATTATTGGGAAAGTATATTACTTAAGTTATCTTATGAGGAAGTCCTAGTCGTCCTTTCTTTCGTATCTTCACTGAGATAGTCCTCCTTTCATTCAACTCGGAATGGCTCATTTTCATTTGGCTAGTATAAGTGATGGATTTAGTGTGTTATTTCTGCAGTATGGGGCTTCTGTCTTATATTTTTTGCATATACTTTTTCCTCAATCATTATTTGATAACGAAGAGGACCGTATATGAGACATGTTGCAGAAAATGTCTAAATGCTTTGTTGTGAGCTTTCAAATTCCGCAAAGTTTTTCTACCGATCAAATTGTGGAATACACATTTCACATTAGATTGCCGTACAAGCGCTAAGTTGTTATTTCTCCCTATATTTTTTTCTCAGCTTGAAAATTCTACATTTCGTCTGTGATTCCCACTTATCTTCATCCGTCGTGCTCTAAACATCGGGTTCGCTTTTCACCGTTGGCTGAGACAGTGTTTTTTTTGCATTTAAGGTTATGGAACCGGCAAGTGGGAATTGCTTCATTCTACTCACACTTATGAAAACAGATAATCTCGCAACAAATTGGAAAGAATTTCAAGACAGCAATGGAACAATCGATTTATCTACGCTTTGATTTGGTTGATATTGCTTATATATTGCTGTTATGAATTTTCCAGCATAATCCAAACTGCAAGGAGGCAAGTGGGGGGAGTTCATTGATGGTAATGTTTAATTGCGATAGTGTTTTTTCGGCGATTGCACCATTCTCAACAGTGTTTACAACTAAAACTCCATCTTTATCACTGATATTATTAGGTTCGAGTTTATTTTGCTAGGAAGCAGATCTTTATTAATTTAGCAGTTGACAACATTGTGCATACAGCCCAATGAAAGCCGAAATTTTCTTGTATCTATCGTCGTGTTAGACGTCTACGAAGCAGCCAACTCTATGAAAATCGAGTCGTATCCTCCGGCCGTTGCATCCGCCGTGAGGAAAACGCTGGAGTTCATTATTTTAAGCTTGTTAGCGATCATCAATGAACTCTATGATTGTAGCGCCCAAATGGCATTATCGCATAATATTTTCTCACTCTTTGAATTGACGAATCAATTGGACCGCTATGAGGATTTCGTTGTATATCTTTGTAATCGTTAATCGTTTATTTCCAAATGCCAATTTTTTTTTAACAGAACAATCTTGCTGACATTCCCATCATTTCCACAACATCTTATGCCACAAATAGCATTTTAGCTATTATTGTAAATATCAACATAAGGTTTTATTTATACTATTTTTGAATACTTATTGAAATTAGCGCTTCATGCTTCTATCCTATTCTTTTTATTTATATAGTCTGTGAGCGGAGTCGATTGAAATATAATAAGCTCTTAAAAGTTGTAATTCATTGAAGGGCTATTGTCATAGAAAGGTATTCTTTTCAATCTCACTGATAATTTATTTTTCATTGTTTTGGGCAAATTTAAATCCAGTGAATGTAAGGTTATCATTTTTGCCAAAAAACTTTTTCATAATATTGAAGTGTACTTTTAAAAAAATGTGTTACCTTATTTATCAGTCGCTAATTTAACGCTGAAGAATTGTTGTCTTCTGAAAATTCTTCTGCATTCTGCGTTTTGTTCAGCCGGAAGCTATAGTAAAGATGCCTTTGAAAAAGCACTTATTGTGACCGTACAGTGGGGTTAGTTATCTTGTTATCCGATCCTAGACGCCAGAGATTGGTCACATACGAGGGGCGCTCACCCTTGGCAGCAACGCACTACAAACGAGGTACTCTAAAGCCCGTGATGCAGGGATCTACCTCTGTCCATGATGACCTTCGGCTATCAGCACGGTGCTGGCCGTGGAAGATTTTTAGATTTACCATAAAACAAGTGGTGCACAAATCTACTGTAATGTAGTGGAGGTCAGTTAAGAAGTTTAGTGGATCAAAGTCCTTGTCTAAGCGCATTGGCACCTACATGAATCGTGAGGACGTATTTCACCTACAGAGGTTGTTAAAAGAGAGACCTACCAACAACGATGACCAGGAAATAGACATGTGTGCGTGGATCCTTGAAGATTGCATATGTTCACGAGGCTAATCGAAGAAAGTCTATCAGCGCAGTTAAGCAACCGTAAATACTCTTCTATCTAGCTAAACAAACCAGAGAGTGAGGCAATGTCAGTAGTTGGTTTTTTAAATGTACCAATTTAGAGGCGGTGGGGGTGATCTTACGCTGAGATATTCAGATTGGCATTCCAGTTGCGCAGTAGATAAAACGACTGCTCAATATTTCAGGATTGAGGAAACATTTTCATGCTTCCATTAGTCGTTTCATATTTCCATTGCAGATAATCCAGAGATATCCAGTTCGCATCACAATTCAATGATTTCTTGTTTGACTAATTTGCATTTATAAAACGAATGCTTCCGAAACAGCTGAAGCTAGGGTTGTTGAGTTTTCGTGGAAAGAGATATATGGAGGACCTTCTTCACCAATTATAAACACCGAAATATGGAAATTCGTAATGATTTCGCATCAGTCTAGCTAAAAATAAAAGCACTACAGATGTGTGCAAGCAGTCGGTTCAACGAACAAACAGGCGAATTGTTACAATTTTTCTAATTATGGAATAATAGATATGTTGAGCTGAATCGTATAAGAACAATAGTAAGTACATCATAGAAGGATGTTACCGCTGTCGAGAAATTATGCAGCTGTTGGCCAGATATATGAAGAGTTCAAATACGATTCCTTTGAAAGCTTAAAGCAAAAACATGGCTAACGCAGTTTTTAAGTGTCGCTAAGAAATCCATTTGCAACACTAATGACGAGACTGCTCAGTAGATAGTTTATTCAACAGTAAAATCATCTATTTGTTGGATATGAGGCCGAAGAGAGTATGGCGCCGAAGAGCCAACCCAAGATATTCGATTGTGATGAAACATGGCTTCGCACACTTAAGGGGCGAATCATCACAGTTTCACACGCACTTGTTGAGTAGCCTTGCATAATGCCATTGTACGTCTTTGTGTCTTGACGGTATCTGATGCCTATAAAAGACGGCTCTCAGCCCGTCAGAGTCAGTCCTCTTCTGGTGTTGTGCTCGCTTGTCAGTGTTATCCTACTCGTCCAAATCTTGCTCCCCTCCTGGTTCATCTTCGAAACCGTTTTTATTTTCCGAAATAAAGTGCTCATACTAGCTCTGTCTACCAGACGACCTACGTCCAAGCGTCGTCTCGGTCGATAGAGCAAACGGGAACACAGACACAACAGTCTGCATTCACGTGAGGAGGAGTATACTCATATCCCGTGCTTATGAAAGCGATGAAGGTAGCACAGCGTTTGTGTGTTGTGCGACATCGTCACCAAATTTAGAGCAAACGTGAAGCGTTCATATGGTGATCTAATCTGAAGGCATCTGCTGCGTTTCATAATGTTAGGGAAGAGGAAACAAGCGTAGGAGTCGTATATGTATATATATATACATATATATATATATATATATACTTCTATTTCGTTTGTCGATAAAATCACCGAATCAAAGCACATCGTTCAAATTGTTTATGAATTTTCTCAAGATTTCTCTCATCTTTACAGTGTTCACGAAATTTCCCAAAATTTATCATATTCTCTTCGACATATCAACAAGAAATCACCAAATGAGGCGTAACAATAGCAAAATATAGTGTCGTGATAACGCCCAAAATAGTCATTTGAAGTTTAAGTTCTACCAATGAAATTAAAAATTTGCATTTCACCAAACATTCAGCTCCATCAAATGCAATGCATCAATCAGTGATCTGCGATGCACTAATCGATTGCAATACATGAACTAATGATTTGCAGTGCATCAACTAATGATTTGCAGTTCAACACCCCTCTTCACAATTGCCATTGTCAAATTACTCGACCCCTTCAGAAAAAAAAATTTCTGGTATTATTGACACCCTTCAATAAGCATTGCTAAATTCTACCATATTGTTGAAATGTTTCATAAAACATGCAAAAAAATAATAATAGTATCATCCAATATTCAATAAATCTTCTTTTTAAAAAAATTATCTAACAAGAAATTGCCAAGCATAGGCATTATTGATGAGCTTATTAACGTGAGATAACAACAATTTCATATATTGTTTCTTTATCAATGTTTTTTTTGTAATATAAAACAATGAAATTAAAAAAAATTATAGCACCATTCGCAACACATTTGGAGACAATTATATATTTTTTCTCTTTTTGCAAACACAAATATAAAACACATCAAATCCTTCATGGCGCTCACCAAGTGAACAACAAAGGGCACTTGTTTAATGGGTTGCAATTCGGTGCATAAACTCCGCCACTCGACGCATCTCCGGCAGCATTCGCTTTCCCACAAACTCAGCAATATAGGAAGTTTCGATAATTACATCATTTGACTTTAGCGGTTGAATTTTTCTTCTTTTTTGCAATGGCATATTTGCACATTTGTTGGGTATTATTTTTCAATCTATTTTCATTTTATTTGTTTCCGAGGTTGTAGGTTACATAGATCCTTTTTGGAAACTTTCGCTGCATTTTGTCACTATGAAGAGAACTTCATACTTTTCTGGATTGATCGTCGCATAAACTTAATAAAGTGTTCGTTTCTTTCTGACTTCCTTTGTTAAGATGAATTTGCAAAAAAATAAAAAATAAATAAAATATAATAAAATAAAATAAAAAGCTTTCTTGCTGATTTGTGTGACTCAAAAGCTCATTGTCAGCCGCATATTTGACTAAGATATATATCGATTAGAAATGATGCTACGATTACCTGTTGAATAACAATTTGGTGGCCAATTTATGGCTCTCGATAAAGCTGACTCCAGAGCAGTTACGTGGTTCTCCAGATTAACAACCAAGTTTTGGGGAAGGTGATCTTCAAGCAAGGCTTCCGTCGGTCGCAACTTGTCGAGATCAATGTGTGCCTATATGAAATTTGTTCAGAGTTAATGGTCCTACTTATGTTGTAAGTGAATGACTAGCGAATAAATAATGTCGAATATCTTTCATATAATTTTCTGAGATTCGTGGAACCGTGCTGAGGTGTTCAAGTGAGCCGTCAAGAGAGAGATGCTCGAAAGGATGAGTATGTGACCAGGTATAAAGTGAAGGCATATTGAGTGGCGTGGTTTGTGCACATTAGAGAGGCTTATGAAAACGTTGTTGACTACAACGTGGTGACGAGCAGGAGATCGTCTTCGTGGGTTTCCTGTGAGGGTGCCGGACGTAGTAACGCCGACGCGGAATAACGGTTGAAGTCGCGAACCTCCGACCGTTCCATACCCAAGTGTTCCAAATATCGCGCATCCGTTAACGCTACGGCTGCACTCTCCAACTCAGATTCTTCGAGCGAATAGGCTTAAAAGTGAATCACTTAAAATTGCTTTGCATAGACAATATTTTTTTTTTCATCATTTCATCCCCAACATGACTATTTCATACCGTACACATTTGGGCAACGTGAATGGAAACTAAAAAATAAGACCAAACACTATCAACCGGTCATGTGTCCGAATCCTTGGTCAAATTTTGAAGGGTACTCCTTTTTGAAGAGCGTAGTACCACAGTACCACTTTTGAACAAAGTAAATCATGGCAACGTTTCTTCCCTTGCTATCTTAAAAATGTATGCATGTGTTGTCCACTAAAAAAGTATCCGACCACCATTTTACGATGCCTCAAGTAGAATGTGATATCGATTTATTGCGAAAGATTGCCTAGCAGGAATTGCTTCTGCATGCAACAACGTCTGTCCAACTCTTTCATTTGCATATTCATTGAAGGCATTGTGTTTTGAATATTACTCGAAAGAAAGTAAGAATCCCATAAGTGCTTTGAATTTGTGGAGCAGGGGAAGAGCAAACCTTCTGCGATTTCTCGACGAGCCGCCTCAACAACTCGTTCGTCCATGTACCTGCCTAGACCGAGTGCCTCACCGACTAGCCGTTCCGTGAGGCCTTCTTCGTTCGATTCAGCGGGCCTCAGTACCGGTCGGCTCGAAAATGGCAAACGTACTGATTTACCATCTGGGGCGGGTCTGCAATCGTAGTGGTGCTGGAACAATATAAACAAGTTCTGGCTCTCAATGTTTTCTTGCGCTTGCCTTTCCTCTCCCCCCCCCCCCCCCCCCCCCCCCCCCTCCCCCCCCCCCCCCCCCCCCCCCATTTCCCTCCCACGAGCAAACTATCAACTGTGAACAGTGTCGTCCTACATAGGTGGCATGATCGGTGACTGTTAACATTTTAGATGATCAGTATTGGAGGCTTTCAAATGTACTCAAGCGAAGACATTCACATGGAATTGGTACCCTCCTATGAACCACGTATTCGTCAAGGATAATGAAGCGAATTTCGTGTACGCTTTCAAACGTGTTAGCTAAAGAACCTTTGAGGCTGCGTGCCTGTTCTACTGACATAGCAATGGCACCACGCATTTCGCAATCAAAACCGCGTTAGTAGTCAAGGCTGTTGTGATTTCGCTCAAGATAAGAGTAGATTACAGGTGATTGCAATTTTTGCTTGATTCAAGGATACTTCTCAAATGGAAAGTAGATGCTTCCCATTAGGCCAGTTGTGTTTCATCTGAAATAAATAAGAAGCTATGAAGGAAATCCTCCCTTGCCCCCTCGCCCTCCCTTTCCCCACCATCGATCTTTCAAATTTCACTCTTCCCGACCATATTTTCCTTATTAATTTCAGTGGAATTAGAAAATCAAATGCTGATGTTACCTGTATGTGCCTTCGAACGCATCGCTCATATCAGGTGGTACACCAGCAATGGCTAAAGCTTGGCTCCGTGCGAGAAGGAAAGGTTCTCGGAGGCCTCTCTCGGGCATCCCATCGTTCGTCCACCTCTCGTCATGTCGCACATGATTCGCCTCACGACGCTCATACCATTCCTCATCTTCATCCACATCCAGTGGTATACTGTAGTGCATTCCACTCACATATTGCATATAAGAGAGCAATTTGCTTATCTTCATATTATTATAGATATCTAAAATACCTATACACTTATATAACTTCTATTGCATCGTTTTTACGATCTGCATACCTACACAACTCCCTTTGAAGAGATTTCCATATAAATAAAAGACGAGAAGGGAATACGCTCTTGCTTTGTGCCCCGCTCCATTTTTACCGGCATTTTCATTCTGCTCGTTGGATTTTTTTCAACCTTACTAGCCAATTTTATGACTCACATGCAATATCAGCTAAATATAGGCCACCATTCAAATCGAAAATAGTCACTTGGAGCTCTTCTCTCGGATGTAAACTGCTCGCCGAAAATGTTTGTATTAATAAAAAAGAAATCTTAAAGTGTTTGATCAAAACGAATCCCACATTGCAATCTACGGCTTTAACGCTCATTAGTCCATTAGCTATATGACGCAAAAAATCGTTATTAGTATAAAACTTTTACCGCTCTTTGATCTACGGATCATATTTCTTTTATAAAACTTTCAAAAATTAAATATAAGTGGACCGCCAGAAGTTCATTTTTAAGTAGATGATCATGTTCACTATCAGCTCCTATTCGAAGTCTCACAAAAATAGAAACCCCTGGGTTTCTATTGAAGCAAATACAGTAGAATGTCTTTTTTTTTTGAAACTGCAATAATGTACAAGGTGCACCACATTTTTGCGGCGAAAATAATCTCACCATTGTCTAAACGCTCATCAACAAATCAATTATTGCACGTCATTCTACGTTCATGATGAAAATGCTATAAAAACTATTGCTATAAAAACGAAAAAATTTTCCATTCATAAGAATAAATGCCCTACGATGAAAAGAAGACAAACTTTCTATTCGCAACAATATATCGATGATCGTATGGTGCTACTCGAGGAGTATTCACATCATCTGCATATGACTTCTGATCGAATGAAAGATTGATAGGTGGAATCTTTGGTAGACGTCGTTGAACAAGACCACCGTTGGTTCGTGCTGAAGGTGGTAGATTCACTGAGCAATTCGTCGCAACACCACTATGGGCGACAAGAGACATCAGATCATTGCCTCGAAGTGAATGCGTTGGTGAAACTGCTGGATGATTGGCTGTAATGACGAATTGCATTTGGCAAGGACAGTAGGCTGTGCTTTTGTAATTTTTTTTTTTTTTTGCGCTTAGATTGTGTTCCTTGGTAAGTCGAACAATTCGTATGATGTTGCTTTAGGTAGTATTTTCATTAACAAGTAATGTTAACAAATTTAAAGAATATATTGTAAGATTTTAAGATACGAATCCTCTCTATCAAAACACATCACTTTAGCAGCAGTAATATTCCTACGGAAATGGTACAATCATTGTTCAGCGTCATATACCGCATTTTCTATTGCAAACGATGAGCTCTTAAGAAAATACGTACTAGTTTATATGTAATGGAATGATATGCATCGAAGCAACTACCAACTAAAACGTCTAAAAAACAGCAAAATCTCCATCGTTCACAATCGCTCTCTAAGCAATACGCAACAGCTTGCATTTTATGACCCAAAATACCCCTCCCCCAAACCAAAAATCCGAAATCCACGAATAATTTCTATGAAATTATTCCATGGGATCCACAGTGCTCAGTACGGCAGTATGAATCACAATCAGTAACAGTTTATTGATTGAAAACATTTTCAACAAAAGAAAAAAAAAACGACCCCGTCGATTTATATCAATCATTGCGATTCACCTATAATCGATGATTTTTGCCGATCACTGTGAGGCTTGTATATATGGCTTTCAAGATTACTTAATAGATTTAGTGCATCTTCTTTTGAAGCATTAAATCGATATCTTAGAAATAATAATTTCTAATGTAAATAAATTTATATGCAACAATTTATGAGATGCTTACCGTTTAGTGAAAAAGAGTAATATCGCTGTAATAATTGAAGTTCTAAAGAGAATTGAGAAAACTCACTAAGATCACAATGGATTTTGCATCACTTCTAATAAACGCTCTAAAATATTATCTATGTTCACATTTGGAAGTATAGCTCATAACTCTTCGATGAAACGAATGAATATACCTGTAAGAGGCAAAAGTCGAGAAGTGCGTTCTTCACGAGGCATTTCTTGATGGTTGGTACGTGCAGTACCTCCCAATGCTGTCATTATGTTGTTGAATAACGAATGCGGACGCTGCAATAATGTGAACGTTATAAAACATCCCAATGGTCCTAAATATTTCTTTACAGACGACATCAGAGCTTTACGAAGTGATTCTTCAATCACGAACGCAATCTCAAAAGCCTAATTTTATGGCTGTCGTTGATCAAATACCATTTTTCATTTTGTTGCAGTCGCAATTTCATTTATTTTTTATTTTTTCGTTTCCATTTAGTCGAAATTCCTCACCATCCAGGATGACGGACTCGATTCATCTATGCCGTATGGTCATCCCCGCCATTCTTCCATCCATTCCTTTCCGAATGTTATTCCCAAGAACAAATCACCGCTCAGAAAAAAATGAACAAAAATCACGATATCACAGAGAAATATGCCGGAGAGTGTCGCGAGATAAAGTTTGTTTCACTTGACGTTGATCGATAAAAGTGGGTAAATTACTCAAATATGCAGGATTTTTTCTAATGAAGATAACGTCCATGTGCACAAAGGATCTAGCAATCAGCTAATGGTAACGAAATACTCTCTATTCTCTTTATTTATATTTGTAAGGCAAAAAATAAGAAAATGCGTAAAAAGGTTTCGTTGATTAACATCCACCATCACTGGATCATCCCATCCGCGCTAATCCTGTAGCAAATATATATTTCAACGCAGCTAATGAAAATGACTTAATTATGAGGAAATATCTGTGGAAATTTCCATTAGCAAAGATTAACAAATCCATCAAACACGATAGCCTCAATATTAATGAAATTTACATTGAAGCCATTGATCTCATTAATGCCACATCGCCTTTTTGGTGTATTTCATCATAGAATATCTTCTGCTACTCTGAGGTTAATATTCCGACTTAATTAGTTTTTGTGGATGGATGAAAAACTCTTTGCTTTCTAAGAGTGTCATTATTAATGGTGACTGTTTACTGATAAGCAATCCTTCATATACTTTTGCAAATTTTCTTCGCAAAAGTGTATTATTTATTTATGTATTTGTTTATTTATTTTAACGTCTCGAGATGGGAAAAAATATAAAAGTATATGAGTACGAACAGCAAGAAAAAGTAAAACGTTCGGAGAGCTACAATTCGGTCGGATAGACTACGCTTCTGCGTGGTACGATATCGTCAAACACACATCATTATGGCAAACGTCATGGTTATGTTCAAGTACTCTGCCTATTTGTCTATTGCATATTCAACTAGCCTACATGTAAGATGAAACCAGAAAATTTAGAAATTCGATATTGTATATTCGGTGTTTTTCTATCGACTTCGGAACAAAATATAAAACTTTTAGATGCAGAAAAAATTGCATCCATTCCACACTACCGCTTCTCATCTTACGTTGCTCTCGTCACATTTCATAATCACGACCGGATCGATCGAAGAATGAATTAACTGGGGCATTTTATTCATTGTTTGTAACCTGAGGAAGTAGTAGCCAATCAAATAGACGAAATGTGAAAGCGCATATTGGGCTGAAGTTTCTGCCGCGGTTCACTAAGTTTTTCTGTGAGAAACAAGTAATGGTCAAACCGCATATCGAGAATGTGAGAGAGGAAGAAGGGTATTAGAGACCTTTAGGTCCAACAGACGTGAGTTTCGACGAAAAATTTTCGAGAATTTTGAAAACGTAAGATGAAAAGCATAGCACATCAAGGAGGCACTCCCAGTTTCATATACAGACAGGATATGATGCTCTTTCAATCTAAACTTTGAAGAAGACTTCATAATATGTAAAAATAATGGTAGTACATAAAAAGTAAGTAGGCACAGGCATCTATTTTAAGCACTTTACAAAAGAAGCCTTCATGTGGACAGGACGAAGCCCACATATTAAAATGATAGCGTGAATAGTGAGGATGATGCCGTTATAGAACATATGATACCAGTACAGGATATACGTTAAACGTAAGCGTTTATCTACTTTCTCATTAGCTTTCAGTGTACATAATAAGCAATGGATAAGTTTGAGTTCATGATTTGCAATTAGTGAGTGTTTCAAAACGAAACATACTTTGCACGGAACAAAAGAATGTTGCGTTCGTATAGAAAAGTATGAGCAAAGCTATCTTATCACCTAAAGGCGTCTATGAATTATGGAAATACAATTCAGCAATGTGGTACAACATCTGAAAGTAGTTGCTATGCTCTACTTATAAGTGATTGACCATCGGAAGTCAAGAAGGTGAAAATCAGTGTGCGCTAAGCTAAGCGCATTTTCCTCCGACTGGCGGTGCATTAGAGAGAAAAAAGTGGGCGGAATGCATGATAGATTTTATTCATATTGTCTCGCGGCTGTCCATTTAAATTAGTGCTGAAATACTCAACGACCATTGCTTTAGCGAGTGCGCTTTTCTACTAATTGCACCATGCTAATGGTCTATTTGAATGAACGCTAAAACGCCGTCATGACAATACTGCAACAACATCTTATAACCGTTGGGACATTAGAAGTGCCACTAAGAGACTAACTACTGTACCAAGGAAAAACAAGTACAATTAGACGCATTTGGAAGGAGTCAGAGGGAAGAGTGGGAGGAGTGAGTTGGAGAGGAGGACGGTGGTAAGGAACGACAAGAATTGATTAAAAGTTTGAACTGCCTCCGGAGATGTTTCGCGAATTCATACAACATAACCTACTCGATCAATATTCCGACTTCTTTCAGCCTCCCTAAAACTTATGCTATTTTTTTGCTCTATTTTGCTCAGATCATTGCACCTGTCCATGAGTTTGTACTATTGAACAAGAGTGACAACTTTTATTAGCATAGATAACAGCAGCTATCATTTATAGGATTCTTTTGCTTCCATTGTTCTCTTCTAACGCCTAATACAATTTCAATGGCTCTCTCATTTCCTATGAAACTACTATATCTTTCAGTGTAGTTTTTCCTAAAATAAGGCAAGCGATGAAGCGAAGATGGCCGAAATCATTGAGATCATGGAAGCGTTTTGCTGCTGCATATAGGATCCAAATCTAATTTCTGGAGTGAATGAAGTTGCGGGATGCAAACATATATCATACAATAAGAGAGTCATATGAATAACGCTTGCGCGTATAATTAGAAAGTTCTTGATGGAAACGGATAACGAAGCCAACCACAACGACACTCTAAAGTTGTTTAAGTGCTTCGGTATAGTGATGCACTCTTAGATGTGCAAAAATTTCTAATAAAAATATTTCTTCGTCGAATGAGAATATATTAAAATGCAAAATATTTTAAACGAATTCCCGAAGAAATGAATCTTGAAAGCCGAATTTCAATAGCCAGAAATTTTTGTACACTTTAACATTCGGTTATCATTTCAGATGGCTGTCATGAAATGTTATCATCTGTGAACGAAGCATTTGGCATTGTTATGGCTCCCTCATATCTCTCCAATATCGAAAAAATTATCACTAATTTCTCTATCGTTTTATGTGCGCGAAGCCGCCTTTCTATTGAGGTTCTAACGATAACGTTGCATAAGAACGTGGATCGCCATCTTTTAAGCTCTATTTCTGAGGATGCTACTCCAGTTGAACATAGTACAAGTAAACACTAGGTGGAATATCTCTCCTTGTGGCTTCCTATGCTTTCAAGTGTGAACGAGGTGCAGCCATTCGTGCATTAGGAAAGTAAACATTAGAAAAGTATTAGAAATTATGACTAAAAGTTGTGCTATTGAATGGAAGAGGTACTCCGACTTTTGATATAGAACTCCGACTTTCTCCATCCTCCCTCTATAGTCCACTCTAAATTCCTTGTTGAGGATTTTTCCGTTTTATTTGCAAAGTGTGCAATTTTTGGATACTATTCATCCATTTAACTTGAACTTTTTGAAGAACATGAACGCTTACTATACAATCTTTGCCAATATTCTATACGTGATGCTTTAAGGTTGATGAAAAACTACTCGAAGAATTGCAAACCAACGAACCCTATGTTGTGGTTCCTCACCATCGAATGTGAAATCTGTTTCCAAGTTTCCGGAAATTGCTCTCTTCAATTCGGGCCCAATCTCATGTAGGGTACGTAGACCAGCTTGTAAGGCCATAGCTTGTGAAGTTTGCTGCGGTATAATGCCTGCAACTGAAAGTGCAACACTGAGCAAACATATTCAAATATATATTACTTTTGAACGAATACACGCGGATGCACTAAATCATCTGCTGCTCGTTCACAATGCACTGCATCACACATGCATTTTCTGAAACCACATTTATTCATTGTGCTCAGCTCATTTCGATGTCTAAACAAAATGGACTGAAGTGAACAAGAGACCATTTAGCGGCATGGGGGAGAGGGGGAGTGGAATTGGGAAATAAGGGGCTCCCCGCCTCTCTCTGACATCCCTTTCTTCATAGGTGAAGCAATCGGTTCCCATCTCCTAATTTTGCAACTCGCTGCCCACCCCTCACCTCTAAGCGTAGAAAAAACTACAACATGCATAATTTTATGCATTTTTTGCATCTACCAAGGATTGAATTACGCAGGGTATTTCGAAAACACTAAAAAAAACAGTGTTCAGTATGATGCTTTACTAGCAACACTTTGTAAATGGCACAAGTTTTCAGGTATGATTCGAAGTAATCAGGGAAGAGAGGCGATAAGAGAACAACACAATATGCGGAACATTTTTCTGCGATAGTTTAGAGCCGAAATGAGACAAAAAAACTTGAGGAAAATTCCTCATTTTCAGATTCTCTACTTCGGCAAACGAAACGGCGACCGATACTTAAATCAATCTCTGTTGAAATTTATAAACTTCCAGATAGTAATTGAATCAATTTACGAGTGATTAATTATTAAGCAGGTTTCAACAACGTTTTTTTTGTGTTATGTGGTTTCAGCTATCGGTGAATAAGTTAACTCATGCTTATAGAAGTGCAATTTTCTATGAGGTAAGTGAGATTTCTTCATGCGAAGGTATATGTTGGTGCTGTTTTGGCATTTATATAACAACAATTCAAAGCATATTTTCAACAGTTTTTAAGCAAAATTTTCTAGAAATATATGGAAAATAAAATATGCAAAACTAGTGTTATATTTTCTGACTGAGTAAGTGAGATTAAGATTCTAGTTGGAGCGCCAAAAGAACGTGCTATTTTTTGAATGAAAGAATTTCTTTGGATGTTTTCAAAAAAAAAAGTAAAGGCAAAACTCTGAATGTATCTTTTTTAAATACAAAAGTAATAAAACGGTAATTTATAAATAGAATTGAAGCAGCATAGACAAAACAGTGCAGAAGACATCAACACTGTGAAATCTAAAGTGTACGCTTCTAGATCATGCTATATACTACTATCTATTAATTGATTGCATTCATTTTTGAATGAATAATTCATTCTCATTCATCATTCCACAAGCAATTCGCATAGGCTCATTAACATAGATAAAATATAGGTCTACTAGCGTGCTGTATTATAAGTTTGCCTCTCTAGTGGCGCAAACGTCACAATTACATAAGTAATAGTGAGTTTTGATGCCATATTAGTTCGCATATATTAGATCAGACGGCAAACAGTTTAGGTAAAATTAGTTTGGTGCAAGAAATATGTGAAGTTTCACATGATAGTAAACGATATTCCAAACCATCTAGGTATAATTTTGACCTTTTACATCAAACATCGCTTCCTTTGCAGCTGCTAATAAATTCGTTTAAAGAATATTTCAGGTGTTATATACCTCTATTTCCATTCTTTGCCCCTCAAAAAGCAAAGCCGACTTTTGCAATAGACGTTTCACCTGTACAAATTGCAGGTTTACACATCTATGACCGTTCAAACCTTTCAGGTGTGCCAATAGAGGACATCCAATTAACTCATTCTAATATATGTCAACAGCAAAGATATATATGTATTTCTTTGTCGTTCGAAACCTTTAAAAAATATTTCACCTCATGGAATCTATTAGATGAAAATCATCGCAATCAAATATACATTGAAAAACTCTCGATCGGACAATTAGAATAAAAGGAATATTAATAGGATTGTGAGTATCAAAACAATAGAATGAATTGAACAAATGTGCTCGTTGAAATAATGCTAATATGCATGCTCGTTCATTTCATGAGTGTCATTAACACTCGCTTATACCACGTACCCTTCGCTTCCAATTCTTTCCGTTTTTTAAATCTTCTGAAGTAGTCTTGAATCAAGAATGTCGCATAAAACTTTCCGACTGTCACATCGTCGTCTCCTGAAAAAAAAAAGAAAGAAGAATACTCTGAGAACTGTTTTCGTTAAATCTCTGATTGTTTATTTGGCAGTAATATATCTGAAATAGCAACGAAGTCATTTTGCCTAAGCAGTCTACTTATATCGGTGTTTGACATTTACAGCGATCAAGGATGATATATCAAAGACCAGTCAATGTGAGAGGTGATATGAACAGGTGACAAGCGACAGGTATCCTATCAAAAATCACTGAATGATTGCGACACATTTAGGTTGCTGGTATAGAATTCTTCTTAAAACAACTGACTGCACGAAAATTTTCCATCGCATTTAAATATTTGCAATCATTTTGCTGAATTGATGAATCAGCGGAAGCGACGCCATAGAAAATCACTCTATAGCATAGGCTATGCGAAGAAATTTTTAGTTGCTGCTAAGTTCAAATTAGCCGACAGAAAAACAGATGTGCATATGCACAAGCACAGATGAGGGAATGCCACGATCAGCTTTGCAGATGCAACACAGCAAGATAATATTGGAAGTATAGAACAATAGTGGAATAGGAGGAGGGACCCGATGAAGCCGGTATTTGGTTAGCCGGAGAGGATCCTCATTAGTAAAAATTTCCCATAAAGATCGCTTTATCGACTGAGCGAACCGATGGATGAAACATGGAGGAATCAGTGCAAACAATGAATTTTTTATGAGGCCATATGATAGCACGATCGGTTGCGATTTTCAAATCTTCAAAAGCTTTACAAAGGCAGCACTTTCGAAGGGCACATATAGGATACTCTCACTTCAATTTGCAGGCATTAGAAAGAAATCGGTGCAGATAAGCAAATATGCATTATTAGAAGAAAACCACCCTCTGATAGAGCAATAATTTTGACCACTATCGCTTATATTGATGCGAACATATTCTATCGCTATGCTTTCATTTAGAATCATCGAAAAGTATGTATGCGAATGATATTATTCTACCGATGTCTTTTTTTTTCTCACCGAAATCGACGCAATATTGCTTGAAAGAAAAATAAAAAAACAAAGCACAGTTATACAAACGATCCTTCTCAACAAGTGATCGCTGTAAAGATGAAGCGAGCATGAAGAATTTCAAATGAGGAGAGAACCCTAGGAGATATGCGAAGTGGTCAGTCTTGGATCGTCTAAAGTGCACTCATTTCATAGGCTGTTTTCATTAATTACTCACTTTGGGCTAGTTGAGAAATGCCTATCAGCTGGCACGATTGAGCGCACCTTTTCGAATGAATCGTTAATTTATTCACTCTCATAACTTCATCAATTTGTCAGCAATTCTAAGGTTGATCACAAATGTATTAAAAGTATGTCGTGCAGCAACAATCGAACAGCAAAAATTTGTTCCATTCCCTCGACTATTTGGCTCATAAATGCCTTAAGTAACTTGGAACGATATGCAAAGACAAACGATGAGTAAATAGAATCATTTTCAGCATAAAACCCACTTCCTGCCGGTGGAACAACTTCATCGAGCATCTTCTGAGGAGTTCGTTTCCAGATGCGTCGAATGGCGGAACGCAATTGTTCGTTCACTTCGTCGATGTTGCCTTCGGTGTAGATCTTGAGGTTTGTTCGAACCAATGCGAAGAGTGTTGCATTGAAACATACCGTACCATCAGAATTCAATGGCATATTCATCGATACTAATCGCTGAAATTAAACATTTTCTATAAAAAACATGCAGTCTACACTTGCATTCATTAGAAGATGAATGATATTTTTACATCATATTCGCTCCAAATATCTATGCATCTTACGATGTCGCGACCTTAATCGAATCTTGAGCGATTGTATTATGCCAAAGGTGAAAGAAAAGTGGAATTTTGTAATTTCAACAAGCTCGTTCGGTTCTCAAGAGTCGTTCATTCATTTAACGCATTCAGCTTCCATCAGATTTAGGTTGCATGTGGACGTTATCTTACTATGAGAAGGGCATTTTGGAGTGAAACGACGAAAGTCAAAAAAGTTGGATACTTAAACTCCAAATTTCTTTCCTGCAGCACTACGACTGGCGCAAGGCATACTATGCATCAACCTTTGAACTTTGAAAACATGGTTTGAAGCTAGCTGTTATATCTGCAGAAGACAATATGAATGTAGAAGATGCTGAGGGGATGGGGGGGGCGGGTGAAGATAGGAGAGCGGAAGAAGGGGAGGTGTCGCGACGGTACGCGAGTGAGTTACTTGGCTGCTGCAGACAATAACTCAAACTGTGTCTCAACGCGGTGACTCACAGAACGATCCAAGTTGACCTCCGGCTGTAGCGACTATATTGTCTTACTCAAGCGGCGTTGCGGTAGTATGTAAGCGTAGAGGGTTTGCGTTATTCGTCATCACTTTTTCGTTTGTTGTTTTTTTCTTGTTTTTCAACTCGATTCTCATTGTTCCTTGTTGCTTGCGTCGAAGTTCTGCGATCTCGTCGTTAGCTTTGACGTTTTGCATTCTTCTTGCCATTTGTTGGTACCTTTATTTGTTGGTACCTCCTTTGTTGGTATCATCACCAAAAATCACCTCACTGGGCTCAGGTCAAGTTTTATGATGATTGTGTAATTGATTATGTCGGCTTTTTGCGTTGTTTTGAAAGTAAGTCAAAGGTTTAATTACTCAAGTTTGAGGAGTCGGGCAATTGCAGAGCAGAGAGGTATCCCCCGAACCGTGTAAGCAAACTTGGGAGGAGCCAATCAGGAGGTTGGCAAAGATTTGGCTGAAAAAGGGAAGGCCGCAAGTGGAAGAGCTCTTGTCAAATCAGGCCAGTTTCTTTATTGTGACCAGTTGCAATTGATCCACTGTGAAGTTCTCCAGTAGCTGCGAGCCCGGCAGAGAAGTCGGCAAGCACAAAGAGAAAAATCATCGACAGCGCGACAAAAGCAAATTGCGGTGAACAACAGTCAGTCGCACGAGTTAGGCTAAGGTACATTGATAACCTGATAACCTGGCATCGGCCAAAAGCAATCGCCCGACACCTCGTTTCTCGCGTGTTTGTTTTGCGCTTCATAGTATCAGGCCCTGCCACAGTTGACAAAAGGTGCCACATTCTAAAGCTATATCCCGCTCATACAGTGTATAATATCGCTCAAGTCGCCCAACCTGCCCACCATCAAAGTTGCCGCTTTTGATTGTCCTTGTTTCGTTTACTGTTTTGATATCGCCAGTTCTGTGACAGGCCTGTGCAGCTTGTTAGTTTTACTCCACGTGCATCGTGACCTTAACTCTGTTAATCTCTTTTCTAATAAACCGTCGATCTTTCGATTCTCTTTTCTGTCGTCTACATACGACCGTCAACCTCGTTTGTTCACGACAGAAGGATGGGCAGGACGAGGGCTAGCAGAAAATGTGTAGCAACGCATTTCAAAGCAGTTATTGTGCGGCACCAGAATTATTCGTTTAAATGCCTTTTAAATCAATTTTTTGCATATATTAAAGTGTTTTTCACATTCGCATCATTCACTATTAGCTTTTTTTACTTATTTTCTTCACTTCACTCATATTTTTATATATCTTTATTGTTTACATAATGAAAGGGTTGATCCTATTTCTTCCTTATGCAAGTTAATTTTCTTTTAGGTACTTCATTGTTTATGGTTTGTTACAAGCATATAACGGGAATATGAAAATGAACGAATAAATGAGTAATTCAAACGCTACCAGAAGGATACGCATAGAAAGTGGCAATAGTAAACGCGCTGATGGATTAGAATCTAAATTGCGAAGTGCCGGAAATTTTCATATAAGGGCGAAATGGTGGTAGTAATGGCCAATGATGTGGTGAATGTGCTTGTGATCTCAGCGAGCTTCGAGCTTCGATGCCACGGATTTGTTCTGGGAATGGAAAATTTTAAGGAACCAAGTTAGGCATGCTAGATGGCTAAATTGGCAACATTAATGGTGATGTCAATGACTGCTATCAGCGATAAGAGCAGGGATTACTATCTTCAACCATTCTCTTTTGTCAATATGTTTTCTACTTCTTGTTACGTAGAGCCGTCTTTTTGTCTTGCTGTATTGGGATAACGCCACTATACGGTTAAGAAGCTTATCTAAGGTCACTATCGGCTTCGCAAATTTGGCAGATTTGACGAATGTCCATTTTCTGAGTTCATCTCACCTGTGCCTTTCGGCGATATCACCTATTTAGCGAAGTCTTGCCTAATGCCACAAGTAGTTGGTAAGCGATGAAGTCAATGCATCCGCTCAATCACCAACCGAAAGATTCGCAGACGGGTCCCTCTGATCAAACAATGTCTTCATACGCTTCCAACGTAAATAGGCTACATGCTGCACTTAAAACAATTCGCTAAATAAATGAATAAAAGCGAAAACCTTGCAAGCAAGACGATGAGGACAAAGTTTTCCGAATCCCAACGGTGGTGAGATCTTACGCAAAAGCGTAACAACATCGAGATGCTTGATTCGGCCTTTTGCATCCGGATCATATTCAGACCATAGACGAACGAACTCCTCCAAATGATGTGGACCGAGAATACTCCAATCACGGGTCAGGTAGTCGAAATTGTCCATAATAACCGCAACAAATAAATTTATAACCTGTAACGCAAGATGAATATATTTAAATGTGTATCCGTTGTAGCGTCGAGGAAAAGAAATGATTGCGCATATGAATAAGTATATCGATCAAGGAACAACAAAAGCTTGATGTATGAGAGCTTGATCGGCATTTTTGCGAACACTGTTCTTTTATCAATTATGCGAAACAATACAACTTCAATTCCTTTTCTACTGTAGGAAAAATTTCAAGATGGAAAGCTATCTAGTTAAATTTATATATAATGGAATTGAATGGCAAAGAGGTAAGGATTCTGGAGCTATAACTTAATAATAGACACAATAAAGAATAAAACTATGCGTACTAGAAATGAGCAGAGCATGAAGAAAGAGATAAAATATGGGTAGGCGAAATCGACACCACATCTTGCATCTGGATTCTGTTTATAATCATCACTAGCCGGATCACATTTCACTTCCTCTCGATCCGAACATGATAACATTATCTCTTGCCATGCCTCACCTGTTGCCGACCTTAAATTAGACACATTCATTGTAGTGAAACTTTTTCATCTCTCCGGGCGATATTCTCATACAAATCACATGAATGATTCCTGGCTACATTTCATACGTGAGTGCAAAGATTGTCAATGTTTCCAAAATTGTCAATGTTTACAAATATTTTTTAAGTCTCAGAAGGCACCATTTGCTTTTTAAAGTAAAATTTTTATGGAACGATCGCCATAATCCAGTGTTCTTCGTCAAGAGTATTCAATTTACAATTGAGAATTTTTTAGTTGATAAGCAAGGTATAATCATATAAATGCATTCAAAAAACTAGAAAAATTATTCGATAGCTCAGTTAAGCATTTAGTGTAACGCTAATTGAAAATTTGGTAGAAAACAGCTATAGCGATTATCATAAGCAAATGCAGAAACTAATAAATATTTCCAAGGTTTATTTCCCATGTTGATTCATAAAAAGTGAACAATTAACGAACAAATAACGATTCTATGTCATGAATTTGGGAATTTTTGCATCCACTCGTATGTGAACTAAGAATGCAAATTTTTTGCACTTAACATATAGAAAGGAATTTAGAACGAGTTTTTCAGAAAGTTATTTCCTCCTAACTCAACGCCTTGGTCAAGAAGAAAACTAACCGAAAAAGCACAAGAATAGCGGCTGGGAATGTATGAAAATTGTTGTTACGATGTATATGCGTCTCGTCGTTTAACGCCACCTTTCCGAACACCTAAAAGATTTATTCTTCTTCATAGAAAGCAAAATATACTCAAACTTTCATAAAATGCAGTAAATACGAAATTGTACGGCGCGTAAGGGTTGCAATCACTGAATAGGATACGAAATGAAAACTTTTGATCTCCACAACCGAGAAGAATGACAAAACAGCAGGGCAGGTACTAAATGTGATCTTCTGAATCCGTTCACCAGAGCTCCACCAAAACATGTATGACTAATTTAATGATTTCCAATTTAGGATTAGAAGATGGAGAAACGGGCCCACATATATGCATCAGAAAACGCATCTCCTCGCCACAATGCGTTTTGTGGACGCGAATTTAAAATCGAATGCTATCATCATCAAAACAAAATTGAAAAAAAAATGTATTGAGAAAGCAACAAGACATTGGGCCCGGAAATATAAAACACTATAAATCAATCAATCAATCAATAAATGAGTACAAATATAAATATATGTTGGATATGTGGTGATGTTTCATAACATGCTTCATCACACCGCCACTCGGCGACGCAACAATCCCCAATCAATAATCAACAGTCGCGACCAAATATACAACAATATATAAATATAAATATAGGTGTAAATATAAATATAAATATAAATAAGCATTGGTAAGGTAATGGACACTTACCTGCATCCCAATTACAGCATAAATAAAGAACAGAAGGACAATAAGCAAGGCGACATATGGCAGTGCCTGAAAAAAAATTATGCCTCGAGTTAGAGTGATGGTCATCACACAACAATGCGGAGTGCCAACAGTAAGTCACATAAGCAGTATTGTGAGCTTCTTGCGCCCCAATTGGTTGGCCACCTTAATCTGATGGAAATGCAGCAGAATTTTCAGTCATTTTATTTCAGCGTCTCATTCATAACCATAAAACCAAAAATTGGTCAATCCTTTACTGATGTTATTCGCAATTATTTTCTAGGAAAGTGTAAAGTTCTTTCGCATTTTTCACGAGGTAGAACCCTATAAAATTTAATTCGATGGAGGACGTTCCGTTAGCAAAATGCTGTCTTAGTATTAAAATTAGGAAAGCGAATAATTTGGAGCTTATAAATTGAAGGAACAAAAATAAAGCGAACGAACTTGAAAACTCTTCATAAAAGTCCAAAGGAGAGTGCGAATACCCTCGCCTCTGCTGAGCAATTTGACAAGACGCATAACACGGAAAAGACGAAAGAAATTTATGCTGATAATATTTGAGCCTGGTGATAATTTCCCGTAGATAATATCAATAAACGAGCCCAACACAATGATGAAATCAAATGCGTTCCACCTGCAATAAACTATCATATATATATATATATATATATATATATATTATATATATATATATATATATATATATATATAGTATGCAATATTATAGATATTGGAAAGATAGTATGCATTTTGATTGTTTCTGTAAGTATGACTACTAAATAATTACGCCTATTAAGTAAGAGATAGCTCAAATAGAACCAACTATAGCAACTTGCATGCAAATTGAGGTAGCGTTAATAATTAAGGTCATCAAATTAATCATAGATATGAACCTAAACGCTTGACGAGCGATCCAATGAGTTCAAAAAAATCTCCAACAATAAAACTATCATAATATTTAGAATACTCGGAAGTAATCCTTAGAAAGTTCTCTGAAGTCAGTAAGGTTTGTGAATCGTCAAACATTATAACCTATGAAACTAACCACTTCATCTATTCCTCACTCTATCTGTTCACTTTATTAACTCAAATCGTGTAAACTTCTTCAAGAGCATTATGCGCTCATATTGATAAACAAATCACTGCTCGAGGATAATAGTATTAATGTTTCAATTAGCTTGACAATTGTCTCTTCTTTTTTATATTAACGGCTTTATGTGAGTGGGGAAAAAGTATTGTTGAACTTTTCGCTAATGTTTTTCTCTGCAGTACTTTCTTAATATCGCATCTTTTCCGCAAAGAATAAGAGTCTTTTGCTAATATCCGATGACTTAGATAGTTTTTGTACTATTTGATGTATGTTTTATCTTTGTGTACTATGTGAATGATGTCACTCCCAGTGCGTCAGCTGGCAACAAGTGTGAGGGAATGAGTGGTAGATCGCTTGAAAAAGCAAAACGACTAAAAGTATGGAACGAAAGCAGGCTATTCCGTTTATCGTTACCCTCAGCAGCCAAATCATTTTTTCGACCCTTCATCAACTGCTAGTATTCAGCGTTTTCGATGATATTCGTCTGATATCAATTTGTGTACGTATGGAATTCAAGCAATTTTCAACTTTCCGATATTGCATTAACAAATGCTCGTGATGGCAACATGTAATGTTTCAAACGAACAAAATAGCTTATATGACCAATAAAAAGAGGTTATTTGCAGAGGTCATTACTGCTACAATGATTCACTCCACTGATTTTATACTTATTCATACGTTAGTTATGTTCACCTATAAGAGATTCGACTGAAAAGACATTGTTCGAAATGTTATCGCTGATAGTAAATTGTTCCACATGCGTAAAAGTTGAAACCTTCGGCTATTTAAAGGACAACTGGAGCTAAAGAAGGTCGGTAAGAAACTGGGACCTTATATTTTGTCCAGCAAAAAAGCGCGGTTTTCCTGCGTTTTTCTGCTCTCCGCATATACAAAAATTGTTCGCGTTAAGTAGCCTTCCATCTACCTTACCTATATGGCACATAGCTTCGCATACGCAGTACCTGAACGTTGTCTAATCTCTTGCCGCACAAGGAAAAGAGCAGAACTTTGTTACGTGAATAAATAAAGTGCTATAGGGAGAGATGAAAATGGCTCACTAAGAAGCTAACAATTATCTGATCTAAAATTGACTTTCTATGTGCCTTATAATATGATTTAAGACGCACCGATCGCCGAAGTAGTTTTTGGGATTGAGAGCAATAATTTTGAATAGAGCCTCAAAAGCGAAAACACCGGTGAATACGAGATTGAGCACATCAAGTACATGGTCCATCGCCGGATCAGGTGGATAATGCTTCATTGCAAGCGTTGTCGTATTGCAGAGGATGATGATGAATATAACATACTCGAAGAATTGCGATGTAACGAACCACCAAACACGATATTGGAAACGATTTCGTGGAATGTAACGTCGATGTGGTTTCGCCTTTAGAGCGAACTCAATGCATTTTCGCTGAAATACACTTCACATAAAGTGAGAACTCGCAATCAACTAAATGTCGTATGGAATTTTCTCGAGATTTTTGTGATTAATAGTGGGATGGAGAAGTATAGTGAAGGGAGCCAGTAAGGGTAAGATTAGCCATGTTATATCTTTCATAACCTCTATTAGTATACGAAGCGATAGGGCCCTTCTTACCATATTTTCCTCTCGAAGATGATACGATAAGTCGCTGTGATATGCTGAGATTTGCCAACATTTTCGTAGAATGTACCTTGAACCTTTCAATCGTTCCATTCAAGGCAATTTTCCGTATGACATGATAACGGTTTGTCGTTTGTGTATATTTTCAATTTTCTTCAAAATGACAGAGGAAAGGGAGGAACGGTAGGAGGAAGAATTGTTTTGCCAACAAAGATAACGCTTGATTTAACGTGGAGGAGTGGAAAGAGAAATGGTCCCACTCCTATTAAACGAGTGGTGAAGCTGAGTGAGAGTGGAGACTGAAAATAGATGGCAGATGCCAGCTGAGATGCCCTTCATTCTAAGCGTTACTAAAAATTTTTTATAGTGCACAAAACGATATCGGCAAGCAATTTTGAACGATATCTGCAACATTTAGAACATTTACAATTAGTAATTTAAGTGCCACGCAAAGTGCAACAAGTTGTGCTATTTTTCAAACAGCTACTCTAGGACTACCATAAAAATCATGAACCTTACTTTTGCTTACAAGCGCAATAGTGGCAATTCCAAAAATATTTGCTCTAGACGCTGACCATTCTGTAAGAACACGATCAACTACGATAATTTGAACGGTTATTCAATCATGACAAACAATTCTTGAGGTAACTTAATTATGAAACCGTGAAAAATTTTGTCGTTTGGTCGCTCGAAAAACATTTGCTCCTTTATAAAATAAATTAAATTACTCGATAAAAAAGGAATTTAAAAAAGGGAACCTGATTCTTGTCGAGCTCACAATTTTCGTATTCGCGTTCACCCTCATTTTGGAATGTGACGATGACAAAACCGACGAAGATGTTCATCATGAAGAATGCGATAACAACAATGAAAGCGATAAAGAAGAGTGCAACTGCTTGACGTGCATTATAAACTGGACCACGATCCTCTTCGTTCGAGTTGATTGCAACGTATAGTAAACTGAATTCAATCGTTTGAATTCAACTCATCATAAAATTCATCGAGAATGAAAAGATGATTTGCCACTCAACGATTTTATGGCGGGCAGAAGATAGGATTCAGACAAACACTCATTTTTCTCTCAGGCCTCCCCTTCCTCCCTTCCCCCCGGGACCCTCTCTAGTTCGCTTACAACATTTACCTACGCAATGCGATGAGCAAGCAGGTGGGAAAGGTACCTAGTCAAAATACTCTCATATGTACATTTATGGGGATGAAATATTCCGTAACTGTAATTCTCAAATTGGAATTTCAGACCACATGTACCCGCAGGAGTATTATGCTGTCCTCATATATATTGCTATTGAAAATTCGAAAAGGCGTGTGAGAACACAATAAGATCTCTGAACAGACTAACGAACGTGCTAATGAAAAGGCAAATGTGCGGACTGAAAGAAGATAACCCTTAAATTCTTCTAAATAGAGAAACCCAATGTTGAGGACCATCTGAAGTATTTTCGAGGACTAAATTTGCTCGTTTGCATACTCATGTTGAGAAACCAGTTGCCAACACTGACCGTATTTCATGACATGAATAACGAGGTCTTTGTCGCGAAGATACGCTAGTGAGTTACTTAGCTGCTGCAGACAATAACTCAAACTGTGTCTCAACGCGGTGACTCACAGAACGATCTAGTTGACCTCCGGCTGCATCGACTATATTGTCTTACTCAAGCGGCGTTGCGGTCGTGTGTAAGCGTAGAGGGTTGCGTTACTCGTCATTACTTTTTTGTTTTTTTGTTTTTTTCTTGTATTTCAGCATGATTCTCATTATTGCTTGTTGGTTGCGTTAAAGTTTCGCGATCTCGTCATTAGCTTTGACTTTTGCATTCTTCTTGCCATTTGTTCGTACCTCCTTTATTAGCTCATCACCAAAAATCACCTCATTGGGCTCAGTCAAGTTTTATGATGATTATGTAATTGTCTTTCGATTATGCCGCATTTTTGCGTTGTTTTTAGAGTAGGTCGAAGGTTTGATTACCCAAGTTTGAGGTGTCGGGCGATCGCAGAGCAGAGAGGTATCCCCCGAATCGTGTAAGCAAACTTGAGACGAGCCAACCAGGAGGTTGGTAAAGATTTGGCTGGAAAAAAAGGGAAGGGCGCAAGTGGACGAGCCCTCGTCAAATCAGGCCAGTTTCTTGATATAACCAATTGTAATTTATCCAGTGTGAAGTTCTCGAGTAGCTGCCAGCCTGGCAGAGAAGTGGGCAAGCAGAAAGAGAAAATCATCGACAGCGCGGGAAAACAAATTGCGGTGAACAATAGTCAACTGCACGAGTTAGGCTAAGGTACATTGATAACCTGATAACCTGGTGTCGGCACGAAAGCAGTCGCCCGACACCTCGTGTTCCGTGTGGTTTGTCTTGCGCTTCATTGTATTGGGCCCTGCCACAGTTGGCAAAAGCTGCCACATTCTAAAGCTGTATCCCGCTCTCAGCCCCTACTATATCGCTCAAGTCGCCCAACCTGCCCACCATCAAAGTTGCCGCTTTTGATTGTCCTTGTTTCGTTTACTGTTTTGATATCGCCAGTTTTGTGACAGGCCTGCGCAGCTTGTTAGTTTTGCTCCACGTGCATCGTGACCTTATCTCTGTTAATCTCCTTTCTAATAAACCGTCGTTCTTTCGATTCTCTTTTCTGTCTAAATACGACCGTCAACCTCGTTCGTTCACGACAGTCTTCTAGAAATCTTATAAAATGACTTCGGTACATATAATGCAGGTATGTTTGAAAGGTATTAATTGCTATCTTCAAACATTTAGATGTTAGGTTAGGGAGTAAGTTCAGCTGAGTAGCAAAGGGTGGAAAGGTTAACCGTGCACTTACTCGGGCCATCCCTCAAAAGTCGAGACGACAAAGAGTGAGACCATAGCATCAGCGACATTATCGAAATTAAAGTCGTTTTTCGTCCAGTCGCGTCGCATTCGTTGTGGCTTCATTGGATCACCGTCTTCATACGCGAGAAATTCACCTCTGAACAACGCAAACCCATTTGTCAATCCTACTGATGGCAATTAGGGACCCAGAAACCAATGAAAGCAGAGTGTAAATACTATTAAATCATTATCCTAAAGTATAAGCAGTAGAATGGATGAAATTACAAGAAATATAGGTTGTTCTTTGAGTCAGTATTTTGTGTATAAATGGGTGCCACAACTTATTTCCCAAACCAGCAGAGCCGTTTAATTGCCAGATCTCATCGACACCGATAAGGAAAAGTGAATGTATACAGTGTTCTCAATATTTGCTATTTATTCGCTCAAATGAGTGTAATAATCGGAAAAATATCGATGTCGCTGAGCGTTTTAATTAAGCGTGATGAAATTTTGAAATGCGTCACTTCTTTAAAAACTCATGGAATCTTATAAGCACTATGAAGTATCACTTCTGGCCATACGGTTTCCATGAATATACATATACGCATAAATTCTAATTTGTTTTTTAAGTAATTGCTCTCAAGCCATTTTTAAGTCAAAATTTAGTCATTTTAAATCATAAGTCATAGCTGATAAATTAAATCAAGTCAAAATATAGGAGTAATTAAATTAAAGTCGCCTAATGAGCTTCATATAGAGTATAGCAATAAGTCTTTACACCCAGCTAATCTTACGGTTGAAAATTGTTGAAAAGATATCATCGATAAGCATCTACATCGACGATGTAATATGCATATATTCTGCATTTTTGTTGCAACAATTCTTTTGTGCACCGGACACTGATGCGCAATATATAACACACTATAATGCAACATTTTACCGTTTAAACATGATCATCGATGGTTCAGCAATGAACTTCAAATGAGCCATAATAATGTAATATATCGTGGCTCACTGCATCGTATGATTTAGCCGCTACTGTAACTTCACCACCAAATCGCTGATGACGTCATTTAACTAACGAATGATTGTTATATATTGAATATGAATATTGATTGTTTAAATGAGCAGGTGTTGTAAAATGCATTTGTTTATTCAATGCATATTTTGTAATTATTTTCGACCATCCAAATAAGCGTTCATTCATTTACATTACAATATAATTTCACTAAAACTTCAGTATGCGTTAAAACTGAGTTAAGGTTTCTTAGCGATAGAAAAGAAAAGACTCACCTGCATTCTTGTTCGGTCATTTTGGATTCATCATTGCACTTGAAAAAAGTGCCTTTGAAGAGTTGAACACCAATAATGGCGAACATGAATTGAAGCATGAACGTCACCAACATAATATTACCGATAGTCTTCACCGCAACGATCACACATTGTACTACGTGCTTCAATGAAAACCATTTATCGGTATTATTCGAAATGATTGTAATCTTCGAACAAAATACCCAATGAAACCTAACATATCCTTCTTATCACTACGACACATCGAATTATCACTGGTTTATTCTTCAACTTAGATTTGTTCTTGTTGAAAGCATCTATGCGAAAATAAAATCCCGTCACGTGCCAAAGCATTCGAATTTGTCATTTCAGACACAAAACGAAAGCTTTAAGGATAACTGGAAAAGACATTATTTATATTCCATAAAAGTGGATTATTTCATAAACTACGATGCCCTTGCTAAAAGGTTGCTCAGTGCTTCCGTTTCTATGAGTTGACTTAAATATAAGTGCCCAAAAATGCTTTGCAAGCTTTAGAAAAGAAACTGAAGATGTTTTCTGTATTTTTCGAAGGAGACAACGTTGAAGATGCACAAATTAACCGCGTAGGAGTTCAACAGGAGTCTTCATGTAATCGGATGCAAGCTGCTCGATCATCGAATATACCACCCCCTAACTTGATAGCTTTGAAAGCAAAAATAAAAACGTCACGTATCAACATCGAGAATAAATCGCTAAGAATATAGGGCTTCCTTGATTATCTCAACGATGAATGCGAATGTAACAACTAATTCCTTGCCCTTGCTTCTTTTCGATCCTTGAGAAGAATGTAAAATCCATCAGAGAGTATTAAAATTCATTTGCACTGCGCACATAATACACACTATATCAACAGAAACTGCATGTCGCGAAGATACGCGAGTGAGTTACTTAGCTGTTCTACATACGACCGCCAACCTCGTTTGTTCACGACACTGGATATGGCAGAAAGAAAAGCATGAGTGAGAAACGCTCTATAGACCATTAAATGATGGACAGAAAATGAATCAGAATGGAAAGCTTATAACAATCAAACGTGGTTAATCAGGAGAAATAATTTTTGATAAAGGTGACGACGTTGTTCTATATAAACTAAAGGGAATAAAAAAAGTAACGATGAACCTTGAGTCCTTTAGCCCTATTGATAGCCCTCAGTGGTCGTAACACTCTCAGCACTCGAAGAATCTTTACCACCGAAATAGCATCCGATTTGAGCACAAAAGAGACCAATGAGACTGCGACCACCAAAATATCCAACAAGTTGAAGGCGTTCCGACAAAATGAACCCTTATGGAATACCAACCCGTAGACGACCACCTTCAGGGTAATTTCCACCGTGAACACCGTTGTAAAAAAATAATCGAAGTAGTTCAAGATCTGGAAACTTCGGGCATTTGCTAGTATAATACATCGCAATCCTTTTTATAAGTTTTACATTTTTGAGCTTATTTTTGCGATGAAAACATATTTGTTAGTCGCTCTACTATCAAAGAAGTTTGTAAGCATAACCTAGAAAAGAAATATCCGGATGCCAAAAAAACGGGCTAGTAGGCAATAAGTTTGGCGAGAGAAACACTTAAAAACATTAGCCAATTCATCCAAGCAACTTTAGCAAAATCTTTTTCAAACAACAATCATACTTGTTTCACTTAGGATTAAGGCACCAGGTGACTTGAAAAAAAGGCGATTCGATGACAGAAAACTGTGAAGAAATGGGCGCAGTCGTGGAATTGCGTCATCTACTATTCACTAGAAAATTTAAAAAAAAAACACAAGCATAGTAAAACTAAAATGGCAAAAATGCTCATCTAACTTAACAGTCGCAATATTGATTTTGATGCGATTGAAGCATAAGGTAACCACAAATTAGAAAACAACGTTCGTTAATTCATAGCAATGAGAAAGCTTAATTATTGCTAATAAAACTGACTGTGTTACGCGGTGATTGTGCCTCAAGAGGGTCCTCAGCGGCTAACATCGCACTTGACACTAGAATACATACAAGAACGCTGTTCGTGAAGTATGAATGATTGACGATTTTATTACAAAACACCCTGAAATGCGAGAAATTTTACTTGGCGAAATATCAAAAGATAAGAAAAATAAAGTTATTACTTCCTATGTTAAAAGTGAAAAGCTCCTCATCCAATGAGGATTTCAAATGCTGTCTAGTCACTCGTTTTCTTTGGGCCTTTTTCAAAAGCCGTATACCTCATGGTGGATTTAAAAAAGCAATTCGCCCTATTATCTTCAGCTGAGCCTCCCGGCGCTCAGGAGAACCTTCGCATTGCAGCAGAAGTAATGTAATCAGCGGGCCTCTGTTCGAAGTTATAAAGTGCCAGTTTTTGATGACAAATTTGCATCAATTTCAATATCTTATCAAATGGAATTGCAGCTACAGGAGAAGAATGTTGAGGGCTCAGTTTTTTTCTTAAATTTAAGTTTTTCAAAAGAAGAATTACGAGCTTAATGAATAAAACACTATTTTTTAATAGAGTGCCCTATTTCGATGAAAATTTTATATGGAATTGAAGGTTGATTCGATTTTCAATAGATGCCCAACTTTCACGAATATATGCATTATAGAACTTTTCATTTTCCATTGAAAATTGAGGAAGTATGAAGAAATTGATTTTCTCAAAGGATAAAAATCAGTGAATACTGGACACTTTTTTTATGACAATTCAAATTGACAAGCCCACAATAGAGATTTTTAGTACGATCTTGCAATGAGCACTTAAACTTTATCAAGTTTGGTTGACACCGATTCCGAAAATTTTCTGTGTTGATCGTGTAATTCGAGTTCAGCGTTATTCATAAATGCATTATCTGTAGCATTTGACTATTGGCTGCATTTAATTAGTCAAGCTGATATTGTGGCATATGCTTTTCCATTGCAGCTTGCCAGGCCAACTAGTTAAGGGAACCGACAAAAATAACAACAAAACGCTAAAATAATTTGTCTCCCGGGAGACCGATCTGCTCTGCAAATGATTGGAGTCAAACTTTAGCCTTTCAGCGGCACATATCCATAAACAGATCATATTTATTTATTTATTTATTTATTTATTTATTTTATTTATTTATTTATTTATTTATTTATTTACTTCAATTAGACTTGCAAGAAGTATACTGCATGCATCCAAATGCTAGTAACTCATAAAAAATTATTTCTTCATTGAATCATATATACCTGAAAGGATTGGTATGCGAGAGAATGAAAAGCGATGAAGCTTTAGGAATAGGTTTTTGTTGTTTCACCGGTGCCAATTCTGATATACGTCGTGGTCGTGCGGTAACGATTTCACCAATATCTTCTTCCTCATCCACCACAATTCTAGAATAACACATTTCTGATAACGTAGGAATCGCTACCATCGAAAAGAATTCCACTTTTGAAAAACACACGTAAAATCAAAATTATGTCCTGCTAAAAAAACTTCACAAAAAAGCACGCAATTTGGCCATCAATTTTCAAGCGACGGAAATCTATGACGAACTTCAAGTAATAAAGGATACTTGCTTCCCTTGAGGATGCATATATTTACGTGATTTTTGCATGTTATTTTCCACCTGTGCAATATTTTGGGTAAATTTTCCATTTTCTCTCCACTATATTGAGCAATTGCCTAATAACGTTTATCATGAATATCAATATAAATGCAACTGTTTCTTTATATGAAAATGAACATAATAATTTTCATATTTTTGCGGTCGAAAAATTTTTTGTATGAAGAATCGGGTAGAATTTGAAAGAAATTAGAAGATTCTTACCGGCTATCATCTCTAGCCTCTTCGTTGCAATTTTCGTCGTACTTTTCATCCTCATAGTCATCTTCAGCTGCTTCCTCTTCAACTTCTGAAATTTAATTTTGAATTCTCAACCAATGTTGCTCTCATTGTGCTATGATCAGTCGAATACATATCACTCTATACAGGTCAAGGAATAAATAAATCTTTAAGAAACACCACAAAATCATATAACATTATACGTTAAAGACAAAAAAAAATCAACCAAACGAGGCGCAATATAAGCGGAAATCTTGTCCTTCATCTGACAAAACTCCATCGATGAGTGTTTCGAATTAGTTTCCCTAAGAAGCAGCTTCCTCTGCTGAGGAAAGTTTGCAAGTATGACGTCCTTAAGTTTCATAAGCTATATCGTTCTATTCCTAGAATGATTACGAAATGCGAACCTTATAAGGCTGTCTGAAATTAGGTGAAATATTTGAAAGCAACGATCACATCTTTTTTGCCAATATCATTGCAACGCATAACTCGGGCATATAGTTCATAGAGGTGAGAAGACATTCCGTACAGTTGATTAATTTGATACTACGGATGGTATATTTTATATAACTAATAATGGTGAAGAAGTGAACAGTATGCGCGCCTCAATGATTTGGGAGGCTGTTTAATGTGAGCAATGAGCAAAAATAGAATTAGATAGGAATCTACGATAATTGTTAACGAAATTAGTAATCAAGAAATTAAAAATATTTGCTTAAATTTAATCTTACCTGCTTGTTCTTCTTCTTTTTCAGCGTTTGTTAGACTATCTGCATCAGCGAGATTATCGACTGCAATAGCCAAGAAAACATTGAGCAAGATATAGTTACCACATATAAATAGTACGATATAGTAGACCGAAACGAGTACACCCCATGAGCCAACGCCACCAAATGATGCTATACCATTATACATCACCGTATTCCAATCTTCACCTGTGAGGATCTGCAAATATGCCATTTAAGAACGCCGAAATTAAAACTTTTTATAAATAGTTGAGGAAAATTGTCAATATTATTTTTCATTTGCGAATGTGAAGGCATTTTTATCTAATGTTTAAAAAAAAGTCAAAATTGTAGACAGGTGCTCCTTTGGGTTTATGATTGAAACGTTGATGAAAATTGCTTGCACTCATATATCAGTCGGAAATAAGAGTAATTTCATTCTACAAATGGTTGAAAAATTTGTCAACAAATGATATCCAAACATGTCATTTTGAATGGCAATCAAATCAATATATAGTTCCTTTCTAAAACCATCCTTCTAGATTAGTCGTTCTCATAACTTTTTCGACTTTGATGGGGCAATGAGAAAAGAGATTAACGGCTCATTTGATGTTCTGTGTTATACCTTTGAAAATATGTTAATCTCGATTCGGCGACTTTTTGGCTGAAGTTACTAAAAAGAAAGAGAGACACACATATAAATATGCAACGACAAGGCAGCACAATAACGCATTTTCTAAATGGAAATTTTTGGGGGGCGCGTGGTTAGATAAAATATAATCACTATGGAAATATGAGTGACAACGGCTCATTTCCGGCCTTCAATTTTTTCTAGTTCATTTTGTTGAGGAAATTGTGATTACCTGAAAGTGATAACAAATAGAGCAATAGGAATAACTTGCCTGAAATACAGTAAGCAATGCTTGAATAAATGTATCAAAGTTGGCTCTTGGCTTGGGATTCATTGGATTGAAGTTGAACTTTCCGCCAAATACCTGCAAAAATCGTCAAAAAATCTAAGGCGAATTGAATATTTCAACTTGAAAAATCAATGCCCATGTAGCCATATAAGTAGGATGCAACACAAGACGATCTTCTGGCCGTTAGCAATTATGTGGTGGAGTTTAATATTCTCAAGGGAAAAGTTGCCGCTTCATAGAGATTCTCATACTTACTATTCGTTGAGTGGCACAAGTGCTCAGCGAGATGAAAATTTATGGCTACGACTGAAATTGAGTAGGAGAACGCAAGCATAAGTCAATCAAATGTTTAGTATATAAAAGGATAAGTGGCCTCATAAATCACTAATAATGAAAGTAAGGGAAACGCACCTGAGAACTTCACACGCAATATGCGATTTTGTATTCCACTCATCTTCACCAATTACTTTCAGGAAATAAAACAGACTATATAGAATATTGAAGTCTTCTGAGAACCCCCCGCTGACGGTTCGTTGTTTTTTTTGTTTTTTTGGCCGAATCGGTACAAAATGAAATTCCGACTGATCGAAAAACATATGCAAGTTTTTTGGCTGTTCTAAGTGCATATGATTTCTCTCGAATTGGATGGCTCAAAGCGCAAAATCGAATGAAAAGTGATCCTATGGATTATTTTTTTTAATGTATATAACTTCTCAGTGGCTAACGGACACATGGATACACTTATACTTACGCAAACACACACACATATATACATAAAAAGTATGACTTTGGTATAATACACTTTGAGAACGCAAATTGGCAAAACATATAAAAACATTAAAAAAGGCTCACTTTTTACAAATGCTTGCGAAAGTAATTCGTATAGCTATTGAGAGATCGGTGAACTCAATTTGTTTCATTTCTTCTCTTTATGATGGACCAAGTATGCTTGAAATTATGCTCGGAAATGGGTCGATGCATTATTTAATAGCCCGTAGACGACTATGCAATATATCATTGTATTAATATGATGCAAAATCGATGCGACAGTTGTTGCGCGATTACACATTAAAATTAGTGAATATTTGGCAAATTTCAGGTTTAAATTGCAATATCGATTGAAGAAAAAACCGAAAATGAAAGAAAAAACTACACTGATGATTGCAATTTGACTGCAAACAAAAGAATTCAGCAATTTCCCATATAGCAAAAATTATCTAAATAATAGCACAAAACAGGAGCATATGCTCTTCTGTTTCTTCGGTAATATTCACTATGTGATCGCTGTTTGTTAAGACTATTCATTCATTAATGAATAAAGGTGAAGTTATTATATTTGCACAGTATACCTGCATTCCAAGTAGCGCAAAAATAACAATAAAGAGGAAGAGAAGAAGCAATAGCGACATAATCGAACGAAGAGAGTTGAGCAGAGAGGAGACCAAATTCCGCAATGATGTCCAATATCTGAGAAAATAACAAATTTCACAAAATTAGAAACACCATCTAAGTATAATATTCCATGAAACAATCGTCCACTAAATTAAAAACCTCCTTTCTTATAGCTTCATCGAAAAATGGAAATTACTCTTCAGCAATAGGCGTTTCCATAAATCGATGCTCAGTTTCCGCAAGCAGAAAATATAAAACACTCGTCTCATTATGAGCTACATCAAAACAAACTGTAAGCAACCGCAGTATCGAAACAATTCAACAATTCTCTTAGTAAACATAAGGCTAAATAAATTAAAAAATATCATTAATAACAGAATTTTAAGCATATTTAAAGATTCGACAATGACCTCATCGAATATGAGTGGTATATGGCGATCAAGGGATCTTTTTTATAAGACTGCATCTCTTTAGGGATGATTGATTTCATACAACTAAAATGGATTTCCTAGTGTGAATTACGACCCACCACGATTGAGGAATAAAACAACATAAAATGAAACCAACTTACTTTGTTACTTTAAATATCCTCAACAATCGAGCCGATCGTAACACAGAAACGCCAAGCGGTTTCATCAGATCGAAGTATACACAAACAAACTCAATTATTGAGCTGTAATATATTTCAAAAGAATTTTTACAAATAGAAAATTAGAAAATTACAATCGAATCTATGAAATATTCATTGAAATTGTTAAGAATAGAATATTAGCGATGAAATTTTCAATCAATGCATATCGTTAATAATGATTTCTTGGAAATGAATTTGGCGATTTTTAAGAATTCCAGTTCTCTGCGACACTGATTTTAAATAGAATCGATCGGAAGAGTAGATTTGACGACTACATCCACTCTCGATTGGTTGTAAACTTAAACAGCAAGAAGCCACATGAGAACAGACAACTAAAAAGGCCGAGCAGTTTGATCACAAAACGGCATGTCGATAGGCTAGGAAAGATAGGTCCTGGCTACCGTTCCCTTCACACCAAAAAAAATCACCCACATGCGTGCACAGCGTAAAAATCGTCCACCTATATGTGTTTCCCTGGGATCGGGAAAAAAGGCATAAAATGCAGAGCTTTTAGGAACTGGAAGAAGAAGATAGGCAAGATTGATACAATGCAAGAAGAAGTTCACCATGATCACTGAGCTGACAATGAAAGAATCGAAATAGTTTTTGATTGTTGTATGACACAACGATTTTATGAGCTAGAAGAAAACATATTCAAAATTTCGACATCCCCTAGTCTTTATTATTTGGTCGATATTTCAGATCTTTAGTTTGTTTTTTTTCGGAATATTCATAAATGCTAAGAACTTGTTGCAATTAAAAGTGCACAAGAACTGAAAATCTTTAACGGTGCATTTGGTATTTACCGATACTAGTGTATTTATTTAAAAAAAAAAACAAATCAAGCGAGGTATAGCTGCTCACCTGATAACAACAAAACAGTCAAATCGATTGAACTGCGATGTAGTATAGGTGGTGAGGCCCAGTGAATACATTTTGAGCATCATCTCTAACGAGAAAAGCACAACGAAAAATAAATTCGCTATCGCTGCAATAAATTTTATACAGCATTGTATTTTGATTAGATAACTGCACATTTTTAATGTACAATTTTTTGGAATGTACTGTAATCTCTTAAAATCATTCACATTTCGCATATCCACCCCATTATTAGAAATTTTTCGGCAACATCCCTTTAGCTTCATTAGCATCGTATCAAAAAAATCGGCCTCATTAATGCACTGCTAGATTTGCGCTGATGTTGTATTCCCATGTCATTGATATTTCTATATGTTGAGAACTTCTACCGATAATTCCATTCGTAGTTGATTGCAAATTTGATTGATTCAGCAATAAACTAATTATCAAACATTTTTTTTGAAAATATTCAACAGGTTGATTCGTCATTAATCTACAAGGCTACTCTAAATAACTAACGAATAATTTGAGAGAAAGAACGGATTAAATAGGCAATAAAATTAGAGAAAATGAGTAAGAAGTAAATGAAAGAGAAAAGAAAAATGAACAAACTTTGAAAATGATCAAGCCATGGCTCTTGTTTATAGTGCTCGGATGTGAGCACAAGTGTATTGAGCAGAACAAGTATAATCACAAGCCAATAGAAAGTTTGTGACTTCACCAATCTATAAATAATATCGATTATAAGTTAGCAATAATAACTTAAACGCTGTTCAATGTGGCATCGAAATGAATTGACTGCATTGATTGGACTTTATCGTGCATCGGTCTATCGTTCACTCTTATATATAATATAACTTATAAATATAACTCGTTGTATAAATATATAATATATAAATATAACTTATATAATATAACTTATAACTTATATATAATATAAATATAACTTATAATATAACACTCTATAAATAATATAACTTAAACTCGTTGAATACGCTATGAGCAACATCTATATTTCTACAACAATTAGCACATTTTTTTTACTGACATTCCATTTGGGAAGGTCGATGAATCCAAAAGAAAAACATTCGTTGCATTGTCGATGGTCAACTAAATTACTTGTCTATTGAATATTGAGTCAAAGAAATAAAGAAAAAAACAAAATTATGTTAACACAATAACACCGTGAAGGGCAATAAACGTAAAATTCTATGTTCTTCTCTCTGTTTCACTAATAGTAATTATTTCATAAATCACAATCATAACATACTTATAATTTTGTTCACATCAATAGCGTTTTGACGCTCTAAAGTTTTTCTATGTGTCGTTTTGTAAACTCTTGACGCATTACTCCGTAAAGCTAAAGCATGTGCTGTTTTCTTTTCTTTTTCACATATCTTTACTGTTTGCTATTCAGTCCAATGAATTGTACCAATAGTGTACACACTCACCTTCGACACCCTCTTCGACACCTCCTGTTGAATTTTTGTAACCTACGAAGACGTTTATTGAACCATGAAGGTTTCGAATCATCCGTTTTATCTTCTCCTTCTTCGTCCATTTCCTCACCTAAATTTGCATTCGTTACAATAAATAGGTGCTGGAAGGTTCTTTTCTTGGTACAGTTCGCCCTATCCTGTAGGTTTGACTGAACATTGACCTTTAAACTACTCTTTTCAAATACGCGAAACGACTGCAAGCTGATCAAATTCCCATTGTTCCATTCAGATGCAACTGAGTGATCAAAGTGTTATGCCACACCAGGTGATTTTGTTTTACTACAACGAACTATCTTTCAAGACTCAGTATGTGCTAAGTCGAAATATATTGTCAAGTAAGATAATGTTAAATAAGGAAACGCTAATAGTCACCAGTAAATTGTTGCTCATCTTCTTGCTCGTCATCGTTAACCGGTTCGATATCTTCGGCTTGGTTGATCCAGTCCAAATAACCCTGAACGACATAAACATAATTGTAATGCCTCATTTAGTGTTTAATAAATCTTTGTGAATATCAAAATAATGAGGAATTGCTCTCGAAGAAAACCCCTAGAATAGAGTATTCGATGTACGAATGGCTAGAGATCGAAGAGAATGACAAGAAGTGGAAAATCGTAGGCTGGTAACAACCCTGTTCGGATTTAAATAAGAATGCTGACATTATGTGCAAATATTCGATAGTAAGTAAGCTCCTTTAATGGAACATCTATTCACCTTAAGTTTTAAGCATTGTCAGAAATTATTGCTGAGAAGCGATCGCTTCGATCATAAACACCATTCAGACTCAAAACCAAAAATTCTAATGTCCAACGTAACTGTTAAAATGGTGTCAAAGTAGTTTTATATAGTACGAGAGCGGTTAAATTCCATTTAGAGGATATGCATGATGCCAATTTGCCATAAAGTGTAGTATTTTTTGGTTGAGAAAAAAGATCAAGAAACCGTTGCAAAGGAAAATGCAACAGAAATGAAACTCATTTGTTTTGTTTGGCGTTATTTCGCGCAATGACCGGCGTCATGAGGCATTCATTCTCTAATAAGACAAAATCGCATTGGAATTGGTACGAAAATAAAGTATAGGAAATTTACGAACGAAAGAAGTAAACATAAATAAAAGAAGTAAACAAATTTTCCTATAATGCGGAACCCTTTTGAATATACATAACAACATGCCACCTCATAGAAGATACAACTAATTGTTCAAAGTGCAGAAGTGAAATATTGCTCATTTTCAAGAATATTATCGAACGTACTTCACGTAAAGTGTTTGGTACCATTGTTTCTCATGAAATCATCTAAAACAACAATATGAACTCTTTGACTTTATCTTAAGATAAACAGTACGTTTATCAATTCGAGTACACGCACCTACCTTAATCGCATATTTATGTGGACTTCTGACTATATTTTTGGCTTTTTGGTTATTTTTGGCCACCTTCAGGTCTTCCTAATAGTATATGACGCTGACTAAATTACCTTTAGATCCTCCTCGAGCTGCTGTTTCTCGCGAAATTTTTGAAAAAGGCCTCTCGCTCGCGCTTTCTCCCTCTCCTTTGAGAACTCTCTATGAAATAGAACATTTATTACAACTAGTAAGATAAACTGTTCGTAAAAGATAAGTATAGATCCAGTAAAAGAATAAGGGTGAGGAATATTGTAAAAGTCGTGATTACTGCTCAAAATTTGAGTCATTGCTGTTGCTCGATTGCAGTAAAACTTATAGACTAACGGTATATTACCATGAGATGCTCATGCAGCTCAGATTCCATTCCATATAGTAAGGATTCCCCTCTTTCGCCTACTGGTTTTTAGTGGGAAAGCTAAGCGGCATCGATCAGTTTTCAATAACGACTAATTTAGGAGATTTTCTTTCTGAAAGTGAAGAATTCTAGTTTCCGCATAGCAACAATCAAGTATATATATATATATAGATATAATGCATATGTGAACACATGTGCATTTGCATATAAAGGTGACAGTTAGTTACCCGGAGAGAACACCAAGAACCAGATTGAGCACAAAAAAGGAGCCGAGGATGACGAGCGTTACGAAGTATATCCAAGGCCATTCGTGACCGACCGAGTCGTTCACCTAAAATTTCTTTCGCTTACAGGGAACTATCAGGAACATTTCACTGGTCTTATATGGCTGTTTTCTTCATTGTTAGGAATCATCATACAAAATTGTAGCGAAAAATTTTTTTCTTGCCTTTTAGGACCACACTGAGGTTTTCGATGAGAAGAATCTGAAAAGAAAGAAATCATAGTTGAAAAGGAGCCTTGGCTTTTTGAATTAACAAATCTTTTGATAGCAAACCACAGCAGTTTGGCACACTTCTGTAAATTGGGAAAATAATTACGAATATCGGACGTTCTCCACTAGACAATGAGGAGTGGCATCATTCACATTAAAAGAGAAATTACTAGCGAGGGCTCAAGCGAGTACTATTTGATTAAACGCAAATTCTATCAAAGTTTATTCAAAAGCAACAAGGAATATTGCAATAGAGCAGTAAGAAGATGAGTGAAATAAAGAACGTATGCACAACTGTTATAGTTATGTACGACTGATCACAAAACCTCAGTTCTAATGAACTGTGATCGTAACTAAACTATGAATACTGTTGAGAGATTGTCATTCTTTTATCTCATGAAGAAATAGTCCGACCGTTTTTCGAATAATTCCATTGTCCATAAGGCACTATAAACTCTTATGAGAGCACTACTGTTGAGGTTTTCACTAGGGCCTTCATAAGGTTGAATAAGACGAAACGTATGTTCTCTGACAACAAAGCGATAACGATTCGTTTAAGCTTACATTGTAAAAGATAAGTGCTTAAGTTTTATAAGAATTCATAAATAATTTCATCTTCTTGAATTGTGGTTCTCCTTTACCTACAAAAAAATTACCGCATGAAAGAACCGATAAGAAACCGAACCTCGAACAACTTTAACATCTTTGCGATAGTCGTGTGTTTATTAATGAAAAGTCGATCCCTCCTTCATTTGGCGTAACGCTACCACTAGCAGGAAAGAAGGAAACGAGCTAGCAGTGAAAATCAATAAGAAAGTTTTAAGCAATTAAAAGCGATCGATGATTGCATAACATTAACGACGGCTTTCTTTCCTTCCCTCTCATATAGCATTTCCAAGAGCAGAAGGTAGCATCGTTCATTTTGATGTACACTGTCTAAGCTCTAGAGGCGAAAAAATAAAGCAAAATGATTAATGATTGCCGTATAACAGGTTAGTGGTGTCGCTGAGGAAATAGGCGGCCACAAATTTCAGGAATTTTGTTATGCACACACCCTCTTCGATGTTGAATTGAGAACATGCAAGCGCGGTTTCTTTTTTTTGGAGTTTCTATAAATATGCTCTTATGTGCTACTTCAGCACAACGCCATTCCTCTCCTCTCTCCTCTCCTACGACCCATAACTCCAGGGTACCTCACGTGGCTCTCTGAAAAAAAATAAAAAAAGTGAGAAAGGTCCTGCGAAAGAAAGAAAGCTTTCTTGACCAATCCCGATTGTACAGTTTCATTGTCCAATGTTTTAAGACCACCTGTTTCCCATCGATCATTGCTTGCACTATTAGAATTCGCAATCATCTCACATATAACATTGATATATCCCTCTGTCTCTCTCACTCTTTCTTACATGTTGCTGTGAAAGAAGTATCTTTTATCAAACAAAATGAAGGAGATAATTATAGTAAACCCTATTAGAAAATCTAAGGAAATTATATTCAAGGATGGCCCTGTCTTTTTTCGCATGCTAATAATATTAGCTTCAAGTGATGCATCGCTCATTCCAATAAGCTTAAAAAACGGCCAATATTAGGGCATGACAGTTCTTCATTGAGTAAGATATGCTTCGAAGAACTAACCCAATACATAACGTCGGTCCATCCTTCAAGTGAAACGCACTGGAATACGGTGAGCATAGCGAGACCAAAGTTGTCGAAATTCGTAATTCCATTGTTGGGTCCTTGCCATGTGGTATTCGATGTGCATATCCACTTCACTCCTTCGTAGTGACCTTTAAAGAACTCATGTAGCTGTTGACAACAAGCTGTCTCCTTTTTATGAATTCAGTAAATCTACGATTGCGCAAAGCAACATAGCGGCACGCTTGTCTGCACGTGAAGTTATGTGCACATGTATGTATGTATGTGTCTGTCTGTCTATCCATCTCTTCAAGTAGCTTCAAGTGAATAACAGTTAACGATAGAGTTAAGAAGATTGCGGGTAAAGTAGATGCCATAGAGCAATTATCTACACAGAATTTCAGTTTGATCTATCAACTCCTTAATGAATTATAGACATGCGGGCATGGATGCATAACTACGCGTTTTGCTAATTCGTCAGCTATTTATTGAGGTGATTCACATGATGAATGAGGCTGCACAATTATGTAATGTTTCAGCTCTTTTGAGGACTTCGTTCATTACATGTCAATGCACCTAAGTTGGCTAATTTTTCAATACTCATTACTCATCTTAAATATTTCCAATAGTATTTACTAAATAGACCGTTTTCCTAGGCTATAAATTGTCTCTCCCACTATATGGCTCAGTATAGCGTTTTCTTCGGCCACAAACAAGATCATTAAATATTTGCAAACTCCTATCATATATCAACGAAGAATATGAACTTCAGAAGTTCCTTTGCATCTAATGTGGGTTCCGATAGCGGCATTATCTAAAGTTCCCGTTCAATAACAATGGAATGAAAAGAAAGACATCAAATGTGTGATATAATTGGCTCACAATTCCTACATATATAAAATTGCTTTTAAGAATCAACGCTCAGAGAATCCCTTTCAAAAAAAAAGCTTATTGCGGAGAATTGTGAACGAAGATAATCTTTGAAAATATACATAAAGAAATTATTCATGACAATTTATTACACTCAGTGCGTCAACGTTTTTTTTCTTTTCTTTTCGAAACTAAAATCGACTTTAAAAGAATTAATGATTTTGTCGGGCGATGTAATTTTTAGAGCCTCTTTAAGCAGATGAGAGATGAAAACTCATTGAATTTATAAATTGATGCCTCCCTTCAGAAACTTTGGTGATTGTTGGTAATACTCACAGCAATTGTAATCGAACGGGATTTGCATAACGCATTACCATTCACAAACCAATCCTCTCTGCGACCTTGGTTTCCAAAAAAGGGCTAGTTGTAAAAACTAGTAATCGACAATGGAATCCTCTTCCTTGCATATGAAGCATTCCTCAGAATATTAGGGATTAGGCAAATTTGTTTCCAATTTATTTATATGTTAGGCGCATGCTGTGCAATCGGCGGTTCCTATAACTCCTCATTTTCAAACACGCGAATTTTGAATAATTGCAAAAACTATAGTTCCTAGACATTGCAAATGATGCAATACGGTTTACACCTAAAGGTATATATATATATATATATATATATATATATTATATATATATATATATATATATATATATATGAATCATATTCTGTATATTTGTCTGTTCGGAGCAGTTTCTCTTTTCACAAAACATCTTTGGAGATGCTAGGCGTAATGAGCATTTAAAGATGGTCTTCTATACCATATTTCAGATCCATCAACTTTGACAGAAGCCGCGAACATTTAACAATGCCGAGAACATTGCAAACATGTTGCGTAAACGGATTTTCCATCCCACACTGATTGAATCACATAAAGACAAATTTTGGTGGCAGATTTGTAAGGGTAGCCGGATCAGCTAAAATGCGACGGTATCACTTCGTGCATAAATCATTTTTTGGGAACAAGAGAGGGAGACACAACAATGCATAAAGGGTCAGCTCCTATAGCACACTTCTCCGTTTGTTTTTCGAAACGAGTACTAGTGAGCTTGTGCGTGGTTTCTATGATTTTCAATATTCACTAACAAATTGAATCTTCGAATTAGGTTGAGACATAGAACAACAATGAGACTAATAATCGACCTTTTGAATGGAGGTTGGTTTCATATTGTCCTCTGAAAGAGCAAGCACAATGAAAAAATTTTAATTCATAGAAGGAGAAACAACCATCAATAAGGCGTGACATTTTTTCAAGAGCAGGGCCTCCTGTTCAATTCAATCATTGATGGAATATCTCCAAAAATTTCATGGTACTTTTATTCACTATCTCTGTTCATTCAGTTCCTTGTCATCTGCATCTAGCAAAACAACTTCAGAGCTGCTGTCCCAGTGATCTTAATCTTACTGCTTTTCTTGAATTTAATACTGTTTACTATGTCCACGTGTTGGCGATCAGCAACGTCACCGTTGCGTTTATCGCATCAAACTACTCTCACAGTTGTTGGCGATTCGCTTGTGATACCAAATTTTTTTTGCTTGCGAAGAGTGTGTCAAAGTCAGCACTCATGCTAGGCAATCGATCATTTCGATGCCGACTAAAAAAATATGCCCTGAAGCATTCGAATCCTCACGCAAATCCACACCAACACTAATCTTTCTCGTAAGCAATACACAGCATTTTTAGTTTATGAAATATTGATCGAAGTTGATTGTCTCACGGTCGGTTCTACTTGGCGATATTTTTCTAATAGATGGGTTAGGATCTAGCTTCATAGCGTAAAAATTTACGTAAGGTCACCTTGTTAACGAAAACCTCCTCCTTTCGAATGTCATAAATATCTTCAAGTTTTTGAAGGAAAAATTAGTTTGCACATCAGAAGACTTATATTTTTGAGAAATATTTCTTTGTCAAAAAAACTTCAAAAAAGCAGCATGAAAATATCAACAAACACGCTCAACTTTTTTCAAAACGAAATTACTTTTGTTTCATTGCAGTAAAAGAATCCACTGAAAAATTCAACCACAAAAAATATGTTTCCCCTTTGAAAGCAAATGAAAATTTCCCGAAAACCAATAGCTTTGAAGACTTTGTTCAAATATTACGATATATCATTGAGACTTTCATATAGCTGTTTCTATAAACAAATGACTGCAAAGAGAATCAATAATGCGAGAAAAAAAAAGCAACCAATATTTTCCAGAGAATTTCTTTTGTTCAATGCAAAGAGAGCAATTGGCTTAAGGAAAGAGTAGAAAAAAATCCGCTTCACATGAATTTTTTTTCTGCCGCATTGGTTTTTACTCTGAAAGTGTACATTGAACTCGTTGCCTCAATATCGAATGCATCACGACTATAACTCATCTTAGTAACTCATTCATTTCTCCCATAAATTGCCCGATAAATATGGCACATATTTTGGCACGATATGTGCTTTTTGCATATTCACCTATCATACCTGCCGTGAATTACAGGTAGAAAATAAAACAACGTCCATATCCCCATATTTTTTACTTTCTTCCATAATCGAAAAACCGCTCGTATGAAAGTTTTTTAAGACATGAAGGCCTTTGTTGTTGTCATAATTCCAATGTTATAGTGAGAAAAAAAAAAGAATTTGCGGACCAATCCAAATACGCTATTAATTTCTAGCTAGAAGTTTTTCCTATGCGATGAATACCCAACCAGCAACATTAAAAGATCGTTTTATTAGCAACCGACTGGTCGTGAAAGAAAAACCAAAACAGTATCAATTGAAATAAAATACAGTTGCGAATTCACGAGTTAATAATGTAAGATGAACAAATATGGTGATTCATTTATTCCGCCCCCTAAAGATATGCTAAGCGTATAACAAAACTTATCTACTCCCATATCATTACTCCATAAGAGTATTAATATATTTCCTATAATAACAATATCCAATGCGTATCTTCCCTATAACACATTCATTCAAGGCATCAAATTTGCATAATTATTTTCTCGTCTTCAAACTAGGTGAATTTTATTTTGTATTTGTTCAACATTGGGCTATTAGGCAATAAGAGAATTCACGATGTGGCCACTTTTTCAAAACTATGAAAAGGTTGTAAACCTAGCTGCAATTTATAACGTAAAAGAAAATGTAGTAACGTTTTATTCGAATATCCAACAAAGTTGGACGAAGACTCTTTTCTTTGAGATCACATTATAGGAATGTTTTCGATTCTCTCGATTCTTAGTGTTTTTAGAGTACTTTTTTTTGCAGAAACTTATTGCAGATTCAACGATGAAATGCATTCTTAAATATGAATAAATTTAACTTTGAAAGCGCACGACGACATGTGATACAGTGATTTGCTTGTGCTCAGTTTTCAAATCATATTGATGCACACTATATGAATGTGAAATGAGAATAATCGAGCCTGAAAAAGAACCCGAACACGCAGAACAAGTGGAAGGTCTAAAAAATACCTACCGCTTGGTTGGCAGTGGAAGGCGGTCGTTGCAAAACCACAAGGAGAAGGCGTATGCTGCGCTAACTGACCTGTGGCTGGATCGACGCTGAAAATTAGTGCGATTTCTAAAATACTTTCGGAAAGTTATTCTTTGTTGCTGAGTCTTTATTCAATGGTAGTGGCAATCTCAGTTATGATGAAGAAATTTTGCATACTGACTCACGTTCTATATATATATTTCTTCGAATAAACAATGTCATCACATACTACTCTCAACAACATGATAATGCTGTGTGGTTCCATTTAATCCTCTCGCCGATGTAAATTTGGTGAAGCTCTTCTTTCACTGTTCTGCTACCATTACAAAGATGAACATCTACATGCAAGAAAGAAACAAACATATTTTCAATGAAAACTTCATTACTTCATCATCCCGTCATTTTTACCATTCAATGTTTGCAAAGCTATTCGAGTGCAGTGGCTGTTTGATTACGACATTACGACTAAAGTCCTATTGTTTACTTCTACACAACGTTATCCACTTCTCTATGGTTGAAGAGATTTGTTTATAACTCAAGAGCAATTTGCTAACAGCAAAACAAGAATTCAAAGCCAATCTCCTCAGGTTAATGTGGAACTTACAACGCCATATGATTCCATGGGAATCGTTGCATTTCAAGCATGCAAAAAAAACAAAAACAAAACAAAACAAAAACAATCCAGAACTAAGCATTCGACACAAACATTTTCTTCGAAACATCTATTTTTCTTTCAAGCTACTTACACCACAAATTTTCCTAATATCCCATGTGTGCCTTTGCAAATGAATTAATTCCTTGGCAAGGAAACAAAACCTTTAAATCGAAACTAATATTTATAGGAGAAGGAAACCACAACTCAGAATCTTGACATATTCAAGGAAGAGAATCGGTGAAGACAACCTACTGAAACGCTCTTCTATGATGTCCAACAGGAGAAAACGTATTTAATGGTTTTACGACCTTACTCTAGAACGGCCAGTTGCTGGTTGCAATATGCGCAAATGAATGCTGTTAGTTGGCGATAGTAAATTTATTGCCAGTGCATAGACCATTTAACCAATGGAACTTGAACGATCTTCTTTCCGCGCTTTACATAAAACGACTGATTTATGTCTAGGAGTGGTGAAAACATTATAGGCACAACTTCTCATCCGTTTCAGAAGATACCTTTTATCTACTATCTATCAGCTTGTTTCATATTTGCCACCACTAGTGCAGCAAGATCATTGAAGGAACGCGGCGGAAGGAAGAAACGTCGGGGTGGAAAATGGGATAGTGGAAGAGGTAATAGGGAAGAGTAATGGAGGAAAGGAAAAATGCAAACAAGAGAAAATAGTTTACCATGTGGAATGCAGTTTGCCACAAAACAACTCGAGACCAATGATTGCGTAGATTATAATAACGAACATAACTAAGAGAGCGATATGCAACAAGGGAATCATCGCGCGAAGGATCGCGTTCAGCACTACTTGTAAGCCTGAAAACAAACACCACATGATCAACACTTTTAAAATACTCTATAAAAGAGCTTCTAATTTCAATTCAAATACTAAGCGCTCATTGTAGAGCACAAGAGTATTTCATTGTCTTATACTGAACAGAAATCTATGAAAATTTTTGAATGATTGCAAACTATAACCGAAAAAAATTTGTAGCGATCACTATAGGATGCAAATTTCTATAAAAGTTTCATATTTTTTATGCAAATGAGTTCAAATTGGCGAAAATATGAGAGGTTATATGCCTTTATTCCGCAAATTAGGGATGAAGATAAGCATTTGCACGCTTTAGTCCGTAAAAAAATGTAACGCAAAATCGCATGCAACAAATATTCGAACATATCGCTATTATGCAGACTTTTCTGGGATTACACCAACATATATATTCTTAATTTAGTGGAGTCTAATACTACTTGTACACTTGAGATGCTACCTCAAAATTGGGCCTACTTGTCAAATTAAACTATAGAAGCTTATATCAAGTATATTTGAATCGAATAATATCCTCATCGGATTCAGGATAATATTTAGAAATCTTTGCTCATTTGTTGATCGGAAAAAAATGTTTGTAGCAAACAGATTACCCTCTCAATGCTCTGCGTTTCGGCTTCAGAAAGCACATCTTCTACTAGTAACACACACTTGGTTAACATTCAGTTAATACCAATGAACTTTTTTTTGTTTTTGCTCTCGAAATTGACTCGTCATATTCTATCATAGCTAATAAAGGGAACATGAATTTGCTATCGAATAAAAAGCATTCGACTTACTAGGCACTCCGGAAACGAGACGAAGCGGACGCAATACCCGAAAGGCTCTCAGAGCTTTTACATCGAAGCCCTGAATATTCATCCTCGATAACGCTGTACTCACCAATCTAAAAATTCTTAGCTTATGAGGATTTATTAAGTGAGGAAAAATGCATGTTGCTCACCTCACTGAATGGATCAGCTAATATTCCTAGGTGATCTTCTCAACAATTTCATCGCATTGTGATAAAAATGAGCTAGGACAAAGGTGTGTTCATTTCAGTTCATTTTATTCCTCCCCCATCTCCCTTATTATTCATCCTGAAACCACAAGCAAGAGCACCTTTCCTTCCTTAGCCCTGCCCCATCTCCCTTTCTAAGGGTTCCTTTCGTTGGCATACCAGGAACTTGATATATGCGTCTAAAGTGCCCTGCTCGGTTAGACATAAATTCTAAACAATGGCGACTCGGTCCCCATTCAATAACCTAATTTTGGATCGCACATGGAATCTAAATTTGGATCTTGCTTGAGATCTTTATGGACCCCCTCCCCTCCCCCCCCCCCCCCCCCCCCCCCCCCCCCTCCCATCGAATATAAATATGTAGCAATTTCGGAAGCCTTTATCTATGAACTTGTATCTAATGAATGCATCAGAGTGACTTGCCTTTCTAGGATTCGCTTAATCGAATACTTATTTCATTAGTGAAAATGCAAAATTTCACGTTCCGAGAACGATGACGTACACTTATAAATAAAGAAAATAGCATGCATGATGTCATCAAACAATAAGGATGCTCTCATGCATTTGCAATTTGCAAATGGATGGATGCTTAGTGCATATATTCAGGTATAAGCCTCTAATATCACATCTCGTCTACATCAAATGAAAGCTCCCTTGAAACTATCATCTCGGATAAAATTCAAAGAAAGTCTACAACGTCTCTCACTAAGATGCTGACAGCCAACTAACGAAATTGATTGCAAATCTTTTAGCCAAATAATGCATACATATGGATTGATCAATATTGTTCTTCAAAAAATTTAACTGTTCACTGCTAAGAGAACATTTCAGTGAAATGCTCATTCCGGAAAAACTTTTATGCTCTATGAGAGTCAAATTTTTCTTAAGTGAACGATAACAGTTTCCAAACAAGCGCTAAAAAACATCAATTGGGCCAGCACGATATGTTTTTCTGAATTTGCATCCGTTCAACTTACACATATTCACATGCATTTCTTTAGAGGGATAACCGCTATCAATGAACATCTCTAATAGCAAATGTCCTTCATGGAGCGTAGAAGAAAAGCTTTTAAGAGTGTATCACTTGAATTCTATTGATGATGCGATAAATATGAATGTAAGCGTTCAGAATTATTGCCAGCCGATGAATAAAAACAAATTTTGGTTTGCAGAGTCATTCAGCTGACAGATAATATTTGCCACATTTTATGGCCTTTAAAGAGCTGGCTTTCACCTCGACAACTTATCGAAAGTTAAGAAAAGAAATTGCGAAAACAATGCAATTGAAATATTGGATGTGCATTTCGTGCAACCCGTCTGAAAAAAAAAAACAAGAATTTTACCGATTATCATTTAATACATACTTTGAGGAAATGAAACTCCAAGCGTTTGATAAAAGATTGATAAGACGATCTACCAACAAAAGGCATTGAAAATAAAGAAATATTTGACGGAATGATAAAATTGATAAGAGATAAGTTGATTACCCAATGACGACAATGATGAAGTCGAGTATATTCCAAGCGTTTCTGAGGTAGGCGCCCGGATGGAAAAGAAACCCTAACGCTATCACTTTGAGAATGCATTCTATTGTGAACACAATTATGAACAGATACTCTATTTGCTCCTGAAACAATAATCACTATTGAAATAGGTAACCGATGATATTATTAACTTAATATCGCAAGAATTTTGATCAGTTTTCCTACGAATGATTTCGTATCGAAAAAAATGGAATATATTCCAGGAAGGAAAAAATTAGACTACACAAGATGGGTGTACAATTTAGTGGTGATCATAAAAAGCGATGAGGCGATTAAATGCAAAATATAACGTTGTCAAAGCTCAAATTTTGTTTAAACCTATGCACCGAAGGATGTCTTAAAAATTCCTTCGAAGCGGCTAGGTAACCATCATCGAATCCAATCATTTCTAGTATACTTCCACATAAACATATCCGTTGTACCCGAGGCTCATAATGGGGCACTTGCATTAAACGGACATCCCCGGTGTCTTAAGTTCAACCTACGGGGACATCCGAAAAGAATTATTAACTTCATCGCATCAAATTTGCAAGTAGGCTGGCTAAGTCGCCTAAAGTTGAGAGGAAGCTATGGGCTTCAAAAATGAAAATCGTGAGCTGCAAAGTTGGCAAAAAGTGGATGTGCTACGGGAAAGATTGTGCAGGCAAAGTTGGGAAGTGATAATCTCCACGAATATATTACTATATCCTGAAAATGATCACTGATAGAGCAGTGACGGTGACAATCAAGTCTTTCGATTTATGCGAGCAAGTGCACTAAGCTAGGTGATACTTTCAAATTGCATGAAATTTCATATTTGTTATTTGCTTAAACTTGCATTCATTTTTCATGATAATTGCTACCCAATCGTACTCAGACGGTTTTCTAATCGTTTTTTATTTCTCCTTCAAGTTTGGTCAATTTACGGCCGTAAAAACATTGAGATCACCGGTATGGTTTTCCTTGAAAGAGATTTTCCGCGGGCGTTCTCGTGCCTTCGATAAAAATTTATACCCAATTTCAGTCGAACGAAACTAAGAGAGTCGCCACATCCAATGCTAAATCATTCAGCCTCACTCACCTCAATGCATGCAACAGAATACTTTCCAAATATCATTAACGCATAGGTAAAGGAGGATAGAAGATAGCCGAATGAGCTCATAGAACCTTCTATCTCAGCAGAAGTCGCATTTTTAAGATGATATATGAAAAGGTATGAAAAACTTATCAATTTTAAAGATTTTTTTTAGCGCCATCCGTGTGCGAAGGTTAAGTATTTTTTCTCTAATAAAATTCTTTCTTAGAGAGTGCGCTATGATTGACTCGTTTGCACTTCGCAGCAAATGCTCTCCACTTAAAAGCACCTTTCGAATGTGTAAGATGTGCTTCAGATAAAAATTCATCCGCTGTTGCCATATGGCATATCAATATTTCTTGATAGCCGCTACGAGTGAATATCCTCGAGTTTTGAGCAGATTTTTAGCGACTTTTGATCCCAATTTTAACGAAATTAGGAATAGCATTTGGTTTATTCGCTTATAACTTAGCAATTTGTTTCTTATTCGGATCCTTATTGGATTAAAAACGAAATTACTTTTTGAGATGACTTCAAGGGTGTCACGAAACAATGCAATTTGCTAAAAAGGGTTTTTATTGCAATCTCTGTGGCGAGTATAGTTAGCCAAATTTATTTTCCCTTAGCAGTTTAAAGAGCTTCGGATTTCGACTTCCGTGATTTATGTGCTCAATTTATGAGAAAACTGTCACTTAGTAAGCAGAAAATTTGTGAGCAAATTCGAATGAAATGAGTTGAAAATTTTTGGAGAAAATGAAATATACCGGAAAAGGTCTTTTTTTGCAGCAATTTCCATACCTTTCAGAACGTAGTTACCATTTTTATGAGAAGGATCAATGCCACCACATTTCTTCCCAACAATGCTCTTTCTACGTGTAAAACATTTTCCACCTCAAATACTAGTAAGTTTATGCAATAATTTTCATTTCATCTAAAGGCAATAAGGAATGAAATTTTTTTTCTTTTATTTATTTCCGCCACCTAGGTCTTCAAACTCAAATTATGTGACACTTCACGATAGAATCAGAATAAGATTATTTTCCCTCTTGCAAACTCTATGGCAATCATCCGAAATGATTCAGCGTAGATTCAGCCTTATCACTTTATAAAAACTACATGATTCATTGGTATCGTTCAGTGCATTGAATTTGTTTTTTTGTTATTTAATCGCACAGCGTACTCAGTAGCAGTTTTACAAATCTATTGCTTTGCAGATGAAGATATAAAGGCGCCTATATCAACGATATCTTCTCCTTTAATTGACCAAAATTGTAGAGGCGGGGTATTTCAGAAGAGTTCAAACAAAAAGAGTTTTTGATATTTGCAGTTAACATTGCACAAATATAGGTGCATTTCATGACTTCGATACAAATGAAAATTCATCGACGAAACACTACAAAATGTTTCATTATTATCGATTCGAAGCTATCAGATGTTATCGAATATCAACAAGGCTCTTAAAACATGAAAGATTCGCTTAAATGCAAAAAAAAGCAAACAAAAATATGAAAGCAATGGAATATGAAAGAATTTCACATGGTCATATGACGTTAAAATATCTATAACAAGAAGAAATACTTTCACGAAATGCATCGCAATCAGCCAATATTAGTTACTTTTATGGCAAATATCTTTGAGAAAGTTTATGGCGATTAAAAAATCGGCAGAAATAACATCATCGAATAATGTGGCAAAGAAAAGCTTACCAAAATAGTATTTTTGGTATCAGAATCCTGAGCGGGATAAGGCTGATAAACTGCCAGCGCAATACAGTTTGCGCAAATCATAAAGAGAATAAGCCACTCGAAAGGCCTGAAATATTTCAGATATATCTGATTGCAACTTTAACTTTGGAAATGAAAAAAGAAAAAAAATTCGATAAAGAAAAAAAGGTTGTATTCACGGAAGTATTGATATCAATATTTAATCAATTTTAATTGCTCTATGGGCAAAAACTGTTTTTATTCATATTAAAGAGAATTTAAATGCATAAATCAAATAGCCATGAAGATGTTACAGTTTGGCAAACGACTACGACATCAACTAATCGAACTGTGTTTATCTCTTCTAGTAGAATGCTGTTAGCATAGAGTTAATGCGCTATTTAGTGGCTGCAACCATCGAACAGAAAAACGAGTAAGCATCTTCAAGAAATTGGTACGGCTATTTCAAGCATTAAGATAAATGAGTGCAACCGGTGCTGTAGCAAGGATTTCTGGATTAAGAGGAGAGGAGAAAATGAGAGAGATCCAACCTTAGGGAACTTAAAATTTTTTTTGCCTTTTCTCCCTTGAAGGTAGATAATTTAATTTAGTTATCCTTCTTCTTTTAGACGTCTCTTCTATATGGAATTACTATAAACAATAATCGACTATTGCGAAGCTATGAATATCATTCAAAAAAGAAACAAACCTCCATTCAACAATCGAAATGCAAGCCTTCCTAAGCGGGTTCGAAAGTGTCAAGCAAAGAAGTGAACGTTCACTCCTCTCGACGACGTTCGCCTGCCTTAGCGGTTTGCGCTGCTGTTGTCGCTTCTTGGCAGCTTCAGACTGCGAACTTGCAGCTACCGCTGCCTTCAACTTCTCACATTTACCATTTCAAGATACAAATAATAGCTACTAATTACAAACGCCTTTTTCATGCAATTCTTTCGAACTACCAGCTGGAGCTGATATGTTGTTGTGATAATCAACGAAATCAATCACTAAGAATAGCGTGTGGAAAATTTGTGGAAACAGCAAAGTCTAATGCCGTAATACTTTTCTTTCTTACCTATCATGTATCGTTTTCTAATTCGCAGCGAAATGTACCACCAACAACGTATTTCTCTATTATCTTTAACACATTTTGAGTGCTCAGGGGCACAATATGGAGGCTATTTTTGCGTTCCTCATTAGGTTAAAAATGCGGCTACGTATCTTCATGTATTATAGTATCGCATTGTTTTCATACAGGTAGACGATTTTTTCTCATGCTTAACACTGCTAGATGCTTTTAAGGTTACAGTTTTGAAAAAATTTATCGATCGCTTATACCGAAATGAAAACTTCGTCTAGGTAAAGTGGATGATGTGCCGTTCACTTCTCTCATTTCCACTCTTTTATATTTCACTTTTATAGAAAAATTCACTTGACTTATCACATCAAAAGTTCTATGATCAAAATAGGAATCTAAGTATTTGCAATAAGAACTGAACTTTTTTAAACCCGAATTCTACATTTTAAGAGCGCATAAGCGATCATAAACAATATTCTCATCAACAGATGATTCTCATCAGTTTTTAGCATTTAAAACCGTTTATCAAAACTTCTAGAAATTCATGAGGCGATGAAAATCTTATACTATATCATCCATCTATCAAGACCTAAATGATGAGTCTATTCATTTTAAGAGCGATTTATGAACGTTTCAGTTATTCTTATCATAGAGATATTTCGATGAAATGTGAATAAAATTTTTTGCATTTGGAAATTATCAAGCCCATAAAGCTTATAGTAAGGCTACTTTGAATCTTACGAATAAATGTTGACGAAATTTTATAAAGCAAAAATATAAACAGCCACGATTTTGATGAAAAGTTGAGAAATGCTAAACAAATAATGAATTACCTGAAGCGTTTGCTGCCAGAGGTCTGATTTTTGAGGGTCCTCCGCATGATGGTCATCCTCCTCCGCGGAGGACGCCATCATACTGGCGAGCACTGAAATACCAAAATCCTTATAATTAGCAAAACAAAACATTTTTTTTTATTGTTAGGAGCAAGGTTGTACTTATTTCTTTGGTGATTTCATAAGTTCTGAGAGCGTACTACGCAGTAAAGGAATGACGGATCGACAAAGCTTCTAGAATATATCATACACAAATGCCTACTTTGTAAGCGATGTGACTGTTATGAATCTGTCAATAAAAAAATTGGGAGGAAAAGTGAAATAGGGGGAGAGGATTACAAGAAAATTTGAATGATGTGGATGTCTTATCGTATTAGATCATTTGGCGACAAGCCGAGCAATATCATTCGAATCTAGTTGATGTTGCGATAAATTTTGAGACGAAGAAAGCGTTACTCATTTGTAATAAATCACATTTGCTAAGAATATTACGATCTAGCCACCCTCATGATGACAGCCGTTTGTCTTTTATTTGATAAAATATGACTTCTATATGTGTGAAACGATTTATGCAAATTTATTTCTATTATTTTCAAACGATTGCTACTAATAATTAAGAATGAAAGAAGTGCGAGATAATTCTCTATCATCCGAAATGCCATTTTAATGTTAACCCTATATATTTATTCGTTTTCAAATACAATACCACATATTGTGAGGTTTATAAACAATGAGTGCATATTCGAGCAGCATTTATTCATAGGCAAGTATACTGATATGTGCTGAAACAAGGTATTTCTTAGTTAGGGTTGATTTCCGCTATTAAACTTAGGATGACGAATTGAATAGTGCTCATTAGTGGGCTACAGGATTAAATATATAAGTGCTGTAATATAGCTAAAATTTATGGAAAAAATAAGTGATCATAATATATGGAACAAGGAAAATTATTAAATAAGCAAAATTTTTCTTTGCTATTCTCCCATATTTTTGTGCTAAATAATGCACGAAGAGTATTCTGAATATTCTTTTAAAAAAAGAGGACACAATTCGAAATCGTTCAATATAGCATATGTTTATCGACGGCCCTCTTATTAGTGAAGGGATACGGTGTTATACAGATGACGTTTCATATACGATATCGCTTATTAATTGCTAATTAACGCCGTTGAAAAGAGCGCACATTAAATGCCTCAACTTTGCATATTTAACATTACTTTCATTTTTTAAAAATATTTTGAAGCATCAAGATGCGCATTGTTTAGGAAAATTCAATAAGTGTTTTCGAGTTGATCGACGGTTAATATATGAAAATAAATAATAGCTGCAAAAGTACGACTAATAATAATGCCTACTGAGGAAATTTGCTTTATCCTTTAAGCAGAAAAAAAAAGATTTAACTATAAGCAGCTGCTGCATATTGTTACCTTTTAGAGATTGACAAGTATGCACTATCGAATTGTACGTTTTGGACACGAAGTGGATTACCTATGCTTAGCAGTGATAGAATACATCGGGAGCAAAGAGCCCAATGGGAAGGTGGGGGGTGGGAGTGGGGGAGGGGAGGGGAGAGTGGATTCTAGGGAAAGGTAGAGTGAAGGACGCAGAGAATTCTTTTCCACTTCAAAATAGTTGGAAGTTTCAAGACATAGGTGATCTGCATCATTTTCAGTTCCGCTCGTCAATTCCCCTTCCACTCTCCTTCACTCCCCTTCATCCCTCCTTTCCCCTCCTCCCACCCCGTCCCATTAGATCTTTCCCTATGCTTACCACAGCAGCAGAATATATCGGTTCACATATGTACACAAAGATATGAAACAACTCTCTGAAATTCAGCCCTCAATGATGAGTTCAATGAGTCGATGACACACAAGAGAGGTCCTAGAAATTGCAATGCCAAAGCCCCTAAGACTGAGACACAAAAGACTATCTATATTAAGGATTGTGATTGTTCTTGAAGTTGTGACCACGATTTTGTAGTCTGCGTAGACGTGTTGAGAACTTCCGTAATGTTAGTACAGTACGCATTCCTCATTTCGGTTTTGCTTCCTCATTTCGAAAAATCTCTATCGATGCAGGATTTATGTGTTCGGAACGCCATTTCCTCTCAACAATGAAAACTCGGGAACTCTAGTAACTTAATGTCGTATATGTGGTGAACATTTGGGTAACTATGAAGAGATTAGAAAGTCTCTGAAGAGAACCTGCTTAATCATTACTATCATCTATTTACACTCAACAAAGTTAAGCAAATGACTCATAAGTTAATGATGAATCAATAAGAAATGATGAGCACATACTCACGATTTCTCAATAATCATTGTCTTGCACTCAAAGAGAATGGCAAACTATTGGTATGCACATCAAACTACAATGTACAAACTACGTAATAAATGCAAATATTTAACTCTCTATGCGACAAATATTTCTGTTTAACAATATGAGTTTTCCAACGGTCTGCCAGCTAATCCGCATACTAAAGTAGCACTCAGTTGGTGCAACTATTTCTAGGTATCTTGTAGTCTGCCATTGCACAATTAGAAGTTTATTAAACGGTCGTGGTATGTTCAAGCAGATTTGCGTATGCAACAAGGCGCTTGTCAATGGTCACTAACTTATTTCTGATGATTTTTTACCAAGTAAAAAATACTCTTTGTCGCGTGAATACGCGAAGGACACAATAAAATTCCAGCGAAATAGCTGAGAATCCTCATTTATTTTCTGCCGCATTTATTTGCGACACTCTTAGTGCAAATTCGAATGCGAAGGGCACAATTAGAAACGAAATAAGAATGAAAATACGTCCGATATTCGCAGATTATTTACATTATAACTCAAAAAACATCTCTCACCTCTATACAGTAGATGAAGAGCAAAAAAAAAAGAAATGCAGCACTTTCAAACATCAGGCATGAACTCTTCGAATATAGATTGAAAAAAAAAATTTTTTTTTTCATAGAATGGAACATTCAAGTATTTCTAAAGATTTTCATTGTGGCTAATAGAAGTGCTATTGCACGCATAAAAACTTTAACTCGAACTAATTTTCACTATTCATTATGAGGACTTCTTTGAATTTCTTTTGCTTATTTTTCAGCAATTACTTTGAAAACTACAAATAATAAACCCCTATTTAGCATAAAAGACATATAAATTACCTATAAGAACAATATTCATTTTAAAATCGTCAACTAAGTGTTGTTCTAAATTTTTATCAACCTAGAGCTGAGTCACCTCATTGATGCCAATCTCAATAATTGAAGAAACAACATAGCACATAAATGTGAATAGAACTAACAAATCGTTTAATGCATTAATTGACAGGAAGAGATCAATTCATTTGCACTCAAAAAATAATGAAAAATTGACAAATACAATTTTATATGTGAACATATTACGTCTCCATAGTACACTTTTGCAAATAATTTCAACGTCTATCTAATCGTTATCGAACTGGCGTTAAAAGAGAACCAAGTTGAATTATCGCTTGAATTGTGTGAAAATTTTCGGCTTAGTTGTTAAAAATGAAGCAAAGAAAGCGCAATCTGCGCGCAATGGTTTGTAAATCGACGAATCAATAAAAGTATATATGTTTGCACATTCGATGAGGGTAGATAGTTCTCTTCGTACCATTCGGTGTGGGTAGATAATTCCCTTTGTACCATTCGCTCTGGGTAGATGATTATACATTTATTGCCAAAAGAGAAATATCCTTCAATTTCAGCATTTATCGTACATGAACGCAATTCTTTCAACGCGGTGTTCGCCAAGAAAAACCATATTTTTTCTGTGCTTTATCGGTGGGAAAAAATTTGAAGGCCTCACAAAAATTTCGAATTTACAGTTTGAAGGATTCTGCACTCGAACAAATTCGCCTATCACGCAGTTGATGCACATTCATCTTCACGTTCTTGCGTTTTCATAGACATCAACACGGTGAACAAATCGACTAAAGTGGTCAGCCAATTTTACCAAAGGAATCAGTCCACATCTTTTCACTAAGTAATTTTATGGTTTTGGAAAGTATTTTAAGAATAAATATAGAATTGTAAGGTCAGTAAAAGACCGATAGTATGGTTAGAATAGATGGAATACTTGCACATATGCAAAACAATATGCGTCCCCTAATATGAGAATTACTCATCGAGAAATGCTTCAACGAAAGGCATTAGGCCTTGTTATATTACATCATTATGCTTGGGAAATATTTACATATGAAAAGCGCAAATCTCAGTAATCCAAGTCATTTGCAATTCTCCTAATTTTCTCTCAATTACACAAATGAGATCGACGGTTGCATGAGATCGTTGAAGTGTATGGGATGAGAATGCAATGAGCTTAACGCTTAGAAAAGAAAAGTGCGCGCTGCCTTCAAAAATTACATATATATATTATATATATATATATATATATATATATATAAAGTGATAGAATTAATGCACATTGTTTCAGTTGTTGATTCCAGGCTATTGTAAAATTATTAACGATGGCTGTTCATATAAAATCCCTTGAGTTATTATCGTTCAAACTTCACTAGTATGCATGTGGCGCGTAGTTATCCTCAACATCACACATTTACATTAAGCGAATGTACACAATTCTAGACGATGCTTTCTACACAATGAGTAGTCGATTTGATGGAAGTGATATGGAGCGAGTTGACGCAAAGCAACGCTCCCCTTTACAACTCTGATAGGTGAGGGCGGTAGCGCGTAAAGCTTTGTGAAAAAAGCAGCCCATTCTAATTTTTTTTCCTTCACTACGAGGAGAGATAAGTGGAAAAGAGCGCCAGCCGATTGCTAAAATACGACTTTTCTTGAGTTCATCCAAGATTAAGCTCGTTGTCGTATGTTCCTCAAAAGTCTAGCAGGCTCGGCAACAGTTAACGGCTTAGGTAGCAATCTGAGAAAAAAAAGCTCAATCCAAAGTTACAAGCAACAAAGAGGATTCATACTACGAACCTACCTTATGTTCTCACACTTCCTAACTTTCATCGTATAGACAGCTGAGTACAAAAAGGAAATCACTCCAACACGTTTACAACAAATACTCAAACAACTGTGTTTAGCTCGAATACCATTTCCTCCTTCTGGGATCGTTCTCATAGAAGACCAAACTAGGAGGGTTGAAGGAGAACGTTTTATCATAGAAAACTCTCTTATATAAGCAAAACCGCAGGAACAACATCCATGGATTTTTACTGCAATTTTTCCTATATGTCGAATATTATTTGTGGAACTTCCAAAAAAAAGCGCTGACTGAAAGTTTCGAGTAGCTTAAGTTTCTCCACATACGTCAAAAACAAAGCTTGTGATGACGCAATAACCTAAGGCGATAGATGTCTACCAGCGTATTCGGTTGCTATGGAGATTTGCTGCAGCTATGAAGAATTTAGTGAAGTTAGCACTGGCAAATTGGTTTGTTCGATCATTTTAACATCAATGTTGATAAATGGAGGATTCGATATATAAAACAAAGCGATGCAATAATTAAAACGTGAAAGAGTTTAACTCATCTCTTTCAACTTCATTCTAGATGTAAATCTTCTCAGTCAAATGGCGTTCTTCGTGCTCTAAAATGTTTCGCGCTGTGATAACAGGGTAATTCTTGTTGATGAACCTTCAAACAGTAGACTATCTGTTATCCATATTGTTTTCTTATTTTTGTATATTTTATATCTTATGTATTTTTCTTTATTTTGTTTTCGGCCGTTTATATATTAGATCTTCTATATCTAAATCAATGTTATTTTCCATATTTCAGTATCATCATCCGGAACGTTCTCGTTTCAGCGCAAAACCGAAAGTCACATAACTCAAGAATTGAAGATCTAATATGGTCACTTTTCCGTCCGTAAAGTTCACTCCACTCAGCTCGATCTTATGTTTGTGGATTTCACACGAGTCAGGCCACTGGATTTATCGGAAGCTATATACAGAAGCATGTGCATGGACACAAAGAGGCCCTCACAGAAATTCATACGCACAAACGTAGACAGATACTATGATACACTTTGTGCCGGAGCGGTGTCACATTAAAGCGAATTTTCGATGAACAGTTTACATGGGAGTCAAAGGAATATGCAAATGAAGGCAAGCTGCCAAGGTGTTGCAGAAATGTTCGTCGAACACAACTTTAGCTGATCCAAACCTTTGGTGAACCAAATGTGGCCAAAAGTGTTAACTCAGCTAGCGTATTTTTAATCCTCTCTCGCTGACTTATTCACTCTTTTTTTCAATAGTTGGCCAATTTAGGAGAAATGAATTCAACAGTTCTTAATAAAACACGATTGTAATCTCCTTCTTCATACATCTTCTCTTTCATGTTTCTTCATACAGACAATTCTGAGCATTTCAAATTATGTCAAAAAAAAATTAATATCGACTTCCGGCGGTACTGCTGCTTATCTACACCAACGATGAACAAATGGTTTCAAATTTGCTGCTCACTTTTCATCACGCGAAATAAATGAGGAAAGGCAGAGGCATTCTCACTGAAAAGTCATTGAAGCAATTGAACAATCACACCTAAAGAGCTGGCACGAAATACGTTTGGCGCTCCGAATTACTGACCAGACGGTTTCCACCAGATGAAAATCCGCAATAAAATTGCCTAAAATGATGCTTTTAAAATTCAACTGCTTCGATTGCACACTAAACGCTTCTACAAGAAGCTCGATCTCCCATGACTGCGTTAATATAAAACAAAAATTCAACCGCCCTAATTAATACGTTCTTTTATCATTAGTGTCAATAACAGTAATTTCTTTCGAAATTGATAAATGAACTTAAACCGCAATCACTAAAGTTAAGCTATGATGGACATTTCCTACCGCTCAGATCTTGTAGCTCTGGAGATTCAGTGGCTCCGGAGTTGAAAGTGCCCAATTGAGAGGCAAGCCCACTCATAACATCGTCATAATGAAGCAGTTGTCGCGAAGATACGCGAGTGAGTTACTTAGCTGCTGCAAACAATAACTCAAACTGTGTCTCAACGCGGTGACTCACAGAACGATCTAAGTTGACCTCCGGCTGTAGCGACTATATTGTCTTACTAAAGCGGCGTTGCGGTCGTGTGTAAGCGTAGAGGGTTTGCGTTACTCGTCATCACTTTTTCGTTTGTTGTTTTTTTCTTGAATTTCAACTTGATTCTCATTGTTGCTTGTTGGTAGCCTCGAAGTTTTGCGATTTCGTCATTAGCTTTGACGTTTTCCATTCTTCTTGCCATTTGTTCATACCTCCTTTATTAGTTCATCACCAAAAATCACCCCATTTGGTTCAGGTCAAGTTTTATGATGATTGTGTAAATGTCTTTCGATTATGTCGCGTTTTTGCGTTCTTTATAAAGTAAGTCAAATGTTTAATTACCCAAGTTTGAGGTGTCGGGCGATCGCAGAGCAGAGAGATATCTCCCGAACCGTGTGAGCAAACTTGGGACGAGCCAAGTAGGATGTTGGTAAAGATTTGGCGAAAAAAAAGGGAAGGCCGCAAGTGGACGAGCCCTCATCAAATCTGGCCAGTTTCTTTATTGTGACCAATTGTAATTGATCCACGGTGAAGTTCTCGAGTAGCTGCGAGCCCGGCAGAGAAGTCGGCAAGCACAAAGAGAAAATTCATCGACAGCGCAACAAAAGCAAATTGTGGTGCACAACGGTCAACCGCACGAATTAGGCAGTGGCGCGTTGGTATCGAGATAACCTGGTGTCGGCGAAAAGCAATCGCCCAACACCTCGTTTCTTGCATGATTGTTATGCGCTTCATTGTATCAGCCGCTGCCATAGCTGACAAAAGGTGCCACATTCTAAAGCTGTATCCCGCTCATACAGTGTGAAATATCGCTCAAGTCGCCCAACCTGCCCACCATCAAAGTTGGTGCTTTTGATTGTCCTTGTTTCGTTTATTGTTTTGATATCGCCAGTTTTGTGACAGGCCTGCGCAGCTTGCTAGTTTTACTCCATGTGCATCGTGACCTTAACTCTGTCAATCTCTTTTCTAATAAACCGTCGATCTTTCCATTCTCTTTTCTGTCGTCTACGTGCGACTGTCTACGTCGTTTGTTCACGACAGCAATTATCAAATGCAAATTTAAAAATATACACAATTAGGCAAAAGAGGTTGTTAACTTTTTAATTGTTTATTGCTTCTTTGATGAGTTGGCATCAAATATAGTTAATTTCAGTGTTAATGGTACTTTACTGGTTTCTTTCTCAATGTGCTATCACAATGGGAAACTTTGCGTCCTTCACACTCTCTTTTGCCAATTCTCTTAAATGTTCTTTTCCGCTCTCCGATTTGTTTCGCTTTTTTGCACTCTTTTCAAGCACTGCTTCTTAAGTGTTTCTTTTGCACCAGAAATTCTGTATTGAACAATGGAAATATGTACTTTTGATCGCAAGTAGAGCCTAATAGTTGCATGTAGAAGGTAAATGCTTCTTAGGCTAATGTGCTGGTTGCTTCGCCAGTATAATATGTAGAAACAGATGTTTGAAACGAAGATTTTGAAGATGTATGATCATCGCTTTTTTTAGAAGGAGGGACGCCTAGCCGACACAGGTCAACTTGTTGGATCCTTCTTTAATATTTATAATTGATTTAATGCATTTGGACAAAGAAATTTTCGAAAATTTGCTCCAAAATTTCTCAAAAATCTACGTTCCGAATTAGCATGATCAATTAAACTGCAAACAATCAATAGCCACTGATGAATGCTTTCAAAAGTTCTTGAAAAAAATCTACATAAGACTTTTTCCCAGCACAAATTTTGAAAAAGGATAAGCGCTCACGAAATAAGTCAATTTTTTTTGGCAAAATACTGCTATAATGAATGAGCTAAAAATGAATGGAAACACATCATTTAGAAGCGTTGAAAATTTTCATCGAATTTTCCTTCCAACAATATTGAAAAGAACGCTCACCTATAGAATCTTCTATTGGTTTCACTCATCGTCGATTAATTCCATTATTTATAAAATGCATTAAAGCATCAAATACTAATATAAACAATTTTCTCAATGAATCTGTGCGCAGCTGAAATCATCAGAATACTCAAAATTACATCCTCGTTTTAATAGTTTATATTCGATCTGATTATATGCATAATGGATTGATGACACGAAAAAATTATTCTGTTGCAAAAAAGTAATGAAAATTCATCGCAATATTTAGATATATTAGTAAGTTTCGATAACTTTGCATTGAATTGACAACTAAATCGCATCTCAAACGACAAGCGATCTTTAGGGCAAAATAAATGCAACAATTGTGTTCGCAACGATAGATAAAACTCTCTCACTTCAAGCATTATTTAATTTGACTTTTACGCTCACTAAGTATTATGTGGCCATTATATGGGGGAAAAAACGTAATAGAAAGGTGATCTTATTTCATCGATCAGCACATTTTGCATTGAAAAACGATGAATAAACTTCTACAAAGTATATGAACAATAGAAATAGTAATTGAAATAACAACAACTATTCAATGCTAGCATCTATTCGGCATACTTCATATAGTATAGCTTATATGTGAATCGTCTCTAATATACACCGATAAGAAGATTTTCCAAAGCATTGAACGCATAAAAATTGTAATAGAAAATAGGCGATGGATTCATTTCCAACGTTAGAATATAAATGTGAAATATTGAAAATCGTTTTTTTTTTTCTGCAGAAAATAGTTAATTTGATGGAAACGCAATGCATTTCAACAACGATGAACAAAGAGTTGTGGATAGCGCTATCACAAGGAGAAAAAAAAACACCACATTCGCACGTAGAATACAGATATGCTATGCAACAATCAAAACCACGAAAATAAATGCAAGAGCTTATAGCGGTTTGCGATAGCTTGAGGGGAAAAAAACGTATTCTCGAGAACATACGGAAAAGCTCGTTTTCAATAGAGCGGAAAAGATGAAAAAGTGGACCTATTTCCGTGATTGCAACGTTCATTGCTTTATTAGGTTGAACTAACGATAAAGCAAGACATCTGATAATATCATCGAGAATTCCATCGATAATTATGCAAATAAAAAGCATTTTAACAACGAAATGACAATCGCCTTTATTAACGCATATTTTGCCTAAGAAGAGTCTCACTGATGCGATGTCGATTTCAACTTATCATAAGTTAAGAACATAATCGATTGCATCACCTGCATTCTTTCAAAGCAATATCGCAATTCCTTTACAGCAATGTCTTAAATTTTGCAGTGTTGTAATTGAATTGTTGCACAACTACCTGTAAACGTTTTTTCGTTCCCTCTATACTCCTTGTTCCGTGCCAAAGGGGTTTCATAAATCGGCCAAAACTTCGAGTTCGTTTCAGAAAAAGGTACGCAACTAATATATGGGGCTAGTTCGATGAGCTTTAATTGCCTAAGGGCGGAAATGCAGGATAGAGATATGATGCTTACAGTAGATTGTCAAGTAAGCAAAGTAAAATTGCTGAATGTAGCAGAGTAGAGCTCTGCGCACAAAACTGAATTGCCAATTTTTCATCTTAGTCTCATGGCCATCTCCGGTCGGTTCATTAAAACCATCTTGGGTAATTTAAAATTCATTCATAGCATAAGTTGAATTTTTTGGAGAGTTAATTGACCGCAAAATATCGAATTTGGTGAGCGCAATTTCTACAGCAGCGTAATCCTCATAGACCTCGATTTCTATCAATAATTTGAGGTATACGATGCAGTATTCTTCAAATATGCACAATTGCATTGCATTTTTTGAGGACCTTAGTGGATTTATTCATCTTCAAAGATCCACAAACTAGAGAAGAACTCAATTTATTGCATTGTAACTATGAATAAGTTATGATAGACGCTTCAATCGAATGGTTCTCTAATCAACCTCTCTTTCTATCGATCTTTTTGTAGGTTATTTCAAATTCTCAACGAGAAAGTTATAAGAAATTTCACCAATTTTGTTATGCTTTTATCGCTATCAATGACATTTGTCTCCGTAATGTTACCTGAATATTTGCTTAAATAAGAGTGATTTTAAGAGACGAATGCAGCAATGAATCGAGACGAGAGGTGTTCTGACGTGTGCTCTAATGACGAAACTCTCCAGCAAAAAACACTGCACTAATCGGCGAATCGCAATGATTGCAATGTGCTTCGGCATTACATATTTCCGCTCATCGATGTTTTAAAACTGGCTTATAACGTTATGAGACGGCCTCAGGCTTCGAATCAGCTGCTCTCTGTAAAAGCCGATCCCTCTATCGTTCTATCCTAGCCGCAATGCTTGCAGAGTGAATGCACGATTCGAGCTACCTAAATATCCGATTACTATCCATCATGAGAAGACAGCATTGCACGCGTGAAAAAGCTTGATAGATTCAATATGCTTTTTAGGAATTATATAAATATATGGTTGTAACAACTTCAAGACCATATTGAATGAAATTTTTGAAAACCGCCTACACTCGGTTGTTTCATTCATTCGACTTGCCGGGCTCAAAAAGAAAATTGGTAATGACTAGGAAAGAAAAAAAGACGATATCTGATTTACGACTTGTTGGAAACTACAATATCCATCGATATCTGTGAGCTTCATTTTGAAGGATGCAAAAGTTTTAGTGGCACCAGTTTATTGCAATCAATTTAGCGACGCTGCTTTGTCGCTATGACAATTAGGCGCCACGAACGCTATCTTCCGCTCATATATATAAGCGATAACGAAAAATTGATCAAGTTCATTGAATTGTTCGATGAAGAAGCAAATGACAAGCAGAAATCTAATGACAACAATTTGGAAAAACCATCAGAAGTTGTAAATTGCAACTGTATAGCTTAGCAAAATATCTTGTTTCGCAGTAGAGTTTGCTCTTAAGCATGTGTTTTTACTTGAAATATTTGCTATACACACATTCCAATTTTTAGTTTGTTGAATATTTTCTTCATTTTTGTTCATTTGCAAGCATGCTTTGTTGAACATTATTTCCTTTCTGCATAGGCACAAAATTCTTTTTTCTAAGGTATCGAAGAGAAAAATTTTGCAGCTTTAAATTGATTGTAAAATCGGTAGATCCTCATTTCGTGAAGCAGTGAGTATTTTTGCACATATGCTAGCTACCACGATGCGGGTGCCAAATGTCACCATGTTATCTCTATGCCAAAATAATGGATTCAGAGAATCCAAATTTTTTCGACATGGAAATGCGTCGGCGTCAAGATACTTCGGTGCCTAAACGGATACACTCTATCGGTATTGATCTGTTGCAATAAATTCAAAAAACTTCTCGCAGCTTCCTCGTGGAGGTTCATTGAAGCCGTCCAAAATTTTTCAATAATAAATGAAAAACTATTTTTCAATAAAAAACCCAATTTTCAATGGAGAAAATTTTCAAAATGAGATTTTCAATAATTTTTCAATAATAAACGAAAAAAAGAATAAAAAGTATTTTCAATAGAAATCATTTTTCAATAAAAAGTATTTGTGAGCATTCTCAAGGTATCTCAAACTTGATGTGGAGTTTTTTTTCAGCTCACATATGTTAGCCTTTCGATATTTGATTGATGAATGCTGATTTCTTGAAGATTTTCGAAAATGATGAAAAAACTATCAAATACGCTTTTTTTTAGCTACAAGGTTTTCCCCTCTCTCCAAATCAAACTTTCATCAACAATTTTTTTTTGCAAACATACGCATGATTCTTCTCTTATATCTAAAAGATCAAGCACTAGTACGAGCAAGATTTTTGTAAAAAAACCACGCAAACATTTAAAGTTTCTTCAAACTACTTTCTTGATTTTTGCAAGTGCTTAAAAATTTACCCATTAAGAATTAATAGCTCCCTTATTTTCCACTCCCTGAATAAGCAATTTCTATGCGCTTCAAATGGACAACTTCTGTGAATAAGGATTACAGTGAAAATATATCTGTATTGATACAATGATCCACTCAAATATAGGGTCTTTTCTGTTGATCGCGAAAAATTTTTTATGCATAGTTTTATTTATTGAATTCATAAGGCGCTATGAAGTGGCCACCTTTCTATGTGTGAATGTGTTGTATGCTCCACCCATCTGTCTATCTTTCTATCCGCCAAGAAGTTGCATCTTCCAATTCAGAGATTTTGTCATGAGGGAATTCCATACACATAATCTACGACCAGGATCGGGGTTCAAGCTAAGCTTCACTTTTCTCCTTCAACTTGTGGATAAATTTTAATATAGAATAGACCAAGCATATTCCATGGGGAACAATGGAAGAAGCATGAACAATCGTCCTCTTTTGAATGAAAAAAAAAAATTCACAACAGAGAGCAGACGATGATCGTCATCGTCTATACGCTTTATATCGTGCAGGGATTCAATAATTTCCGGAAATTTGCACATTGGAGAAAAATTGCATAACCTGTTTTTTTTCTCGAAATTGCAAAATGAATATTGGACTAGTTGATGAACAAAAGGAAATTAACTGATTAATAAATGCGACTCTACGCATATCTCATTGTCTAAGCGGCTGTCTATAGTGTTGACATTTGCATGGAGAATTAGCTGCTTATTTGCTTCATAGATCGATCAGCCACTATTACGCAACCGAATAAATACACTAATTAAAAAATTAGCTTATATTTATAAACAATAAGAAAAATTAGAAGCATATGAACATTATGCAATGAACGTGAATCTTTTCTTATCCCTCAGTTCTTTGCTAAGCGATGAACAGAAAACGAGCGAAAACACATCTGAGGAAAGAACAAAATTATGAAGTCGAGCATGATATGCACATTAACGATTCATTTCATCATGTCGATCTGTTATTCAACTATACGAAGTTAGTGATGAATTGCCAAATACTACACTTCCACGAGAAACCAAATGAATCTACAAATGTTTAGCTAGATAAATTCTTCGTTGAGATACATTCCTTTGGTTTCCAATTTTGCATGCGAATTTAATTTCTCATCTAAATGACAGATTCCACTCGTGCAAAAGATAATTGTTGCTTTTCTACCGCGAATAAAAACCAACGATTCATTATTTTAATCCTTTAGCTGAATTCAGGTGAACTGATTGATGGTTCAGAAAATTTTGCTTTAAATATTGGAGCGAGAAATTTGTCATGCTCAAGAAGTTTGCAATTATCGGCGATAAGTGGAAGCGTACACCTCACCCTTCACAGAAAAACGTATCATCTCTTTCGAAAACATCTATGCGCACCAATTAAAGTGAAGTGGTGTTGTGAAATCAATAATCAGTGACGGAAATGAAATATAAGGGAATTTACAAGAGTGAGATTCATTATCGGAAAAATAACACTAAATGGCCATCAGCGGTCTCGACTTTCCCTCGAAAGCGTTGGTGTTTACGCACTATCACGATGTAATTGGCTCAAAACACTGTTTGTTTTTAATTAATTTGGATACTTTTCTTGCCGCACAAAAAGCAAAATCCACTTTTTTAGATATATTTTTGCATAGAGAAAAAAATTCTCTGGACCAAAAAAATGGCCCTGCTCCACTGTCAAACGCTGGTTCTAGTTCAATTTTTGTCCAGATCGAAAACTGCGTGGGTGATTTATGAAATCGTTTTGTGAAAAGTGAAAAAATTCATAAAATTGGCGAAAAAAAACGGAAAAACTAGTCCCAACGTATTATTGAATATGCTTCTCATTTCTCCTCAGCGAAATTGAGTACTTTTAGAATCGCCCAATTGCAGTTTGATCGATGTGCTTGCGGAAAGAGTAAAAACTCGACGGAACTCAAAGATTTACAGTATGAAAATTAAAGAACCGTAAAATACAACAAGTTGGGAAGTTTGCTGCAAGGATATCGCTAAACCAAAGTCGGTGGTGCTAGCCACCCTTAGGCGATAAGAGTGCAGAGCAATTTTTCGCGTACGGGAATGCGTCAACTGCTGCTATTTGAATATCGATCTTGCTTCCTCCCCCGCTGTCACTCCCACAACACGTTTATCTGCAGTGCTGCCTCACAGCAATTTGACGTTTAATTATCAAAGTAAGTGCACAAGCATCCTAATAAGGAAATGCGCTCTGTTGCCATTCCATAAACTGAAAGAACTTGAATTTAAATCATACGCATCGTACGTATCAGTTGCAACTTTGACATACATGAATGGATCTAACTTTTTCCAGTTCTCTACCGAAGGACCTAGGTAAAATACATGCGACTGTCATAGCCAGCGGAAAGATGTTTGAGCACTGCACATTTGAAAAAAAGCAAAACGAAATTTGTTGGAAATAGATTCGGTTGATTATGGTAGCCAAAAGAACTCTATGTGAAACCCACGAAGGACTGAGAAAGGAAACGTTAGAACACCCTGAGTGAGCATTGACGCTTCCTGTGCACAACAATTTTACCGAATAAAATTATTGACCGAAGTTTTACTTGATCAGCAATCGACTGGCCACCAAATGCAACCGAACTCAAGATCGGCAATCAACTATAGCCTCTCTTCGATGCAGAATCGCAGTTGCGACCGGAAACAAGAGGGGAGGGGGGTGATGGGACGTTCCGTCATCTGCGCAAAGAGCTGCATAAGTTGTGACCCTGGTGCAGATGTCAAATGTAATGCTTTCATGTCTCAGTAAGTATGTTAGCCGCAAAGAACATGCCCATAGTGGATTCGTTCTTCATGACATGTGTAAAATGAAAGGCCGATCGATATAAATGCGCACAAATTTTTTTCTCTTCCAAACGGCTCTATTTCTTCGATTTTGATGAAACAGTGTGAAGTACGACATGGGAGAATCACAGTAAGATGTATGTCATGGTTATCGAAGCCCGTTACTGTGCTTCCAGTAGTTCTCTGGTTACAACAAAAGAAACACATACTCGCAGATGTGCCGCCGCCATAATTGTGTCGACAAGGAGAAATGAGTAGAAATTTCAGAAAAATTTTTTGCCAAAATGACATCATTTAGTTGTTGTCGGTCGAGAAAGAGGAAGAAAGAGGAAGAACCGAAAGGAAAGAGCAGGATCAAAGCGGACATAAAGAACTCATAATTAACTAACAATTTAGGGCAGTTCAATGCGAGAAATAATTCGTACAAAAATTAGGAGTATATCATATGTAAGATCGATAATGATACTTTTAAAGTAGGGGCTCTAGATAGCCTCTAGGGTGAATTATAAGGCACGTTTAGAAACCAACATTGAGCGGAGCTTTGCACTTAATGGTTATCAAGTGGCTGTGATTATCAACACGAAATAATTTAGCTTTCATCACTAGGACAATTCACGATTTAAGGCATGAAACTCGTTGACAAATAATTTGGCGACATCGAAAAAAGTGCTTGAATACTCGTCGAGCACGACTGCTCATCGAGTAATTTAGGAAAAGCGTAGACTTCAAAGCTAAAATGCAGTTTCTGCCCCCAATGGAAACCATCGATAATGCAATTCCTTTCAACAGCAGAACTACGTTTTTCTACGTTCGAGCAGCTCATAAAGCGGTAGAAGATTAAGAAGCAAAAACCTTGGTTCACCAGATTTTAGCATTTCCGGAACGGAGTGGTAGCGGAGGAGGAGATGAACTCCTTGAAGGATTCATAGATGAAAGTTTGTTCTAAGTGGGGATTTATGCTGACGAAGTAGCACATGTTCGCAAGCGACTGCTATTTTTCTCGGTGACCGGTTAGTCGCTTCTGCTCAAAACTGCTTACGTTCGAAAAACGATTACATTCAAAAAGTTGTTTTCATTTCATATGCCTCCGGAAATTTCTGCAGCTGAATCAGCATCACAGCGACGCCATATGTGCGCGGGTGCGTGTGCGGGTGTGTATGCGGGTGGGGGGTGGGGGGGGGGGGTATGGATGTATGTGTGTATGTGTATGTATGTGTGTGTATGTGTATGCATTTGAGCATGTGTGTGTATAGGCGAGCGTGCGTGTGTGTGCGCTTAAAAGAGAAGATAAAATGGGCATTAAATGCGCATGAAATGCATGAATTACACTAAGAAGGCTTTATATAGCTAATTTCGATGGTCTGTGCCATTTTTGCATGAGATATTGAAATGATAATAAATCAGGAAAGGTAATTTCGTTTTTGAGGCGGTTGATTGTGATCTAGGCCATCTATGCAGACGATGGATTCGCTAATTGAGAGAATAAGGATTTCTTTACCATTATAAGCTAAAGGGATGGTATATCATAACACGAAACGTTAGCAATTGCGCATTTCATATTTAACCTGCTGACCTTTGGCTACGTAGTCTGTTGTTGTTCATATCCTTCTTTTTTTAGTGCTGTTGAAATTAGAGAGACTGAAATGGCGCAATAGAGTGCCTTCCAAAGTATGTGCTTGTTAAATTACATTGAACAGGCCGATCGACCGCATCAGTATCGTGAAGCGGTATAGGAATGCTTAGCCAAAGTTTGGGCGGGGCAACAGAAAGGCAGAAAGCTCAAAAAACTCAAAAACTTGCACTATTTTTTAAGTTTTCTGGCTTGAATGAGGAAAACAACTATTGGAAATGGCACAATGCTCTCTATTTGTGCACGTCTGCCACCTCTGTTCATATATTTTGTAGGTTCATTCATCCCATTTTCGGCATTCTAGAGCACTAAGAAGGGCAGAGTATCTATCACCTTTACCGCTGCCACGTCGCTTATGCTTGGCAATGCCTTTGTCTACCTTGCCATGGACAGTATGCGCGAATCCCATGCTGAAGGTTGGTTTTTATGCGCTGTCACAATTACGCATTTGTAGAGTCTAACAATGTTCATGCTTTTGTATATGAGCAACTATGCTTGTGTTTGCTTGCCCACGTGTCTGTGTGTGCAGTGATTTCACCTTGTAACCAATGAACGCAGGGTTGGAATCTGCCAATATAATGCAGACCATACGGTAGTACCGAATACTAAATTTGACTCTTCCATCAACTTCAAAAAGAGTTATAGGCACCTAATAATATCAAGAAGTTGGCCAACATATTGCACCTGCGGTGTTTTTATTTCCCACTGATAGAGACAAACCTTCTGTAAAAACAACCGGATCAATTAAAATGTAACGATAATACTTCGCTCATTGATCCTTTGTTGCGAACTTTTGATCAGGTGAGGGAATCACAACAGTGTCATACCACGTCCACTCATGTAGCAGATTTTTTTTCGAAATGTTGCTTATTATTCGAAATGAATATTGCTGGCAGCATTCATGATTTCTATTAATTTGGAGACTCACTAATAAACTAAGCCCACCAAGAGGCTTGAGGCATGGAACAACAGTAAAGCTAATATATTTGGCTTTTGACCGGAAGCTCGTTTCATGTTCTTCTTGAGGCAGCATGCATAATGCGCAAAGCCGATATATAGAACGAGAAACAACGTTCAACAAGGCTTAGCAATTTTTGAAGAGAAGGATGTGCTGTTCAATTCATTCGCTAATGGAATATCTCTAAAAATCTCACAGATTTTTTTACTTACTATTGCTGTTCATTCACTTACTCTCATCTGCATCCAGATACATCTTTAGAGCTGCTCCTCAGATATTATCAACCGTTGCTTTTTTCTTCAATCTAATACTTTTTACTATATCCTTTTATCGGCGATCAGCAACGTCACTGTTGCGTTTAACGCATAAACACTCGCAGAATTGTTGGCGCTTCGCTTGCGATACCAAATTTTTCTTTCGCGAAAAGTTTGCCAACTTTTGAGTTCTTCTATTGCTTTCGAAAAATGTTGTGAGCCTTGAAATGAGCATAATGATTTGTGCGTATTTTCGTATTAACGAGATAGAGTCTTACTGGCGGTCGAATTGTGAGCAATGGAGAAATACGTCTGACAAGCTCTCATGATATACGCTTTTGTATTTTTGCATTTTTTCTCTCATAAACAACCAACTTGCCAAAAATAAAATATGGACGATAATTGTCTCGTAGTCCAGGTGATTCTGGAGCCCTATAAATTTTTCAAAAAAAAGGCTCATTCTTTTTTGAGACGATACAGATGTGAAATGAAAGTTCATTTAACGACAAAATGCTAGCAAATGTTTTAGGAAAATTGTTCGACTTTAATGCAGCACGAAGCTGATGGATCCTCTTGAACCTTCGTGCAGGATGTTATTATTAGATTTCCATAATAATCACCAAATTCTCTGCTCCACTTCAATGTGACTGACTCATAAGGGAGATCGGAAGACGTGAAAATACAAAACCATTATTGGAAATGTTTCATTACTCTCCGAGAAATCACGATTCTGGCGCTCTGGGGCATGATCTGTCAGCTTCCAAATGCGCATATTGTCTTAACTTCTTAGGCATTTCTTTTCACATACTCATCATGAATTAGCACTTTGAATAAAAATTTTTTAAGTTTTTCTGCATCTATAAACTGTCCGTGATTGATCCTGGAATTTGTAAATTCACCAAAGGAGAGCACATGTGAAAAGAAATAGAATAGAGATTAGATCTTTCATGTGCTTCTCAGATTATGCCAAAGAGCGCTCACAACTGAAGCTTTTTGTTTCCTAAGCTGTAGCAATCAAAGAAACACTCAGGTATGTAGACATATGAAAAAGTATTAGCCCCTCTAATATACCTTCGTCAAAAAAAAAGCATTGCAGAAGGATATGAAAATTGCAACGAATGTTCACTGTGCTCATATGAAATTTGCTTAATGAGAAATCAGTAGGGAGCTGAAATTGTTGGATTATAGTGTAAGCACAATGTGTGCGAATGATGTGTGGGTATTGCAGGCGTCATCGACTCTTAATTAGGTAATGCCCATTTGTGACATCATTACCTCGAAACGTATTTGCGCTTCATTTCGTAGAGGATGCTTGCGTTAGCCGTTCATTGGATATGTCCTTTATATCCCACAAAAAAAAGACAACTTTGGATTTCCTATTGCTAAGCTTTCATTACTTGTTGCCATACATCGACAGTCACTGCAAAAAAAAGCGACTGTTCTGCTATTGATCTTTTAAATGAGAAAAGAAATCCACTATCTCTTGATAGATTCTTTCAGCCTCTCGGCTAATCCAACGAAGAGAATGGATTGAAATTTTTAGCGTCGTAGTGAGGCACATTAGCCATTCAACTGCGCGTATATAACAATTCACATCAAGGTGCATTTGTTAACAGTTCTCTTTAAAAGCATTCCATTCACTCAATAGGAGACGACTCTCGTATGCAAACATGAAAGTGACACAATTTTATTTGCCTCAGTCAAGTGTATATCGAATCTTTTGCATGGCGAACTGGTTTTCAAATGCCTGCCGCCTATCTTCATACTTCGTAATATCCTACAAACAACGCCTAGTCACACTTTTTCCATATTACTCTAAAACATTCCTGATCTACTGTACATTACCATATATTCCATAAGGTCATTCGTTCCATAAAAAATTCCCAATGTAATGCAAATTTTGGTGTTGATGATGATCAAGTATATTGCAGAATTTTGTTTTGGGACTGATATTTTTCTCCTATTTTTTTGATTTTTGAGGAAAAAAATTTTTTATTGTTATTTTATCATTCTATCTCTTTCCCACCAAATCTTCTTCGTCACATGCCTTATGTAATCGCGAGCTATAACATATATATACGCTTCATTATTTCGCACATCCTATTAAAAGTGCTAACGGATAAAACTGCCTTCAACAAAATGTCTCTTCTAGATCGCTAAAAAATTTTTGATAAAGAAGAATGAACACAATGAGGAAACAAAACATTAAACTCGACATGAATATACAGCAGATGTTTCAACAGCGGCCGACGGTGTGATAGACATTTTTTTTTACATTTCGCTCATCAAATCAAGTATTTTTATAAGTTGCCGCAAGTAATGAATAAGCGGTATAATAGAATCCAATTTTCAGTCAATCCATAAATGTTTTCTACAAAAACAATTGCCTTTTTAGCAGATTCGTCTCGAAAAACCCACCGGTATGAAATGCATGTAATTTTTCCTATATTTAAATGTTCACAAGTTCATTTGAAGTTGATGAAGTAATACGAAGTGAAGTACAGCAAATTGAATATATAGCGTATATTATACCTATGATTCTTGAACTATAAGTATAAGACAGATTTTTATAAACATATAAACATCGAAATAAGACGTCGACACAATGTACTTTTGTGAAGCAAGTTTGCCAAAATATGAAATAAGTTTGCGAAGAAATATGAAATATTGCCAAAATCAGTTTCAAATCAATCCAATTTTCAACAAAGTTTTCTAATCTTTGATAATGCGATTTTGTGTGAATGAAATAAATAAACGATGGAAAATGAGGAAATTTTTTTTTATTTCATAAATATGGCGATTAAACTATTGAAAAATTCATATTATATCAATTGATATAAGACACCAATAATCAAGAAGTTTTTTTTTTGAGTTGTCAAGCTTTTCAACTCTTACTTTAATGATTTCAAAGCTTAAATTATTGAATAGATCTATACTGATGCACATACTCATATATATGTATAGAAATAAAAATGCACAAGCATTAAGTTGTCAAAGCGCTCACTGCAAATAAAAATTTGTCAAAATGCGTGAAAAAAAAGCATTTATAGGCAATCAACAAATCAATATTGCTAATAATTTCACTTTTAAACGATTTTCGTTCTTTTATCACTGTTTAATTCTTGCAATTTCGCTACGAAATGCATAATATTACTCTAATTAGTGGTGAAATAAGCAACCAAACTATATTTTATTTGATTTCGTTTCGGTTGAGAACTCACAAAATACTTGTTGATTTATTTGATTGGTTATTACATAGCAATATATTTCATACCTCCTATCATTTATCTGCTAATAATCTTCGTCATAAGAACACACAAAATATAGAACCGTAGCATTTGACGGTATGATTTTAAAAAATGTGATAAAGTAAACAGTTACATGAATGAAGTAGTAAAGGCATAAAATGTTTCATATAAGTCCATAATAAATGAAGAAGTAAACCCATACTGAGACCTGATTAAAATGGTTAGTCACATTAACACAGCACTGAAAATAACGGCATTAGGCAATTATTGTTGTGGCATTATTCGAATGGGCCGACTATGCATAAGTTTTTCATCTTCTCTTTATGTTGTATAGTAAAACCGATATACTACCTAACAAACTGTTGTGCTAAATTGGGAGCATATATCAAGTGGCCTGGGTTTTGAGGAAGTTCTTTTGGCTATCATGTCATATACATATGATACGCTGTCTTACAACTCGCTACGCTAGGCTGGCACATATCAAGTGAGCCAATTGCTCGTGTTCTGCAAATTAGTTTTTCTATAATTGCCTTTCTGTGCATGTGTTTGTGCCTTCGCGTTGACTGCCATTTGCAGATTGAATTGAACTTAACCGGTTGATCAAGCTGTTTGCTTCTATAGATTGCATAACAACCGAGTTCACTAATTAAATTATATGTCGCTCAAGCGGTCGTTCGCACATTTCGATCAAACAACTATTGCAGTAAGTGGAAAACGATTACTTTTCATGTTTACCTTCATCTCCAGTTCACTATGAAAGCTTTGCATTGGACGTGAAACAAGCTTATGGCATTGCACTAAAATGTATTCCTAGTGAGATGGTAACGCTCATTAAGGAAGAATATTGCTCATTTACTATTCCATATATTTAACAAATGCTCTCATTCCCTGTGAATCGCTCTATTTTCGATTCTCAGCAAACAAATTAACCCGCTAAGTTGTTCCATAGTTCAATGGCAATTGCAATTTTAGGAAATTATAATTCACATTTGAATTTCTTTTCTTTCAAAACATTTACAAGTGTTTTCATCATTGAATAAGAAAATCAAATAGTAGTAGAAAATTAAAATGAATGAAATCTTCCGCATACTTATAATGCACTTTTATTTTCGCATAGCAATAGCTAAAATGCTCTTAACATATCTACTGCAGCAAGCGGCTACTATTAAACTATAGAATTCATGCTATTCTTTAATATTTTAATATGTCATCTAAGATAATCGTATCAATGAAAACATTTCGAATTCACTTTATATATATATATATATATATATATATATATACACTCAGATAATAGTTCGCGATATTGTTCATTTTAATGATAGTATACCGAATGAAACGATACGATATAAAACAATCTAGAGAACTTATATAAGACGAAAATATATGTGCGATAAAATAATATTTGATCACAGCTATATTATATCATCATATTATTGTTCGCAACGATTACAAGCGATAAGTAATGAGTGAATAAAGAATGAAATGAGAGTAATGGAAAATCGATAATGAAAAAAACGCATTTGTAGAATATAAAATCTTTAAAAATTCGATGCGAGATCATAATGACGAAAGAGGATGCAAGAAGATATTCTCCTATTGTAGAGATGAAATAAGCGCATCTACCGATAGCGATATATGGGCGATAAATTCTTTGTAAGATGTAAACGAAGTATTTAAGTTAAGAAAAAAAGAATATGAGGGGATAAGAAAGAAAATCCATCCAAAGGAATAGTTAGTATGAGTGATGTGGCCAAGATGAAATGAGGTTCTCTTAAAAACGAAGATTACTCTTGGGTAAGACATTAAAGAAGCCTTACTAAACAGCGGCCATTACTTAGGCCCAAGCAAATGAGCTAAACAGAGTGGACAAAGCGGGGAGGAGTTAGGTAGGGGTGATGAAGATTGATTATAGGGGAAGATAGGTTTTGCATAACAGAAATAAGTAGCTACCTGACATTGGACTAGTTCATTTGTTCTCGCAGAACGGTGCCATCAATGAGCTCTCGTCGCAGCAAGCCTCCGCGCTCCCACTGCGTGGCTATTGATTAGCAGACGTCGAGGCACACACATACACTCACACACCACGGCTATAGCTTAGCTTCTTGAAGCTTTTTCTCCCTGCAGCCGTCAGCCGGCGCCAATCTCTAGCCGTTCCTCTGCTTCTCCCCTCACATATCTCCTTCCCCTTTGCGCTTCCTCCTATCCGTTACGGCAGTAAATAATTTGCATATTTCAAGTAGCCAGCGTTGACGCCTGAGGCTATCTGGCAAAAAGCTGCTGGTTCATGTCACTTCGGCTTAGTGCATACAAAATCCATAGCCAAAAGTGTGGCATTGAACATGGATTTGTGTGGCATGGGACGATGCTTCTCACTGCCAAGAGGCCGCACTCACCGACAGCTTTTAGCAGAGAGCGTTTCTATTCGTGCCTCAACAGAGCTTTACGCCAGCGGGGGCGATCTAAGACGAGAGCGAAATCTTCACCAATGCAACTTGCCATTCTTTCTTTTATTTCCCCTTGCATTATTCGCACAAGGCATCATCAGTATCAACTATGAGTATTGATTCATAAAACTCCGATGTGGCACCTTTCAATGGCGGACATTCTACATTTGACAAAGAATGTGCCGAAATATGATACAAAAAAACGGTGGGCAAATTACGATCCTCCAAAAAGCATCGGTCAACCTGCGATTACATCGCCGCGTAAGCGAATTTCAGTCAAGATAAAAGGGCCAGCCTTGCTATAGTTGGTGTTTTTATTATAACTTTTGAATACTTCGCTGTTATACCGAAGAACTACAATCGCTCTTCAACAACTGCCATACTTGTATGGATTTCGGGGCAGCTCCATCCGACGCAGCTTCAATCTCGCGTTAAAATTGAACAAAATGGCGCATTCATTGGAAACTTCCATTGTGATATACTCACGACAGCTACTTAGAATGTCATGTGTTTAGAAAAGTCACTGGATGAGCATGCAAATATATTCCTGGCATCGATCAATGGACCTGGAACTGAAGTGCGCAACCGGTCGTATAAATTCAAAGGAATTTGAGAACGTTTTCGTTCCTGTTCTATTGTTGTCCCATGAAGAGAGCCACACAATGCCGTCGTTAAACATGACTAGCCATGTAACTAAACCAGCGCAAAAATCTCATACAAGCATGAGCCTATATATACATATATATATATATATATATATATTTATGATATGATATAATATGATATGATATGATATGATGTGATATGATATATGATATGGCGTGATATGATATGATATATATCCTCGCACATTCGCATACAAACGCACACAGACACACATATTCACACATAAACACACCGCATACTTAAAAATGTGCGCATATACTCTCATACACACTCTCTCACACACACCCGGTCCTACATATAGGCGCGTGTTCACCCATACACAAGCGCAAACAAGCATACAGGCGCACACACGCAAGGACACACATGACCACAGTCTGCGCACTCACAGTTGCAACTACAGTACGACTACAAAGATTTATGGCGTCTGTCCAATGTAAATGAGTGTAGAAATGAGGCACATCTGAGCATTCCCCGTTTCTCCTTCGTCTTTCCCCCCAACCTCCCCCACTCCAGTTCCGCTATCAACTTCGGGGTTTTCAGAAAATGATTCGCCACGGGACGATATTTTGACGAGGGAAAAACTCAAAACTTTTGCTAATATTTCTGAAGCAAGGTTTTGCGGTAAGAGGAAATACATTTTCCCAATGCGCGATCTGAGCCCATGGCCAACCGCTTCCCCAGCAAACCCCTGAGCGCATTTGCCTATAAAGTGGAAGGTTGGAATTTCGGATCACGCCTTCGAACGATGTTTCTATTCATCATCAAACAATGTTTTTATAATTTAAGTGTGAGTTAGACGAAGTAGGCTCTTCCATACAATATTAACCATCTTTGAAATATTTACGAGATTGTACACCTAATCAAGAATTAGAAACACAGAAATAAATTCATTGGAAAAGTGAAAGATTTCTGCGCTTTGGGGCAGCTTTTCGGGCACTAAAAACCACTGCTCAATTGCCAACAGCGTTGCAGCTCATCATTTTCTTCGCAGTATCAAAAGCTGTGGACAGCAGCGCGCATATTTGAAATTCTCACCTTGATGCTTCCATTAAAAATTAGTGAACAAGAAAGAAATAGGAATTTTTGACACCACACAAAACTTAATGGTTAAAAAGATCCGTTATGAGTGGATAGAACGCCTCTATATAAATTTTTTTAGAAGCTTAGCACGATCTTAAGAATATACTGCAGTAAATCAGCAAACACTCTTACAACTTAAAATACTTCGCGACGCCAGCGGCAAAAGAAGGAAGGAGATTTTCTTGCTCGATTATTTTTCGCTATCTATTATTATAGCAGCTAGCGCTTCTAAGCTTATTGCAAAATTATCAAGTGGGAAAATGTGTTAAGAACTTGATGCGAAACGCATTCTCATACAATCTTGCGCTACTCTCATTATCAGGAAAACGAAAGAAAGCAGGAAAAAGCAGTACTTAATATCGCATCTCGAACCGATCGGCTGCTCATGTTGAACATCATTGAAGCAATCGTGGAAGCATGCTAGAGCGATCGACAAAATATGTGCATTTGAATTGCATACACAGACCAACTAGCTTGACAACTTAGTAACAAATGTCACAGAATGCCCTCACATTTTAATTGACTTCACCACTCGCGCAAACGCGATACGAATAGAATCGTTTTGCACCGCATAACTTGTGTTTTGAAAGTGATTGGTGCAAAACGCGCAAAAACTTGCTTTCAAGCCTAACTATGCACTTTTTTTCGTAGTTAATGGGTCAGTAAGAATAAGTTGCGGTGCAATAAGTTCTTATGACATGCATTATTCAGCCTGTCAAGCTTTGTAACTGCAGCTCTAGTGTTTTCCGAGTTGAAAGCAACAGAAAGATAGACAGCTATGCATACTCTTACATATGCTGTAGCATGGCATCGCAATAATGCGCTTTGGCATGCAAGTTTGTAAAGGCTCATGAAAAGAAATCGTTCCCACCTGCCACACTTGCCTGGTTATACAAGAAATGAAAAAGCCTGCTGGTAAACTATAAAAATAAAATGTGTAGGTGTGCATTTGCGTTCTCTTTATAAAATATGAACAAATGAACAAAATCGCACCAGATTTCAAAAAAAAAAGGCACTGATATATTCCTGCAGGATTGCATATGCAAGTCGAACTGTCACAGTATTGTGTCTGCTTCTGCATGTTTGCAAATGCATCTGCGTGAAGGCGCCTACCCATCTACTCGGTGATGCAAATTCGGGAATTTCTGGAGTTACAAAATTTGATGGGTATTATATTCATCTAAGAGTGGTATCTTTTGAGAGCTTTCAAATCCATTTATCACTTTCGAAAAAAATCGTAAGCAATTCAAGGTTCTGAGAAGTTCGCACCTATTTTACAGTGCGCCATGTCAAACTTTTCACCCGGTCAGTGGCAAGCAGAAACACAAATCTGGTCTGGGCAATTGCTTTCGACGGTCAAGTCAGTTGAGCCATGGTCGACTTGTTTTACATTTCTTTAGGAGATGACAACAGAACTGATTGCTTTGGCAAGCGGAACATAAAAGCGGATAGCATCATCACTCCTCCTGTAACTTCTTTGCAATATAATGTGGCCTGGCCGTTTTACAGTAGAAGCACAAATGCAAAACTATGCAATTCTTTTTGCTCTTTTGATTGAATATAAATTCCTTTGAAGCAGATAGGTCATTTTGAAAGTTTATATAGGCGGTTCCTTGCAGTGCATTATATAAGAGTCCGTTTCTTATTATCTTAGCTGATTCTCAAGTTCACTGCAATTAAATACGTGAAAGTTTTCATGTAAACAGGCATGACGTTGCAGTTATCTGACCTGTGGATGTAAATTTCTCAAAAAACCACATATATATAAGATTTCTGTTTATTAATCGACTTAATTGAAATATCAGTGCCTAATCCAATATGTTTTATATTGCTGCGGCAACATATTTTTACGCAATGAACGAATCGTGCTAGATCATTTGAAAAGTATCACCATTTTTTTAGTTCAATATATTTACTGCAATCATGGATCTGCAATCCGAGAAGTCATCGTTACACTGTGCACATAAAGAACCCCGGAAGCGAAGAGTGCCTATCACATCTGAGCATGGCAAACAGAAGCGTGCCACAATAGACGATGTTACCTCGAATTTGGCGACGGGTTATAACTTCTTTTTTATTTGCGGCTAATTACGATAACAAATCTATCCTAATCATCATCATTCCGTTTTATCTTATGGTTTAACACAGCTGTCGATGCTCAAGGATGAAGAAGGTGGAGGTGCAATGATAAATTGTACCATAACTGTACTGATAGATCGCTCCGTAGCGTCTCTACAATACCACCGAATTCAAGAATTCATAGCTTGTTCATAAAATCGTTGGTCAGGTTTGATCGACATACACTCATAATGGTAACGCAGAAAATTTATTCAGCAGTTCGCTTTTGTAATGAGTATTAACAGAAACTTTTAAAAGGACACATATATACATGTGCACAGGGACACACATCATAAACACATGCGCATGCACAAACGCCTACGCAAAGCACACAGAAATGTATGCCTAGATCATAATTTGTCGTAGCGACATCGTATAAAATAAATATATATCTTTGGCCATAAATATATCTTCAGAGCCGTCTGATGAATTTAGTTAACCGAGATTAGTGCAGCATGAAGTGATGGCTTAATGTAACAGCATTGAAATCTGCCGATGTTAGAAGCGATTTTCGAATGTATCTTGCTGTCCTTGCTCCTTCTGAAATGCATAGGTGACTTTATCTATGAGCTATGCAGATATGATAAGTGAATTTACTTAATTACGCATGATAAATGCAAAAGGCAAAGTAGGCTGAAACCACGTAATCAAGGTCCAACTTTATTAGCTTATTCATGCATCTCTCACACAGTTTTAAAGAATCCAACGAATCATATGCCTCAGGCTATACAGTTTTTAGCCGGCGATAATGCACTGCGTTTGTCATATGCTGCAATATTTGAAGAAATCGTGGCATGCTTATGCTTACTAAAACGTCATATTTATAGATAGTGATTATTTATAATTTATGTGCGTAAATATGCTTTATGGACATTAAATATTATCGCTAATAAATTTACTACATAACACACCGATTGAATATGATATGTATGCATTATATAGCTCTGCTGAATTTTTATAGCGAATATACACGCAAAGATTTCCAAAATGAGTACATAGAGATTTTTCGAGAAATTGCGTTTGCTTTGGAATGATTTTCGAGGAATCTCAACGTTGAGAAATTTCCTTAAGGGAAGTTGTTGACGCGCGAATTGTAAACAACTCTCTTCGAAGAGCAATTTGTTTTCTCTTGAACAATTTTCCTCCTTATGCAAATCATACTAAAATATTAGTCGTTTCATCAAAATTGAAAGGGAAAAAAATAGCTATGTGTTGATACAGTTGAATGAACATGATCCCATCTATGCATGCTCGTTCGCCCAAAACGACAACGTTTCGTCGCAAATGCATCGATCCGAAAGAATTCCATTTTCTTTGCTAATTCTTTGGTAAAAATTTTTGCAACAGATGATGATGAGCTTAGTGGCTATCGATTAACACCAACAATGTTGTATTTTGTGAACAATAATCTTCATATCGAGTCCACAGTTTCATAGGCTACGTATTTCAATGAAGATGAAGAAGTTACGATGAAGAAACTTTCATCTACAGTATATGTGTGACATTATGCAAATTACGCTGCTGTTTGCAATTGCTGATAACATCATGATACCAAAAACGATCCAAAATATTTCTCAAAATTTTCTCAAAAGGAGGCACGATTGGGCAAACTGTTGTGTTTCTTTTTTCTAAAAATTATCTAAAGATGGGAGTGCTTCAGAGGCGCATTGATTTATTTTGCAAAGAAATGAATTGTAAAAACACGCTCGAGTGCTTCTTCAAAAGTTTGTATAATATCTTGTGCGTCAGCGGTAAAAAGGCTCAGAGCACTCCGCCGTTGCTCTTGATGTGAGGAGTAGCTGAAGGATATAGCAGCATCCGAATGATCAGGTTCATGTAAAAAAACTCTGGATATATACGGAGGCTGTGCAGTTCATTTATCTCATAGTTACTTATATTTTCTTCTTCTTCAATTTCTCGAACTGTATGAACACAACTGCTCTTTTATATCAAATAACAAACGTTGAATGCAATGCTCGAGATGCGTAATTATTGGCGAATGAGCAGATGGGAAAGACGGTGTAAAGACAGCAATATTTGTTTACGTGGCTGAAGCACTTTTTTGCCCTCTTCATTCATAGCCTTAATTACAACTTTTTATGGCTCCCTTCTAACTTCCAATTGCTTTCAAATATTCCCCCTATATTTTGTCATCAAGAAGCACTTTCATCAATTACGTTATATAAAAGTCTGAAAACTATAGAAAGTGATTAATTTCAACTCAAAAGCTTTGCTTTTACAATAGGGATCGTCTTATTTTAAAATTCGTTCAGTTTCCTATGAGAAGGCGATCAAATTTTTGTTATTTCATACACACAGAATCAAGAAAATGGTGTGTGAATAGAAATTAATATACGCTACCGCTTAAGGTTTGCGAAAATTTAGGCATGACATTTGCAATTATGCTGGGAAAAAACATTCATATATCGGTATTAGTTTTTTCCCTGCTATGTTCTCTTTAAAAAGGAACCATGTCCACCATTTGTTCTAAGGCTGTATTAAAATAGTCGCCTAACACCGACAACGTTTCTTTGTACAATACCGGCTGAAATTCAGCTTGTTCCACGTTGTTGCTTCATCGAAGAGACGACGATTCGATCTCCGCTAATCAATAATTGCGCTTTCGTATGTCGATTATCTCGTTTCCACGGAGTACGTGCATTTCAGCTCCCATTGGAGTACTGTACGATGCGTTTCGTGCAATCATCGCGCGTGAAAAACGCCATGCCGCATGTGCTAAACGCCAGAGATGCAGAGAGTTAGGAAACGTGGCGTACTGTAAGTGACAGAGCGCTGAGTATAGTGTTTTTGCATCATTTAGCGCTAGAAAACTCTAAATTGTATGGAAAAAATGGCTAAATTGCACATATTTTGCAATCACTTATTTTTTTAACATGAATTGCTTACTTCTATGTCTAAAAATTCCAATAGAATGACTTAGGGTGATTTCATAAGTTGAGACAGTTGAGGCTCGCTTTAATAAGCTAAGACTGGCTTTGATAAGGTTGGAATAAATATTTGCAAGAAATTTTATTGTTATCTATACCTTTGTATTTGTGAGATAATTGCTATGAGTTTTGAGTTTCAAAAGATCAGAAACAACGTGACAAAAATGATAATTGGTTTGAAGACCTTCATGTTCCGCATGGATACCTTTGAAGTTTTGCCTCTTCTTGATAGCTATGAATGTAGCAATGCTATATATCCACTCCAAGCAATAGGAATTAAATTGCTTCAAAATCCGTTTGATTTGTGCGATTGCGTTTCCTTAATCATTGTGGAAATTTTCAACGTTATATAACAAATTTCGTTGAAATGCATTTTCTTGGTGAGCTAACAAAGCCTCTTAGTATGAAGCACTATAAAAATGAAATTGGGGATTAGCATGCTATCAACTGGTCATCACAGAGAAGTACTGTTTAATTAATTACTTCATAGTCTGTCTCACTCCGCAATTCTATGCATATATTCAACAAAAAATCAGGCAACAATTGAGTGCAAGGAAAAAGAAGAAAACAAGCTCTACAGGGTTTCCCACATTGAAGACCCAACAACAGAAAAAGCATGCTGAAGCCAAGGAGTAAACGATCGAAAATTAATGAAAATTAAACAGTCTAAAATGCACGTGGTTTACAAAGAAAAGAGTGCGAAAATTCTGATGATTCTGAACGGCTGCAACGATGAGCTGCCAGACGGTTTCAGACTGATGCTGCAAGACGACACACGAAGCGCAGTGATCGAGAGCAGTCGGTCATCACGAAGCGCTGAAATCGCCATAATATTTGTGTNACAAACAGTATGGTGAACCGGCATATTTTTATTTCCACAGGTGAACATTAATTAATGTGCTGAGCAGATCGTCTTAAAGATTTTCCGTTCACTCTCACGTCGCATTCTGCAAGACTTGTTTCTTTTTATCCCTAGTGGGAATCCAATGAAAAAGGCTTAGCAGCGGGCAAATTTGAGAATGTATAAAACAGCGGAGTCAGGAATATTTAGTGCGCCGGTACATAGAATAGAACCAGATCGAAAATATACACCAAAAAAAATATAATCGCTCAAATCTCTTCGGTAGGTTTTGCACGGTTTTAATTCACTACATATTCAAATTGGTCGTTCGCTTCTGTGAACACTGTTTACTACATTTGAAAAGGCGTTGTCAACAAAGTCGTCATAAAGCTGATGAATTTGCAGTTAGTGCTGGACTCAGTAAAGTGAAAATGTCTCAATGACAAGGCGTATTAATATAGCACATTTCTGTGCTAAACATAACACTTCCAATGAAATGCAAATTGCTGTGCAGCTGATGAAGTAGTAGAACGTTGGATTAAGGCAAAAATATGGTAAACAACAAACCGATCCCACTATAGCGCTACAACGAGTAGTCGTATTATTTTGCGATTGGTTACTTATCGTTAATGTTTGATCGTACACATTTGGTTCATTGCCGTTTTCTGATGTCCTCAACCATAATTCGTCGTTTGAGCGAACTCTTCTTTCTGAGGCGAACAAACAAACTATGCATTCAATAAATACCACTTAAGTGGCAAAATTAGTGCTTTTTGATAAACTAGACCACCTCTGAGACCGTTCTCTAACTTTTTCCACGTATCAAATACATGTTTCACAGCTCTGAATTATGAACGTATTTAGTCGTAGCTCATACTTAAAATAACAAATCATTAGTAAGGACAGATGCAAAAAAGCGAAAGTTCAAAGGAGCAACAAGGATCCTAAGCCCGATTTCTTTTCCGTATGCTACTTATTTCATGTGACTGATCTACTGCATTAATATATAGGAAGGATATTACCGCATTAAATAAAGAAAGCGTTTAAGAGAAGTTACTTAGAGAACTTCTCTAGAATACAACGGACCCAGTGCAAAATGAGAACTGTTCAGTTCCCCTTAGGAACTTCATTGGTCGAATCTACGCGTTGAGAAACGCTGAACTAAAAAAAACCCCTAGAAATGGATAAACTCTTGCGAGGTTGAGGCATTCTCTTCTCAGCCTCATGGATGTATTCGATAGACTATGAAAAGCCAATATTTTGGTCTTGTAGCGGAGTTTAACGACTTGCGGCAGCTGCTATATGGATGGTTGGAAGAACAAAATTTTATTGACATGTTAAGTAAAAAAGAAATAACGATAAGGTTGGGGCGAACATTAGTAATTTTTATCCTCTGAATATGCAAATGAATGCAATTTCACACATCATGCTTTGATGACTGAATTAATAAACAAAAGAAGAGATCCTAAACATTTGTGTCTCCATAACTGATTTAATAATTCTGCCAACTCTGTGTTTGAACAGCTTTGATTATTAGCACATTCGTCTGTCATTCAAAAGCATTTGCAACCACGTCCTTTCATCTTAGCCTCTTTCATCCCATAGAGCGAGATTGTGCTAGTGCCAAAGCAATTTCCCTGAGCTAAGAAAAGTAGGAATTCTGATGAAAACTTCTGCAAAAAGCTAACAGAAGCCTCCATCCTCGTAAGACCTATTCTTCCTCCGGTCATGTTCACTGACGTCCTCCGCGTCATTCTATCAAATTGGTTAAGAGCATTTCTTGTTATAGAAATCTGCAGATTCTCACCAGTAATTGCGCTCCTCGTTTGTCTTCGCATAGTTTTCTCAGGGCATAATTGTTGCTTGAAGAATGTGATGAGTGACTCAATTGTTTTATTTATGAATATAAAATCCTCACGTCCCGAAATATTTAGCAGAACTTCTCGATTAGGAGCATCTGTTAGACTGATGACAAAGACGTTTATATTCTGCAAAACATCTACCATTTCAAACACTGAAAGGTGCATAGTATTTAGGATTTGAAGGTGGCTACAACTTTTTTTTGTTAAGGCGTCATCATCTACAACATTGAAAACTCGAGAAGCTCGTTCACGCACATCACAGGAAGAGCTGAAGGAGGACCGCATGGACTAGTGCATTGTAGCGAATGTTTTCATGCGCAGAGGGCGAAAAAAAGGCGAACGAAGCTAAGAGATTTTCTGCATCGCCTAGCTCATCTAATCATTTAAAAGCAAGTGGCAAAGCGCGTCAAATATCTTAATGATTGCCACTCTCCTTAAATGGGCTGTTAAATCAGCGCTCATCAGTCAATCGGCATCATACAGTACCAATATCTAATAAATCATGTGTAATAAAACAGTCATTTTCCAGTCATATCGATTCCTTAATTCTTTTGTGAAGAATCGTTTTGCATTGCGATTAACCGTAAGAGGCAATCAAATTGGTTGCAAAATGCACAACTTCTGGCGGACACTTCAATAATTCAGCGGTTATAGATGTCGATGGAAATTCTGTGATTCGCGACCGGAAACGGTCAACTGAAACATACATCTACATACTCGCATCACGACATTGTGCAATTCGTTTTCTATATGCAAATTTGAGGAAATACGCGAAAGATGAGGAAAAAACATCTAAAGATAACATTGAACGCATTTGATATGCACTACCAACTCACCGTTTCGGTGCGTTTCTTGATGAAATTGTGCAATGGACCGGTATTGATTCCATCGGTCAGTACGACCATCCAAGCATTTTTTGAAGCATCCAAATTGGTGGCTGCCTCTAGTGTTGCACCAAGCATCGAAGAACCTCTCCGCCATTCAATTGCATTTAATTCGGCTATAAACACAATATGCCATATATAAGTCATGTGGTACCAAAATATTTCGGCTATATCAGATCGGCTTTTAGCAAATGGAACACAATATCTACAAATTGTTGTCCACTGTAACGAGTGACAATTATGCATCATATGCTCTGAAATAATTCCAATAGGAAATATAATTCCAACAGCGAAAAGAATTAATCTCACTGAACTCAAATATTTACGTCATCGAATGTCATACATTTCAATTACAAGTACCACATAAAATTCGGTATACTTTATATTCCTTTCAAGATGGAATTTTTTGCCAAATTTATATCTGTAGCCTGAATTTTTTTTGATCATATGTGAAATTTTTGTTGGTGCTGGAAACAACATAGCTGTCAAAGAGTCCCCAACAATAAAATCTTGAATTATGGATGTTTTACCCTCCTACGCCATGGATTTACTCTATATGGTCAAAGATTGTTGCTATTAGGTATTTTTTCATTGTTCTTGTTTTCAAATTTTCATATTATTTAGCAGGCGATACAGTTTCAGATCGTTCCACTATAGTTAAAGTGAAGAAATATATGGAGATATTCGATTGCTAGAGAAAAGAAAATTTTCAAATGCGGTCATTTAATTCATCAAATATCTGGAAGTACATACATATGCAATTTGAATCATTTTCATTCATATTGATTTTGCTCATTTGGTCTAAGCTTCTGACATGGAACGAAGGCCAAAACAATGCTGATTTAATCGTGGAAGAGCATTTTGAAAGATTAGGCGAAGGTTCATATTATTGCTATATAAAGAAATTTGAGCTCCAAATAAAATAGCGATCGCATTTGAATGAGATCCATCATTACCTTTAAAAGAAGCCATTTTGTCGAAATTCATACTGTCGATCTCTAAAGTTGGTACACTACCACTTTGTACAATTGTCACCGTCAAATCTTCAACGATATTATGTGCCGCTGTTATGATCGCATCAATATGTACCTTAGCATTGTTGAATCCGTCATTTCCGATTGAGTCGCTACCGTCCATTACGAAGATAATTGAAAGCTATGCAAAAGTTTCAATTGTTATCGATTAGAGCGATTACTGCATAAAGCCTTATATTGATCTCTTAAATGCAATTCACATTTCGTTTGGAGTGCGTTAAAGGTTTCTTAAGTTATGTAAGTGATTTTTATTGTACAATTAGTTAAATAAAGCTTTAAAAAAAGCCACTCGTTTTTATTCTCAGCATGCAACAATGCTTATTATATTGAATAAAATATATTTCATTGCTGTTTTCTAAACGTTCAAGTCAAATTTTCCTGGCTATTTCAGTTGTTAAAAGTAGATCTACTACATTAACCTTATCAATATGTTCGTCAATTATTCATAATCAAAGCAAAGAATAATATAGCGAATTCTTAAGTTAATACCTGCTAGCAATATTGGCATTGATCAAATGGCGTTACGTTTAAAGCGGCAGCAATAATATTTGAGATAGATTTAATGAAATTTCATATAGTTACTAATGGGATATATTTTTGGCATAACGAAGGTATTCAATGTTAAACTTCACCTCTTCAGCACAGATACCACTCTCATTGCAATTTTTACGTCTTTCGTAATATTCGGATTCCAAATTGTCGCGAAGAAAATATTCTTCATTTCCCCGTCTTGTTGCCACCATCATGATGCACTCTTTTTGGTTGCTGGAATTTCTTTGATTCATCATTTGCTTGCTTCATTAAAGAAAGAAATATGTAAAAGAGTATCACTTCAACCTTGTTTGTGTTCGATTAGTTTTCGAATATTTCTTTAGTGCCTATCATTAATGAGTTGTTAATAGCATTTTTCAATAAACAAACGAGGCTACAAATATTTTTTTCAAGCATTAATAGATCCACGCATCACTACATCTTCGTTAAAGAGAATTTTAGTATGGTAAGAATTAGATAATAAGCGCTGTTTAGTGATAGCTCGAAATATTTCTAGCAGATGACCTTGATTCTACGTTCGCTCGGATAGCAAAAGCTGGCGGGTTCAAAGCCCGTCTGCTCACAGCATTAATCAGGCGTCAGACGATGGTTAAACTGCTTGCTTTGCCTAAGCGTTCGCGGGTCAACATGGAGTTCATACGCTTTCCACACAAGTGCACCTAAAAAGCTTTAAATGTGCACCACAAGCTACTTGCCTCAATTAGTGGCATTCTTTTTGGCGACAAATTACAAAGGCATACTTAAGCCAAAGAGAGAGGAGCGGAAAGGGAAGAGGTGAAGGCGAGCGAGAAGAAAATTTTCGAATGTTTCCCGTATCTACCCCTAATAGACTAATATCATCACGTTTGCGCAACCTGTTGCCATATGCAAACATCACTGATCGGTTTTAGCTACATCATATCCTAAACTCTCAATTCTGTTAAACACACAAATGAGCATGGGATGTCTTTGCATGTTTTACTAATTGAGCTTGTTCGTAACTNCAATATATATATATATATATATATATATATATATATATATATATATATATATATATATATTGTCGCAAATAATATATATACACAAATTTCCTAACATCATCCAGCTGGTGTGGACATCTTCAGGTGCATTCCATATTACTCTCTATAAATATCAAAACTAATACCTATAATAAACGACTGCATTGCATGGCTCATCATCAAGACATACACTGCACTGTGCACATTGTGCGAGACATTCCCTAGCTTCAATGCCGCTCGCTACACGATCAGCGAAACCAATAAGTAACGAATGATCGAATCGATCGAAACAATTTTCGAATTCTTCCAAATTATGAGGCTTCGATGTTTTCTCGACGATCGTGCCTTCAAAAAACACCCATCACAGATAAAATTATAATCACTGCACCGACGATAGGATGGTCCATTTGTAAATATACCCAGAATATTGCATATGCCGTTGTTTTACTGTGATATAAACAAATGGAGAGTAAGTTAATTGTGATGATGTTTACATTCGTGAAACGACTACCATCACCCTCAAACTCGAGCAATTAAATCAATAATATATGCATATGATGTCGCGCGAATTCGCGAAGGACACAACAAAATTCCAGCGAAATAGCTAAGAAGATTTTGCTGGAGATATGAAGGGAATGGAAACATAGAATCCCCACATTGTTGTGAGAGGATTCTACGTCTCCTCCCCTTGTTGTCATTCCAGATAACTGTATTTAATTATCCATCTCATGGCTATTCCTTTGTCCTTGATCATTTGTCCTTTGTCTTCGCCTCGTCTTTGCCCTTCGCCTTTGCCTTTGCCTTCGCCCTTACCTTTCCCTAGCGTAAAAAGGGCCCCCATTTATTTTCTGCCGCATTTATTCGCGACATATGAGACAAAATCTAATCGATACTTAAATTAAGATGCATAACATGCATTAGTTAAATTAAGATGCATATCTTCTCACATGTGTTGCAAAGAGCTCAAACTATGAAAAGTGATAAGATTTTACCGAGCCGAAATGTCACCAATGCACAAATGTATTCGCCAACTTTAAAACCTTATTTAATCATATATATTTAATCATATATATTCATATAACACATTATTCAAGGTCATAAATTAAATGCATGTTTGTGTTAATGTGGGCGAGTCTAAACGATCCCAAATGCACAGAGAAGTGGAGTTTTCTTTTCTCGGTGGATCGTTTCTAAGCCGCTGAATGAATTACACAGAATGAAAATAAATAGAACATGTGAGCACATCTTTCGAGATAAAATGGGTTTTTCATTTGGCCTATTGGCACATTTATTTGGCCTCTCTGACTCTTTTAGCGCCGAAGAATTGCAGAATCCAAAAAGAATTATATTTGTTCTTCATATGAAGAGAAGATTGAAACTATATGGTGCAGATTTATTACGAAATAATATGCTGAAGTGATGCTGACATGTAATACTTCCTCCTGCCCCATCTCCGACTCTTCCCATATCCCTTCTTCTGCCTTCTGTTTCTTATATTTAACGAACGAAAGTCATTCTCTCTCATGCACGTTAAAACTGTTCTTTGCCTTATCGTTTAATGACTTCCACCATTCGCCTGCTACATCCCATGTGACATTGATGCCTAACTGAAAAAAAACGGTCACATGTAATTTTCTAAACGTTTCCTTCCTTGCCTTACAGGGTCAAAGCACGTTTCCTGCTTTGCAGTCTTTAGCACATGTAGAAATATATGTGCAGAAATCGGTAGAAGGTAATGAAGTTTCCTTTTTTTTGCTTAAGAGAAGATGCACTTTCTCTACTATCGATGAGGAGATTTGTGAGATGAAGGACACCTCTGTTCTCTTTGTACCATCCTTAAGGGTCACTCTACTCTTCTTTTATCAAGAATACTCCCAAGTAAATTGCTTGGATCGCTTCAGTAGTTCAATACGTGAATGAATGCGAAATACTTAGTGGATACTAAGATAATGTAACCTTTTGGTAGGAGGTTTAAGCAACGATTCTCATAATAGTCGACCGTCTCTTCACTCTCATTTGTTGACAAGAAGAATCCATCATTGCCCTCTTTATTAGCGTCATTAAGTATGCATTGATGTGTTTCACTGCAAAATCTCTTCAAACTTTTATTCCAACCGACTAATGTTTATTATTTTTGCCTCCTTTGATTAACTACTGGCACTTTGAGAAGGGAAGCATTGTGCGAAGAGATATCTGAAANGGCAAGCAGAAAGAGAAAAACATCGACGGCACGGGAAAACAAATTGCGGTGAACAACAGTCAACCGCACAAGTTAGGCTAAGGTACATTGATAACCGGATAACCTGGTGTCGGCACGAAAGCAGTCGCCCGACACCTCGTGTTCCGTGTGGTTTGTGTTACGCTTCATTGTATCGGGCCCTGCTACAGTTGGCAAAACGTGCCACATTCTAAAGTTGTATCCCGCTCATACAGTGTATAATATCGCTCAAGTCGCCCAACCTGCCCACCATCAAAGTTGCTGCTTTTGATTGTCCTTGTTTCGTTTATTGTTTTGATATCGCCAGTTTTGTGACAGGCCTGTGCAGCTTGTTAGTTTTGCTCCACGTGCATCGTGACCTTATCTCTGTTAATCTCCTTTCTAATAAACCGTCGTTCTTTCGATTCTCTTTTCTGTCGTCTACATACGACCGTCAACCTCGTTTGTTCACGACAAGAGGAATCGGTTAGCAAACAATTGGTTAATTTATAAATTCGATCAGAAAAATTGTCAAGATGATAGTTTTTGGCCGATTAGTTAAAAACACGCCGTAATTTTTCATGCATTAACAAAAACCACAAAGAATTGTTTTGACAGTCGGAGTCAATAGAGAAATATAACAATTATGAAAATCTTTTGAAACATTGAAACACTCGCAATGCTTGCCGTTGTTAATGTGCATGTGTAATATATGAGATTGAATTTGGTAGTGCTAGATTACCATATTTTAAGGAAATTTCTGAATGTGCAAAACAAATGGCCATAAATTCCAATGGCCACGGATGTTCCACTCGACAGAGAAATGACTATGTTGAGGATGAGAGGAATATATGAGGAGGGGGGAGGGGACGATAGAGAAATGACTATGGAACCCGATTGCTGTTTGAGGAGAAAAGCTTCTTCTTCGCGTTCCAAATGCTTCACGAAAGCGATTTGCCGAGTGGAATTCATTATCGCTAGATCACCACCATTATGTTCACAGTATTGCTTTGCTTGCGTCCAATTCAAAGATTCAATACTGCAAATAAAACCAAGTACAAATCAAAAGAAAAATTTTCAATTGCTACTGTTATTGCTAGGCTGTTATATTGTAGATAATTTATAATTTCTACATCAACAGGAATATGCACATATACCATCATACTCAAATTAGATATTTATAAAGGATTTCAACTAGGTCTATCCGACTTTTGCAAGCTGTCGGCAAATGAGTTGGTTGTTGCCAGATTCATATTTGGCAGCAACTATCTCATTTGCCGACAGTTTAACACCATTCAAAATGCAACCTCATTAATTTCCGCAGTTTGCGGAAATTTTAGCTTTTCCCCTCCTATTCCAATTCAGAACGCTACGAGACGAGTGAGCAGTTGTGTTATAGCCTCACGAATTTCAACAACAAATCGCTCAATAAAGGACTCAGGATATGACGGAAACAGTGTGCTTGAAACGGAGTCGGGCTTCCAACTTCGTCATATAGAATAAAGGGGATAATTGCGAACAAGAAATGTAGAGCAAGCGTTATGAGGGGAAGGGGAAGGGGGACGGGAGGGGAGAGAATGAAGGAACATTTGAGCCGCAAGTGAAATAGGGTTACTGATAGTGTAAGCCATTTCTGCGCAAAACTAACGAGTCAATTAAATAAAAATGCCATCAACAAACAATAAAATAAAACGAGATATTTATGAACAAAAAAAAAATGAATGAAAAAAAATAACGAGAAAGAAAAACAGTTCAAACTTGTCAAACCAAGAAAGATTTAACGACAAAAATCGAAAACACTATTTATGTCCATCTCAGCTCTATGTCTTCTTCTACGAGGAAATAGCCAATATAGGAAAATTTTTAATAAATACGGCTCAGTGCATAAAGATTTCATTCAAATAGAAACGATGCTCGCTAATATATGTGAAATCATTCTAACTAAGCAACAAACCTGAGCAACCAACAATATCCATCGAAGAATGTCCATTCATGTGGGCATTTCAACACATCACCTATATTCACCAATGCAACGAGGATGATAGCGATGGTTGCGTACATTACAAACACACATTAATGACTATCCTATTGGTGAAACTATTGGCAATGAAATGGTGTCAACAATATATTTGTGCAAACTTGTAAGAAGCACGACATTTCGAATCGGAAACCACTTATGCTAGAATGACGACGTTTGAATGCCCATAATTTACATCATATTCCCAAATTCTATACAAATAACCAAATTCACTGATGATTCATTTTGAATGAAAATATCAAAAACGGAAATTCCGTGTGTTTTGCAATCCACTGGATTTTTAAATTACATTTGTCGAGTTGCAAAAAATGTTTTACTTCCTGGTAATTTGGAGGTTTCAAACTGAAAAGGTAAAGTGACCATGTGAGGGACAGCTCTCCTTGGCTCGTTAAATCATCCAGGTCTCCTCGAGGACCTGTACGCTCTGCCGAGAGGCGGTCGAGTAAACTGCAACGGCGAACAGTTTATAGGACTTGTGTAACAAGGTGACAAACAAGCAGGGACTAGTTTACGAGGTCGTCGGCACGATCCCGTAGTCGCAACCTGCGAATTCCACACTGCTACCGATCTCCTCAGGCGCTTTCAACACCACTCGCTAGCTCACTCAATCGTGCGAACAATCTAATAGCTGGAATGAGTGCATGAACGCAAAAATCCCTTATATATCCTCCCCATTCTGCCTCAGGCTAGCCCCACGATATCTTCTGGGCAGTCGTTTGATCTGCCTTTATGCTCTTGACCTTCTTTGACTTACCTTGCAAGGCGCACTATCCCACTTGATGTGTAGCCAACTGGTCTACCTTACACCTGAGAAACGCTGGGAGCCCCTCAAATAGCGCGGCTATGTTCACAAAATCTCCATCTTAAGCATAACCTGTATATACAGATTTCACCAATTATTTGAACTCATATTTCAAATAATTGCTGTTTAAGCCGTGATACTGAAACTTGGCTTTCAGTAAACCACACGAAGAGCGATTTCTAATGAAAACAGCGTAGGGATTCATCGAATAATGAATCTTTTTCGCCGAAAAATTTCGCTAAAGTTGCGCACCATCCATAGTAAAAGTAAGCCTAAATATCCGGACGTGGAGACTGACGTCAAGCATGCAAAATGCAAGAGGGCAACACGAACAAGAGCCATACATGAATGAACTATGGAAAACGCGCTTGAAAGCGATCAAAATAGAAAACACCACAGAAATTGCGAATAAAATCATTTCTTTTGCTGCTTAGTTCTCATCAGCCATAACCGGAAGTAGGCAAGAACACCAAAAATTTTAAGTATAATAATCTTTATATGCAAAAAAAAAGAAAAAAAACGATGAGCACAACCCATAACAGAAATGATGAACATTCATAATAATTGAAATAATGGCAAATAAAAATGCAATCACTTATGGCCAAACTGCTAAGCAAATTCGTCTATGTTTGTTGGCCTTTCATACAGCATATGCTAAAACGCTTCAACATTGCCGTTAAAGTATTGTCGCATGCGAAACACATCAAGGCAATATCCGTTAAAGCATTGTCGCATGCGAAACACATTATGGCAATAGTCGTCAAAGCATTGTTTCTGCGAAACAACAGTGTTACTACTCATATTCAGTTCGAAATGAATATCAAAAAGGATTTCACGCACCCGTGACAATAATACTCCACTAAAAAAAAAAAAAATGCTGAAAGGCAAACGCTTAGAATCTTTCGGAAAACGCGCATGTAGAATCTTTTAGAGAAAATAGGTGTGCCAAAACAATCGTATTCTTTGTTTGATAAATAATATTGAAAATAGCTTTAATCATAAAATCGTAAATAATTGAAAACAATTAAAAACAATCGTAAAAAATTATTATACTGACAACTTTAAAGCAATTTGGATTCCATATAAATCCGGAATTAATATAAGCAATATCAATAGCTGATTGACTTAAAATCCCGCACCTTTATCGAATAATTACAGGCGAACATCTTCATAACATAATGTTTTGCATTAGTGTGAAACCCGAATAAAAATACCATCTTTTGTGAAGTGAAAAAAGAAACAACGGAAAAAGCAAATAATATGCGGTAATAGTAAATGCCCTTCAATTAGTCATCATAACTGCCGTTAAGTGCTCGTTTAATAACAAAAACGACGATATACTTATCACAAATGAAAACGAATGCAAAATTCAACACATTTACAAAAAAAAAAACTGCTAATGGAAAGCACATAGTTTTATCATATACTATATCACTATCGTTGAGTGACCGCTAATGTCCGCTAAGTAGCGGTCACTTTTCCTTAAGTGACCATCACTTTTGTAAAAAAATTTCGCTGCTCATAGAGAATACAGCAGCTGCAACAACGCATCACTCCTCCTGCATCATCCGATAATAAAGCAAACATATCGATTTTTTACTAGATAAAATATTAGGGGACTATCAATATTCACATTAAAATACTAGATCAAGGTTTCCAGAAAATCAGCGTATACGTCATCAGTGGTAATCCCTCTAGCACGTGGTAATTTTCAGGAAACTCTCTAGAACCTATCACCCATCAAACTCATATATGCTGTGACACTATGAGCAGAATTGTTCAGCAACGTCATGAGTCGATAAAGTGATTACGTTGCCATGAAGATAACTCTACCTAAAGAAACCATCAATAAACAACGAAAAACGTACTGATAGAAAAATACCCAATAATAAAAAATAAAAAAAACAGCCGACATGCTAATATAAAGAACTTGTTTCCTAATAATAATATGGATATCTTTCATTGTTGAAAATGGGACTAATCGATCTAAACCTTCGAGAGATCTATAGACTAGGGATTTTATTAGAGGTTATGAGATTATGAAGCAAGGGCCAAGTTTAAGAGCAAAAGAGAATCACGAATGGGCAAACGTAGCAAGCAATAACGCTGGAAACTGCCGAATTAATATCGTCATCAATAAAGGCATGAGACTCAGTAACGAAGCGCATCACCGTTGTACGCTAGATTTAAAAGAATAAGAAGGCCAGATTGGACCTCATGTCAGCCCGGTTCCGAGGATTACCACTAAATCTAGCCAGGAAATTGCCTTTCGACTTGATGGTATTTGGCAGAGTAGGTGTCCGAGTTGAGGGTGTAGGGGTGTTACTATTCCTCTTGAATAAACCTTGAAGCAGCAAAAAATTGTCTCATCTCATCGAAACAGCTTGACCAATTGCCGCAACAAAATTGAACACTACTGTAACAGAATACTACGGTAGCGAAAGAGAATCTCATTACACAAACTTTGGAAGTTCTAAAGGTGTGTGTTATGGGCTATCTGATAGATAAGCACCTGCACCAATAGCAACATATGACACGTTTCATTAAGGGGAATGTATAAGTTGCAAACAGTGTGCCCCCTTCCCCTCACTACTGTAACTTCGATCTTTTCGTAAATCCATCAGTGCGTATTACTGTAAATCTCTAGAGCGGCTACCACGAACTGCGGATACCAAAAACAATGGATCTGTGTAGGAGACGATCATCGCATAACTGAAACAAGTAAACAACAACCCGATCGCGGTAATCATTTGCCCAGACTATAAACGAGAACAAATCATTAGTGCAACATTCTTAAACGAAATCGTCTTCATCTGAATCATATTCCCAATCCGGGCGTATAGCATTCTCGTTGAGAAATTTACCCGAACGGAGACGTTTTCTTAGGCACTTCTTCTCATCGCAGAACAACACTCGTTCCGGATCATAACGCAACTATAAACATTTCATTTGATGTATTACGGACTAAGAAATTGTATGATTAATGAATCGAAGAACTAGGAAATATCGAGAGAATTTTTTTTTGGAAAGAGATAGCCTGAATGCTGAAAAGGAAATAGAAGGAGGGGAGATGAGGATAAAACCAGCCATAATGGAAGGAGATATTATCATATTTAGATGAGTTCATGGCTTTGCGGAAAAAAAACCAAAATAAACAAAACGAAAACCTAAACGCATTTTTGCATATCGCATATTACCTTGATCGATAAAATTTTTTTGCCAACTTCTACAGAAGACAAAAATTCTCAATAATAAAACTGCTATCCAACATTTAACGGCATTGCAAAAATAGCAATTTCAAAAGAGGAAAAGTATAATGACTGCATATTTTTTAGAATTCTGTAAGAAAAAAAAAAACGAATAGTTCTAATCGAGAATTTTTGAATAAACTTAAACTTTTCCTTTACCTTAACAATAACAATACTCAAACGATACATGAAGAAATCAAATCCTCAAATATTCATTAAAGTTGGCAGATTATATCAATGATATCTTACTCGAATAGACACCTCATATCACGTATGCTATTTGTTTATTTATTTAACTCAAAGATGTTCAAAAATCTTACGGATTGCCTATAAACACTTGAACGATAATTGTAGAGTTTCAATTGACGAGGTTGACGACGATGCTCATAGGCGTCAATAACACGTTGCACTGATACTGCACTGATTCGCCTACTTGATCTACAAAATAATTGTAACAACTTTTACTATCGAATATATACTATCAATAATTATATAAATTTTCAATTATTATCTCAAGATTCACTCTAGGACTTGCTTGCAAATCAAATGATAATAAGTAATGTACCTATAACAACAGCGCAATAACAAAATAGAGCCATTTTAGAAGCAAATGATGGAAAGCACTGAGCACTCCCTTAGCAATTTTATAAGCATTCTAGTCAATCATGTAAAAAAACCTTTACAGGCATAATTGGGTGATACAATGCCAACACTTTGTACTATAGAATAATTTGAGATCGTTTGTGCATATAAAACATTTGCATATGATTTGCTCAGTGATTGATAATAAATGCAAAAGCCGTTGCATAAGTATAAAAACCTCTCGTAAAAAGCTTCCTTAAAATGAAAATGCCTAATGAAAGCGATACGATATATACTTGCTATGACTCAATCCATCAGATTAATACATCCTTAAGAAGTAACTAAAGATATTTTCAAATTCTCATCGATATTTCTCAAAATATCTTATTTCTCCATTGAAATCAACCTTCAGTTATTCCCTTATAAACTATGAGATCATAATCTTCTCTCGTAAATATAAATTCCTTATGGTAAACCTTTTGCACCGAAGTTAATCTATCACAAGAAACCTTCCCATGTGGAAACTCTACGATATTCAAAAGTGCTCATAGCTCATGCTGGGTTATGATAGAAATTGAGTTTATAAGATCATCGTGCGGCATATGATACCTACTAAGTTTCATCTTCCGTTTTGATTATGTGAGACTATACAAAGTGAGAAATGCAAACTAATACAAATGGGCAACTACGGTGTAGCCATAAAGCATTCTAGTAGAATAATGGCACTCTCAACGCTCTATAGGAGATAACGATGAAATTTTCATGGGAGACGAAAATATCCTTCGAGTACCTTTTTACTGATTAAAAACTTGCTTTTGGGGTTTCATTTAAGCGAAATTTCATACTCCATAAGGAGGGCAGTTATGCTTTTAATAGTCCCAGTAGCAATTCAGATAAGAGAACCGAACGAGGTGGTTAATGTCGAAAACTGCATCTATCGTCGTCGTAAGTGATTTGCTTCTATAGTGTGGTCTCAATAAAAAAGTGTGCTTTCAATCGCTTCAAATACTGCTATTATTGCGGTACTTGCAAGTACTTGCAACTAACATAAAAAGGACACGAAATAAGAGCCAGAGATTTCAGCTTCACACTAGCAGGTCTCTTCTCTCTCTCCCTCTCTCTTACTTTCTCTCTCTCTCTCTTTCTCCTACTTTCTCTCTCCCTCTCTACAGTAATGACGAATCGAACCTGATATTGAGTGTGAGGAGGTGCATATTGGAAACGATAGGTTCGAAAGCATCGTCACTGAGATGAAAGCAATTGATGAGACCAAGAGATCGAAGAGTGCCACCTTGAGTATTCGCCACTATCCGCATTGTCGTCGCATCGGCTACACTATTGACTAACGCCAACTTCCGTAACGATAAACCTGATATCTATTCATTTGAAACGTTCTTCACTACTATTTCAACACTTATTGCACTGTTGGAAGTTAGAGTTCATGAAATCTTTCGAGGAAAATCAAATAAAAATCCATTGAAAGTCGAATATCTAAGCTAACATTAATGACAGCCAATGATTAATTCACTAAAAGAAATTTTTTTTTTCAGTAATAAAGAACTAAACTGGTCGAAATGGGCTTTAGATCCCATCCAATAATCCATCCGAAATAAAATCAATAAAAGCTGACAAATTTAAAGCCATTTAAGAGTGGATAAAACATAATTTCCACCATGAAGTAAAACCATAACGAGGAAAGTCGTAAAATCTTCGATAGTTTCGAATGGATTACTTTAAAGCCGTTTAATAATGAATGTTGTAAATATTTTCGCATACAAATATATTTTGAATGCTTTTATTATACATTATAAACCTACTTCTGAAATTCCATGCAAATAAATTTTTCTTCCCCAAATAGAAAACCATATATGAACTTCTAGTAGCCTTTGCAGCAATTCAATTAATTCAGGTAAGACTTCAGCAAATAGGTAGAACAAGAAAAAAAAGAGGAAGAGAAATGATACATACTTGAAATATGTGCCAAACCACTGTTGAGAAATCGTAATGGCAATTGTGTAAGTAGAAGTGTCAATTCACGTAGATTAGTGCAGGCACGTAAATGCTGCAGAAAGCAATTCCACACATATATAGTTATCATTTCATATTTGAAAACAATGAAAACAACACAGAAATCTCCCAGATGCCAAAGAGGAAAAAATTATTTGGCAACTATCATCGCCTTACCAAAACATATTTCAGTGCAACCTTTAATTAACCTACGAATATCCATTGCAATTCATCGGCCATTACTTATGACAAAGCAATCTTCAACCGCAAGCATAAATATAGATAGCTATAATAGCCATATATTTTATATACCTATATATCGCTAAAATCCGGCATACAAATAAGTAGATAAGCAACGAAACCGCAAATCTCAGTCACCCGGAGTGCTGCTCAATGCTCTATCCGATAGAGAATACGACGGATTTCTACTCTCATTTACTGCTCGTATGTATTACCTTATATAATAAAGTAACGTTCTAACAAACTATATGCAATCAATTTCCTGTAGTAAAATATCACTAATAATAATCCAACACACAAATCTGTGCCTCTCTTGTATTGGCCATTATCGGAAGCAGACCTAAACCATGATTTTATTTTGATGGGTTACATCTGGTTGCGATCGCGAAATAAAATCGATCGAGTGGGAGAGGGTATTAGACTTAGTTCGTGGCCATACCGGACATAAGGTTTAAACCTAACTCTTTCCTTATCACTTGAAGCAAGTACGCGAAAATTTTATTTGAAACATGTGGAAGACTTTATGCAAGGGAAAGGGGGAGAGTGACACAACGTTTGGCCGTGAATTTATAGCCTATATATATATATATATATTTCAGATAATTTTGCCCGATGGGAAATGACAAACATCTTATTAAACATAAGTCATAAAAAGATATGAAAAATATACCTGAAAGAGCTGAATGCCTTTGCAAAGTTGTGAATTAATAGACGAATTAAGACATAGAGTTATCGATGTGAGTGAACTGGCCGATCGATCAATACACGTAATCACAAACCTGTAAATTAACTACTTCGTCAACCCATTGACACATCTAATTCGACAACAAATGTGAAGATCTCCATACGTATCACGTTGAAGCTTTTAGACACACCTTACAAGCCTAATTCAAAACTTTTGAAGTGCTTCACTATCAAATGATTACCCTTGGAAAATAAAATAGAGAAAACGGAAACGTTAGCGGACGCATTCACAAATTTGTGAAAGATAAAAAAAACCGAGAATATGATTTCTTAATATCTGTTCGAATCAATAAAAGTGCTAAACCCCTTTGTTAACATCACAGTGAGTGGAACACTAGCTTTTCAAAGAGGGTAGAATATTGCAAAAATCTCAAGTAAAATATCAATATTGAAAAGCACTAGAATAACAGTAAAGCTTGAGGTGAAGGTTGGAGCATCACAATAGCACTGTAGCTCGAGATGAGGGATGGAGCACCACAGCAATAGGGAGCCTTGAAGTGAACGATGGAATGCTTGGGGAATGACAATTAAAACAACAGCAACCTATCATCAATACGATCGTCATCACTTTCGTTGTTTGCGATACGTAGTTTTGTCACCAAACTCCAACTTTTCGATGCGGCGATCCTCAGCTGTTTGCAAGTAAGCATCAGATTCAATCGATCAGTAACGTCCAATATCGGTGAACTACACACCCGTATAAGAAACTTTTCAGGCAGCATTGCAAACAACACTTTGTTATCACATTTTGGGCTGAAAATATCCATCTTAATATGCAAATTATGTAGAGTACCACAGGGAAACTCATCATTATGTTTGTATTTTTCTTCGTGATCAACAATAAACTACATACGCCAATAAATGGATGTAGCGAATATATGAGAGGATAACTTCTAAAAGAGGAAATCATTAGCTGAAACTTTCGTATTTTTGAGAGATTTTATGAGCAGATGTGGATATAGACGAAGCAAGCGAAATTCCAATTCCAATTGCCCGAACTATGCAATACTTGACAATCATGCCATTGAAATTATTCTAAAATAGTAGGAAAATTTATTCGGCTATCTTCATAAATCCAATTCATTGCCGAAAGCTTGAATATCTTCCTCCCATTGCTTATAGTTTCGATTGCAGATTGCTATTTTTATCGCAGTATTCGATTATTCGACAATGGCAGCAATCGGCAGGATTATCGTTATAGAGGTCATAAATTAGACAAGCGTTTTATGTTTCGGATGTTATCCACCTCGTCCCCCAAGGTGATACAGATGTAGCATGAACTATAGCTTCCAAAAATGCGCTAGTCGCTTCTCATTATCTACCATTTGCACAACATTTCATGGTATCAGTAAGGAGCACAGAGTATTCGAAACATTCGAAGATTTCTAGTCCGATCCGTTTGCCATTTAATAGAGATTATGCGCTTATAAATTTCAAGGAAATATGGGCTAAATGCCTAATGCTTTCGGTTGCGTTGGTTAACTAACTTACAGAAGCGTAACGCTGCAACACTTTAGAAGCAAAATTTTGAAGCTGCATGCTCAACATTTCGGATTTTTTTGACCGCAGTTTTTATTATATCTTATGAAGAAGGAAATGCAAAGATAAGCAGCTAGATTCTCAAAGGGTTGCTGTAATTAATGTGACGAAAACATTTCGGATTGCTTTGCTTGAAGTCTCGGACATAAGCGCCGTGAATGAAAGTTTGCATTCTGCAATTAAAAATGCATAGTGCTGCTTTTCCCTTCAACATTTCCAATGTAAGATCACCGTGCAGTGTGAGAGGAAATGAAAAGTTTTCTCTAATCAAGATATATAATAGCTATTCAAGCGAGGATATTTCTTAGCGATAATGCAAAAACCTAATCATCTTTTAAAGGATTAGCTCACTGTTCGTAATGTGCGTTGAGACTTTCAGATATGCGTTTATTTTTATTTTTATTTTTTTCCTAAATAATTCTTGATTTGCTACTAATAAGGTTTAAAAATTCCTTTCCTTTGAATAATTTGAAAGCTTTGATTTCATCGATTTCAACGTTCCCTCCATCGGCAGAAATTCCTAGCAATTACAATTGACAGCCGGTAATCAGGTTTGAAGGGCACCTATATATAGCACAGATTCCTTTAAAGTTTCTTTCCCCCTGTAGTAGAAGCGAAGATCATCGCTTAGCGACATAGAATTATTACAAACGTCGCAAATCTTGGTAGGCATTCCCGTTTATCCTCAGAGCCCCCTCACCTCCTCCCATTTGTCTTAACTCGCTTCAACTTCATTTACTGTACCAATTAACGCTTCAATGAGTTATCGTATTATCGGATAACGACCAACCGGGTGATGCCCTGCAAAACAAACTCCGCTTAATTGCACCGTAAACCACATAAGGATGAATGTCCGTCCTCAGTATAAACCGTACAAGCTGTTGATTCAATGCAACTAAACTCAATAATGCACACTATACTAGTTTTCCCAACCACATCTGGCAACTTTATCGACGAGTAACCTCTTCAGTGGAATAAAACTTTACACTTTGGAATAAATAATAGCAATATAGAATTGGCAAAGTGGCGGTATACCATATGACAAGGCGCGAGAAATAAAAAAAAAGATATAACCTTGTAGGTGGAGTAAGCGATATAGCGGCATTATTTGGGATCACATCGGAGCTGCACGCAACACCGGAGCATTCACCACTTCTTTTCATCACCACTTCACAATGATCAACGAATGCCAGTTTGTTCACCCCAAAAACACTACAAGTTTCATTCACTTCAACTAACCTCAACAATACTCTACAAGTCAACGCTTTGCGCGCAAAACTCATTGCGAATACGTTCACATGGTTGAATATTACTAAAATTACTACAATGCACTCAGCGGTAGAGCACTACTTCAGTTGGCTCATAACTCAAAAACATCAAAAATGCAAATCGCTCTTCCGTTATATGCGCATATTCACATCCGGCTGGAAATTATAACTCATACCGACAACACTGATGGTCTTTAACAATTCGATAAGGGAATACTCATTGGAATTTAACGCGAAAAATAAAAAAAAAACTAAAAGCTTCTTGAATGTTCGCAATTGTCTGCTACTAAATTAACCCTTATTTACTTGCTTTATTAAGCGAACCACATATTTCAATAGGTAAAATCTCAATTGTTATATCTTTTTTGAGGAAATTCGCACTTGACTATGAAACTTTTTTTTTCTGCAGGAACGTATAGTTATCACAAATCCCAAATTTTTATCTCAAATCTATCTTCTTAGCAACAATAAGATTGTCAATGAAAGAATTGGAAAACCCAATTCAACAACTCTCTATAAAAATAGGAAATGGAAATTTTTCCTTCTCTAAGCAATGATTATCGGAATGAAACGAAGAAATGATAGCGGAAAAAAATATGTGACAAGATTTAATCACATGTTAATTTGCATATTAAATTCAACAACCACAAATATTAACTTCAATTTATTTGCATTAGTGCCCATCGAGGAAACTATGAAACAATTGCAATAAAACAACAACAACATAGGCAACAAAAATTCATTTGCAATTGCCAATACCCACGGGAAAAATATGCGTTATATTTTATGTGATTGCAATATGCAATAGGCGGGGATTGAATAATGGAAGGAAATCAATCGAAGAGACCAAAGCCCATATCCTCGTCGGATTCCTCTTCTTTCTCCGCTTTCTTCTCTTCTTTCTTTTCTGGTTCCGCTGCTCCAGCAGCTGGTGCTCCTCCGGTTGGAGCACCTGCTGCTACCGGCGCCGCCGTGGCACCACCTTTAATTATGATAATTTGAACACAGAATAATCGAATAACGCAGATAAAAATTTCAAGACTTCAGCACTAAAATATAGAACCGGAAGCGGCACCATGGTGTCGTTCTAATCAATAATATACGTAGAATTATGAACCCTTAGCGCATATTTGAACAAATGGTCTCTAAAACAAGTTTAATCGTTCAACGTTTGTAAAATCAGCCTTTATTCTATGAAAAATGCACAATAATATTTAGTGTTAGTGTTTTTGGAGTGTTCGCGCAATAGTATTGATCCAGCGCACAACAACGCATATTATGACAAGCAGCCACTTTATATACTTCCGCTCTCAATTAAATCATCGCAATACACAGTAAAACATCTATAGCAATAGTAGCAAAATTTCTACTGAAAAATGGAACATATAGAAAAGGTAAATATTTTCAATTTATATAACGCTTCAATTTTTTGCAATAATCCATTATTTGTTGGCATTGTTGATGATATATATTTTTTGGAAGAAATGAATTTTCATGGCGCTAAACTTTTTATGATTTGTTTTCGCTTATCGCTTTATATACTTTAAATTAAAAATGCACTAAAATAGTGTACATGAAACCTTTTCAAATAAATATGCTAATTTTATTGAAAAGCTATGCTTCAAAGTAATCAAATTTCAGCAGTTCAATTTTGCACTGATTGGGGTGACTAAAATTTAATTGAAAAGTTTCAAAAGCTAGCGTGGAAAAAGAATAAACCTCTAGAAAGTCGATTAAAAGCTGCTGATTGTGCCACAAAATGTGATGCAACAGCCAATACATAACTGAATGCTAAGCGTTGAATACTGAGTACTAGACTATATATGTGTATATATGTATATATATATATATATATATATATATATATATATACATATATATATATNACGAAATATACAAACTCTCTATGAAATATCTGGCTAAGCGTAGCCATATTTTTCCAGTTTTATATTCATTGCTTGCTCGGCCACCTTCACCTCCCCTTCCATGTTGAACTTAATAATATCTTAGCAATGAGCGATCTACTGCCTGTGAATAGGTCAAAGAATGAATAAAAGATGAAATCTTGGAGAAGAAAATTGCCAAAGCGAAACAATTTTACCTTCTCTTGCACCAGCATTTATACTCTTCCCTTTGAAACCCCATGCAACTCTATGAAACGTAAAAGTGTATTTTATTTGATGATTTACAGCTTGGTGTGATATGATTATGGCTCAAAGAGCCGAAACGTCAGCATAAACGATTATTCCATCTGTACTCGACGCATTAAATGGTCATAACCGAAAAAACTGTTACAACTTTGTAAACCTGTCGTCCACTCAATCCATCTCAATTTGCGTCACTTTCTGCGCTTTGTCCTCACCTCCACCAACTGTTTCATCATTCTTCAAGTTTCCCGTTTTTCTCGTGAGGCTGTTTTTGTCACACAAGAGACCTCTCTAAATACAAATGATGCCCTTGTGTCATTCGTTTGATGCACCCAACAATGCCTCATATGCGATTTGATTTTTTCACACTCTATAAAGGGCTAACTGGTTCGCAAGTCTCACTCTTCTTTTTTCAGTAAGGGTCTCTGCCCTTGAATTATCTAACTCTTAAGTTTTCATAGTCGAATGATGTCTGCTATCAGAATAATATATAGCCACAAACCTGCACCACCAACCGAACAAAGATATTGCGATCCTTGTGTGATCAATTCGTCCACCGATTTGCCATGCATACAATCGACCACTTTACTCGCTTTATCATGATCACAATCAACGCCAACCGAACCAAGAATATTCTCGATATCAGCAGTTGTAACGTGATGTTTACCGCTCATTGCCGCTAACATATATGCAGCCACGTATCTCATGTTTCACCGAATTACCTCAAATATTTGCAAATCAAATATAGCGATAGCATAAAATAATACAATCCATTCGCTTAGCGATAATATTCGCGAATAAAACGATGAATTTTACGAGTAATACAACATAAATAGACAATATTTACGAGTAAGACAACAATAATAAAGTGAAAACTATAAAATCCAACAATATTAGAATGATGGAAAGTTGTAGCCATATGAAATTTGTACACCAATTGAATTCCTAAAAAGAAATGCCTACCACTATTATAGCACATCATAAATTAAGGTTCATAATAAAATATAAAATGCAACTCGAACTACTTAACCAATAATAAGAACGTAAATAAAAACTACAACTCACCTAAACGAATGAAAACCCCGCCTTACCTTAATGAAAACATCGCGAGGAAATTTTATGAACGAAAATTCGCGATCAATTGTTAACAACTGTTAGATGAATATTTGCGATCGTATTCACCCGATCGTTTCAAACACACACGTGTTTCAAATTTTCGTTCTTCATTTAGTGTGCGAAAAGTCCAATAGTTGTAACCGACCGGTGAGGATTCCGGTTTTGATTCCATCCGGTTCATTCGATTTGAGCGGAAACGGCATTCTCACGGAATGTTTCCGGAATAAACGCGAACCCGGTTCCAATAAACTTACGGTACGGTAGTTAGCCAACAATTTCGATTGTCTATCGAGCCGAAGAAATTTGCCCCAGTAGCAGTTAGTCAGAATGCAACTCGATCATCACTATAATAATTACCTCATCAGCTAAGAGGTTTTCTGCAATTTTAATATTGCACTTTATAGTGATTTTTGTCGTATATTGCAATTTTTTGAGTTGCTAAGAAATTTTTAGAACGTCGTAAAATTAGTGGCGAATATGCAATGCACCAAATATACTTCGAATATTAACTTGAGGATTTTATTGCGTACCATCCGCCTATGCTGGTAGAATCTATGCTTATGTTTGCATTTTACGGTGCAGATTACAGGTTGGTTGTTGAATCGGTCAAAAATATGGTCAAATCGGTCAAATCGGCCATTAGATGTATCTACTTATAAGGTTTCACCTTATTTCAGGTTACATTCTCTTGTTTAAAGATCGAATCGAACGCACGATTTATGAAATATTAGGAATTATGCAATCGGTACGCGTCTAATCACTCATCAATAAGTTTTTATCTCCTTTTATCCTTCTACCCTTTTTCTTTTTGAATCCTCCCTCAACTCAAATAAATCCAAAATAACTCTTATCATTTCGATTTGTTACATCCCATTTTGAAATCTTTTCCTTTCGGGTGATTTTCTGCTACAACCATCAGGAGCACTTGCTTGTTGCAGCTCTAAATCGTTAAGCTGACGTGATTTCGTTGTGCTTTATGAATTCATAAATGTTGGCGATATTTAGGTGCTAATTTAGATTGCATAGGCAAAGCAATATTTTAAACTTCAACGTTTATGTCGATGGTGTTTTTCCTCTTGTTTTTTTTTTTCATTAGTACGATATAAGGTAAAAACTAATCAAAACTAATAATTAATAGTAGAATTAGTCATTGAATATTGCATTACTTAGGTGAATGACTTCTTTTTTTTTAAAATTCCATGTCCAAAAGTTGCCTTGCAGGACGTACTACGAAGAAACTCCTCATCCCTATGTTCCCAGCGGCTTGGCAAACGTTAAACTCCGAGTCCCACTTTACCTGAGGGGAAAAAAAGCAGCCCATCTGTACTAACGCTCGACAATTTCGTCTAGACCTACTAACGTAAACGAGCAGCGCTTGTTTGGTTTTTTCCTGGATGCATATGAAGTCGTGCTGCGACAATGATTCGTGCAATGGTTTAGATTAAATGTACTTCCGGTTGGGATACGTCAATCAAGACAGATTTCAATTCAGGACCACATTGAAATGACTTAAACTGTAACGCTAGGATCAGAGTTGCACACCGTTCCGGAATGCGGTTAATCCACCTTCCACATGATCATGGGTTGAACGTGGTTGCATTCGTTACCGGATGTAGGACTTAGAGTATTTTTCTTTCGCTATTCATATGATGCTGTCTTCTCATTTCTGTAGAGAATAACTGCAGTTTTTATTGATGGCTGAACTAATCAAGGCCGTTTTTTTGTGGAAATGGAATTGCAATATATATATATTCCCCAAAAGATTCCCGAACAAACAATGAATAATAGTCGAAAAATTTCCCAGAAAAATTGGTAAAGCAAAAAAAAAGAAGGAAACGGTCAATATCCACTTAGAAAATAAGGAAACAATATTCTTAAATATATATATTTTTTTGCTTAGTGAATAAAAAATCTTTCAATATAATTTTACACGAAATTTTCGATCTTTCAACATATCATCATAATACAATCAATCGAATAATTTAGAATAATTGAAACGAAAACGAGGTGTTTATTTTTGATGCGATAACGATGTATTCATTGAAGCCATATTTCAATTTTCAATATGAGGAGATACGACCAGCTTCGATTATGTATACTCTACCAACATATCATGACAATCAATTAGGTGGGAATTTCCACAGAGATTTATTATCGTCATAGATTTATTATTATTCTTATTTAGTATTCCTTTAATAATTGCTTAGTTCTATTCACTTTTTCTAATCATTATTTTTCTTTGTTTTCTAAATATTTGGTCAATCTTCAGCATTTGCCTTGACGAAGGTTTCTTTTTTTACTCCTAGAGAACGACGAACTACAGCTCGATACATAAACAGATCGGAGTTGTTTCATGATAGTGGTTCTCGGAAAACTTCAACAACCGGAAACTTTCTCATGAGGCGGAAGTAGTTTCCTGATGGTGGATCCCAGAAAACCGCAATAACTGGGAACTGTGAGAATGGGAAATTGCCTCATTGCTTATTTTCTGGAATTTTCGTTACGTATTTAAGGTGAGCAAAAAATTTCAATATAATTTTATCGTTGTTTAGTATGCCCACAGATGAATGGAACCGTTGGAGAAATGCGCAATTCAAAGATCAATGCAATGCTCTTGCAAGAGAAACAACAAATAGAGGAGCAACAACGAAACCTTATCAAACAATTGAATGAGTTTATTCAAAAACTCAATACTACACTAATTTCAATCGGTAATCGTAAGCGGAAATCGACCGATGACAAACAAAATCGAACTGCATCACAAATCGTCGAACCGAAAGAAAAACTTCAAAAAATGTGCGCAACACCACAAACTGCATTTTTTTATAAACAGGTAATCATTAACACCTTAATATATTATCATGAAAGGCTTTTTTTTCTCGAGCATGAAACACGGCGTTATTTATTAAGGAGATTGAACCGTAAATTCATTTATTTCTTTTATTTTTATTTCTTTTTGCAAGAGATAAAAGAAATAATCATTTTTTTTAGAATGGAAAATTTAGGCTATATATCGGTTTATGGATTTAAGTTATAAGGTATCTTGTTATATGGATTTAAATTACAATATAGGAACATCGTCAATTCCAAATTTTCCTTTTATAGGAGAGTGTTAGGAAAACTTCGAAATATTGCAATTAATGAATCATTGCGATCTGAATTCATTATTTATTTATTTATTTATTTTTTGTAGAGACATATATATGCATATCGCTTAAAGTGTTCTATATGTAGTGGGCAGACTTAACAAGCAATTATAAAATTTTGAAGCAAATAATATATAATAACAAATTTAAAGATAGCACGGTATCGGCTATCGCATCACTGACCAAGTTTCCAATATAACAACTGCCTCCGATGACCTCGTTTCTGTCAGTGTTGGTAGACAGGTCCGTAACCAGAACTTTTGCTGGAACGAGGAGTAGACAATTTTGGTCATATTTTGGGTTGGAGTATCTAACAAAGCGCAAGTACTATCGATTCGGCGTATAATTGCTCCAAAAATTTGTAATTTCGGCTGAAAAAATATCACTTTTCGAAGCTGCAGAATTTTTTTTCGAAAAATAGAAATGCTTAAAAGAGATTGAAAGCAAAAGATTCGAAATATTATCGGATAGCTTAGTGAGACACCGAAAAATCATTGAACGAAGGTGATAGAAGCTGAAGAAAGGAACTTACTGTTGGTTGAGATTCCCGAGGAAATCCTCATTTTACTGAAACTTAAATTTTGGTGATCTGATTCTTCCTTCCTTGTTTCCCTCCGTTATTTCCTCTCATGTTTAACTTTGAGTCTATGCATAGTCAATAAAATTGATGACTGTGCAATAAGCTGTAGAATGAATTGAGTTCAAATCACAATGCAGATCACGATCAATCACAATGAGGGAAATAGCGTTGATTTTTTGCATTACTATCTAGAAGTATCAGATGATCTCATACTACAGCTGTCACGTATTTGATGGTCACAATACGGACCTGCTAGGATGAAATGTCAACCATAAGATCCTCCATCAGCATACTTCAATTCAGAGGGTCTAGTGGATTCATGCGGAGAATTGGATCATAACTTTTGTGGAAACAGTGATTGAGCTTTGTCGCTTTCGGAGAGTTAGCTGAGCAAGCATATGTTTACAGTAAAGTTGCCTTATGAATACAACCTTCAATACAGTTAACTGCTTTAGTTATTGGCATTGACGCAGCAGTTCAATAGAATAGTGACATTTCCAAATACAGTCTTCACGAATCTACTCTTATTTCCGCGCAGAACTTCCCTCTTGAATTCCTCAGTAGGGATATTTATTTCAATCAACAGAGCATTCATTACGAATGAAGGTCTCTTAATATCGCTTCCACTTGTCCCGATTCAACGCCTCTCTGATCCAGTTGGTTCCTGCAGTCTTTTTTAAAGAATCGCTCTACCTCATTTCAGGTCGGCCTCTACTTCCTTTGTCAATCCGTGGTGTCCATTCTGTTATTCGTTTCACCCAATCGTCATTTTTTAGTGTCGATATCTTCGCCGCCCATCTAAATTTCCTCCTGTCATCCAATGCTTTTTAAGTGTGGATATCTAAATTCCAGCCTCGGTCACCCAATCCTTTGCCTTCGTTACATCTCGAAGCCATTCGTTGGCCTTCCTTTCCACCAATTTCATTCCTGTCATGGTTCTTTCCATTCTTCTTTCTGCCACTGCTAGTAGCTTGCGCACTTTTTTAGTTGTTACCCATGTTTCAGAACCGTAGAGAACTGTTGGCATTACGCTTTTTTCAAACAGTTTCCTCTTGAGACTCATCGGTACTTTTTTCTCACGATAGAAGTCTTTATTCTTGAAANGATCTGTCACTTTTCCTCAGCTCAGTCATTCTTTTCTTGTTCTCAACTAGCGAACTGCGTGCCCTCTTTAATTTACCGCTAGCAGCGGCTTGCCTCATTGTATTCAGGTATCTCTGATAACGGTTTTCGTTTATCTTCTTTTTGATCAGCTTATTGAGTTCGCAGAATTCCAGATTAGTCCGAAAATTAGCATCTCGTCTCATCTTTCTTCCTTTTTCAAGCACTACTTTTATTTTTTCCGTAAGATTTGCATTTTTTTGCCGTTTTTGCCTTGCCGTCGTAGCCACTTGTGCCGTTTGGCTAAATTTTGTAATAATATTTGCATAGTTCGGCTCGCTGTCTGTTAAATTGGACTGTTGCAATGCATACCTATATAAACCTCCGTCGAATAATCTTTCAGTGCTTTTCTTCTTTTGTCGTCTGGCCCATAAGCGTTTATCCTTTAGCTTATGCTGAAAACGAAGCAGCAGTTGCGAGGTGAATCAGTAGCAATGAGCAGAAAACGAACAGCCGAAGGTATTTTACGAAGCGCCGAGAGGATACACTCACACGGAAGATGTTTGTCAGGACTTGCCGTTATGTTCCTCTTTTACCTCTATGCTTCGCTGTCTAGAGGACGATTGCTGTATTCCCGTGAACGATGAGAGCATCCACATTGAATCATAGAGATGCCCACATTCTTCTGTAGCTTCAACCTTAGAAAGCTGAAAATCAAGTTTATAAACTTGGAGGAGTCTATGGTTATTTAGTTAATCCTCGGTACTAGCATTGTTATGCACTTTTCTAAATTCCGTGCGTAGGTACAAATATTCAGCATGTTTCCAGGAATATTCCGAAGGTGTCATCATTGGACAATCACTGCGACCTTGTCTCTCTCCAGTGCTAACTGATTATGGCATAAAGAGGTTCCCAAAGTTGGTATCGATAAAGGCATCTGAATTCGATCGCGATTTGCTGATGCATTTGTCAACAATTGCTATGAAACGTTCGGTTGCATTCAAAGGTCATATAGTGACTCCATCTATTGATCATCCAAAGTGTGAAGTCGATGTTCACATCAACACTGATGGTAAGTAATCTCGCTTCTGTATGGTGTTTTATATCGAGTGAACAGATTAATGTTTTTGGTTAATAAGCTCAGCCTTTTCTAATATCCCGGCAAAACTAGAAAATAGCAGATTTTTCTATAACCTATTTCTTAAGAATGGGATAAGAAAGCTATATGGGCTAAAATTTGTTGAAATGCAATGATTCTTTCTGATTAAATACTACCTAATAAGTATACTAACTAGTATGTTGTTTTTGGAAATTCACTTTTGCTGGCTACAGTGCTTCTAAGTTCAGGACTGTCTACACCGACGGCTGTGATAGGAGATGTTGTTGTACACGGTCGTATTGTTATATGGAAACTGCTCGGTTGTCTTATGGGTATATATCCGACCGATCCTTGTCATATTGCCGTATCGACTCGCATTGATAGATGGCTTCTGATGGCGAACGATATTCTGACAAATGCAACTGCATTGGAGATCGTATGCCGTTCGATAAACCCGTCGCTGAGTAGATATGACTTCTTGGCTGGCACTAACGTTGTGACGATTGCCGATGTAATTCTGAAGGCGTTGGTCGAGAAGAATGGTGTATGCTTCGCAAACAATGTTGAGATGTGGTTGGCAAGAGTTGCCCAAGCTATCGCCAACTGCTAATTTCCGGTGAGATGGTAGACATCGTACTGTACTTCGCCACTGAAGGGAAAACTTACTCTCTAGTCGCTGTAGTAGTTGGTATTGGGCGAGCATCCGTATTTGAGTTGTTTATTAATCGTTATGGAATTTCGTGATTTATGACGGATGGCGATCTATTATTGCACTAATAACGTCTTCGCTTTAGTTAATCGGATATACTATAGTTTTATGATATTATACTAGAAGAGTTGATTTTCTAGGGGAATAAATCTGATGTAATGAGAACTAAAATATAGCAACATCATATTTGAGCTTTGTTTTATTGGCGTTACATTGCTCATTTTCTTAATTAATTTTTAAAATAATATATTTGAAGGAAGTGCAATAATTTCAGTATTTCGCTGTGCAGTTTGCAGATATTCCATTGCATCGTCTTTTTTGTTTCTCTTTTCATTTACTTTGTTTATTGTTTTGCATTTCTGAGTTGTTTAAGGATAGAAGTAATTATATGGACTTTTTTTGTTATAAGAATTGTGCGGCAGTCGAGTTGATAATGCTACTCTGAAGGGCTGGGTGGATGAGATTACGATGATCGATAGCATCAACCAATTCCACCCCCTTCACCTCCACATCCAGTAGACCCTTATACGGCTAGGTTGTACCGTAAGCCTACCGTTACTAGCTTATCGTATACAATCACTAACTACAGTTGGTGCATCAGCATTCTGAGATGCTAGACTCACTTGTTCGGGTTCACTTGCTTTCTATTGTGTATCCTGCAGTCGTGGACCTAGGTGGCCGTTCCACCTCTCCCTTCTTCCCACGCCGCCTTCTCGTTTTCACTATTCCTCAGTTTTGTTGACAGTTTGAGAAGTTATATAATTCGTTATTGATTGCACGATACAAACTGAAGTATTTTTTTTGTGGAACTTCATTTTAGGTCTTACTTTCTTTCTAGGTCTATAGGTCTATGTTGGCCGTTGCATCGCTTTTTTTTCCATATGCCATCTCGATCAGTCATTTATGTTTTCCATTTAGCTTTTTTATCAATTCTCGAATTACTTTATTGACACTGCTATCACATTTTCAATTCTTTTGTTTTATTCTACGCTCAGTATTCTCTCTAACAAACGAACGTTTTAATATAGCATTCATTGAGTTAATTAATGTTCTACGTAATTTTGTTGTTGCTGTTTTTATTTGAGTTTATTGATCGGTAATCGTCTATAAATTCTATGAGTGCAGTGAGATGCACATTTGCCTTTATATGGATGCTCAAAGTTTTGTTTGAATATTCTGCTGCATTCAAAAGCGGCAAGGAATTTTAAGAATTTTTAGCCGATAAAATTGAAAATAATTTACATATCGGTCTCATAATTTGCAACGGGGGGGAGGGGGTTTAGACCAAAAATTCTATAGCGAAAACGGCTATAATGCATCATTTCTATTTTCTATGATAATGCGCATTGTACCGTTTACAGCTGAGCATTGATAATGAAGCTATTTCTTTCTTTTTTTTTTGTCTTCTTCAAATATCAATAATGTTCACGTCATTATTGCTTTTACTTCTAAATTAAATTTGCTGTTGATTGTAAGTGAAGCTGTTGAGAGGGAAGTGGCTATATTGGTTATGAATACCGGAAAAAAATTGTTTAGAATTCAGGTGCTTCTTTTACCTATGCACCTCTCATGTTTAATGAGTTATGTTTTGCTTTGGCGTTTATTTCATCGCATCTATGCATGGAAAATGCATGAGAAATAATTATTAGTGGTCTTAATCGTGGGCATATTTTGAAAATCTTATTGAATGAGGGGAAGCTCATATAGCGCGAAGTGAACTTCGCGAATCTCGGCAGAAAGATGACATAACCGAAGCCTAAAAAGTAGTGGACAGCGGTCATCAGTAATTGACCTTCAGACAATTTCATTTGAACTTATGCACGCATTTTATCGTACGAAAGCTAAGAAGAAGTTTGCAGTTCGAGCTACGAAGGTGAACCACTCTATCCTGGCGCTGCTGCTGTTGTGCCGTACCAGCACAATGGTAGTTTCCTCATACGTCACGATAGGGTTTATTTTTTGTTGACAGTTTGAGAAGTTATATAATTCGTTATTGATTGCACGATACAAACTGAAGTATTTTTTTTGTGGAACTTCATTTTAGGTCTTACTTTCTTTCTAGGTCTATAGGTCTATGTTGGCCGTTGCATCGCTTTTTTTTCCATATGCCATCTCGATCAGTCATTATGTTTTCCATTTAGCTTTTTTATCAATTCTCGAATTACTTTATTGACACTGCTATCACATTTTCAATTCTTTTGTTTTATTCTACGCTCAGTATTCTCTCTAACAAACGAACGTTTTAATATAGCATTCATTGAGTTAATTAATGTTCTACGTAATTTTGTTGTTGCTGTTTTTATTTGAGTTTATTGATCGGTAATCGTCTATAAATTCTATGAGTGCAGTGAGATGCACATTTGCCTTTATATGGATGCTCAAAGTTTTGTTTGAATATTCTGCTGCATTCAAAAGCGGCAAGGAATTTTAAGAATTTTTAGCCGATAAAATTGAAAATAATTTACATATCGGTCTCATAATTTGCAACGGGGGGGAGGGGGTTTAGACCAAAAATTCTATAGCGAAAACGGCTATAATGCATCATTTCTATTTTCTATGATAATGCGCATTGTACCGTTTACAGCTGAGCATTGATAATGAAGCTATTTCTTTCTTTTTTTTTTGTCTTCTTCAAATATCAATAATGTTCACGTCATTATTGCTTTTACTTCTAAATTAAATTTGCTGTTGATTGTAAGTGAAGCTGTTGAGAGGGAAGTGGCTATATTGGTTATGAATACCGGAAAAAAATTGTTTAGAATTCAGGTGCTTCTTTTACCTATGCACCTCTCATGTTTAATGAGTTATGTTTTGCTTTGGCGTTTATTTCATCGCATCTATGCATGGAAAATGCATGAGAAATAATTATTAGTGGTCTTAATCGTGGGCATATTTTGAAAATCTTATTGAATGAGGGGAAGCTCATATAGCGCGAAGTGAACTTCGCGAATCTCGGCAGAAAGATGACGTGACCGAAGCCTAAAAAGTAGCGGACACCGGTCATCTCATTTGAACTTATGCACGCATTTTATCGTATGAAAGTTAAGAAGAAGTTTGCAGTTCGAGCTACGAAGGTCAACCACTCTATCCTGACGCTGCTGCTGTTGTGCCGAAACAGCATAATGGTAGTTTCCTCATACGTCACGATAGGGTTTATATAAAGGAAGTTATTTCTGGGTTACCAGTGTTGATTTAATCGCTTGTAGAACATCGTCTTTAGTACGATTCTTGTTGGCCAGGCAATTTAGTTCTCATTCTTTCAGTACGAATAATAAAAAACGCTGCCATATTGCGCTCACTATAAACCGTCTTCCGGGTTTTAGGCGAAGGAAAACATAAGGCGCACCTTTGCGGAAAATATCACGCCAACCCGATAGCGACAAAAGGAACAGGTTGATGGATTTCTACGTATCACATATAATCGACGAAATGCTTATAACGATGGGGAGGGAAATTGTTGTGTATTTGGTCGCGACTGTTGATTATTGACTGGAGATTGTTATGTCGCCGAGTGGTGGTGTGATGATGTAGACGGAGGAGGCGAGTGAGGAGCGAGCTTTATTAGACGAAGAACCGAAGTAGTGAGACACCTAGAACACATACACACCCAAAACAATGGAAAAGGCCCAGCTTATATAGTGGTCGTCACGTGACGGTCCATGTTGAAATATGACAACCCTGCTATGCGTTCACGTAATATCCACTACATCGCTGCTGGTCATCATGACGTGGCCACTGTGCATTGCACTTTTTGCCACGTGCATGCATTTTGCAATCGCACTTTCAGTATACGAAATCATCACTTTGCATATTATGAAACATCACCACATATCCAACAGAAATAAATTTGATTATTGACTGGAGATTGTTATGTCGCCGAGTGGTGGTGTGATGATGTAGACGGAGGAGGCGAGTGAGGAGCGAGCTTTATTAGACGAAGAACCGAAGTAGTGAGACACCTAGAACACATACACACCCAAAACAATGGAAAAGGCCCAGCTTATATAGTGGTCGTCACGTGACGGTCCATGTTGAAATATGACAACCCTGCTATGCGTTCACGTAATATCCACTACATCGCTGCTGGTCATCATGACGTGGCCACTGTGCATTGCACTTTTTGCCACGTGCATGCATTTTGCAATCGCACTTTCAGTATACGAAATCATCACTTTGCATATTATGAAACATCACCACATATCCAACAGAAATAAATGACGCAACAGAAAGCAACCAGGGATCCGGGTTTTTCTTTTCGATTCAGCTGATAGCGTAGTGGCTTCCGTTCCTGGAATTCTTGGCCAATTTGAAGTACTCACGAATGCTTTTAGAATTAATAAATAAACGTGAAAATCGACGCATTAGTCAACATTTTTCTATATGATTTTTTGGTTTTTTTATGAGATCAAAATTTTGCAAGTTGAATGCTTTCCGCATTGAGAATATTGAAAAGTTAATTTCACGCATATGCGGACATATAATATTGTCGTAATTAACATTGCGAATGCAAATTTGAACGAAAGACATGAAAAAAAATTCAGTTCCATCTCTTACTCTATATGTCCCACATTTTTATTAAAGACTGTTTTTCGTATCAATCGATTTCTATTCTAAACTTTCCAAGTGAAAATAATTGATTCGTTGAATAAAAAAACTGGTACTTGCGTACCTATTTTTTGAACGGCTTTCCAAGCTCGTTCGTTTCCATTCATCTCCGAAGATGAAGAGAAGATCGGCTTTTCCCTGTCACCTGGTAGCCACAAAATCATCCTCAGTTAAATACCGAAATTGTTTTGAACTCGAGTTGGTGGAATTTAATACTTGCACTAAACGTTCAAATTTAAACGAGGTTCGATCAATTCATTCGATAAGCATCAAAATGAAATCTATGTATCGCAACTGGATTTACTAATTTCTATGTGATGTTATATATCGCCGATTGCAGGATGCCATTTATGCATGGTCCAATGCCGCTTCGGCGGACATTCCTTTATTTACGAAGAGGCAAAATTCATTTTCGTGACAACGTTCAAGTAAGCTTTCAATATTTCATCATGAATCATTATGCTCCAGAATTCTGTCATTAAAACTTCTTTGAATTGCTTATATTCGAATGTTACCACTTTATTCATAACGCACTAGATAAACAATCGTTGAAAATACGAAATAAAATATGCATCATGTAGTTACAGCTTTCAGTTTTTCGGGGATCTCTGAGGTTGCATTAAAATCACACTAGAAAATAATACTGGTAGTATTAAAATTGTACTAAAAATAGTTAAATATAAAAAATAAATGCGATAACGCTTTAAGCGAATTGAGTTTTTACAATATTGAAGCGAATTATACGTTCTTGTGTTTGCTTATATAGAGCAATTGAAGCATAACGTTCGGATGGGATGGTCAACAAATTTTCAATAAATTTACTAGCACCAGTAGGTTTATAAGTAGTTATATGAAATAGTAGGCATATACCAGCTTTCCCTTAATCTCTAAGAAGCTTCTTCCCCTTTCTATTGAATGCATCTCTTCTCGTCTTTAAAAGCAATCCGTTCTGAATGCAACCTTGACTAGTTTTCGAGATGGAATTATTAAGCTTAGAGCACTTATTGAAAATTAGTTTTAGCTTTATTAGTGATTTTCAGGTACTTTCATTCGGTTATAATCGTTGTCCATCGGAAGCTCAAAAAGGTGCTAGAGAATTTGTATTTTGGCATTGGGCACAACTACAATATCATAATCCAAAAGTGCAACTCGTTAAACATCTCGATCTCACAGTTATTCCCTTCGCACAAGCATTCCTCAGTTAGTCATTTTTCTTTCTTTTTGAGTTTTTCCATTTTTTTTTTATTTTTTTGAAACTTTACTTCAGAATTTGGATGATTTTCAGTGATTTGAAACATTTTATTCTAATCGATATCAAAGGAAACTTCTTAAGATATCACTTCTAAAAGAAATGTTAAGTCGTGAAGTTGTAATGCACAATTGAACTGTTGTATGGAATTTGCTTGCAATTAATATTAGAATACTGACTCAAATTACTGCATCGAAGAAATTTCTGTATAAGTGAGAATGCGATTTGCAAATAGAGCGTTGTGGGTTTGCCGTTGTTCAAAACGTCATAATACTCGAACATTACCACTTATAAAGTATTGCATATTTTGCACCAATCTTTAATATTTGAATGGCCGAATTTATTTCATAGGTTGCCGTTTAATATAATTGTTGCAGATTTCACAAGAATTATTGAGTGAAATTTTTTAGAGGACGGTCGAGAAGTGCTATTCGACTTGGAGAATCGGAGCCGTGAGGAAATTGTGGAAATGCTACAAGGTACTCTAGGCAAGACGGAGTTGGTCCGGAAACGAGAGCATCTCGAGCAAATATTTCAGCGTAATCCGGCTTCGTTCGGTAGTCAGTGCGAAAGGCAGTGCATGTGTGAGGTACAAGGGCAGCATCCATGTACATCACTTCTGCATGCACCACAATATTTACGTGGTAAATGGCGATGGAATCACAACATTTTATAAAGATTTTTTCTTACGACGTAGACGAGCAGATTAGAGGAAACACGTTGCTGTTGATGAGTGCGATGGAGGGGTGGGGGGGGTCCTGTTAGTATATTCGGTAGAAAAGAGACGGAAATTGCTTTCTTGCAGGATTATCATTTGGTAGCTAAGATAATCACTATGCGATATGCAGTGTATGAAATTAAATGGAATAGATATTTCTATATTCGCTATAGATATGCGGTTTAGTGCAAATGAAATTGGTGTACGTCTCGGAGCTGGCGCCGGTTAACGATTTCGGTCGCTCATTGCCTAAGTCGCTTATTTTCGGCATTAGTTTTATCCCTTTTATAGGCATATAATTTTCGGTCAGTTCTGCAATGATCTGATTTTTTTTTTTCAAAACGTTATTTAAGTAATTGCTCGTTTGCCAGCGAACAAATTTAGTTTAGAATCCCCTGGAACTCGTGCTTCATCATTACATCGATTTTTGCTCTATTTGATTCTTTCGAGATGATCGAATTTTTTAACCAGTCTATAGGTTAATTCATTGGTTATTGTTGGCAGTTTCCTTTTTCTCTATCCCTTATTCGTTTGGCACTGTTAGAATGGATATGAAGGTGATAATGTGTAGAAAGTGCTTGCTGCTTTTTTATTATAGTAAGAGAGATTAAATTGGTTGTTGTCATGCTTCAGAGAGTAACAATGGTTTATTGTTACATTTGTTGTTGCATTTATCGTCCTGAGTTTATTTACCTATCAAAAAGCGCTTCCAAATTTTTTTTCTTTGTTTTGGCACATTTCTTGGTTCTTGCGAGGTGAGGATTCTTCGTAGAATGCATCGAAATATAGATGCTTGAAAGTATTGGGCATTGTTTCTCGCAAATAGTCAACAATGGCATAATAATTGCTATGCGTTTTAGCTTGATCCTATATGCTGACTGCTAGCTGATGCCTGAAGTTGTTCTATAACGATAATGGATGGAACGTCTATCGAAATTCATCCAATGGCAAACGCGTTGGTTGGGACGCTTGCAATCTTAGAATTGCATATCATTCTCTCTGTGTGCAGAAAAACCGATTGCTTTAGTGATCATGGAGACACTCTAATGTCGGGGAAAGACAACAGTAAATCCTTCCATATATGCAAAAATGCAAAAGATTATAGGAGGGATTCCATGGCGCCGTAATTTAAATTTGAGACAGCGATTATATGAGTATTGTTTGGTGAAGAGTAAAAGAAAAATCTTTCCTACAGATAAAAGCGAAGCCCACGGTCTTCCACTTCATAGGAAGATGCTTCAGTTGAGTGAGTTAATGCGAGGACTCTATTGGACGGCATTCGTTACATTAAGCGCCATCATCTTCATTTTATACATAATGTCACGGACCTGATGATCGCGTGACGTCAACAAACAGAACAGGATCCACATTGGTGAATTTCTTCGTATAAACAGGGCTCGTTATTGCATAAAAATATGCCTGGTGTTGTCTGCATAAGAATGAGAATTTCGAAGCCGGAAGCTGCATCTTCGTTATATAAATATAAATATAAATATATATATATATATATATATATATATATATATATATATATATATATATCTATATATATATNGTTTTTTCCTCAAAGAATGATCATCGAGCAATCTTTCTAATTAATGCAGTAATGTTGAGAGTGGATGGGGATCCTAGTTGCGATTTTTGCATGAAACTTTTCACAAAAAAGCTCAAGTTTTCTTCAAAAATTGGAACAAATATTTGAAGTAGCCAAATAGGCTGAAAATTCTTAAGCTGAAGTGAACGAAACAAGTCGGAAAATGAAATGGACTGGAAAAGTGCAATTTTATTCTTTTTATCTTATACTTTTTGTGCCCTCAAGATGGAGCGTGGAATTGAAGGGGCAGGTGTGAAGAATTGGAAGTTCATTGAACTTGTGGTGTGTGAAGAATTGGAAGTTCATTGAACTTGTGGACGTAATAGTTTTAGTAGAGAATTTCTTCAATTTTTTTTGCAAAAAAAAGGAAAACTTCACTAGTAAAGGGTGAAATTTTACATATAATCAGAGGCTTTATGTGTTTTTACTGATAAATCTAAATATTAAAAAAAAATTTGCTCTAAATGAGGCATGAAAAACGGGTCGTTTTACTACAGTACTCGAAGCCTTCTCACATCTTTTCTTCTCCATTCTGTTCTCTATATCATTAGCACGTTAGTAGCTGGACAAAATATTAACACCATTGACTTATATTGACACTCCTACAGTGAAATCGGGATATGCGTTGTTCCTCTTAATATCTTCCACCAAGCTGTTCATGCAAAGAAAATCCGACTGTTATCTTACTCATTCGTACTGCAAAATGTCTTTCAGCTAAACGAGTCGCTCAAAAGAGATCCAACTCTGAGAAGAATTCCTCACGAAGACAATACTACTTCAAGTTGAAACTTTTAAACGTTGAGTGCTTCAAATATCGATTTTACAAAAAAATTTAGTCGTAAATATATTCATTTTGGAAAAAAAAACTCTGCAATCACTACACACATCTCGAAATTTCCTGTCAATGCATATAAATCAAACCTGCGATAAATGATTAAAATATCCAAAATTGAATTTGAATGCCTCGTTAATTGCTGTGATCAAATTTTTTTAAAGCATCTTTATGCACTCTTTGTTCTTAGCTAAATAGGTGTCATTTATTTCGCTTTTTTTTCTTCGATTACGGTTAATTATGACATAATTTTTCGCTTGCAAAACTTTCAACCACATTCCTCATTCAAATATGGTCCACTGTTGGGAATTTGTGAGTGTCGTGAACAAACGAGGTTGGCAGTCGTATGTAGATGACAGAAAAGAGAATGGAAAGATCGACGGTTAATTAGAAAAGAGATTAACAGAGTTAAGGTCACGATGCATATGGAGTAAAACTAACAAGTTGCACAGGCCTGTCACAAAACTGGCAATATCAAAACAATAAACGAAACAAGGACAATCAAAAGCAACAGCTTTGATTTAGAGCAGGTTGGGCGATTGAGCGATATTATACACTGTATCAGCGGGATATAGCTTTAGAATGTGGCACCTTTTGTCAACTGTGGCAGGGCCTGATACAGTGAAGCGTAACACAAACCACACGGAACACGATGTGTCGGGCGACTGCTTTCCCGCCGACACCAGGTTATCAGGTTACCAACGTACCTTAGCCTAACTCGTGCGGTTGACTGTTGTTCACCGCAATTTGTTTTCCCGCGCTGTCGATGATTTTCTCTTTCTGCTTGCCGACTTCTATGCCGGGCTCGCAGCTTCTCGAGAACTTCACACTGGATCAATTACAGTTGGTCAAATAAAGAAACTGGCCTGATTTGACGAGGGCTCGTCCACTTGCGCCCTTCCCTTTTTTTCGCCAAATCTTTACCAACCGCCTGGTTGGCTCGTCGCAAGTTTGCTTACACGGTTCGGGGGACACGTTTCTGTTCCGCGATCGCCTGACACCTCAAACTTGGGAAATTAAACCTCCGACTTACTTTAAGAACAACGCAAAAACGCGACATAATCGAAAGACAATTACACAATCATCATAAAACTTGACCTGAGCCCAATGAAGTGATTTTTGGTGATGAGCTAGTATAGGAGGGACGAACAAATGGCAAAAAGAATGCAAAACGTCACAGCCAATGACGAGGTCGCAGAACTTCGACGCAAACAACAAGGAACAGTGAGAATCGAGTTGAAATACAAAAAAAAAAAACAACAAACGAAAAAGTGATGACGAGTAACGCAAACCCTCTACGCTTACACACGACCGCAACGCCGCTTGAGTAAGACAATATAGTCGCTACAGCCGGAGGTCAACTTAGATCGTTCTGTGAGTCATCGCGTTGAGACACAGTTTGATTTATTGTCTGCAGCAGCTAAGTAACTCACTCGCGTATCTTCGCGACAGTGAATGTATCAGATGTGATACTTATAATACTGTTTTAGTGCTTATATTCAGGTGTCTTCTTCCTTGGCTTAGCCCAGTAGAAAGTTATTTCGATACGGGATGCATTTGTTCGGGAATGGTCATGATGGTTCAGTTGTTTTGAGGTGTCCTTATCAGGTGTTAATTCGAGATTCCAAACGTATTATTTCATCGATATGGTCGATTGATCTCGAAGATTTATATGGTATGTGTCAACTGAAGAAAAAAAATTTAATGCGATATTCTTCGATGATGGATGAAGAGTTTCGCAGATTTTCAGTCATTTCTGCTGAAATTCCGGTTGATGAGTGTGATCGATATGTGTCCTTCATATCAACTCCTTGGAAACGTTTTGAAGGCTGATATCACTTAAGATTCTTTCTTTTTCTTCTATCTCTTCGTAGCACTTATCGCCTAGGCGGCAAGATTGTATTTCATAAATAATGCAAACCGGGGGAAGGGAGGGGGGTGATGCGGGAGAAGAATAATTGACTAAGAGATAATATGTTGAACAAGTAGTACAGATGAATATTTTCACAGCTTAAGACGATTCTATGGAAGTTTTTGTGCTGATGTATGTTGTGTCCCAATGCAACTTTATCTTTACGCTAAGGTATTGCAAAGCTTCACAGGTATAAGTTATGATTTCCACCCGGATGGGTAAACAAGCGAGAAGGTACGCTAAGAAAATTGATAGTATAATTGCTGTTGTTGAAATTAATTTCACTACAGCAATCGCTTTTGCATAAATAATTGAAGAATTCGTTTTCCAAATTATTTGCCAAGAAATACCTGCAAGCTCAAAGATATCTTCAAGACCACATAGCTGATATATTCCATTAATCAGTCTTTAACTGCTGATTAGATGATATGCCATACAATCTGACGGGACAGCGATCATAACATCTCTAATCGGTTTTGGTGAAATCACCTGCATTTTCTAGTTTATCACTTGTATATCACATTATCATCATCGTTGTTTTCATTTTTTTTCGGCCATCTAATCAGTGCATTGACAAAAATCATTTTCATTGCATTGTCCTTCATCTTGCATAGTTCACCAGTCAGATTGCTTTTGCAAGGTGCATCTCTTTCCAGCACAGTTTTGCACATGCGATGGCAGAAACAGCGAATGGTTATGGTTTCTGGCTTTATTTCACTGATTGGAACGTCTTCTTTCTCTCTCTTCGGCTAAATAAAACTGCAACACGCTTACTACAAGTAGTTATAATCTCTTTCGTTGCTATCTCATTGCTTTATCTGCTTTTATTTTAGTTTACTATACTCTTTTCATTGTTACAATTTTTGTAGAAATTTTCCACATCTCACCTTTAAGTTGCATTCAATTTTATGACTTCATTTATGTTCCATTGTAGGATTATTGCCCTGAATGCTATGATTATAGCGATAACAACATTAAATGATAGCGCGTAAAGTTTTAAAATATACATAAATATAAATATAAATAAATATATGAATTATATATATATATATATATATATTTGAATACATGAAGTATTGAAAATAAGTTGACGCTTTGCCAAATTTGGAGTTTTATTTTACTGGTGGCTATAAAGAAGTAAAATTTACTTCTCTGCTTGTTTTTAAGATACGCTCTATGAAAACGATTTATCCTCCCTTCATTCAGCTGAAATTTTGCTCGAGGAAGGAGGCTAGATAGAGGCAAAATAGAGATTCACTACCGCATCTAGCCCTAGCTTGAGTCATCTAATGTCAGGTTTAAATGGAAAATGCAGTGTGAGTTGTGCATCTGGCAAAAGGTTTAACGCGGAGGCGTTTAAAACTCTTCAAGGACACACACATAAAGCAATGAGCGCACCCATAGGAAATCGCACCATCTGCCAGGTGTCAGCTGTGTGCAATTTTTTAAACAACCACCTATTCACATGTGCAATCGCTTTTTAACACATTTCCATCATTTTCAGATGTGGATTTCCGACCGATTGCTACTTTCAGCGATAAAAGTTACACGAGGAATACGGTAACGAAACGACCGTATTCCCATTTTGAAATTGGATACTTGCTTTTATTGCTTTCCGATGGACTCATCTGGCTGATATTAAGAAAGAGTATATTACTTAAATATTTTTTAATGCAAATTTTGATGATTGTTGAACAATCAAAAAAAAGTGAAATGTATACAATAGAAACTCAAAACAAATTCAACAGACGTGATGAAATTTTCCCTCTCAATAACGACGAAAATTCTGCAACTGTGCCAAAATTCGTATCGCATTTATAAAATTCAATTAACAATTGTAATTCTCAAAGATAATTAAGCGTTGCATTGCGAATGAACATCGCAAGCGAAATATTGCCTAACGAGCATCGCCGGTGTAAATATGCAAATACGCGTTTATCGATTTTTCCCCGAAACTAAAAGACTCTCGTTGATTTCCATTTCGAAGTTTTCAACAGTATTAGCATATGGCATAATGATTATTGAATGCGTAAGGTAAATACCTGCTACCGTAAGGAAATACCAACAAATCTCTTATAGGCCATAGTTAAGGGTAGGAAGAGTTGTTTAGTTGTTTTATTGAGAGATGTTTTAAATATTTTGTTTCGATCAATATTGACATTTTGTTCAATTGATCGTTTAGATAAAAATTAGATTTTATTGGCTAAAGTTTAACCATTGCTGAGATATTATCATAGTTAATGATAATTAGTTGTTTAAGCATGAAAATATTTCCCACTTTTTATTTCTAATTTATTGCAGCATTCGATGAATTTTTAATGTTCAATTAATAAACGTCTTAATGCCGCTTAATTTCTTCTGATATTTAAGCATTAAGATTCTCTCAGAAATTTTCGCACTTTTCATATATAAACTAAAACATCGTTTGCGAACTTTAAGTTGAACCTTTTAAAAATATGCTTAAGAGAACAATATTCATTTTGCTTGGAAAAAAACAAATAAAGAAGAGATGTGCTGAAATCCGAAACATTTGATAAAAACGTTTTTAATTGAAGTTTGAGAAAAGATTTTAGATACGATAGGAAATGGAAGTTTCCCGTACGAATGCACTCGATAATAGCACAGCTGTTATTTATTTTTATGTAATTTATCTTCCACTAATGATTAGGAAAAGAAGCACAACAGCTAATTCATGAGGTAATTACATTCTTGAAGCGAATCAAACATGCTAAATTAAAGAATTTCTTAAGCAAAAGTCCAAGTATATTTTATTATTTGTAAAAAAGTTTATATATGAGTCAATGAATGAGCATTATTTATAATGAAATATAACAACAATAATATGTAAATCTCGATAACATATCATCGATAATATAACACATCATCGAATTATCTTGGAGCAATAACGATATCGGTTAATCGTAGCGTGAATAATGGCAAAATTATCTTCCTTATATTCCCCTGACATCTTTCGCATAGGCTTATTGACGCCTAATGTGACGCAGCTATTGTTAATCGGCTTAGAAATAATAGTACTATTTCTTCGTGGGGTTCTCTTTTCAAAAAGTCTTATTGTTCATTAATTCTCTCCAGTGCACTTATAGACCGGCTATATATAGACTCCTCGTTAGCGTTCATTCTTTCCAAGCCTATATCACTCATCAGCACTGTCTTCTCTTTGCACAAATGCAATTCAACGATTTGTTCCACAATGGGAAAGACGTGAAGGAGAAGAAGGGAAGGTGGGGGTGGTAGGGGGAGGGAGGGGGAGGGGGGAAGAGATTAAGGGACGTCTGATCACCAAACAACTTCATCAATTTATATGCTGATTCAGATGAACAGTATGCATGAATCAAACCTCTTTATTATTACGGATGTGTTTTTGTTGTTAAAAGAAGTTTATAAGGCAATAATGATATACGCTAACAGCTGAAAGACTATCCTCACTCTTTCTTCAAGTCATCGTTATTCATTAGCCATGATGATGTTCTGGTATAACTGTTTCTTCTAGATAATTATGAGCTCTTTAAAATACATCACTATTTATGTGATGATGAATTCAACGCCTTGAAGAAAATTGCCATAAATAGAAGTGATGAATAGCGCAATTCTGCTTTCATGTTATAAGTGATAGAAATGTATTCACGAACTGGGATGAATTGATTAATAGCAAAGTGCATTCAAATTACAGCAATGTTGAGACCGCTTAGAGCATTCAGTGATAGGAAAGGAAAGGTGTTGTGTAACAAGAAAGAATGAGGAGCGTAAAGAAGATGCAGTAATATAAGATTTTGCGAACTATAGATGAATATAGCCTTCTCAAACCAATCGCCCTTTCGGTCGCTATTGCGTTGCTAAGTTGTTGTTGTTTGTTTGTTTATTTATTTTTTTAAGACTATCTGCATTCACTTTTCTCTACGTATTGATTTCGATGGTGCACTGTTCCAGATATTTAAGATTTCGAGAGGGTTGTCATAATCCAGCTTCCTCCTCTCCCCCTTCCCCTCCGCTGTCCTCCTACGGTGACGCTTCTACGTCGCATTATGTGTCTCGAGGCTGTTGCATAATGAGAGGGCAATTTTTCTAAAGCCGATCGCTCCCTTTCTGATGCACGTATATATAATAAATGGCGGCATGAACTGGTGACCGGCTGTTAGCGGTGAAAATGTTGATGAGTCAAAAATTTTGACCAAAATTGGCGACACACGAAAGTTCTTCGAAACATTTGTGACGGAAACGCGTGCTGATTGAGATTGCAGGTTTCGTTTGACGGCTGGGATGAGGGGTCAGTGAAAGATCCAGCTGCTGCTGCTGGACACATCCCTAAATGTGCACATATACAGGACTTTATGAGGACAAAGAGAGCAGAGCACTGATTGCATATAGGGAGGGCGTGCTGAGATAGCGAAGAATAGCGTATGGGTTTGTTGCTGGTGTGCGGCAGTCCGTCGAACCCCGAACCAGCACCGCCCAGACCGATAAACGAACACGATTGAGTGGTGCGATGCTGGTCGTCGCTGCATACGCTGAGTGCGCTCGTTGCTTTTAAGAAAGGCTAGTGCTCCACCGGAAAGCATTCGCATAATCACTACACCCATTTTGCCTGTGGCAATTTGTGCATATTATACCTCATCGGCTTTCTTTCCACTGCATTCGATCGATTCGTTATCTATCTATTCATTTATTCATTCAACTATTCAATTTATTTCGTAATGGAAAGTGAATCGACCTCTTCGATTATACGTATGGCCGATATTTTACAACCGATTCCCGATAATACGATTCGACTATCCGAGCAGGTTCACATCACTGAAGGCCGAATCCCATTAACTGTATGTTAGTTGCGCAACATTTCTATTGCTATCGCAGTAGTGTTTATTTCTAGTGGCAACATTATTTGTGCTGCGAGAGAGATTCTTCACATATGTTCAATTGATGTGCCTTTGACGCATTGAGTTTTGTGTGTGTATGTGTGTGTGTGTGTGTCTTTGATGCGGTGAACAATCGATTTCATTTGATCGATATGTACTTATATGTAACACCATTTCAATCCTCTTTCTTATAATTGTTCTTATTGTAATAGTGAGTGAGTGAGTTGATATAATTCGAATAGAACAACTAAACAACACCTGTTAGCGATTTGTTAAGGTAGACTTCTTGAAGTTGCCAAATCATTGTACTCATCCGACATTGTTATATATCTTCGGTGTAGGCTAGGATCCATTATTTAACGTTATACAATAGCAGCCGGCAGTTAGCAGTTATACTTTATCGGTACATTTCCTAATGTTTCCTACCGGACCTTCTCGCAACAAATAAGTTCCCTCATTTCCAAAATATATCGCTAAGAAATAGAGGATGAGAATGGGGGAATTCGAGATTTAATGGATGATAGAAAACTTGCCAAAGATCAACCTTAACGGAATAATACAATGAATGAGGTGATGGTGTAATTTTGGCGGAACTTGAAAGATAAAAACCCTATGAATCACTGTCTCCTTGAGACATTAAACAACTCCTCGAAAATTTCAACTTTATTAAATGGAGTAAAAATTTCCTTTGTAATGCCCTAATCAAACGGATCAACTAGGAAAATTCAACGCCTCTAAGCAACATATAAAATTCATTGCAATAATTTCAATAAATTTGCCGAACCTCACTTCAAATCGATTCAAGAAATCCTCAGCAGTATTTACACTGAGATTGCTAACACTGAATGCGACACAATATTGCAGAATACACAAAAATGATGGATAAAGTTGAGAAAAATAAATGGGCTGTCGATTCGGTGTTGACTTATTTTTATTAAATGGGCTGTCGATTCGGTGTTGACTTATTTTTATGGGAACTGTTAATTTCGATTGACGATATGAGCAAATAGAAAATGCGTTCATCGATAGATATTCAAATACGTTGGTTGGTGGGGGACAGCGATCGGAAAAGGCAAACAACGCAAACGACACGAATGTTTGTGCTCTATATTGCCAATAATGGTTGTGTATTGGTTTGCATCCGTCCGGTTTTGTTTGTCCCACATTTCACTTGTGAAAAACGTCGTCGATTTCAATCTTTTTTTTTTGCAAAAAATGCATCTATGCAATGCAAAATACAACATAAATCTAAAAACGATATATTGCAGTAGTCCATTGCATATTTCACTCGCATTATATTAATCACTCTTGTATAAAAATTTTCCCTATCTTTATTTTTTCATTTGCTAATTTTTGCAATGCGCATTATTTATTTATTTCAATCAACAGAGCATTCATTACTGCTCATCAGCTTTGTTTTGGAGGTGTTTAATCATAAGCCAGCCGCGCGTTATTGCAACTTTGATGTCCAATCGTACCTATTCTGTACATATACTTGACTATCTATTTGCCAATTTTAACTCGAAAACAACCGAAATTAGTTCAATAAAATCTAACTATCATGATATAAGTCTTCAAATGGATGGCCACCTATATCATCTTTGACGTTGATTTATTTATTTCAACATGAATTTTACAGTTATTTAGAAGTGCCGAAAAATTTGCATACAAACAATTTCTTTCATTGCACCTAAATGCTGCTATGAAATATTGCTTGATATATTATGAAAATTATTATTTAAGTAAGCGGAATATAAAGACATACATCGTGGCAGCTTCTTTGACGTTTGTGTCCGTCTGTTTTACTTCTTTTAGATTTCACTTTTCTATTACATTTAGTTATTTTTATCTTGAGATACATTCAAGCAAAAATCGCATTTGCGAATCGTTTGAACGCGTTTAATTTCTCTTGCGAGGCGACGTTTATCTATCGAAATGCTATGCAAATTTTCTAGGTTAATGCGTATATTTATTCAAATCCATCGCATTCACTTTCATCGATTAGTTCACCTTTCTTTGTGGGCATTGATATTTCCGGAGCGATCAAAGAGATCAAAGAATGCTTCATTTCCGGGGCACTGGAATTATAGCCAGCTTCTAATTGTCAACCGTTTTATAGTAAAATTCAATTACGGTGCCTAATTTATGTTGTTATTCATTTGTATTCGGTTATATCCACGCATTCTTAAACTTGTTCACCTACAAAACGATTTCTTTCGCCTGCGCACGCATGCAGACATTTTACACCACGTGACACACTTTTTTCGATGTGCTTGTCTATGTCTACGTTTTTTTGATGAATGCGACTCGAATGCGTTGATTTGTATATTTCAGGCGACATGTGGATATCACGTGTACATTTCTTTTTCAACAAATTTCCCAAAATTTTTTTTTCCATCAAATAATCTCCTTGTCCTTTGTCAATGAAAAGTTCTGCTCGGTTTAATCTATAGACAACTTTGTGTGGAGCAAACGAATATTTCGCACAAATTATATGCGAAATATTTGAGGCGTAAAACTGCCGGAAACGTGAAACATTAAACATTCTTTTTATGACGTTCGCGTTTCTTTTATTGGTTTAAGGAGTACTTTTTGCTCGCCGAAGTACAATGCTCAATAAGCAGTTCATTCACATTGAGAACCTCTGATAACAATTCCGTCGTGATCCTATTTTCATTAACACTGCATAGAGAGGATAACGGGAAATTTTTTACCGTTTGGATGGGCGGTTACTCCCACTGTTCTTAAATGTGCCCATTGGGAAAGATTTCTGCAAGATTCCGGGATTTTAAAGGTGAGCTGTGCAATTCAGAGCTTAGAAGAACAGTAGAAAAGAATTGAAAGCGGTAGAATTGTTCAGCAATTGGAAATCCAAGGGTAGAATTCGAAAGGAAACATTTAAAAATGTAAAGCTTTCCGCACCTTTGATCTTCATCTTTCATAATTTTCCCTCAAAACTGATCCACACTTAATTTTATGCAAATTTTGCGGATTTAGATGAGGTTTGACCCTCATCCATAGTGAGGCATCTAATGTGATGCATTTGAGAAGCATATTTCGAACGTTTCACTCCGAAATGATTGGTAGTGAAAACATATTTTTGCACTTATAGTATTTAACGAACACTGTGAATCTAGGGTGTTGATCTTACACGCTATGTTCACGACAAGCATTTTTGATTAGCCAATTATAACAGATGTCCGACCTAATAAAGAAACGTGCTATTATAACATATTTCGATGTTATCTGCTGTGTTATAAGTTGCTAATAACTCGAAGATGTACTATTTTCATAAGCACGTTGTGTTACTCATTCATTCGGAAAACCCCTTTTTTTTAGAAACATTTGTGTTCATATTAAACGCTCATCGCTGATTTTGACTGAAGTCTCAGGTTTTTATTTTAATGAGTCAGCGAGAAAAATTTTGAGCTTATTCATTAATGAGTCATGAATAGTGCTGCCTTCCTCTAATACAGTGACATCAATTGTTCAATAAATTGTATGAGTAAACCTCAGCTCGTTTCGAATAAATTAAAAAAAAAACAAAAAAAAAACTTCTCTAATAAAACTCAAGTTCAAATCGCTTTAAATGAAGAAAAAACCAAATCTCTAAATTTTCAAAATTGGACTTTCAAAACGTCAATTTGAGATTAGAACTCGAAAGCCGACTAATAGATCTTTTAAAATATACACAAATATGACCCGAGTATTTTCAGTTAATTCTTATTTCAATTTTTTTGCCTTTTTTTTCGCTTAATGGAGTAGCATTACGCTTATGACTTTGCTAGGTTCTTTTTTTTGGAGGGTTCACGCGTTATTCTGTGCGTTCTCCTCAAATTTGAATCACCTTTAATAAATGAAATTCACTGATATAGAAAACGGAATAGAATAAGAAAATGGATGTGTAGTGAGTTGTTGCTGCTTCAAGTTGTTTTGATTTTGAAAAAGAACAAAAAAAAATGCGTCAATCATCAACGTTAAAGCATATGAATCATATTTGCATAGCGATTCATATCTAATAGCAATAACAAAGCGTCAATCTCGTTAATTGATTGTATCTCTCTTTTCCATTGTTGTTGTCTTTAACTATCTTCCACCCTTTATTGCTCTCTTATATTTCCAAATTAATAAAGGAAACCTATATAATATAACATAAAAGTTGTATATATTTCAAGTTTTCTAAAACAAAACTTGCAACACAATAATATAACACAAGAGTTATTTCTCGTTATATTTTCGAAAGAGATAATTTCAAATCATTATGCATATTTCGACAATGGACCGCTATGCGCTTCTGTGAAGCAAATGAAGCTAAAGCATTAATCTTTCTCGTTATAAAAATAGAATATATGTTATACAGGAAGAATAATGCAGCATAGTGTTATAACAAATCATGTTGCTAAATATGACTTCTTTCCATTCTCTAATCATTTCCATGATTTCACAAGCATACTAACTTGTAGGGAAGTGTTAACATGCCCACATTGTTCTTTTATTTCATTTAAGTAGAATTTTCAATTCATTTTGAAAGGTTTATTAAATTAATACATAACACATATGCAAATTTCGATTTCTATACTTCATCAGCAATTCTTCGTTCTCTTAGTTGCCGCTCATTGAGATGAAAGATGCAAACAATTTTAAAGCACTAGTCGTGATTGATAATTGATTTTTCACTTCATAAACGAATACTGACATATTTTTGATTATTCATTCCTTTGTGTCAACTTTTTTTAAATGTATATTTTGTTCCCTTGAATGGCTCTTATGAGTGTCATATTTCAAACGTCGTTGGATATATCAAGCAATGCCTATATGTTAATAGCAAACAGCCAGAAAATCCACTCCAATTAGCGTATTTGTCCTGTTCATTTCTGAATATTATAATAATTAAAAATAACGCTGTAAATTCCCGATGAGAAAGAGGTGAATGCATTTAAGTGTTGTAGAGCATAGTTGTTGAAAGTGGACATTGAAATAAGAGCAGCGGTTGTATTGTATTGTTGTCAGGATCGAAAACTTCATACATGATCAGCAAAATTTACTGAGCTCGTCGATAAGTGCTCTAGCCATGAAAACCTTCATTTAAACCTTCACTAGGCTTGTTCGATTAACATTTGAAAAAAAACCGCTAAACTATCGACAAATTCATCATAGGAATTATTGTCTAAGCTCATAATGCCTTATATCATAGAGAAAGCGGCGAAGAATATTGTGCGAATGTTGTAAGCGAAAGAGATAGCTGTGGAGAAGATGTCCAAAAAATCTTTTTACTGCCTCAAAAAATAACCTCTAGACCACTTCAATCTTTCAGCAATTATTTATCTCTCTTCAGCATTACATCTAAACAAACCCTCTTCGACAATATTTGCTTGTCAAGATGGTGTTATAAGTTGGGGCTTATGATATGAAAAAAAAAGAATTCTGTACACATAGATGTTGGGAGAGAAAAAAAAATAGCGTTTCATTTTTCGCTTGCGAAACGATTTAACTTTGAATTTTTGGGAATTTTTATTTACACAACACCTCGACTAGATTGTGCAATTTTTGGCGATTTTCTTGAGGGAGTGAAAATATTCTCCCTAGACAAGGTTATCTTCATCAAAAATTATTCAAAATTTGAAAGATGTATGGAAGTTTAAAAATAAAAACATAGCAAAAAATTCAACGGACAATTTACGGCTGCATCTGAAAAAAAGCCCAAGTCTACTCTCATTTAGAATTGAAACGATAACAATAAAAGGAATAGGAATAAAATAATGAAATAAATAATCTAATGGTTTCATGAAAACCTTATAGCAATGAATGAGATACTTAAATCGATATATTCCATAGAATTAAACTCTCTTACGTTGCAAGAAATGAAGCAATAATAAAAAAAAGTCTCATCTGATGGCTTTACTCTCACCATTTTAGTTGAAATAACTTCAGCCTTTCCAATGCGTTATATGAAAATGGGAACCATTTATCGATGAAAGCAGCGAAAGCATTTTCAAGTAAAGGGTCCCTTTCACTATATCGCTGACTAATTTAATGTAAGCAAGAGCCAAAATCCCCCATGCGGTTAAGCAAATTTTCTTCCTGCAGAGACGTCATATTAGTGCGCGCATGTTGTTGATGTCTGTCTGTGTGCTCATCTGTTTCATTCATCCGGTACTACTAATTTGAAAGCCAAATAAGCATGAGTTGTATGTTTTTTGGCGAGGAACCTACACTATAGGTTAGCCTCATATAGAATGTTTCACAATGATCAACTATGACTTGTCAACTATGAAAGCAGCCAGAGATATTTAAAGGTGCATGCATTTCGCACTAAACATATTTCCATTCTATATCCACAGACTCGCAAAGAAACGAATCTTTAGTGAAAAATTTCAACAAGTAGCTAGTTCATTGAAAATGTGAAGTTTTTTTGCGCATTTTAGCCGTGGCTATTGAATTGTGAAGCGAAGTGAACAACATGAATTAAATACAAAACGTGCATATCGCGCCGTCAGCTTTACTACTTCTCCACTAGCTGATTCAATCAAAATATTATCAGCCAGATTTAGCACATAGGTTGAATTGTTTATGAGCGCTCTTCAGCTTTATCAAAAGCCAATTCATTGTGGACTAAGCGACGAAGATGTGCACAATTATAGAAAAAAATTTGCATATTTCCTATGCTATTGAAAGAGTGCGAAGATATTCTCGTAGAAGCTGATATGTTTATTTTTGGTTTATTGCTCTCACGGCATATTTTTTGATGATCAAATATTAGAAACAAAGTTTTTTTTTTAAATCATACGCTAGCAATAATAGATGTAATGTGTGATTTTATATGTGGTGACAACTCATTGCATTCCAATTATTTATGAATGTTGAAATTTTTTTCTACTTATTTATTGTTTGATTTCCTTATCGCATATAAATTGAAAACTTCAACACTGAACATTCCTTTGGAAAAAAAAGAGTTGACCCAAAGAAGAGAGAGAAGTGAGAAGCAGGAATCGAATGATGTCGAATGTTTGAATTTCGACTCATCGTATACTGAGTTCGCTTTATTTGAAACATGATCTCATAGAAGTAATTCTTTACTTCTCAATTACCACTATGAAAAAAAAATTTTTTTTTGCTATCCAAACTATCGTTCACCTTTGCTTATCGACATTTTTCGTGAACATCTTTCAAAAAAACGACATCATCAGTAGAATATGGCGGAAATGTCGTAGCGATTGAAATTAATAGAACTCCAAAACGATTGCATACTACATTTTTTTCGATTATTTGCACTCATCGTTGTTCTAGAATAAAGTCTATCAATTTTTTTCTTCATTTTCTATGTGTATCTCTTTTTATGAAGTTCATTTATCATCATTTCCAATGAGTAATCCTCTCTGGAATGTTGCATTCAATTATTAGAAATTGATCAAATATTTTTTTGTTCACTTTTCTCTAGAAAGTTTAATTACATTAATTGGAAAGTGGGATACAATAAGAAGAGATCATATTACCTATCGAGCAAAAACAATATTTATTTTTCAACACAATTGAGTGCTCAATCATTCTTCACATGCCCGATACCCTTTGAGTCGCTTGAGGCCGATCGACATACAAACATATATAAGCAGCAATTCCTTTTGTTCACATGAGCTTGTCAAAGAAAGCATTCAACCGGCTTCGATAACTTCAGCAAACACGTATAGACAACAATTGCAATTGAGCATTCATTCAATGAAAAAAGCTTTTTCAATGTTGAATATAGCACTGAAAATTACAAATAAAATACTCTGTTTTTTGATGACATTTCGAAACTTGTTTGGAACTAAATTACTTTAGAAGTGAATCGAACGATCGTTATTCAGTTTAGATATCATCTCATAGTTCATCGTTAATAGCGTTCGTGAAAGTTTTTTTTTGCTCGAAATTCACCACTTTTCCACCTATAAACGACACAAAAGAGATCTTAAATTGGTCGATTGCTGTCGAATATTATTCCAGTTCCACAAAGGTGATTTTTTTTGCGCTGATTGTGGACATACTACGAAGAGAGAATAAATTTCAAAGTGCTCTTTATATTACTTACCATTCACAGCTTTCGTAACAATGTACATTCAATTCAAACGATTGAACATTATTGAATTTCAAAGAAACACCTCCTGAACAATTCATTGCTGCTGCCTTAAAAAAGAAAAATCTTTTAGCAACTTTCATCGGTTTCATTCCATCCGATATAATTTTAAAAATCTCACGAGATTCCTCTATAAATTGATTGAACACTGCAGCGATTGTCCAAAAAAACCTCACAAAAAATAAATAAATGAATAAGTGAAATAAATAAATAAATAAATAAATAAAATAAAACAATAAATAAATAAATAAATAAATAAATAAAATAAAACAAGTGCGATGCAAAAAAATGAAGTAACTGCTATATAAACGATGTTCGCTGAATGTACGTGCAAAAAACATTTGTCTAAGGGTGCATCAGCGCTTGCCACAATCTTCTAAACAGCCATCTTTATCGAATTCTTATTTAGTCGGACGGTGTTGCTTTTAACGGAATTGTCACCAAATCCAGAAAATTTCGGTCTTTTCATAACGTTTTGTATTTTTGTGGCCATCAAAAATAACGAAAAAGATTGAATCTATTTGAAAGGTGACAAGGTGGAATTTAATAAGTAATTTCTTAGGCGAAAATTGCCAATATTAGCCCAGATTTGAAGTATTTCCATCGTGGGCGGTTCATCTGTCAGGCCTAAGTTCAGTTTTTTCTTTCAAAAAGATTCCCCAAATTTTTTTATCCCTCGAAACAACATTGCCGCATGATTGTTGTCCTTGCTCATTGAATGTGATGAACTATTAGCTCAATTGTGGTAAAAAATATAAGCATTTTCATGAACTTAGAGTGGGGCATGTAACCGTGATGAACTCAATGTTTTCTGCTCCATCTTCGTTAGGAAATCATAATCAAATTGATTAACATGCCCTTTTATGATTCACGGTTCTCGTTAAGAATAAAAAATTACCATGAAAGGAGATGAATCTTCAGATATTTCAAATCCATCGTTAACCTGGCAAAAAAACGAGGAGTAATCAAGGAGTAGCATTTGAGGTGTCTCTCTATCATTGACAGCACCGCCCAAATAAATTCAGGGCTGCGCGTAAGAGTTGTGCGGAAGGTGGTAGGCAATCATTAGTGCATGGGAGCGATATATATATATATATATATATATATANGAGGTGATTTTTGGTGACGAACTAATAAAGGAGTTATGGACAAATGGCAAGAAGAATGCAAAACGTCAAAGCTAATGACGAGATCGCAAAACTTCGACGCAAGCAACAAGGAACAATGAGAATCGAGTTGAAATAGAAAAAAAAACAACAAACGAAAAAGTGATGACGAGTAACGCAAACCCTCTACGCTTACACACGACCGCAACGCCGCTTTAGTTAGACAATGTAGTCGCTACAGCCGGAGGTCAACTTAGATCGTTCTGCGAGTCACCGCATTGAGACACAGTTTGATTTATTGTCTGCAGCAGCTAAGTAACTCGTATCTTCGCGACAGGAATAAAGATTACCCATTCTTCTCTCTTCACGATTACACCCCTCTTATCTGCAAATCTAACATCTATTCAATATACAGAATGAGAGAGTAAAAGAGGGAAGAACTAGGAGAGGAAGGGAGTAGAAGTGTTACCAATGTACTTGTTAATATTCCAAGTTTTAGAGAAATAGAAAATTTTTTATGAGGAAAATTTCATTAATCCGATAGAAAAAAAAAGAGTTTTCCATATATATTAGAAAAAAATTCCTCACAGAAAAATTACAGAAAATTTTCTCATCTTACAGAAAAGTTACAAAAAATATAAGCTCTTTAACAATCCGAGGGAAAAGCACTTTAATAATATAGAATTCTCGCTGCTTAGAATGATAGAGAAAATTTTCACCTCTCTTATTTGGTTTAGGTTATTGCCCATTGCAAACACCTCATAATCACTAATGGAACCAAATTTTTCTCTAAGTGAAGCAAAAAATCCCAGAGATTCTATAGGGAAATATCGTGAAGAATTCAAGAAATGCTCAACTGTAATTGTTGAAAGTTAATCGAATAAAAGATTGCTAGAACAAATTATGATAAACTAACAAGGTCATGTGCTGTTTAGAAAATCGATCGATATATGAGAATAGCGAATGTGTTTTCCTATAAAAATAATTACCAACGCTTTTTCACATTTACTTCATCGGCTTATTCTTGTAGGAAGTGGATGAAAGAGTAAACTGAAGTGTGAGGTGCAATAAACCTGTTTGTATAATAATTTCCTCCTGTCATCTATGTATACGTGCATCTATGTGCCAATCTGTACGCCTTTTTTTGCGCATTGAACGCTTGCATACGTGCATTCTTCCGGTTGCGACACTCCTAACTACCTCACCAACTGAATTTGCGCATTAACTTCCCGCATTTCATCGAATTTTGCTATCCATTCAGCATCAAGATTTAAATGCTTCGTAGGATGCACGTATACTTTTAGCAATAGTTCAGTCAGTTGCTTCATCGGTTTTTATAGGTAGCCAGTAACGTGAACATGCTAACAAATGTGAAAGCACATCAGAGGACTTGACATAAGGTACAGTTTTGCATTTGGCTCACTTGACCAATCATCATTACAAATTATCAAGTAAAAATAAAATTACAGAATAAAGCCTCCATATTCTGACATCCAACTGCATTTGCAGATTATCCATAAAAGAATTGTTTTCTTTCATCCGACCAATGTACACTAAAAAGATATTCGAAAAATGTGCAAAGTATTGGTAACTTTAAACGCCTATAGCTGCTCTAGATATTAGTGAGTTGAACTTAGCAAAAAAAAATGTATGGAAGTCTCCCATACTCTACGAAATACTCCGGGAAGGTTCTTAACTATTAGTTGAAGAGATGAAGCTATGACACAGGCAGACATACAAATATATGCATGTGGATAACAGACCCGTGCTGTTACCTTGCGGTTCGCAAGTGCAAATATGTCCAGAGTGCAGATAATGAAAAAATAAACTAAAAATTTCTTGTACTGGGAAAGTGACGATTTCTCCTCTTTTCGCGTCGTCTGTAACGATTTATTTATTTATTTATTCATTTACTTATTTTTTGCATTTTGCTTCGATCGCTTATGGCTAAAATCACTCAGATTTCAAAGGATTTCTAAAGGCATTAGAAAACGTGGGTAAGCTTCAGATAAAGATGAAACTTGCAAAAAGAGATGACATCACGATTTCATTCTAGTTACTTTTTAGTTGCGCTTCTGGATGAATAGATTTGATCCGTAAAAAATAGATCGTAGAGTAGAACTGGTTTGCTCAATTAGGTACCTCAAAAATTTGCAGCAATTAGCTACCTTAATCACTCACTTGTAAGTTTTTTTAAAATCTACTGAGTAATGAAACATATCGAACCGATTTGTTTGAAAGGAATGGGCAAAAGGACGCAGGATACATAAAATGTTCGTCTATTTAAAGATATTTGCGGCAGCTGGATATCGATGTTTTGCTATTGATCTGCCTGGATGTGGACGAACAGGTGGACCTGCGGTTCCCGATTGTGAAAAGCCCGAAGTTCTTTCACTTATTATCAGAAGGCTTGATTTAGAAGTGGTCAGTTTTAATGTTTTTATTCGATTGGCTTCAATAGATTGTAAGAATTGAAAGAATGATTGTGCAAAATTTGTCATTTATGTAAAGAGGACAAGAGAAAGAAATAAATAAAAATCGGCGATTCGCTTTATTCTGATGAAAACGAGAAAATTTCGCTCATTCGATTAGTCATTTTACGTATAAAGCGTTGTTGCCTCACACAACTGACAGCTATATTCGGCAAATCATGAACATTATTATTGAGTAGAAAGTGAAAATGCATAGAATTCATTTTAGATTAGCCTCTTTCAACATTTATAAGTCCTTTCTGCCTGCACAATTATTCACTCGAATATAGCCTATTTTCGCATAGTGTATGAGCAAAAATCTTTCCCTTCTTATTAGTCTCTTTCTAAGGTGAGCCTCTTGCTTTAAAGATTATCTCTCCATGTAGAGGATAACGCATATGCTTTGCATTTTTTCCCGTTTATTTCGCAAATCTGCGAGCAGCTTTAATCTTTTCCAGCGCCTCACGGCAACATTATGCCTTGAAGATACAGCTCTTGGTTTTGAAATACCGTAAATCAGGAAGCCTATTGAGAGGAAGTACTGTATATAAAAGTATCGGCATTCATAAGCATTTATGCAATGTGTAATTCGCATTGAAATCGCTCACTATACTCAAGAAATGTAGTGCACTTTAGAAAAGTTCGTTTATGGTTTAAACTAACTTTAGATAATCGCTTCAGGTGATGGTCGTAGGGCACAGTATGGCTGGCCAATATATTGTACCCCTTCTTGGAACCGATAGGATTGTATGTGTAGTAGCGATTGCATTATCAAATACAAATATGCTCGATGAAAGTGCTTCACACATCGGAACACCGGTGTTGGTTGTTTGGGGTGAAAGAGATACAAGTCTAGGACCAAGTTCTGCGAGCAATCTCAAACGATTACCCAACGCAAGGTTAGCATTTACGTCCGATCTTCGTTTGATAATAAATGAACATCGCGTCCACTAATTATGTGATATATAATGTTATGATATGTTGAAGTTTTACTTCCTGAATGATAAATTTCTATAAAATTTTGCATAAAAGCAACAGTACCGACATCTTGTCTCCTCGTCAATGTTTCTGATGGTTGTGACATAACGAAATCAGTGCAAACAAATTATCGGCTTGCACTGGAGCTTAACAGCAATTTCCATGCTTCAGTAACTTAACGTGAACGACGGCAACCTATATTTCGTATGGAAGGGATGAAAGTTTCCGAGAAGCAGAATGACCGAGGTGATGAGAAGAGAAGATATTAGTACATGGCTTGCATGAGTCTTAGAAGTTAGTCAGTGATTGATGACGAGTGAAAACATACCACTAGGCAGGATCCACATCCTCTACCTCCTCGTTAACATCTAAGTTTGGGATAGACTAAACTTGCTTTATCCTAAGACGTTATATCCCAGAATTGTAAAGTTTTTCTAGTTGTTTAAAATAGGCGGTATTTCGTAGAATTTGAGGGTCTTACTAGAAAACAACGTAGATCACTTCATCTGATTTAATTTGACAAAGGTTCGTTTAATCAGCATTTGTCCTTTCTCTTATTGAGTTTCTGTTATTTCATATAAGTGGTGAAATATTTCAATCTCACTCATCTTTGATCAACTGCCAACAATGAACGAAATGTTCTAAATAAAATATATATGTTTCAAGTACACTGAATGCTCTTATAAATTTCTAATAAAAGATGCACTTTTGCAAGTCTGTTTAATGGTGAATGAAAATCTCATCGATTGGAAAATACATGCAGATTTTTACGCACCTTTAACTAACCCTTACTTCTTTCAAACTACCTCTAAAAAGTTGTGAATCAAGGAAGAAAATTGAGGAAAATTTATATTGCAGTTATATCCGCTAAATTTCATAGCTTCAATGATCAAAAGAATTACTGAAAAAATATGAATTCATAAAGTGATCACCACTTGTGATCACTCATGTAATCTTGTAATCGTCTTAAAATATGTCGATACTCTTATGAATACGTGAAGCTAAATTTTATTTATGCACAATTCCATAAGGCTCAAGCTTGATTTATTGCTGTTTTGCAATGGAGAAAGCGCAATTTTTTCAGCCCTTCATTCGAAATTTCGTGGGCGGGGAGGAGGGGAGGGGGAATTTTGGGCTACTCTATATTTCCGGTTCCTTTCGCATTGTTTTGCCGCACCATTTTCCTTTATTACAACAATGATCGTACGTATTTCCGATGAATCGAACATGCGCACAAAAATAGATTTGATGAGAAGAAACATAGAATTTCTATCTCTCGTTAATTTTCTTTTTTTTTTAATAATTCTCTCATCCTCACAGGTAAATATTTTCTTTATATTGCAGGTTATTGAAGATATCCTCAGGTAGTCATGCATGCTACCTCAGCAATCCGAGTATTTTTCAGTCAGCGTGCCTCAACTTTTTCGATTTGGTTCGGCATTATTCAACGCTTTGAATACACTAAATCACTCATCATTGCTGTTGTTCTTGTGTATATTCCAAATAAAAAGTTGCTCTTAACATCATCAATCATTTGCTTCCATTTCTAGCTTTATTCTACTTTATTGTTGTTTTATTCCCTTTACAAGAAAAAACTCATTTAAACACATATTTTCCTTACGAATTTTCGTGCGTTTTCATGCAGAGTATTGCGGCATTACGTACGGAATGACTAATAAATTTGCATCTGCGGTGTATGTGTGCGTATATTTGTGTGTTTGTTTGTCTGTCGGTTTGCTTGCAGCCGATAGAAACAATATTAATGAAATCTGATTGCTCTAATCAACACTTTACAATGACGTTATAGTCGAAGTGATCATCGACCTCAACTCTTATTGATAAAATATATGATCCATTGTTAAATACTGACAACAAGTGAATTTTGGTTGCACATTCACAAAATCGATTGCTTCCATTGAAGATTACATTGTTCGCTATGTTGCTATTGTTTTGTACGTTTGCATAACAGATTGACATGTAGGATTGAAAGGGACAAAAGTAAACCTTCCTATATATTTGGAACGATTCATTAGAATAGGTGAACAGCTAAAGGGATTTCGTTTTGTTATAGTAATTTATCGAAAAGTGGAGTCGGTTTGCATGAAGTATGCTCCGAATGTCACTATACCTCTACAAATCGAGGATCTCAATTAATACATTAGCTGCAACAATGCGGCCGATCAGTGATCGAAACATCAGAATGCGTTGAATTCAATGTTTACTTCGTCTCCGAAATGATGCCTCACTAAATTTATTCCGATATGTTCCGTTCTTCATTCCCAGCACTCCTCCCTGCCCGCCATATAATTCATACAACCCCACAAACATTCTCTATCAACTTCTGTCAAGGGCATTCCAGCTGTTCATTTTGACTGCATCAAACATCGAGATGTTCTCGGTGACCTGAACAATCACTGTACAGTTACTTTAGCTAAGGATGAATTCGATGAATTTCCACTTGCTTTGCTCACAGTTTTACTTGCAGAGACTCTCTCGTTCATATAATCCAGTGCTATTTGTGTCATATGTTAGGCGTTTATTTGATTGCGTTAATCCTATTTTGCTTATATCGATCTAACAGTTCATTCCACCGCAGCTCAAAGCCAACGTAAATGTTCTCATAAAACTTCATAGAAAACCACTTTTGACAAAGTTACAAGAAAACAAATTCATCAATAAAGCTATGAACTTGTGGCTTTCTCATCAGTCCTCTCTTATTTCCATAGAAAATATTTCGGCGTTTCAGCGTTCGCTCAATCTGCTCCTTACTGCTTTCTCTCTACTACGTCGGCTAACTTAATCTTTTACTGCTTGCCCCAACCCCCACTTCTCAAATTTTAAGTCTATGTTCCTAATCTCAACTTTCTCGTCCTTTCATCTTGTTTCCTCCTCGTATTTGTTGAAGCGTCTCATACTGTATCAACAGTTTCTGCATACGTTCTGTGCCATTTTCTCGTATATCTGAGAATTTTCTATGAAAACGCCCTATGTGGTTTGTTCATTTAATTTAAATGGAAAACGATGGCAGAAAACTTTTATGGTGATTGCAATCAAGCCATCAATGACGTACCAAAAAATAATCACCATTAACAACGTGTCGAAAACCTTCAATTACCGATTTAATCTTGAAGAAAAGCACACTTGCACACTCGCCTACTTGGTTGGCATATTTTATTGGCAGTGTTTTGCCGCTATCCATTTAATATTCCCGTCGAATATGCTGAGGACGGATGGTTGTGGGCATAGGTGAGCGAAGGATACGATTTTAGCTTCCTTCCATCGTCCTCAAGCCACTGATTCGTTTATACGGAACTCTCAAAGAAAAATTGAAGCTTTTTGATGGAAATGCTGAGAGAATTCTCTCAAGATTTTCGCATTTTTCGACAGTTGCTTCATTCGATGAGTAATATTATTAGCCACCAGCATAGCACAGTAAAGATCAGTTTTTTAAGACTGTGGATTTTCGCAAAAACATATTTGTGGCAAACTTATATATTTTCTAGCAATGAAATCCACTCTCGGAAATGAGCCGCTAAAGTTCATTCTCTCATGTCCTCTCTTATTCATTAAATTCGCATTTGCAAACATCATTCTATACTAAAGCATAAGAAAAAATTATTTCAGTGGCAAATCGTTCTGCTGTGGGCGTTTTGGGTAAATCCTGAGTGAGTACGGCGACTGTCTGAACCGTAGGACGCAATTGATATGCGAGCGTGAAAGCTGTAGAAAGGATCACTGACGGCAAAGAATACTTACTGCATATTAATTTAGTGACAAAATTACTACGAACTTCTCTCACCGAAACAATCTTTTTCTTCAAAAATGTCTCACCGTTGCCGATGAAAAAACTTCAATGATCGATACGACACGACACGACAATGATCAAAATGAGTTAAAGGTCATAACGAAGTACTTCAAAAACAGGTCTCGTATACCAAAGACATTTTCAATCAGGGAAACGATGGATTAAGCGTTTCATTTATCCGTTTATTTGTCAACCATCCCTGCCTCCCGTCCCCTTCCTCCTCGGCATTTCGGTGTTCCATCTAAAAGAAGCGATTTTTTTTTGTCACATTGATGATATCACTAGTGAATACGATGTGATAGAAGTGTCGTGTAAATTGAGCGCTGATGATGGAAATCCGTTTCGATGATTTTCTGCTTGACGAAATGTTCAGTCCGAATTTATTGATGTCATTCAGTTGAAAATCCCCAAGTGGAAAGCATAGATTTTCTTTGAGAAACTCATTGAAGCATATTGCAGTCGAGTGCCTTCAGATTTTTAATCATGAGAGTATCGTTCATGAGGAATTTATTGACAACAACGATGTTCAATAAATTCTGTTTCTTCTGTTTGAATACTTCACCTTCTGCAACATATCCAGCGCATTCTCAATTGAAACATATCGTTAAACTTTTGCTCTAGTTATGATAGGAAGGGAAGAAGAACAAGGTTTGGGGGAACTGAAGGGAAAACCCGCGATGAGTCTCATCAGCAGGTGAGATGGATGTTATGAAAAATTATATNCGATCGTTGCAAGGAAAAGCGATGAACCATTCCTACAAGTCATCGACTCAGAAATAAGAAACGCGATCAAAAGCATGAAAAACGGGAAGGCGCCAGGTATCGATGGATTAACCGGCGAAATGCTGAAACTCGGGAAGGAACTATTAATAACACCACTGAAAAGCCTGTTCAACAACATGATCGAATAGGAACAAATCCCTAAGGATTTTGCCTTCTCAAAAACAATTCTGCTGCCGAAGAAAGGCAATCTAAATGATATCAGAAACTATCGCCCTATATCACTTCTCCCAACAATCTCAAAGTGTTTCTCGAAAGTTTTATGCAAAAGATTGCAGCAACAAATTGAAGAGAAGCAAGATGTCGAGGAAGCAGGCTTCAGGCCGGGGAAGTCAACGACCGACCAAATCCATGTGCTCACCATGCTCATCGAGGAAACCAAAGAGTACAACTTGCCTCTTTACTTGCTGTTCGTAGACTACGAAAAGGCCTTCGATTCTGTCGAACGCGCCGCCCTGTGGAAATCTTTGGAAAGTGCCTCGATACACCCTTCAATAATTTCCATCCTTCAAGAAATCCAACGTAAATCGACAACTACAATTTTTGTGCATGAAAGATAAATAACAATACAAATAAAGAGAGGAGCACGGCAGGGAGACATCGTATCTCCGCTGCTGTTCAACGCAGCTCTACAACTCGTATTCGACGAGCTAGGTTGGCAAAACAAGGGTGTGAACGTAGACGGGAAAAGAATTTTGCGCTTGAGGTTCGCAGAAGATGTAGTCTTGATATCTCACAACCTCGACCAATTAAGGAAAATGGTCAGAGAACTCGAAGTGAGAAGTGCGGCAGCTGGCTTGCGATTAAACACAAAGCTGATGAGCAACCGAGAGCTGAAGTCGACGATTGTTGTAAGAGGCGAGAAGATTGAAAGCGTGAGTTTATTTACTTGAGATGTGTAAAGATGAGCGGAGGGACGGAAGCAGATGTACGACGCAGGATCAAACAAGGCTGGAAAGCATTTTTCAAGAATAAAGACTTCTATCGTGAGAAAAAAGTACCGATGAGCCTCAAGAGGAAACTGTTTGAAAAAAGCGAAATGCCAACAGTTCTCTACGGTTCTGAAACATGGGTAACAACTAAAAAAGTGCGCAGGCTACCAGCAGTGGCAGAAAGAAGAATGGAAAGAATCATGACAGGAATCAAACTGGTGGAGAGGAAAGTCAACGAATGGCTTCGAGGTGTAACAAAGGTAAAGGATTGGGTGACCGAGGCTGGAACGATGAAATTTAGATGGGCGGCGAAGATATCCGCATTGAAAAATGACGATTGGGTGAAACGAATAATAGAATGGACACCACGGATTGGCAAAAGAAGTAGAGGCCGACCTGCAATGAGGTGGAGCGATTCTTTAAAAAAGACTGCAGGAACCAACAGGATCAGAGAAGCATTGAATCAGGATAAGTGGAAGCAATATGAAGAGACCTTCATTCGTATGAATGCTCTGTTGATTGAAATAAATAAAATAAAATAAATAAATAAATAAATAAATAAATCGATGTATTATTTGAGAATGAAGAAATTAATATCTTTAAAAAATAAGTGAGCCCAGGATCTATATCACCCTCTGTATCAAAGTCTCAAGGAAAAAAGCCGAGAGAAATTGCCTGAGATATTGTTGAGTTTCGGCACGGTAGCTTTTTTTAAGTTAAAGTTGCTTGCAGCGATTGGTCACAAGGCTCGTGAAGATATTGTCGCACAACTTTTTGCAGCCTGAATTCACCGCTCGTTGCTCCATCTTTCCCCTCCCACTTCTTTACGCGCTTTTTGAACTTTTCTGTAATATTGGCGATACTTTTTACATGTTTGCTGGTGGAACTACACTGTGAAAGCATCGTTGACTATTTTCCCGCATATTCAGCCAAAATTCATGACTGTCAAATTGAAGATTGAAATAAGGAAGGCAATGAAATAATTGAGAGAATGATGACAGCAAAATTCATGAAGCTAAATTTGAAGAAAATCGTTCCTTGTAGGTATGGATCTGCTGATGGGCTTGGAAGAAATGGCCCAGAATAGCTGATGTTATGAATGAAATAATCCCTAAATACTTGACTCTTAAAAGAAACAAACGGGTTTGGCGAACTACAGATTCGATTTGATGTGAGAAAAAAGAAAATAAGAACGTTTTGACTGCTGAAAGCAAAAATATGAGTGAATGTATTTCAAGGCAGCAGCACAGCATGCCTCGACAAAAGATACAATTAAAAATACCGGTTCTAATATATTCACATCAAAATTACCCTTTGGTTCTGCTCATATTCATATCAGGAGCCGAATGTATTCATTTCATTTCGTAAAGGCAAAGAGGTAACGAAGAGATTCGTTGTATTTCGTCATCGAGCTTTTGCGTATCATAAACAAAAAACATCTCAGGCGAGAAAATTCTCTAGAATGTAAAACATCCATCTCAAGACTGAAAAAATTGCGGTTTTTGGTGATCCGATCTCCGCTCCTCAGGGAGATCACTAATGTGGTTCGACAGATCTCGCCGGGTTCTATGATAGTTCTCAGGTTTCAAACCATTACTTTCGCCAGAGAACAAGGTCGAGGAACTCAAAGATTGGAAAAATAAAGGTTTCGGGGAAACCGGCTGACGAACTTGAGGTTTAACCTGAGATGGATTTAAATCATTATTATCTTCTCGATAGAGTACTGAAATTTGATTAGGTGAAGCTAATTTGAGCTCAGACGGCTCATGCATTGCCGAGATACGACACTTTATACATTCCTCTCAGTTCATTTACATAGGAAATACTGTATTCCGCAAGCTTCCTTTCTCATGTTTCGCAAGAAATTGCATATGCTGCCTGCACATATTTATCACCTGCTCGTACACCTTGATACCTATTCAGCTACTACACTTAATTCTTTATTGTAACATCCTGAGGTCGTTAGCGTGTTTTCGATGTCGGTTCTGCTCAGTATGAAAGTAAATCCAGCAGAATTGAAAAATGTTTGAAGTTGAACTGCTGTAAAACCTCGAACATAAGCCTTCGAGTTTACAATATTTGCAAGATTGAAAGATTGCATATGTTCAAAAGGGCTCGCGAATTTTCCTCCCTCTAAAAGCGAGATTACTTCGGTAGTGTTTTTAGTGATTTTGATCTTTTGGGGTTAGCTCATTTTTGATAGAAAACGTTTGTTTTCGAGGCTTTGTAGTATAAATCCACCTATATCGATCTCATCACTTACATTTTTTCTTCCAATGAAGGAACAACAAAATGAGTTGCAAATGCATAATGAAAATGGACCATATTCATTTATTCAGAATCCAAAAGGCCTTCTCGTTTGTCTATGTTTTCATAAAAAAAGCGAATTCAAATATGCACGATCTATAAAAGCGAATCCGGATGGTCCGGATGCACCACTGGTAACTTTCATATCGTATCCTCGCTGAATCAAATGCACCTATCAGATAGACGAAAAGCCTCTGCTATGGTCTACCTCAAAGCACTAATAAGCTATGAAGTTGCTTTAAAAGGAATAAATTGAATAAATAAAAAGCAATGATTGCCAATTAAGCAATTGAAATGTTTCATTCTCAGCTATTCGAAGCATTAATGCTGCTCTTGTAATAGTTCGTATACTTGAAATTCATCTACAGCTGAATGAGTGCCGTCAAAATTACTCAAATAATCGAGAGATTCGAATGCGGAGACAAGTTTGAAGTAGTTAATGAGCTGATTGGAGAAGTCAACGATGAAAATTCAATCAACATCGCTCGCTGCATTCATAAAAGAGCAAAAACACAACTTTCTCACGCATACTGCTGAAATCTTATACTGACTACATCAACCAGCCAACGCCTAATGTCTGGGAATATGGCCTGCCTTGGATATACAGACATAGAATTACGCCGTCAGTCAAAATAGAGCATTCTGTGGACCGATGAGCCGGAAACAAATACAAGGTACAATTATAAATTGTACATGTTCGAGAATATTCAAATAGGTATAAAAAATATGATGAACCAATCTTTTGTATATATGAGGGTGTCGCGAATATTCGCGAAAGCGATACGTCTGTTTACGATACCAATGCAGCTAGCAAAACGGAGACGTCACTCAAGGAGAGCATAAGACAAGCAAATCACAAAGAACAAGGGGCATAAGAGGAGCAAGTCACAACGGACAAACAGACTATCGCTAAATACTAATTCACTGTAAGTAAACATGAATAACATCAAATGGGCTGCTCATCACGTCCTCAAACCTTCATACCTTTCGCAGGATTATATCGCTCATTCGACTCGCCTAATGCCCGACAGTAAGGACGCATTGGGCTCAGCTTCTTACCTATTTCGACCGAATTCTTCATTTAGCTCTTAGCTCATGTACTTGTTCAGTTAATCTTCTTGTAAAGATGCTCACACGATTTGTGTTACGAATTGTCACCAGACCTACAATTAAGTCTACCGATCACCGAAAGAAAAGAAGAACATCAATCTCCTGCTGTTCGCTACAGAGGGATCAAACCTCTATCAGTACAAAGTTACCTTTGAGATAGCAGTAATCGCATCATCATTACAAAGTAATAGCGAAGACGTTATTACAGGAAATTATACCCTTACTTTAGAGTGGTTTAGCTTACCGAGCAACAAAAAATACGCAGAACCAACCATCTGTGTGGAACAATTGTCGAGGCACAGAGAGAGGTTTACTTTATAATTACAAAAAGTGAGTAAAGAGTAGAAAGCATTATCGCAAAGCCAACCTATACAAGGTGACTTGAACAAAAGCGAACTGGTCACGATGAATTAACCCTCTGTTTCTGTTAGTCCCTTATCTACCTAATGCACACAATAATGGCGAATACATATATTGCACTTTTAGTAATTCAGATGGGAAGAGCTTGGAATATAGAGGAAACTTACTAGCAACCAATCATAAAGAGACAATGGCTACCGAATTTATAGAGATTGATTTTCTGAGTTTAACGAGTAGACATAAAGTGGAATGCATTAATGCAAGGCAAAGAACAGGAAATTGTGGGAAAGAACCATCTATCTTTAAAAAATGCAAGAGATCAAGGATTACGTTAGAGTCTCATACAGTCGGTTATGGTAGGGAGGAACCATAATAGAATTGCTGTTGCAGATGAGATGTGTTACAGAGCAACGATACTGTTATAGAGGAAATAGTAAGGGCTAATATAATAGACTACGAAGTTATAGAGTAGCGTTAGCGCTCATTTAATCCCTCAAGAGTCCTTTAATGAATATCGGTGTATCAGTACCCTCTACGTCCTAGCGCGTTGCTAATTCCCTATAAATACCTTTCAAATTAACGCAATAACGAATGAAAAACGTTGCACAAACCATAAATGCAGTTGTAAGTAGCTTTAAATGTTTCGCAAAATATTTTCAGCAACAAATTGCTTAAATTCACGGCCTCGCTGCTTCTAATGGATTGATGTAACGGTCTCAACTGCGCAAAAAATATGTCGCAATCTTTCAGCATTCCATATTGCACAACAAGTCTGATCCACTCGAGACGCTTTTTAAAAATTCCCACTATGAACCTCCTAGATATGCATAAATTTCGCACCTACTTGGTCCGCTCTTTGGCCATTCCTGAGGGAACCTGATCTAGCCCGCAAATTGTCCTTCAGCTCTCCATTCCATTCGGCATTTTTGAACGAATTTGATGACATGCATTTTTCCGAACACTGCTAAAATGTTTAGGCCATTGCGTTCCTATCAACGAAGCACCTTAACGATTTCAACTATCATCTTTCGGAAATTCTTTGAAAAATTCAGTAAATAAAATTGCTCAATAGAAAAATCATCGACTTCTCGCTACATTTTTCCTTTTTTTCAGTATCTTTTTTCGCTTGGCAGAAAAAGCAAACATTGCATTGCCTCCGTCTGCCCGCCTACATATCTGACAACTCATGCGCCTATCCGCCTATCCCTATATTTCATTCTTGGAATCCACATTGCGAATTCCAGCAAACTTCACAGGATGGGATTCCAGCCTTGTTCTTTAAATCAGACTTTAAAACTGTCTTCACGCCTCTCGATCACGTTATTTTATGCCTCTCATTCTTTCCGTTTTACTCAATTGTGATTTCGTACGAGGAATTTTCCATGCACATAACGATCGCTTAACACGCGCGAAGATTTACGAGCTCAACAGTTGAAATATTTGGAACTTAAAAATAAAATCTACAACTGTATACTATGGACCTCCTCTCGCCACCCATTTTCCCTATCCTACTCTCGATGAATTATGCCGATGTTACTTGTTTTCACGATCGAGTATGATCTAGCCCGCAAATTGTCCTTCAGCTCTCCATTCCATTCGGCATTTTTGAACGAATTTGATGACATGCATTTTTCCGAACACTGCTAAAATGTTTAGGCCATTGCGTTCCTATCAACGAAGCACCTTAACGATTTCAACTATCATCTTTCGGAAATTCTTTGAAAAATTCAGTAAATAAAATTGCTCAATAGAAAAATCATCGACTTCTCGCTACATTTTTCCTTTTTTTCAGTATCTTTTTTCGCTTGGCAGAAAAAGCAAACATTGCATTGCCTCCGTCTGCCCGCCTACATATCTGACAACTCATGCGCCTATCCGCCTATCCCTATATTTCATTCTTGGAATCCACATTGCGAATTCCAGCAAACTTCACAGGATGGGATTCCAGCCTTGTTCTTTAAATCAGACTTTAAAACTGTCTTCACGCCTCTCGATCACGTTATTTTATGCCTCTCATTCTTTCCGTTTTACTCAATTGTGATTTCGTACGAGGAATTTTCCATGCACATAACGATCGCTTAACACGCGCGAAGATTTACGAGCTCAACAGTTGAAATATTTGGAACTTAAAAATAAAATCTACAACTGTATACTATGGACCTCCTCTCGCCACCCATTTTCCCTATCCTACTCTCGATGAATTATGCCGATGTTACTTGTTTTCACGATCGAGTAATACTCTCTCGTTCTAGTTGCACTCTGTTTGCGGCTTTGTTTACGGCTAGTGAAAGCAATACTAGTAAGCCGCTTTGAATTAGGTTTTTCAGGGGAACTCGATTTAAAAAAAACGGTAAAAACACACGATTGGAGGAGTAATCTAATTACCCCTAAAAACTTTCTTCTTTGCAAACATAATGACATGTAAAAATGACCTAGCTATAGCCAACTTATTCTCTTCAACGAAAAACCATTTTTCAACTAAGGTGCGCTTTTTTGAAACATCATAAATGGAAGTACGTTTTAACATTCTGTTCATTTTGATTCAACACATCCTTGAAAAAGTCGGAAACGTTCAGCTAGTCAAAGGTTTTCGCAGCTGTCGCAAGAACGTTTAGTCAGCATACTGAAAGCAGTTGGTTTTATTTAATGAGCTCATCGCATTGGTCGTCGAAGCCCCAGTAGTGCCTATGTCACGGTTGATTTTTTCATCGGTGAATTTTCAATAAATCTTTGACCTATATGACTTGCAGAAGTCATTTATTTGGGCCATTGCTCAATGGGCCCGCTTTCTATATTAGCAAAAGCAACAATATTCACACCATTACGGCAGATGAACGGAGAATACAATTTGCCGATGAATTTTGTATTTTTAATAGAAAAGGCCGTAGATTCAACGAAAGAACTCAACCGCTTTCGTTGATGGAACGCAAATATTCAGCAGTAACTTCACTTGGCAAAAATTCGTCAACGCATACTCGACCAAAAAAGGCCATTTTGTTAGGTTGTGTTGATAGTACTGCGATTTTTGCTTTTCACCAACGAGCACATTCATCAGCGAATTTCCTAAATTTCCTAGGATGAATTGAATTTACAACACTGAATGATGATCGATTCGCCTCTGTGAATTAGCACCTAAATAGCAACTGCATAGAAGCGTGAAAAGCGATTCAAAGCTTTAGATGTCGATTGAGGACGTTAGCGATTTTGATGTCGTTTCCGGATAAAAATTGAGTAAACTTCACCCTTGGGATCAATAGCGAGGAGGCTGACACATTCACCGTGTGAAAGCATATGCACAATAAACGATGTGAGCTGTGAATTCAAATACGATGAAGACCGACTTCAGCGCTTAAACTTGCCAACCTAAAATCGATCTGGCTGGAGTTATTGACGAAATTTTGTTCTCTTTCTATGGCCAGATGCGCAACTCGCATACGGATGGATTCACGCAATCGTTTAGAGTATCGTTGTTGGATTTGCGAATACCAATCTCCTTGAAAATATCCACTCATCCTCTTTTCTTAGAAACTTTATTACATGATTGCTTTCCATTTCCGGCGCCACTCATTCTATTAGCCTATTCATTTAGTACACTGGATTCAGTGAATGCCAGTGTTACCTAACCTTTTACCTCATCTAAACTCTAAACTAAGCCTTAAAATATGTGTGTATACTAGCCACATTTAAGATACTATTCGCTCACTGAACCAATTATCATAAAACTTCACGTACACTCCCATAAATGTTCCTATGCTAATAAGTTCTATCATATAAACTTTTGATAGGGAAACTAGTCTAACATCAATAAAATCCCTTCTCAGTATAGCTCATAAAGCAATCAGTTTGGAACGAAGAACAGTGACCCCGTCTCAATTATTTCTCGTATTCGTTGACATACCTATCAAAGAAATTGAGGAATTTTTAATCATAGGGACTTTATTTAGTTGAAATTGTTTACAGGAATGAGGAATTTAAAAAAAATCGATCAAAATGATGATGCCACTAAAATAATAGTCACATATTTTCCACTTGCATGAAGCGAGAGAGATTTTCGAATATTAGCTAACGTCTCATCCAAAACAATATTGGTCGTATCGCTCAAATTAGATGAGTTTATGTTGCACTTTAGAGTTGTTATAAAAGATTGATTTTTGAGTTTCATTGAACAGCCATCGAAAATCAGTTGCAATTCGTGCTATAAGTTTCACTATATAAAATTGAAGTTCAAGCTTTTCACACTTTTCGATATTTCTTTTTTGCATTCGAGCGTTTCGACCATTAAGTTCCTGTAAGAAACTTTGATCCACTTACAAAGGCACTAATTAAATGCGCACTACCTTTACTAATCGGTGATAAATTTTACGTCTTTATTAAGCGTATTTTTATTGAAGAATTACAAGCAATAAGTTAGCGAATATATGGAATCTCTTCATAATCATATCATCTATTCAATGGAATTATATGCCATAATATTGTTTATTAGTTACAACAAAAGAATGACTATATATGCATCAATCGTAGTTGCGTTCGAGAAGTGTACTAAGTTTGTAGGCATGAAGTGAATTAGATAAACGAAAGCCGATGAAAAATCCAATCAGCAACCTAACTGTTCCATCCATTTGAAGCATGTTAGAGGCCGTAGATGCCACTATTTTATATTGCTTTCTTTAATATTTAGTTCGTTCATTTGCTATATTATTCAGTGTTTAGTTCATTTTAAAATAATTAATATTCAATTAGCTATATTCCCATATATACTATTCGACTATCCTCAACTGAACTGTCAGTGAGCATTGTGTTCAATATTTGCCGAATGATTAATTTATTCGTGAGCATATTTAAGGGAATGGAGCAATTAAACGTTTTTATGAGGTTCTGAAAATTACCGAAAAGTGCAATAGGCGCGACGGTTGTGACGGTTGTATCGGTGAACGCTTCGATCTGTTTGTCAATTCAATAGTTTCAACTGGTGTCAAAGCGAAAGTTGAAATTTTTGTACGCATGGGCTATGCTGTGAATATAGTCTCCATTGGATCAGTCAACTCCCAAAGAAGTTATCGATATTAAAGCCTTCTTCTATACGCCTGAAGATTTCATGTTATATTGGCAGGTTGCAATTTTTGACCGGCTGCGGTTATAAATGCAAAATTTTTTCGAAAGAATTGGACGCACGGTCAAATCAGCTGAATATATGAAAGCGTTAGCGCACATTGCACATGTTGCATTACTTGCTAGTAAATTCTGCAACAGATAGTTAAGCTTATGGGTATAACATATCAGTAATTCGGCTCTCATTACGCCTCTTTGCATCCAACACAGTTTTTCTTGCTCATATATTTTTGGCATCATGCTTTTTAAGCAATAAGCACCATCTCAATACCCAGCCCAAACCAACTTTTGCTACCTACTAGCTAATTACAGAATTTTTAAAATGTTTTTTCCTATAAGGCTTGCAGTTTTAGCGTCACGTGTTTATCAGCACGTATTAATTGGTTTCTTTTTTTTTGATTATCTTCTGTTCGGTTCTCTGAAAATTTTGTCGATTATAGTTTAGGTCGATATGGAGATGTACGTGTTCAATATACATGGTCAATAGGGTGACCCAGAAGTAACAGTGGTTGGTGATGATGATGTAACTAATTCTACGAGTTTTAATTCCTTCTGCAAAATTACAAAAATTTTTTATTTGAAGGCACTTGTAATTGAACACTACATTTAACAATGATCAACGCAATTCCATCTGAACGCCATTGAGCTCAATGGCCTTAAACCATTTGCAACAATCATATCAGTTGCAATCATCAATCCATGTCTAATAGTACTCACTCAGCTATACGATAATCGTAGAACTTAATAAAGTGAAAATTGTCTTAGTTGTCAACTTAGCTAATAGATTTCTAAATATCATACAAAAGAGATTCCGCACAGAGAGAACACCGCACAATGTTTTCTTATGTTTCTAATACCCGCACAAATAAATAATAGCAGATCGGAGTCAAGTAAGCGAAAGTTCAGTTCATCTCTTTGGTAACGAGGAAGCGTAAGGAAGGTAGAAGTTTCAAGTTTTGCATAATCGCTTCTCTTGCATTTTCCCATTCTCTCATCGCCTGCGATAAGGTATAAAGGAAGATGGGAAAGGGAACCGAGAAGGGTTAGTTGAGGGGAAATTATGTTTTATAAAGCATCTTCGTCTTTCCTTTGCTAAATGTTCACTTTACAAAGGCTGCTTATTGCAAATCTGTTCATTAATCTCTCAAATATTTCGACAAAACCGAATTATTTTAAATCACTTCTGTCTGGGAAACTTGAAGATATAATATAGAAATATGCAGTACACCAATTTTACCATGAAGTGCATTCCCACGTTAAGATCTATGTGAAGGAGCAACCAACGATGTGCACAGCTGAATTAATAGACCTACCATAACTAGGAGATCATTGTGTATGTAAGGCGGACCAAAGACGTCATAACGCATCACTGTTACTGCACTTGGATGCTCGAAATGTGCTTTTACGATTACGGTGTCTGATTAGACGCTTCTTGATTAGGATACTCTTCGAGATGCACATCTTATCTATTCCCCACTTTTCTCACTTCACTTCATCTAGAATCTAAAAAACAAGTGAACGCTATGATTTTGACGTCGTTTTTATTACTCCTATCTAAGCGCATAAAGGAGCACCGTATAATCGAATAATTGCAGTCGAAAGTTGCTTGTTTGTTTGTTTTTTTGTTTGTTTTTTTTTTGAAAAGACATTCTTATTTGAAGTCTTTGCAAAAAAATAATCTTCTGTTTGCTTCTTGATGAATTGGGCATTTGTATAAGTCAGCCTAATTTCCTCATTTTTTTCTTACTTTGAGATATCAAACTCGCTAGCCGTGTATCAAATTTATAGCTTATTTATCAATAATCCGGAAAATTCGAGTGTTATATCTCGCAGCGCCTTGCTCAACAAGAGTAAGGAACTATCTAGGCTAGACGAGATCTTCAAGATACCTGCAATGAAAAATATGTACCGAAGGCCAATAACAACATTGAAGGTGGCATAAACAGTTTTGCATATTAAATATACGAATAATTTCTTTTTTCTTATACGATGTTCGCCTAAAAAAGTGAAAAAGATTGTACAAGTGCAGGGACAACTCGATGCCAAAATGCGAAAGTCGAATGACATTTTCCAGCTCAACTCTGGTCGAATTTCACTAAGTACAGTATTGTTGGTTAAATCGAAAACGTACATTTACACCAAACTGGAATGCAGGTGGAACTAAAAAGCGACCTAGCTAAATTCCATGGGGATCATTTTCACCAATCGCTTTCTAATAGCATGGTCTAACAATTTGTTGAAATTGCCCCAGTCGTATTTCAGCATCGAATTCTCCGTACACTTGTACGATCTGTTCCCATTTATTAGGCGAACTTCATACAATGAACAACTTTTTGATAGTGTTGGTGCATTGATTCGAGGGAGTCAAGGGAGCCGAATGTGATTTTATTGTTGCAACGGTTAGACAAGTTAGTTAGAGCTATGTTCGTACATCCTTTGGATAAATGAATACTTCTCAGACAAAGTAGCAGCTAAACTGTTGCGGCTGAGTCACTTTAGGATTGCTTCTGGAATGACATCTTTCCATGAAAATTCGTCGCTTACATCATTGCATATAGTAGAATGCATGTAGGGGAGCGAAATGCTGCCAAAACTTCTTCTTCCGAATGTTTCCAACAGTTTAACTCACTTGGAGCAAGTGACCTTTTAAAATTGTAGACTAGAATAAAAGGACTTGGTCTTCAAGTTTTTCCTGAAACAATGGCGATAATTTCAAGATCACATCTCTTTTTTTTTCACTGAAACAGTTTGCTGACAGCTGTTGTCATCTAAGCAGTCACTTGATATGGAGAGATATAACTGTTCTTTCAGATGTGCTCTAAGACAATTTTCGAGATAGTATTGAAAATTACTCTCATACAAAGTTCATTTTCTGATGCTATTTTCGCGCGATTTGCCAATAACGTTCTACACTACCACTTGTTGCTCACCTAAGCGAAAAACAAACAAAACATTGAAAACAACCTATTCACCTTTCACAAACACAAGTGATTTTCGTGTTTAATAAAAAGGGAGGAATGGCTTGGGATCGAAAATGAATGAAGTAAATGAACAAATAGTCAAACAAAATAATGGATCAAATTTCATCTATGGAATGGAGAGTTGTTGTTCCCGTTGTTGGTGCAGTCGCTCTTGTGCATCGACCAATCGAGATCTCCAAATGACGAATGTTTGTGATAATGGATGTTGTCAATCTAGAATCTGGAAGTTGGCCTTCGATAACTTGTCCTTACGTCTCGTCCTCACTAGATGTTTATGCAACTACTTTCTGGGAACGGTGAAGCATAGATATGCTACTTGATTTATTCTTTAAATATAAGTAAAATTTCCTGCTCTCGTTTAAACAATTGAGTTTATTTGTTTTAAATCAATATTGGCTAAAGGAAGTTTAACGTCCACTATTGAGCCACAAATATGTCGGTCACTATGGTCATAATTCTCAAGAAAACTCGTCAACGGAACCATTTAAAACGCTCGCAATGATGTCAAAAGGAAATGGACTATTTAGGCGTTAACCACAAGCAGTTAGTGATGCTTCACATGAGCGAAAGGAATGCTGCTTCAAGTATGGAATTCGAGGCAGTGGTAAAGCCGATCGGAAATCAATGCTTTGTTGTGGCCTCAAATGATTTCATCTATCAAATCATTCGTCCACCGTTTAGAAATACGCAATTTTATATGACGCAAAGAGATAGCGAAAAGAATGCTCGGCACCAACAACACATCGTTGGATGAGCAAAAACGACATAATCTAATCGCTATTTGCAAGTTTTGAGGAATTTTAACATCTTTACAAGTGGCTTTTTCCTTTTCTATCTTAGCTTTTCACTGCCTGTAAACTTCATAGAGTGTGCTTATCCTTGTATTTTGGAGGTGTATACGTTATAAGTGGTACTATGTATGAACATGCATTATAAAGATCATATTTATTCAGTTAGAGGGAAGAAGAGGAAAATGAGCACTAAATATTTGATAATATTGGATGTAAGAAGGAGAAAAAAAATCTTAATCAAAGCATCACCGTCAAATAATCTTAATTGGATGTTTTTGTTTTTTTTTCCTTTTTTTTGATAGAATTAGCAACATTCTGCATAAATAGAGAATTCTACGTATGAGTGTTTGTTTAATTAAATCTTTCTTCATTTCTTATCAAGAATTTTGAATCACCTCTTTCAACATAACAGCAATTATACGTATTCACTCAAAGAGATTTTTAACGCATTCACTCAAATTCAATTGAAATAAATCTACGATTTTTTAACTTCTTTAATCCGCAATGTTAGTGAGAGACTTCCAATGGTATGAATACATCTCGATTGCAATTTTGCACTGTTCGCATCATTGCATCATCATCATGATGATCAAGCCTTTCAAATCTGCCTTTCAAGCAAAGACCGCACCTAGCAAACTTTTTTTTAAAATTTAAATGGTGCAATTATTGTTTCACCAAAGACCCCATTCCTAGATAGTGTAAGCGTTTTAGGCAACCTGTTTGAGGGAAGTGTGAATCTGGAGAGTGCCAAACGCATTTCATATTCTATATATGCTCACATCGACTCGCCTCACAACGCTTAATAAATCATTCATCACTCTCTTTGAGATGGTCACCACTAAAAACATTACCAGTTGAAGCCGAATTTCATTAAAAGAACCTCATTTATTTCGATTTATCGCCAAAAGTGGAAAACTTTTATGGGCTCAATTCGATGGAGTTTTTATCATTATTAAAGTCCTCTTAGAGTGATTCAAAGTGTTGCTATGAAATGTGGCTTCCATACATTCAGATAAATGCAGCCAGATGATGCACTCAAAGAGGCATAAAGTCAAGTCCAACTTAACCGCATTTGAAAGTTTATTGTGCAAAGGCTGTCTCGAAGAAATTCAAGTATCCTCTAATCATGAGGATATCACAACTTATGAATATTTGTGTGTTTATGTTTTTCTATGTGTGCATATGTGGTTGTGTGTAGTTGTATGTGTTTGTGTATATGTGTGCATGTGTTTCGGTGCATTTGTGCATTTGTATGCGAAGAGCGAAGGATGAGCGTGCGCATATGTCAGTGCCTGTGTATGCATGTATGTGTGTGTTTGTGTGTGCCGATTTCCTGATGTTCCCGTCGTGATGATGTTAAGTTTTTGCTGGGCTGGTCTGCAACAGCCTAGAGTTTTTGATGCTGTCTCCCATCGCAAAAAAAAGAGAATCCAGATGGCATGCCGCTTCTCATCGTGATATTTCACCTTGTACTCAAGTACCTATTTTTGATTTGTACGAGGAAAGAAGTAGATTCATGCCCTCTGGCCTCGGAGGACCATATTACCTGAGTAAATTCTTGGCAGTGTCCGATATTCTCTTAGCTGCCTGAATTTAAAATATGCTTTTTTTTCATTTCATGCGTTACTGAAGGCACAGGAGAGGTTAAGTTGTGGCTTTTCTCTGAAGGATTTGCATGGTGCTAATCATTTGCAACCTGAAACTAATTAACTTTTCCGTATGCTGGAGATAGTGAATGGATTCTTTACACAATTCCCTACGGTCATAGGAAAATCGCGCATGCTGGCCCGCCTCACAATTCCTCAGGTCATACTCGACGGTACTGAAATTTAAATTTTGATGATATTTTTCAGTCGAAAAATGAGAGAACGAATGAATTCCTTAATCAAAAATATTGTTGAGCAGTGACAACATTAGATTTTGCTGAGGTTCTCAAAATTCCTTCCCACCTCCCTTCCTCGTGTCTTCTTTGTTTTTCCCACCAACCGAAGAAACGTTTCAGATACAACTCTGAAACGTAAAGAAAGGAAACGAGCGGTATGGTATACATGCGAGAAAGCTCACAAGAAAGTCGTAATCTGTTTGAAGGAAAATTGTTGTTTTTTTTTGAGATATCGTAAATGTGCTAAAAGATCGGAGGCAATGGGGACATGCGTTTAATAGAACATTGGATAGTGGGAAAGGAGGAGGAGCACCGATGAAGGGGGGCGGGCTGTGCTAGTGCTTTACCTCATTAGACTCCTTTCTTGCTCAAGCGGCGAGTCTACTGACGCCATCGATCCTCGCACTCCGAACTCACGCAACTTGTTAAACTTGACGCCATCCACATGCGAACATCCATGCTATTCCGGCTAATCATGCTCTTCCCGTTATAATGACTTCTATTCCAAGAAAATCCCACCCACTATGGTTTTATAACTGATAGATGGCTTTGTGAAAATCTATTCATTTCATTGCTTTCTCGAAAATGCAAATAAATCTAATCCACAATTGTGGGTATTGAGCAAGGAAGCGTTCTTTGAGTGGCATGCAGTGAATATTGTCAGATAAGACATTTGTTGATGTACATCAAAGATGAATCCCTCAACAATCTTAAAGAAACATTGCTTTATAAGGCAATATAGTTGTGCTTAGCCGCCTTGGTTGTTTTATTAAATACGTTGCCGGATAAACGAATATTATATTCTTATGTTTTAGAATACCCAGTGCCGTCCAAAAGTATCATAGAATAGGGAGGATTCAAGTAAATAGAATTTGCCCTGAATGGAAATGGTATGAACAAAGGGACAGGACAATCAACATATGGGGCTTTTGTTTTGCTGATGAACGTAAGTCGTGAAGTGATAATGTAGTAAACGACAGTTTTGTTGAGGTTTTGCCGATGAGTTCGATAATTTTGCATTTCTTTCTTGCCTGTTACTTTCCATATACTGTCATATATTCACTAATATCGGTAAAAAAATTCGTAGTGATATAATTTCCCAAATAGAGCGTTTATCGGTTTATTGGCTCACTCGTTTTTCTTGTTGATGTGATTTTTTGTAGCTTATTTGATGTGCGTGATTAGCACTGAAAAATCCAAAATGAACAACAAATAGACCAGTTGCAATTCTTCAACAATTTATTGAATTATTTTCTGCATCTAAGCGTTCAATTCTTCATTTTGCTTACTTTTTCCACATGGGATTTTTTTCGTTATTGTGCCCGAGTTTTATTTCACTATGATGATGAATGCTAGCTAAAAGTTTTTTTTTTTTTGAAAATCTGTGACTGCCTTTCTCTCTCACAGAACGCTACATGTGCAACTGGTGGTCACTATGTAATATTGTGCACACTCCGTTGTTCACGTAATGGTTATGAAATGATTTCCTATCGTTTCGATATTCTTCCACTTACAGAGGATAGATACGAAAAGTTTATTGTGAAGCTTTTACTTGAGGCAAGCAAGATTTAAAATATTGTGGACAAAATTGGACAAAAATAATATCGTTGGAGATTTGTCATATTCCTTAGGTTTTCAAAGGTAATCGCTAAGGAAATCAATGAATTTCAAAGGATGAAGAGTTCGTAAACTTGACTGTAATCTAATACTTATCATTCAACCATATATGAAATGCAGTTGATCGTGTAAAAACTGAGATGGTTCTCTGATGATAACGAGAAAAATTTAGTGAAATTTGGCCTATGCAGCGAATTTGCTCAATAAATGAGCAAATGCAAATGCATTCTTTAGTTATGTGGAGAAGCATGAGAGTGAAGATGGCATAATATGCAACTTTGCGTCCCCTCCCCCCTCCTCCTCTCCCTTAATATGTGAATTTCATAAGTCCTTAAAAATGATAAACATAAGAAAGACCACTTAATGTTTCTTTATTCGCATATACTTTTCATAAAAAGCTTTCTTTTAGTAATCTGACCGGATGTAAAATGAAATCTTCGTCGGTATAAAATGTTAGCAACCATATATTGGCCCTTTTATATGAATGTAACCGCTCCTCGAATCTAATGATTTGTCATGAAATATGTTAGACGAGAATTGGATAATTATACACCTAAAATCATTTAAGTCTATTCCATTAAGCGTCAAGATGAAATACAAGCTACATTAATAGATATATGCATATAGGAGCATAAATATGCGTTATCATATAGTTTCCACAATCCGCTGAGAGGAAAACAAACTTATGGAAGCGAATAGTTAGATGTAGAGAATGATTCAAAAGTTTTTTCACAAATTCCAACGGAAACGCTGAAAAGATCGCTTGCAATTTCCGGCTAAGACTGCATAGTTGCATCGGTGTACATGCGAAACACGTGGAATTGCTCATAGATAAATGCTACTAGTATCCTCTTTAAGACAATAAACAAATATGTCAAAGTTGCATAAATTTTAGCGATTTATAATGAAATAAACTTTGAGAACGATCTTCCTAGCCAATCTCTACTGAGGTTTGTGAACACTAAAATAACATGAGTTGCACTAAATAGAAGATCACCTCGAGCGTTTTAAATTATTAGCTCTATCATAAAGTGGGCCATCATCTATAAGAGACAAATACAACTGCATGTATTAATCGGATGTTATCTTTGCCTTTTATATTTTAGAATTTTTTTATTAGAGCGCATGAAAGTGCATGATAATTAACATCCGTTTGAGTGTCGAATCTAGATGAAACTTCACTACTGTTTATTTTATTTTATTATTTTTTATTAGTACATGTTCTTCGATTGAGTTTTTGTACGAATTCCACAATTTATTAATTATCTATGCAGCTGAATATTACTTAATGAGTGGAACATTAAAGAAATTTTCCGCCTTTACTGTTTCATCTCTTCTATCAGCGTCAATGTGCAGGCTGAATGCAGCTACTGAGACGGTATCTTTGTTCAGAGTTTTTTTCTAATGTATAGAGATGATTGCCTCAAAATGCATGGGAAACGAGTGGGCACACACTGTTGAACCTATTGTGTTTTTTCAGAGTGTGAGTGGAAATTCTCAACAATTTCATCTTTTTCATTTTCCATGGATTGCTTTCCAGAAATGTTGCTTTGATTTTTTTGCCCATTTCATTGTTTAAAACCATTAGACCGGAAGAGATATGCTCTCATGAGAACGCGTAAAATCTTTGCCATTCTCAGATAACTCGTAACCGTTATGTTCACTTTCAAACGGTCTTAGATACCTCATTAACGATTCCATTGGCTTTTGATAATATGGCTATTGTATAATCTAACATTTATTCTCAAATGCTATGTCGCTAACAGTTTGCAAAACTTTCAGATAGAGTAATTAAGAGCACTGATAAGTGATATATATATTTTGTCGATTTCGGTTGATGAAGTTTCTTCGTTGATTGTAGCAATCAGATTGAATTCAAGTGATCGTTAGACAAGTCAGATGTGGCATTCGGTTGAAATTTTTGATAGAGTAGGCAAAGAAAAAAGGAGGAACATGACAATAGAAGGGCACTACCGGTCTTCGAATAGGATTACGAGTTATCACAAAGAGGAAGGATATCACCGATGATGTGGTTGAAATGGAAGTACGTGACTAAAGCGTCGCTGCTTTACGCAGGTATATGCTTTGGTCATCACGATCATAGTTGAGTTACTTCAGAATCTAGCAGTAACCTGATCAGCCATGAAGTGAATAGGTAGTCGTAAGAAGGAGGAAGTGTGGACCTCTGTTCATTGATGCTGCAACTTTTGTCTCTTATAGAGCACTTGTTTTCTTAAGAAAATCAATTTTTCATCACCGGAAATACACAAGTTGACTGCAAGCACTTTTAACAGCGTCAAGTATTCGTCGAGCATTGTGTTCATGAATATTTCAGCAGTGTTTGTTCTACGGATGATCGCGGTGATTGCTATTTTATGCTCACCACATCTATGATACCTTTATCATTGCAATGTTCTCTTTTTCATCATTTCACCTACTACTTCAAAATCTGTTCAAATTTTTCACAAATGTAATAGTGCTGAATATTTAGTGGTTATTCCCGTTTCGCTTGTCTTGCATATGATCAGACTTAAAAAGACGAGAAAAGAGGCAAAAGAGTTCTCTAAGGCTTAGCTTCTCGGGGTGAAAACGATGGACGTAGAAAGAGTTGTGCAGTGGTAGTGCCGGTTTATAGTTGCAAATACTCCCATTACTCCGGGGACATGTTAAATTTGCTCATCGTGAAGCGAGTGAGTCGCTTTATCGCTTTCACTATCCTCCATCACTTGTGGCCCAAGCATATTGCTCCATATTTTGTGAAAAATTGACAATGGCCAAAAACTGCATTTTTTAAGTCGTCAATCACTCATAAAGTGAAGTGCTTTCACTTATTATTACTATTTTGCAAACAAACAACTTAATGGGGCAATATGGTCAACTTTAACAAAATCAGTCTCAATCGTTCTACCGTTGAATCAATAGAGAGAAGGATATATGCGCATGCAATTCTCGCAGTTGCGTGAGTTATTGAAAATTTGTTCATCGAAAAATTTTCCCGTAGATGTGAATGAAATTGCAATAAATGAGTTGCACAAACGATTGCTTTTCAGGAGAATTTATTGCAACATTATTATTTACAATATTTTTCTTCGAGAATCCATGCAGTCGATTATTCGAAATCACAAAATACGCATAACATTTCCATTTTCCTTTGTATGCTTCTTCATTTGTTGATGGGAAACATATGAAGAATGTTGATGTGGCACTATGCTTACGTTGTTAATCTCCATTCCACATGACAACCGTTCACTATGCGACAAGCATTTCAAAAAACCATTCGCCTCTTCCATATTTCAGCTATCATGCGCTGAATTTCGAAAAAACAACCAAAGATTTAAGTTTGTACGCAATAGATTTGTTGATCGCTTGTTGTTTTCAAAAAAAAAGGGAGTGCAACATTGGCGCACACAACGATAATCTTGTTGGCGCACCTTATTGCTACGCTTTTGAACACCGTTTGTTGATCGAACATTGCAAAACATCTCAACATTTTAAGCCGTTAGAGCTCAGCGAAGAAATTTGCATATATCTGCAAATTATATCCTCAATTTGATGGAAAATAGTGTTTTTGAAATTGCATATTGCTAGCTTCATTGTAAAATACAATTTTTTGAGTGTGAAGCGATTCCGTATTTCGTAGCTTTAATCAGGTTGCGATTCATATCTCATTACTCGTGTTTTATAGAAAGAAGCTGAAAAAAATTCAAATTTTTACATTGAGCGTCGAGGACAAAAAATCCTCTGTCTTTTCATGACAGATTCTAAGTTTCTTTAATCCACAACCGCTGTCTTTGAATTTTTCAACTTCTTTGCGAATATGAAACTGTCCAATTGTAATTTAAACGTCACAATGCTGTTATTATGAGCTGTCTTGCTTTAGACGTTTATTTGATCAGTCCTTGTTTCAAGTGAGCATATTTTTATATTCAGATGCTGATTGTTCTTGGCAGGATAGCGTAAAATTACGCATCATTCGTTCAAAAATTACGCTTAGTTTGAAACAGGTTATTTAGGGAGCCAATAATTATGCAATTTTCCAAGCATTTTGTATGTCAGATTAATAAAATGCTCTTTGCATCTTTCGTGGCTTTATGAAATCCGTGAATTGTGTTTCGTCAGGCTTAAAACATCTCGGTTATGTTCTTGAATGCTATCTGTACGTGATAATCCGGCAATGAGCGTTATGAATCACTGGTATTAGGTTTTTGCTTTGGATGCGTATTTCTCACAAATGGATGCTCTCACCTAAGAAATTTTTTACGCATGACTATGAATGAGTTGACTGCCGAAAAAAATTCAATCATATTTGAACGAAACCGTTTCAGATATAACATGATCGACTACCTGGGTGTAGTAGCAATAATATTTTTCTATCTGCTAATTCTGATTGTTGGCATCTGGGCAGGACGGAAGGCCAAAGATGTGAATTCGATGATTGAAGGTGAACAAACCGAAGAGGTGATGCTTGCTGGCAGAAATATTGGCACTCTTGTTGGTATTTTCACGATGACAGGTAGGCAGATGCTTTATATTTGTTGTTGATTCAATTGTACGGAGCTTATACAGCGTAAATCGTCTAAAGAAATTTCTCTTATTCATCTAATATTAGAATTTTTGAGGTATCTAAAACCTCATTTGTTCTACTTGGTGGGCATCGTTCATGCTAGCTATCTATCGCTCCTGGATAGTTGCAACTCATTACAGAAGTGATTGCATTTGCATATTTCACTCATTGTCGTTGTTGGCGGAACACTACGATATACACTCGAAATATGCCCTTCTTTCAGCGGCAAAAGAATATCCGAAAATGTTGCTTTCCCATCGATAGTATTACTTTATTTTTGTTGTGTTGAGAAATGATTGTAAAGTAACGCAATTCATCAGAACACATGGCATTTAAATGAAATCATGATCTAAATGCATAAATTAGCAATATTTGAGTCTTTGAGTTCTAATCCAAAAAGCCGTTGGATTCAATCGTTCCCATAAGGTTCATATTTTATTAAATTTTATATTCTAGGTATAAAGTTGAGTGTTGCAAGAATGAACCATTTCAAAAATAGATTTCTGCTACAAGCATTGATAGCGTGATTCAGAGAATTTTTTTTTTTTTTGCACTTATTTCATTGATAGTGAGATTCGTTTGGAAGAAGATTAGTTTTGGTATTGTGCATAGATGTTGAAAAGGAAAAACCGATAAAAGATTGCTCGTAGTGTGCGTCATCGGAGATAGAGTGTCCATTCCCGTGGGAACTCTTGCAATCAATTCGAAAGGGGCTACAACGCCTTTTAGGGTTGCCTCTCTTGCATTTCCGTTCCATCTTCTATTTGACTATGATACTTCCTCTCAGAGTTGCCTTGTGATCATTCGCTTTATTGACACCTTCAGTGGCAACTATTTATTGACGAATCAGAAACAACAATAACATTAACAATACATACCCATAAAATAATCACGATAATAAACTTATTCATAATATTCTACACACTTGAATTTTGTTGAAGATTATACGAATGTGAACGATCGCTAACATTCTTCCCGTGGTTTTTTATAACTTCTAGTTTAGACTTTTGAAGTTCTTAAGTGATGGTTTCTTTTTAATTTGCTAAATTTGACGAATAAAAATGAAGCATCTCTTCCATTTTATAGATTTATCAATTTTTGTTCATATGAACCCTCAGAGTATTTTCCTTTGACTTTCGTTCAAAAATCTTGAGCAATCGTTTTTCTTAATTCGCACATAAAAAGCATGAAAGCGGAAATCATTTGAGAGGTTATATGTGTCCCAGCGGTTGCAAAAAGAAGCATTCGAAACGATTCTATTGATTAAAAAATAAAATTTTTATGCTATCAGTACTCTTGTGATGTGCAGTTCAATTAAATCTTATAGGAAAAAAATCCTTTTTTTCAAATCTAATGTTTTTTCGGCATTATAACCTCTTTCTCTTTCGTTATCCGTTTCCATCGTCTAGAAAACCACTAATAAAAATGATTACTGAGAAGCATATCTTCAAGTTTCGGGGATATGTTTTGCCCTTTTCATAAGATGTTAGTCATTATTGCCTAAGGCTCAATTCATTTAAGTTAAGTTGGCTAAGGCTTCGTTCATAAAAATATCAAGTTGGGAGTGGATAAAACTAACTCTCACTCTTCGAGAGTTGATTTTTGATTTCCGTCGGTATACTAAATAAATTATTGATCGCTTAATTTTCATTATATAATTCATTATAATTGGAGAAAGATAAAAATAGATGAAGTTTGGAAAAGAAACATTCCCATTGCCATCTATCTCAAAGTTTTTTATCTCACAATTGAATTATATCATCACGGTTTAAGGTTGAGCATATGTAGTGATTCGATTAAATAGCTCATTTAGCATTGTTACTCTAATCTCAGAAAAAAATCTCTTGAACAATGCTTAACAGTGAATTTTTGAATTTGCAGTAATTTTATCTAACTGTTTTGTACTTTTCTAAGCGATGAGAAAATAGGATCAGCAGATTTTTTATTCATTTATTTATTTATTTGTTTATTTATCTATTTATTTTTTTATTTATCTATTTATTTATTTATTTATTTATTTTCTTATTTGTTTATTTATTTTTTTTCTTTTGTAATGCTGCCATTGTCTACGTCGTATAAGAGAATGAGAAAGAAACGACCAAGCACGCAGAGATTAGCGCCCGAGTACGAAGGAAAGGATAAGAAGCTCTTCCTTCATAATAGAATAGTTGAAAAGTGCACTATTGTGTTGTTATACTTGATCGCTTTGCTGTATGATCGGAATGCACACATAATGCTTTAAGAAATCTTCGAGCAGCTTCTATTATTCATTACAAAGAAGAGGATGCATCTTCACGGAGTTGAATTTTTTATATTTTATGTCTGATAGAGATTCTCATTCAATACCGCCAATAAATGAATGAGTGTGCACCTCTGATTTGCATAGGAAAGATTGAAAAAGTTTTTTTTGCCATTTATCGAATTTCCTTCTCACAGTGAGTATTCTGTTAGAGAACGATGAAATGTTTTAAGGATATCATTTCTGGTGCTGCAAAAAGTGGAAAAAACAATCTTCTCATATTTCCTTCTTTCAAATTATCAAAATTTCCTCCATATTTTGAAACTCCTTCACACACATAAAATTCGATGCAAAAAGTGGTCGATCGTTTCGTGATCAAAATAACGTAATCCATGATTTCACGCAAAATGTAGATAGTTTCCACCTGAAATTTTGACGATTTCTTACATTTTTCCGTTCATAATACTTAAGAAGAAGAAGGAAGTATATCTTTCTAAGTCAATTCGACGGCTCATTTAAGATTTTTCATATTCTTATGAAAAATGAGGGAAAAAAATAGTCGCATCCATTGAGAGCATTGTAGCTAAACAATTGGTCAATTTTCTTAGAGGTTTTTTAATGGTGAAGCTTTTATCACCTTCTTTCATTGCCTCTACAAAAAATATCCCGCCTAAAAAAGCTTTCACCTTATAGAGTAATTCTGAAAGATGAAAAGCGTATATCTTCGTGCGGAAACTTCGCTAGCAATACTGTCATCGATTCGTGACGATGATTCTATTAGGGAAAAAGCGAGAGTGATAGAAGCGATTTCGACGAATACATTTTGATGAATGGTGTGAACTTTTACGAAGAGAAATGAGACTAGTTAAGGAGCTTTTTTTTCGGTGAAAATCATATAAAAGCGTTGATTATTTGACGCTTAAGAAGCCCATCATAGAGACGATGCTAGCAAAAGAAAAAAAAAAACGCAATACGATGAAACTAGCATTTTGTAATTTTCTTCCCTCTCATACCGGCATAATTTCCTTTGGGATCACATCAACAGTGATAATCTTCATCCCACATAAAGCAATGAAGAGAGCTTTTCATTGTGGAATTGAAAACTCTAAGAACTAGCATGCATTAAAAAGATGTACAAGAGAAGGTAAAATTTCTGAGACATAACGCAAATCGTTAAATATACATTGAAAATGTTTGCATAGTTTCAGTAAAATGCAAGATAGAGCATATTTGTGTGAACGAATTGTTGAGAATTGCGTCTATGGTGGGAAAATGCAGAAATGATCGAACTGCTTATAATGTCTTTTCTGCACGCATTTATATTCCCAATTCATATGTGGATATCATAGTGCATAATTTTTCATTCAATCGCTTGACGTAAATTTACGTAAATTTCATGAAGGTAATCGCTTTGAGTACTTCTTCATTAACGACTTCTTAATTTAGATAATATTAATGGAGCCGAGTCAAAAACATTTACTCTTGCTAGCAGAGTTTCTTGTCCCACACACAGAAAGCGCTGAAAATTTGCTTCTAGAGTGTTGAAATTGCCATCTTATCGGTATTTCGTTTCAAAAATTTTTTTTATAAACAATGGAAACCGAAAACAGCGCTTATGAATGTACGCTTCAACGAAACATATAGAGATATTGGGAAAGAAATGAATTCCTTATTCTAAAAAAAAAAAAATTTCTGCAAGTGATTGGGATCGGTAAAATAATATTGCATTATTGCTTATATTTTATTATTTTTGAGAATTTATGATGCCAATTGGTCTGTTCAGGAACAGTGCAAAACCGCACGCACATCACCACCCATCCTCNCCCCCCCCCCCCCCCCCCCCCCCCCCGGCACGCTTGTCCGCATATTTTCACAACTAATTGACCTATCGCATATATACAGAAAAGATGAAACTTTTTCTGCGCAAATTACACATAATGAAGAAATTCTTGTTGATGTGAATGTGAACGCAATTTCATGCTTTCCATACGCTTGCTTTCACAAATTTGGCTGGTGAAGCGAATTAAAAACGGTCACATATGCGCTGTTACCCGAGATTGAAGAATCGCACGTTTGTCTGTCGGCTAAGTACTCTAAACTCATATGAAACTTCAGCCTCGTGATGAATTGAACGTCGCACAAAGCAAATACTTTGAATGCGCTTAAATTCGTATGACTAAAAGAACGATGAATGGAACTAATCATCGAAGTTCAAGGTCAAGCTAGTCATATAATCGATGAAAAGGGGATACCTTGATGCTTTTGTGTAGGTTAATCAAATATAAATGCAGTAATAGACGGCCAATAGTGCTTTCACAAAAACCTAGGCGCACTTGCCTTCGCTTAGATCGCCGCTTGAAACCTATTAGATTGGAAAAATAAACCTTCAAAAAAGCTTACATAGGCGTCGAAACCAATTAAATTTTAATGCACAATCATATATCATTTATCATTTAACTGCAGTTTATATGAAACAAATTGGCTAATAAATCGAACTATGGAAGCGAAACATAGTACCAACGGTCCCACTAACATACGCTCTTCCACTTATTTCCATTACCAGCTAGCAAATGCTTCATAAAAAAAAGGAAGTAGATCTCTTATTATCGTTGTTAGACATTGGTCTCCATCAATGAATATATCTTCAGCCGTAAAGGAACGCTATAGACTTACAAGTTTATCGTTATATAGGTGTAGTTAATATCCAATTTGTTATCATTGCTACTGTATATACGTCAATCACGCCATTTTGTCATAAGCACAAGTATAGATCGGTTTTTTTTCCCGAAATTATTTGCTCGCCTATGTCACGTAATTTGAGCGCTTTTGATTAGCTTCATGAAAGGCCACTTCTTCTCTAATATAAAACGTCTCACGCAATTCCGCTTGCTTCATTAGTTCTGTCGTTATAGAAATCCACACGTATATTTCCTTTAACGGATATAAAAGGGACGGCCAGGCCCACAATTAAAGGATATAGGAAGAAAATTGGAGTAGCAAGAATTTTTCAGACTCGAAAAGGTGGCAAGGATTTATGGCTTCCCAAATCCCTGTGAATAAATGTGTAAATTCGTTTCAACCTGATTTGAGTGTACCAGTCTTTAAAACTCCTCTTGGAAATTTTCACTACGTTCTGCGCCGTTTGATTTCCCCATTCATCATCATCTTCTTCCCATCCTCCGCCCTACAAACAATCGCCATTTGCCTTACTTTTCCATATGCAACCTGTTTGAGACTGCAGATTCCATTAAATAGTTTATTATAACTGACATCATTAAAAAGTAAATGTATTGTTAGAAACTGTTGTGATTCGTTCTCAACTCATAGCAGATATATTCATGCAGCTTTCTGAACTCATTTGTCATAAGGGGATATTTTCTATGTTTGTTTATCTACAGGATATTCTATATTTGTTTATCTACATATGTTTGAGCGCTTTCTTGACGCCTTCAAAGGCAACTATTTCATTATATTAACAAATAATAGGCATATATAAGTTTCGTTTAACGAGCACATCCTGAATCGATTATACGCTCAATCGAAAGGAAGAGAAATATGATAGCTTGAAGCATTCCTTCCTTTTTCCTAATTTTGTGCACTAATAGTCATTTGCTCACTCTCATTAAAATCATAACGCTTGCTTTTGAAGAGAAACGGAATATTTCCCCTCCTATTAATTATGAATGCTCAGGAGAAATCAAAAATTTTGCAGAGTGCTAATAAACGAGTGCCGTTTAAGTATTTATCACATTTATTGATTGATATATTCATGGTTTCGTATGCGTATTTGTATCTAATTTCCACAATCAAAAAACATTTAATTGATGCAGTTTTTAGCTTTATTGCTTCATCAAATGAATTTGCATACTCAGCATGACTACATTCAGCAATCGCTCGTTTTATCGTCCACTCATCAATAAATAGGTAAATATATATATATATATATATATATATATATATTGACTTTTTATGTGACATCAATCCAATCGCTGCTTACTCAGTTTCCGGTCACTCCTAAGAGTTCCGCAGTGGCAACTCAACGGCGTGCAAAACTCCAGAAGTAGATGTTAATTTATGGGAATTTATCGGCGGATTGCACATTCGATCCATGCAATCAGAAATTTGAATATTATGCGAGAGATATGCAAATGTTCAACGATGGAATTCTTCACCACATTCTGGCAGCAATAATTTTGAGTTTATATATTTAACTATGTTGAATACGTTCATTCGATTCTTCGCTCAGCTGTGACGTTAGCTGTCGTCTACATCATAAGAACTTATTGCACGATGCCACTATTCCAGTAGCAAGAAGCTGAGAAATGTGCAAGAGTGGCTGGTACCATTTGCACTTTTGCATCTCACTGACGTGAGCAATAACGACCTTCATATATTGCTAAACAATGATAGATATGAAAAATATTGCTCTGTTGATTTCACTGATTTGATCATGGATGTTTCATGCCTCAAGCACGTGACCAAGTATCGAAGGTTTCTAGAAGCTTCGATTAATGAGAAAACAATGCAACTGTTGAAAAAGGCGATTCGAACCGATACCGGAAATGTTAAAGGTCGCTTTGATCAGCAATCTCAGAATGCCTCTTGAACGTTGTGCACAAAAGATTACAATATCAGCCCGAACTCTAGGAAAACGTTGAAGAGGCAGGCCTCAGACCTGAAAAGTCAACAATTGAGTAAGTCCAGTTCTCACTCTAGAAAAACGCGAAGAGCACAACGTACTGAAAAAAAGTGAAGAGCACAACTCGCCTCTTCATATTCTACTTGTATGCTATGAAAAGCTTTCAAACTCACCGCTCTTTGGAGATTCACGAAAAGCTTCACCACACAACCTCCAACAATCTTCTTCCTTCAACAAATTCAGCTCGAATCGGTGTTTACAATTACCGTACAAGTGAAGGGAAGTCGAGTGGAAGTCAAGAAACGAGCACAATAGGGGATTATATTTCTCCACCGCTATTCAACGCAAGTCTACAACTCCTTATTGAGGACCTGAATTGACAAAACAAGGTCGTGAATGCCAACAGGAAACGACTATAAAACTTGAGAATCGCAGCTGACATAGTCGTGATACTCCACAGGTCCAGTTAACTCGAGGAAATAGTGTGCGAACCATTAGATTAGTGAATAAACTCCTCTAAAGCGGAAGCGAGCGGTCGAGAGCTAAAGTCGACAGTTCTTATAAAAGGCGAGTAAATTGAGACTGTAAACGAGTTTGTATATCTGGGCACATTTGTTAAAACGCATGGAGGAATTGAAGTAGATGGATGGTAAGCAGTCAAAAAGTGCGGAGCCTTTAACTGTTAGCAATGGTAAAGAAAACGATAGAAAGATTCGTATGAGCGACCACGCTGATCGACATAAAAGCCAATAAATGGCTTCAAGGAGTAACGAAAATGAAGGATCAAGCATACGAGACCTGAATAGGAATTCCAGATGGGCAATAAAAATATTCGCAAAGAAAAACGATCAATAGATGCATTGGATTCGTTTTAGCGATGAAATTGAAGCTTATTTGTTGTGAGATGATGTTGCCTCTAAGACTGACTACAAGAAAGCACTGGATTGGAGTAGTAATGAATCGGAGCAGCTGGAAACGATATGACAAGACTTTTATTCTCGATGAATACTTTACTGATTACAACATGGAGCTGAATTTTATTGATGGGATTGCATGAAAAACCTTTCCTAAATAATTCTTTTTTTCTTTTAGTTCGACCGATACATGCGAATTTTTATTCATCCTCTAAGTACATCTAAAATTTCTTTCATAGTTGATCGAATAATTTGAGTGACGCTGTAGGAAGTGATCGCTGAGATATATAATGCCATCGAAATTTCTTGCTTTGGTTAGGACGGCTTTCGACTCAAAAAAGTCCGATGAGGACGGAGACTGGCATATTTATGCAAACTCCCAAAAAACGACGTCGCCGTAGTTGCGCTCCTACAAATTAAATTTGCAAGAGCTCACAAAAGTATAGAAAAACTGAAAATCATCCGCGAATTTCAGAAATCGGCCAACTTGTGGCTGAATGAGCTCTCTAAATTCGTCGACGAATATGGAATATCCATCGTTCGGCCGAAATTCCGGAAATAATGCGCAAACATTTATAGCAGAAATTTTCTGCGATATTTTTCACCTAAAACGTTCATTTCGTACTTCGTCAATCAAGAAGTTCTCGAGGCTTTGAATCATTCACTACGCCATAACTTAGTACAAACTAAACTTATTAATTTAAAATCACCATCATTATGATCAACATATTCTTTCAGTATGGAATCAATGAATTTATTTCGTTTAAAAAAAAAAATTTACATCACGAAAATCGAGATATCGCTAAAAGATACCGCTGACGTCACTGTGGTTCCCTGAAGTTTTGCTCTCTAAGGATGTCGTATTGAGAAAAAAAAAGCAGTAGGAGCGTGTTGGGGGAAAAATATGAAAACTACCGCCGAGAAGGAAGGAAATAGATTTTCAGCTTGTTGGGCTGTTGCGTTTCGTGTTATTGTGTACGAATCAAGCCAGTTTTGACCAAAGTAGCCTGTGGCTTTCGAGTTTTCTGGGATAATTTCCTAGTAAGATTCTAGTGTGATTGCTCAACGAGCCCTTATAAAATACATCAGCATCAGTCCAATAAGCAGAACTTCCTTCTTTTTGGCATGATGAGTAGGTTCTGATGTCTATCGGGGAGTTTCATTATCTTCCCACTCCTCTTTTCCTATGCTGTAGGATCCATCCTTCGTCGCATGTAGACGAATCCAAAATTGCCTTCCTTATCTTGCAAGAACAGTAAAGAGCACATGCTAATGTGCATCGTCATTTGGCTCTCAATCAATCCATGACATGTGAACAGTATCCGGCTTTTTCACCTAGGCTACTACAAGCTCATGCATTAATCCACGATGGGTTATTTCCGGATTTCCCCAGACATGTTAATTTAGTTGTTGAGGACAACGGTCGCTATCAAATGAGAGCTGATTAGTGCTAGGAGTATTTCATCTCGCAGCAACAGCGAAAACCCTCCTTGTTCCGAGCAGGAAAATTGTATTTAGGTAACCATCAATGTTCGTTTGAAGCAGCGTAACGAAAAACTGTGCACAGATTACGAGTTGTCTTCCCATTTCGATGACCGAGCTTCAACTCATATACAATATCATAGCTCAAAAAATGAGTTTGCGAATGTATGGGGGGAAAGGCTTAGAAAAATGGGTGAGCAAATACGGCGAAACAATGAAAGCAGAACCTCTCAGAGACCGGAATGTAGAATGCGTGGAAAATTTGAGAACTTACTAAACTTTATCGTTGTACTAATGAAATCTATTTTTCGGTTGTACGCTGACTTAACGAACCAAAGCTGGAACTATTGAACTGTGTTGGAAGCAAAATCGTTGTTACTCACAGCTTCTCTTACTGCTGCCTTCCATGTGCACCGTTTAATTAACAGTTTCACACAAATGCGTGCTATTCTTTTCTTCTCATTTGAAGCACTAATCAGAACGCTGCTAAACATGGGTTTCGACTCATTCACGGGGATTAGTGCGCAACTGCTTTTTCCGCTACTGAAAGGGGTAGATGGGGGTATTTTGGGTGAAGTTTCTACCAAAGCAACCACTACTATGTAGTTGCTGTAATTGTATGAAAAAGAAGCGGTGGCCGATTTTTGTTAGTCACTGAATCGTCTCCTAATCTATCGTACCAACCAGCCCGATACGTTTTTTCACTTACCACATTGCTCAAAGAACTAAACCGGAAAGACAGGCACTAACTGACGATCAAGATCCATAGATCGCACAACTTAGTTGCTATATCCAGATGGCCAATCAAAGAAGTGAACGACCTTCCGCTAGAAATCTTACTAAATATACCATATTGATTGAATCCACTCGTCAGCATCCAGCGGGCAGGAGGCGACTCTAAGCCCTAACCTTTACGCTACCATGCTTAGCCTATGCACGTATAATGCAAGGACGCTGCTACCGAATGAGCGGTTGGAGAAACTGGAAGAAGAGGCAACTACAATCAATTTCAATTTAATCGGCCTAGCAGAAGTAAGAAGGAAAGGCAAGGAGGCCGTCGACCGGCCAAACGGCAACTGTTTGTTGTATCGGGGAGAAGATCAATCATCGCGAAGTGGAGTCGGATTTTATGTCTCGAAAGATTGGAAAGCTAAGATATTGTCATTCACCCCTCACTATCCCAGAATTGCGCAAATCAAAATTAATATCAATAGGAAAACGAACATCCGACTAATTCAAATATATGACCCCATGGAGGTCAAACTAATGAAGAATATACCCAATTTTTGGATGGCCTGACTACCGTAGTTAATGGAGAGCGATCTACATTCACCGTTATAATGGGCGACTTTAACGCCATAGTTGGAGCAAGGACACCGGGAAAGCCGTCAGTTGGAAATTTTGGACTGGGAGTGCGGAATCCACGCGGACAACAACTAGTTGATTTTTGCGGAAACAACGGGTTGAAAGTTACCAACATGTTTTTTAAAAAAAGACGTGGCAGAAAATGGACCTGGAGAAGCCCCAGCGGCGATACAAAAAACGAAATAGACTACATCTTGGTGAATAAGACAATAATTGTCAAAGACACCGAAGTGTTGAACCACTTCCAAACAAGCAGCGACCATCGCCTAGTTAGAGCAAAACTTAAGCTAAAGGATAAACTCTTATGGGGCAGACGACAAAGGAAGAAAAGCACTGAAAGATTATTCGACGGAGGTTTATATAGATACGCATTGCAACAGTCCAATTTAACAGACAGCGAGCCGAATCATGCAAATATTATTACAAAAATCAGCCAAGCGGCACAAGTGGCTATGACAACAAGGCAAAAAACATCGCCTCTTACGGAAGAAGTAAAAGTACTGCGTGAAAACAGAAGAAAGATGAGACGAGATGCTAATTTTCGGGCTAATCTGGAATTCTGGGAACTCAATAAGCTGATCAAAAAGAAAATAACCGAGAACCGTTATGAGGAATACCTGAATATAGTGAAGAGGGCAAGAAGTTCGCTAGTTGAGAACAAGAAAACAATGATTGAGCTGAGGAAAAGTGACGGATCCCTCACAAAAGAAACGCAAGAAATTGACAAAATCGTCCAGGAATTCCATATGAAACTGTATGGAGGAGAAACCGACTGCGAGATCGTTGCAAGGAAAAGCGATGAACCATTCCTAAAAGTCATCGACTCAGAAACGAGAAACGTGATCAAAAGCATGAAAAATGGGAAGGCACCAGGTATCAATGGATTAACCGGCGAAATGCTGAAACTCGGGAAGGAACTATTAATAACACCGTTGAAAAGTCTGTTCAACAACATGATCGAACAGCAACAACTCTCTAAGGATTTTGCCTTCTGAAAAACAAGCCGAAGAAGGGCGGTCTAAATGATATCAGAAACTGTCTCCTTATATCACTTCTCCCAACAATCTCAAAGTGTTTCTCGAAAGTTTTATGCAAAAGATTGCAGCAACAAATTGAAGAAAAGCAAGATGTCGAGCAAGCAAGCTTGAGATCGGGCAAGTCAACAATCGACCAAATCCATGTGCTCACCATGCTTATCGAGAAAGCCAAACAGTACAACTTGCCTCTTTACTTGCTGTTCGTAGACTACTAAAAGGCCTTCGATTCTGTCGAACGCGCCGCCCTGTGGAAATCTTTGGAAAGTGCCTCGATACACCCCTCAATAATTTCCATCCTTCAAGAAATGCAACGTAAATCGACAATTACAATTTTCGTGCATAAAAGATAAATAACAATACAAGTAAAGAGAGGAGTACGGCAGGGAGACTGCGTATCTGCACTGCTGTTCAACGCAGCTCTACAACTCGTGTTCGACGAAATAGATTGGCAAAACAAGGGTGTGAACGTAGANTATATATATATATATATATATATATATATATATATATATATATAAAATTATGCAAAGCACACGGATTTCTATGAGCAAGAAATGATTGCTACGAGGAAATGTTGACGTACTAGTTACTAGGAACTATTTTCTAGTTAAAGTAAGAACGTATATCCATTCTGGGATAAACACTATGAATTGCGTCATTTGTGAAGAATCGTAGTATGATATCAGGGATCTCTGCTGATGCTGTTTTTGTTATTCCTATTTTGTTGTTGCTTTTCATCGGCACACAAAAACTCCTTCATAAAAGAGGAAGAAAACAGAAAACGGCAAGCAAAATGCAGCGTTAATTATGCTTTATGTTGAAAAAACGTAACTAATATATTTATTTTTTATGAACAAAATTTCAGTGAACTCTTTCTGATACGTTCGATTCTATAGAAAAAATCGTAATCTCCATCAGGATTCGGAATCCAAAAGTTTATTAAATTCAAGCAGTAAATCAACAGTCATGCTATTATTATGAAGGTGCTCATATGATTACGTCATCTGAGACAATAAACAAAAGATTATAGAGAACATACTCTTTGCGTCGAAATTTATATGAAATAATAAGCTTTGCCATAGTTGACGTAAGAGGATGGGCGCTTCATTAGAAAGGTTTTCTAAGAGCACTAAAGAATTCCCATGGGAATTCTCGGTGAATTGTAAAATGTTTGATAAGAAAAATAGTAACCTTCCGGCTATAAACGAATCCAATACACTTCTGTTTGTTTTAATAGGCTAAGAACTGAAGTCAGAGCAATTGTCACGCACACATACGTGCAGACACCCATACGCAGCCGCAGACAAAGCATTTTTAAACGAGATTTGTAACTAGAATCATCCATTTTATTTGCGAATTTTTATGATATAACAAAAAAGGAAAGTCATTTTGACGACTTTCAAAGTTTTGCACGTATGTAACCAAATGTGGTGACCATATACGGCTAAGCAATCAAGAACTAGGCGACAATATGCTATGAATGATCCGTGAAAGCATTGCAAAAACTCAAGCTTTTTTTTCGATAACTTTAAGCAGTGCTTATCAGATTTGGGGAGATTTTCACACAGAGACCATTAATACAAATTCAAGTGGACGTTAAAAGTTGGTCCTTTTAACATAGGTATAACTCAAACTGAGGAGCGTATAATGAGTGAATATAGATCATGGATGAATGAATTTATTGATGAAATGTAGCTGAGACACATTTCAGCAACATGGGTCGGTGGTGCTTACATAAACGGAACGGCCGAGGCTCTCTACAAGGGAGGTTTGCTTGGGTGTCAAGCACCGTTCGGATATGCACTCTCATTGGTGGTTGGTGGGGTGTTGTTCGCAAAGCGAATGCGCCAACAGGGCTACGTCACTATGCTTGACCCTTTCCAGGTAAAAATTCATTTCAGCAGGTTTTATGAAGAACCCTGAAAATGGAGATGTCATCAAGCAGATGTAACAATTGTGACACCTTTATAAATTCAAACTTTCCAATACTGAGTGTCTATTTCTCTCATAATGCTCTGAGTTGTATAGAAAAAATACAAGTCTGATCGAACTGATCAATATAATAGAGAAACTTTACTTTATTTTATGTGGTTGCCAATTCTCACATAATTTTATCCACTATAATAGCAATTTCGCATAATATATTCAGTTGAAATATGGACAAAGAGTGGGCGGATTACTATTCATACCGGCGCTACTTGGTGAAGTCTTTTGGTCGGCTGCTATTTTATCAGCACTTGGTAAGTTGAAAAATTTATCACTAGTTTAGAATGTTCATATTAATTTATGATTGATAAAGCTCAACTGTATTATAGTTTTTTTCTCACTTTTTTATTGAAATGCAATAATTTAATAGCAAATTACTCCACATAAGATTAGAAACAATTCGCTGCTCTAAACAAAATAAAAAAACTTGCTTCCCTTTAATAAATAACATATTTTGCTCCATTAGCACACTATTTTTGACGACTACAAGTTAATAATACAGCATTAAGCTGGAGGCATATTTTTAATATGACGTTAATATTCATTGATATAAAAAGTGAAGAGTTTTATCAAACGTTTGTAATTGTTTTATTCAGGCGCAACGCTCTCAGTCATACTCGAAATTGATATGACTGCATCAGTGATAATTTCTGCATTAATCGCTGTCTTCTATACGTTTACTGGTGGTCTTTATGCGGTCGCATATACGGATGTTGTGCAACTATTTTGTATATTCGTCGGTTTGGTGAGTGCAACAATTAATCATTTATGAATTCCGCGTATGGCAAATATGCAATATTTTTTTTAGTCGCATGAATTGGAGAATGGCAATGAAAATTCAGAAAAAAAGGTTATCAAAGGATATAATTCTGTAAAAAAAAACGACAGACATAATTCTGTTATAAATTCAGAATTAATGCTTTGAAATTTAAAGAAATGTTTTATAATTCTCTATTATATGAGTATTGCTTCGATTGCTGATTTCATTCGTTTTTAATCTTCGATTTCAATCTTACTCATTCAGTTCATATCAGTTTGAATTCTCATTTAGTTTCGTTTGTATTTTTGAGTTTAGGCTTTGTATTTCGCCATTCAATAGAAATTAACATTTCTGCAATATAGGAATCGAATAAAATGTGAGCAATCGATTTAAACAATTCAAGATCGAAATATGTCATTGAATTATTCATTTATTGCAAATATTGTAAAGTTGAATTTCTAACACGTCATATATTTGCATTCTAAATCAAAAAACTTCCCTCATTTTTTTGCATATTGCAAAGTCAAAAATTAGAAGAATTTGAAATGGTTTCATTTCGAAATTTAAATGATTTTGACTTCCCTTTCCTTGAAAAGAGTACGGTAAGGCAATTGTTAAGAATGCACCTGAAGCGAATGAATTGCTTTAATGAAGCGATTGAGGCTTTGATGTGATTTATGACAGTAAACATTTAAAAAAAAAATTTCATACCTCTTCAATCTTTTTCAGTCTCAAAGCAGCTATTTCCTTTTAATGCCTTGAACATCACAGCTACTATCACAACACTAAAATGGCTATTATGTTTCCAAAATTTTGCTCTATAGTTTATGATCTTTATTAATCTAAAGTAAACATTATGCGTATTTGTTTCTAAGAATAGAAATTTGAAAGTGAAGGAAATTTTATTTGAAGTGGGTTTGTGTACCAGCTGCATTGCTGCAAAATAAAACGAGAGATATATCACGAAATGCGGCCGATTGGATTGGTACAATTGGTGGTTTTAAAGAAACGATGCTGTGGATTGATTGCATGCTTCTGCTCATCTTTGGAGGCATCCCATGGCAGGTATCTATGTTTATGCCCTTTTCACTTCTCTCCGATAAAACGCACCATCAATCTTGAATCTTCGAATGAGCCGACACTCAAACAACCACATAAAACAACATTTAGACTCTTCGGATCTCATTCAACAATTCTCTCGCTAGCAAGTTGATCTTCTATCGTTGAAAATTCTGAGTAAAAAAATAAAGGGACATGGCATAAAGACCAGCATCAAAAAGTAGAACTAACTAATATATGGCAACGAATTGTTTACTGTCGTTTCCATTCATCAACTTCACAATGAAACGGCGATTGTGTAAGCATTATTCAAGCCTTGGGAAGTTTACCAACTTCATCAAATATTAATCCAATACTTCCCCCATTCTTCTCTTCCCACTCTCAGTACACTCACTTCGCGGTTTTATTCCACTAGAATATGTACCATGCTCTACTCCAACCGCTTCTCTACAACTGATCGCATTTAAGGATGAATAGTTAACGAAGAAAAATTCCACTATAAAAATCAATTGTTCATAGAACTGAATTTCTCTTCAGCAGTTTTTCTTTTTTTTCAATTACACGCGCCTATTGTATCAATCGACAATTTAAAAAAGGGAACTCGAAATATATCGAGGATTTTAAAACAATTTCCCTTCAAGCTTCATATCGTTATTCATTACGCTCACAAGTGGAAAAGCATAGCGAAAAAGTGGCACAATATGCGCTTTTGCATAGTTCTCTATATTGATGTGGAAGCGATATTAGTTTTACGTTTACTAAAAATAGAACAATGAAATTATAGATAAAAAGAGCCGAAAATTTGCAACTATATCGCTAGTTGATCTATGAGGTAACCTAAAATAAAGTGAAGTGAGCAGGAGTCCTCTGAAGTTGCCTACCAACTGAAAATGGAAAACTGAAATTGTAATTAACAGATCTATTCACTGATTCGTTAGTTCGAATTACATCAGTTCGTTAGTTCGTTATGATCTCAAAGAAATTTTGCTTTCAACAGTTAAGTGGCGGTCCATGCTTACCCAATAAATAGCTGGACATTCTGACTCTAGTTTTAGTGCTTCCTGACCTAAGATTACTGGGCTAACGGATGCACATAGAGGCATTCCGGTGTGTGCACAAACAGGACGCCGCATCGAATAAGTGAAAATTTTCAGAGGGATGCGAAAATGAGCTTTATGCAGTGAGTAAGAATTGTATTTCTCAAGAATGAACACTTGTTGAGAATATTATATACGTAGCAATGAGGTTATTGTCAGAATACTTGGCTGTTATATGGAGAGAGCAGCTCAAAGGAATTTGTTGGTAAACGCACCAACCCGTAGGCGAATATGGTGATCAGCGTCATCTCATCCATACAGCGGTTTTTATGTGGCTAGAAAGGTTGCGTTCTGAGAAATTCGCTGAAGATGGTTGCTAATTAAAGGTTTACTTCCAACGGGTTCTATCGTCAAAATCTTCATCCGGCGCACAGAAATTGTCGTTTATCGCCGGAATCGGTTGTATCATTATGGCTATTCCACCTGCACTAATTGGCGCCATTGCAAGAAACACAGGTAAGTTGTACGCGAGTTCCTCTCCAGTAAGAGATAGCAAAAAATCGAACTAGACTTTTATATTTCTTCAAAAAAATCTCAATTGCTATTGCAAGTGAGACTGCACTGCATTTAACTTCCAGCAAAACAAAAGGCAGAAATAAAAAACACAAGAGGAGTAGAATTTCTGCCGACATTTCAATGGCCCTTATTTTCGCCCGGAAATAATTCCAGTTTTTCATTTGTACATCTCTTACATATTGGCAACAGTTCTAAATTCCGCCAATAAACTTATTTAGATGAATGCTGAGAAAAGAAGAGATGTTCCCAGTCAATGCTACTATAGGCCTTTTGGATAAGGCGTGAGGGAAATAGGATTTTCACTAGGAAAGGAAATTGTGTTGGATTTTCTAGGAAAGTAAGTGCTAATAAACTTTTCGAAATATTTCCTAAAATAACAGAAAATTTCAGATAATGTTCTATTGAGTTGAATGCTGAGCCCCCTCCTCCTCCGCCTCCCCATGGGTGACAATAATATAAATACTACGGCAAGATTTCGTTTTCTCATTTAGGCTTCGCAATACTTCCTTTATTTTCTCATTCGATTAATTTATTCGAGCAAAACTATGACGTCAATAAAGTCAAGAGGGATTCCCTTTGGGTTATTTTTTCATTGAGTACTCACAGTGATGTTCATTCAATAGATTAGATTTTCAACGACGACGAAACATGGAAAACACCGAAACGTTCTGGCTGGCTTTATTTCCTCTTTTTTACAATAATTTTGTACAGCGATTCTTAGCGACAGAATCAGTAACTGATAGACGCTAAAGGTAACTGGAAAATGCGCCAGTTGCGGGAAACGACATTCAACCGACCAATTGCGCAATTCTGTCACCAATTACAATGCAACTACTTAAAAATTGCAACGCAAATGCTTAATTCAGCGTCGATACTGATGGAAATTATAACATTTAGTGCTCATATCTCATCTAAAGTATTGTCAATATCGCTTCATAAACATAAAATCACATATTTCGATATCTCCTAAGAGATTTCATGCACGATTCAATCAAAGTACTGAATGATTTTGCGCCAACCGTGCTCAATTGCGCTATTTTTTTGCATTCACTCAGAAATGGATCTGCTTTTGACATAGAAAACCACAATGATAAGAATAATAGGAAAGCATTAACTTTTGCTTATTTTTGCTTCATTGAGTGGCCATCTAAGTAAACAAACTTTTAGAAATCTTATGAAATTTCAATGAGCATTCATCGATCAACTCGACATTCCTGTCTAAATATTCGCTATGCATTCGATGGGTGCGAATTTTTTCGATTAGTAGTGACTAATATTGGGGAATAATTTTAGATTGGAGGTTAACAGATTATGATCCATGGTCGAATGGCACAAAAAGTGAATCAATACCAGATGCGCAGACAAATATGGTTGTGCCTCTCGTTTTTCAATATCTCACCCCTAAATGGGTCGCGTTCATCGGTGAGTTTTTATTCAGTCATGAATTTCATCTGTTCTCCGTTCAACATTGGTCATCGCACGGTCGGCTGCAAGTAAGCTCCGACCATCGTGAGAGGAACAACGGTGAATCAACTCGTCAGCATCCAGCGGGCAGGAGGCGAGTCTAAGCCCTAACCTTCACGCTACCATGCTTACCCTATGCACGTATAATGCAAGGACGCTGCTATCGAATGAGCGGTTGGAGGAAGTGGAAGAAGAGGCAACTAAAATCAATTTCGATGTAATCGGCCTAGCAGAGGTAAGAAGGAAAGTCAAGGAGGCCGTCGACCGGCCCAACTGTAACTGTTTGTTGTATCGAGGAGACAATGAATCATCGCGACGTGGGGTCGGATTTTATGTCTTGAAAGATTGGAAAGCTAAAATATTGTCATTCTCCTCTCACTCTCCTAGAATTGTGCAAATCAAAATTAAGATCAATAGGAAAACGAACATGCGTCTAATTCAAATATATGCACCTCACTGAAGTCCAACTAATGAAGAATATACCCAATTTTTGGATGACCTGACTGCGATGGTTGATGGAGAGCGATCTACATTCACTGTTATAATGGGCGACTTTAACGCTATAGTTGGAGCACAGACACCGGGAGAGCAGTCAGTTGGAAAATTTGGACTGGGAGTGCGGAATCCACGCAAACAACAACTAGTTGATTTTTGCGAAAACAACGGGTTGAAAGTTACTAACACGTTTTTAAAAAAAAAATCAAGCAGGCTTCAGGCCGAGCAAGTCAACAATCGACCAAATCCATGTGCTCACCATGCTTATCGAGAAAACCAAAGAGCACAACTTCCCTTTTTACTTCCTGTTCCTAGACTACGAAAAGGCCTTCGATTCTGTCGAACACGCCGCCCTGTGGAGATCTTCGGAAAGTGCCTCGATACACCCTTCAATAATTTCCATCCTTCAAGAAATCAAACGTAAATCGACGACTACAATTTTCGTGCATGAAAGACAAATACCAATACAAGTAAAGAGAGGAGTACTGCAGGGAGACTGCGTATCTCCACTGCTGTTCAAGGCAGCTCTAAAACTCGCGTTCGACGAGCTAGTTTGGCAAAACAAGGGTGTGAACGTAGACGGGAAAAGGATTTCGCGCTTGAGGTTCGCAGACGACGTAGTCTTGATATCTCACAACCTCAACCAATTAAAGGAAATGGTCAGAGAACTGGAGATGAGAAGTGCGGCAGTTGGCTTATGATTAAACACAAAGCTGATGAGCAGCCGAGAGCTGAAGTCGGCGATTGTTGTAAGAGGCGAGAAGATTGAAAGAGTAAATGAGTTTATTTAGTTGCGAAGATGTGTAAAAATGAGCGGAGGGACGGAAGCAGATGTACGACGCAGGATCAAACAAAGCTGGAAAGTATTTTTCAAGATTAAAGACTTCTATCGTGAGAAAAAAGTACCGATGAGTCTCAAGAGGAAACTGTTTGAAAAAAGCGAAATGCCAACAGTTCTCTACGGTTCTGAAACATGGGTAACAACTAAAAAAGTGCGCAGGCTACTAGCAGTGGCAAAAAGAAAAATGGGAAGAATCATGACAGGAATCAAATTGGTGGAGGGGAAAGCCAACGAATAGCTTCGAGGCGTAACAAAGGTAAAGGATTGGGTGACCGAGGCTCTAATAACTAAATTTAGATGGGCGGCGAAGATATCCGCATTGAAAAATGACGGTTGGGTGAAACGAATTACAGAATGGACACCACGGATCGGAAAAAGAAGTAGAGGCCGACCTGAAATGAGGTGGCGCGATTCTTTAAAAAAAGACTGCAGGAACCAACTGGATCAGAGAAGCATTGAATCGGGACAAGTGGAAGCAACATGAAGAGACCTTCATTCGTAATGAATGCTCTGTTGATTGAAATAAATAAATAAATCAATAAATAAAATAAATAAATAAAAAGAATTTCATCTATGTCATACTGACTTCTATGTTGAATGGAAACAATGCTGTATGAATAAATCATCCTGGTTTAAAATATGTTTGAGCTTTATTTTCGCTCTACAATTAAATCGTTAAAACTGTTCATTTAGAACCTAAATATTCTATTTTTGAAGAAATAATGAAGGTATGGCAACGACCAATTGCTTCTATTGCTTCTTTAGTAAAGTGGGATTTCGCCATTTCAATAGAACGGATTGATTGGTGAAAGGAGAGGAAACAAAAATGCTCACAATAACACATGACTTTCTCAAGTGATAGAGAATTAAGAAGAAATAGACTTTGCTTTATATCAGTTAAATCTTTGCTTTATATCAGTTAAATCCAGTGGGATTTGCATCTGTTAAACCTTCTTTTACGCAGCCAGAAATAACACTATTTTAATTGGATTACATTTAAAAAATTCTTCAAAAGTTTATTAAAATATTAGTGAAGCTAAAAGTGAAAGTTCCATTTACTGTTTCAAATGCTTTAACTTTTCTGTGTAAAAACAGCTGCCCGATTTGAAGGCCTCGGTGCTGTTTCGGCTGCTGTAATGTCATCAGCGGATTCATCAGTGTTATCGGCTGCCTCGATGTTCGCTCATAATATATGGAAATTAGCAATACGGCCTCATGTAAGAGTGATAAATCTTTTAACAGCGATAATAATGAATTCACAATTTTTAATTTGCCGATGGTACTTAGTATATTTAAAACAGGTCCAGAATCTGATACTGATCAGGATCGTGCCAACTAACGCCTAATGTTTATCGTTTAGGTAATGATTTATTAACGTATCGCGTACATTCTCTATTAGTGAGCTAAGATATGCTAGCAGAAGCAGTGCCCAATATTGCAAAACACTTCGTTAACGTATAAATAAGTAAGTAGTAAAACTAAATGCGCCATATTATGAATTCATTTCAAAAAAGCATTGACAATTTCTATGACCATCATTGTTCGTTGTTCACATATGCTTCATAGGATATGGAAGGGGGCAAACAAAAGAAGAGGTGGATGAGTTTTCGTTTGTGAATTCATAGAAATTAAAGGAAAATCGTTTCGAAAATTAATTCATTCAATGATAAATATGCGAATATAGAAAAATATATTGGGAAATTTGAAGGGAAAATTTGAAAACGAATTTATGAGTTCTTCTTAATAAAGTACTCTGTTAAGTTTGGAACTGTTTGTAAAGAATTTTCTTATTTGACATTAATAGCACAAATCTTTGGGAATATTGCTATCACGAAGCGAAAAAAAACGCAAAAATGTGCGAGGCAGATAGCCCATGATATCCGTATATCGGGATCATATATAGATCATAGATTAAAATCTGATCAATGACGGTTCAACATTGGGCACTTTCTACTCAATACAATTTCAGAGGCCAGTAAATTTTGAATGTAAGTTTACATGATGTGCAAAAATTTATAAATTGCGCTTGAGAGGATTTACGGCAAAGCTGAAATTCATGATGAGAGTCCAATCGGGGATTCTCATTCGGAGGAAAAAAAGCAAAAAGCCGAATCAAGCTGTTGTTTCGAAGAAATCGATGATAATTTGGTGGCAAAAGTCGAATCCATTTCGACACATCTATGTAATAATAAGTTCATATGGAAAATGTGTTGATATATGATGATAATATAATCTCGTTGACCCATGGATAGTGGAAAGCATCAAAGTTATTTGAAATTTGGAAAGATTTACGTCAATTTTGCATTTGCTAGTTTCTATCTTATATCGGTTGTATCGTAAAACAGCCTGATCTTTTTCAAAATATTTATTCGCGAAGGCGATTGGATTATAATCAGATATAAAAAACTTATTTCATATATTTGTTGTGTGCTCCTAATTTATGAAACCGGTTGGTTGATTAAACATAATAGTACTATCCGACAGAAATGATAAATATTTAGGCATGTGAACGTGAGGTGATCATTGTAATGCGAATAGCTATCGTTGCGGTTGGTTTCTTAGCCACACTAATGGCACTCACAATCAACAGTATCTATGGATTGTGGTACCTCTGCGCCGATCTCGTCTATGTGATACTTTTTCCTCAACTCGTTTGCGTAGTCTATATGCAACGATCAAACACTTATGGATCTATCTCTGGATATATCGGTACTATTAAATCTTTTGCAATATTGCACTCAATTCGCGAAATATCGAGGGGCACCTATCAAGATGAAAGAGGTGGATGCGAGGGAGAGATTAATTACTTTTAAGAAGAGAGAACCTACTCTCGACATTCTGCGGTTCTTGAACATTCTCATTCAGAAAATTATAGTCATTTATGGCACGCATGATTTGGCATTCCTTGCCTCTTGCCGATCCAGATCTCATCCTGATGTATGCAGATAGCTGATAATTTATATTTTCTTTCTGGAAAATAGTTGCACTTTCTATTAGCGTCTTTTATTCAAGATTAGGCTTGTTAGAATCATTCAGCATCTGCCGTAGTAGCTTAATAGTTTTTTTTGCTGACTTGGTCTATACTCGAATGGCAACTTGTGAAACTGACCAAATCCATAGAAAAGCAAGTCTCTGAATCCTATGTTGATGCAAAAGTGGTGTTGAACCTAGCTGAGATACGAGCATAAAATTCGGAGTCAATGCCGCCAAAATTATGTGTTTTATGAGTTATAAAAAATGCGCACAGTTAAAGAACGCCATTGCTCGGTAATTGGAACTTTTGCCATATATTTTTTTTACTAAAATACCTCGTCTCTTTGTGCTATAAATACAGCAGATTTGAATAATGCAATGATGGAAACAGCCACAGTTACATTGAAAAATTTATGATCCTCAAGTGACGAGTAGAACTTGCGTTATCTCTAAAGTAAAATTTTGCAGAAAACATTTTGCATTAAATTCTCTTAGTTATAGAGAAAGATTTATTTTATTATTGCAGTCGGTCTTCTGTTGCGTCTTTCTGGTGGAGAGCCATTACTTTCGTTTCCTGCACTCATCCACTATCCCATGTACGAGGAGTACACCCTTCCAGATGGAACAATTTCCGGTACACAATACTTTCCATTCAGAACGATGGCTATGCTCGGCTCATTCATCACTTGCGTTGGAGTTTCACTATTTTCCGAGTATCTTTTCAAGTCAGGTATGAAGCTGCAAGCTTGCTGATTTCATCTTTGGTCCACTATTCCCTCTTGCGATGTCTAGAATGTTCTTCTGATTGCTTACAGAAGTTTTTTTTTTAAGTTCCTACATCCGCGAAATACATTGGACCTCCTATGCTCTTCGTACGTTTATCTCATAAGGAATGTTTATTCTCAAATCGTATCTTTTTGTGCGGCAATGTTTTCGATTAGAATTTGCAAATTAATATATTAGCAGTCTCTAATAGGAGATAAATAGAACTACAGCTTTAATTGAGCGTGAAGTTTCATCGTATCAAAGCGAATTTCCATATTGCATTAAGCTCTTTCTCCAATAGAATTTTTCTGCTTTAATGCTAGAAAAAAAAAAGCAGCAAGTCCTTTCAGCGAAAAATATAATTGAATGTAAAAAAATTTTTTTATTGCAGGTAAATTATCAGTGGAAATGGATTTCCTAACATGTGTTGTTAATATTCCTCCAGAACGAATCACACTTCCATCGGATACAAGCTTCAGTGTCAGTTGTGATACATTAGCGATGCAAAAATTGAAAGAAAGCGGTGGAACATATGTCACAACGAATGGTTTCTTAGGACCATGTTCACCAGCTAATGAACTTAGCGCCCTTCATACAGCCAACAACAAAGATTATCTCACTCTGCATCAATCATAAGGATTGCGTCGAATGGCTATTCTCGGATGATCTCTTCTACAAATTGTATCTCAATAATCGTAAAATATGAATGGAATATATGAATGGTTTTAATAATTGATGCGGGTGTTTATTATTGTTGTACCGGTGATTACGTAAGAATGTTGGGCGACTTTGTATTATATCACAATAATCTATATATTGGTCTATAATTTGCAATTTAAACTTCGTTTAGTTCGCACTATCCAAAGGGGTTTTTTATTCCAAATAGTGGCGAGAAGGATATGCTAAGGCCAGTGATTTACCGGAAACTAGCAAGCGAGGTTGGTGGTAGATGACTTCATCATGGAATATATTTATCTGAGATGTTAATGGAACGAACACAGCAAAATACTAGGATGTATGAGGCGAAATACACGTACGCATTTATGAACATATTGATTCATTTATGCCTAAATAACGAGTACAGATTATTTTTGGTAATGCGCTGTTCAAGACAAAAGACTTTCCAATAGTTACAAAAGAAGTGAGCAAATAAGTTCAGAGAATTTCCTCACACGGAGCTTGGAGCTTTCTTGATTTTGTGAAAAATTTTTTTGGCGATTATAAGCGAACAGCGAAATTTTCGGAGTATTTCTTTGCATATATGTATGTTTGTTATTCGCTTCATAGATTTCTTTACAAGATTAAAAGATTATATCACTCTAACTTATTCTTTATTTCCCTAAGAAACAACCCCAATTGGTATCTTTATATTTTTTAGCGGTATAGATTTCCAAATTTTTCCGTTTTCTTCTTTTTTGTCAGTTCCAACTTTTTTTCCATTATATATGTAGGCAATTTTTCTTTCGCTCGAAGTTTGTTGAGAATAGAGAAATGGTTGTTGCGAATAACTTAAATTTAGCAATGCATCTCATTCTACTTTTGCGCTATACTGTGTTTATTTTTTGTATTTCGAACAGGTATTAATGACAATTGGCGTTATCCGTATGTCTCTCTCTCGTCTGTTGTATTAACCCTTTACAATAATCGTTTCTGGTGATGGGTTGATATTTCGTGAAACCAGTTCTTCCACGACTCTTTGATTGCGATCAGCGATATTGTTACACTAATGAATGGTTCGATTGAAGCTATACAACCTTGTAGCATTGGAGCCTCAATCTCATCCCATTTCCTCTTCGCAATCCGCTATCAAGATCGTTTATTCAACAATCCCACTAAGATTCCCACAGTGCAATGCTAGAATTCAGATCTTAAAAAATATCGTCAAAGTTGTTGGACGGTGTTCGAAAACCAGTTCAATTTATGGAATGTGAAAAACCACTTCGGAGAAGTAAGGCAGCTCATGAAAAACGCTTTCAACTGTCAAAATGTCATGAAAAATATTGATGATCAAGTACTTTCCACCTTTTTATCAGCTGACTGTTGAAGGGCGCTGCGGTTCTGTTCTTGGAATAAAGTTGAGCGAAAACTGCTCTTTTTCACATTTCTATCTATACTCATTGCTGTTCGCTTGTGAATAATATGTGGAAGTAAAAGTATTTTCATATTTTATCTCCGTAAACAGCAAAATCCAATCATTTGCATTAGATTTCTAGAGAAAAAAATTCGCTTCATGTAACCTTACTAGTACAAAACGCATTATATTTTTTAAACAGTCTCCAACGATGACTGCTGCTCAGGTTATAGAATTGTGATGGTCCAATGCCAAAAGCGATAAGACCGGCCGCCTTCCAAATCTGGCATTTGATCCACAGTTGAGAGATATTCCGCTCATTGCTATGTTTGCTTATTTATTTGTTTGTTTATTTATCTGTTTATTCATTCACTTGTTTAATCGCAATTTTATATACTTAAATGCCTCAAAGTGGGAAAACATAAAAACAATGTGAGCGCATACAATAAAAAAGGTAGTGGTGCTAAAAATAAATAGATAAGAGAGAAGAAAGAAACAATGTAAGGTATACACAAAGATAAAATTACTAAATAATCATAATAGAAGTAAGAAACGAAGGAAATCGCAAAAATTTCACCAGTGGTACTCGACCGTCTTTCAAAACCAATTGAATTTGTGGGAAACTACTTGCGACAAAATATCGTCAAGAATTTTGATCAACAAGTACCTCTCACGTTTTTATTAGTTGGCTGTTTAACGGTGCTATGGTCTTGTTGTTGGAACAAATTTCGCCGAGAACTGTTTTTATTTTTTTTCATACTTAAATCAATTCGATCGCTCTTATTTTCTATAAAAAGAATTTGCTTTTTGTGGCCCCAATAGCAGAAAATGCATTCAGACGTTTTCAACAATTTTTAATTTTAATTGTTTACAATTTCTTTCGACGACTATAGATTAGCATAAAATATGGTATTCGATTTCAGCAAGAAAAGTACTCACTATAAGCACTAAATTTCCTAGCTTCAACTTTAGAACTTTTCGAGTTGCCACTATGGCAGATGAGGTAAATAGACGATATACGCCTAGACTATTATAAGGCCGTTGTGCAAATCTGTTCCATTGTGTCAAAATTGTGCAGTTTGGTTTTCATATCAAAAGATTCATTAACGGAATGTTCCCCATATTTTCACTCATAAGAACGGCTGCTTAAGTTACATTACTCTCATGGTCCAATTCTTAGCGAGAATGCAACTGCAGGTGCAGAGGAATCAAAATGAGCAAAAGCGATAAAATTGAACGCCTTTGAAATTGCAGAGTGGCATAGATTTAGAGCTCAGATATATTCCACCCACTTTTGTTTATTTATTTGTTGGTTTATTCACCCGTTTATTCATTTACCTATTTATTTACCTTTTCATATATTTCAATGCCTTGAAGCGGGGAAACATGTCCGCTTCGTGGTGAAATACAATAAAAAAGAATAGTTTCTAGTCATGGTTCATGTATATCTTAGTGATTCACCGGTACTATCTGCTTCCAATACACGACCACTAATTTCACAACCGCTCTTACGAGCTAAACTTTGTCCCCACCCGTGTTTGCAGCCTTTCGGTATTTACTCATATGGTTCTTTGACAACGTGAATCATGGTGTCTCTGTGTGCCCAAAAATGATATATGTCATTCCTTCATTTCGCGAATTTTCGGGTATGGATATCCGGATAGGAGCTCCAAACTTTGCGGTAATATTGCTCGGCGTACTAGCATGCTACTCTCGAAATATTACTGCTGATAATAACAATATTTCTGATGGCAAAGTTTACTCGCTCATGAAGCGCTTCTTGACACAAAATCTTAGCAGTTCTTGCCGATCCGCCATTCAAAAGGTATGCTCATTCCGACCTCTTGCAAGTAATTATTTTTCACCTAAAGATGAAATGTCCTCTTCAGTGTACGTCATTACTACGGTTTGTTATGAGGGAAGAAATGCTGAAGTCTAGGAATACCGAAACATTTTAAACGAGGTAATTTTTCTTGGGAAATTTTTCTAATTCTTTCTCGTCCTTTGAAGGATATGGCGAAATTTTAGGGTAATTATCACATTCCACCGAAAGTTGTCAAAAAACTGTACAAGATTGCTAAATGTTTCACAAAGCATTTTAATCTTTTTCAGGTTCCTGCCTACCTATCTGCCTATGATACTATTCAACCCCAACGGCAGTTCTATTATGATTCATTTGGCGTGGGTAAATTTAAGGAACTTATCAGCGATAGTCAATTCGTATGTCCACATTTCTTTTATATCATCTTTCTCTACCACTGTTTCCTAATAAATTTTGATTTTGAAATCAGTAAGCGTATACTTATTTTAACTTGCTAAAAAGTACCCCTTTTTCTCTTCTCATGAGGCGATATTTTCTTTTTTTTTGAACAAATGTGCGACCGTGTCCGGGCGCTAGACAAGGGGAGATCAACACAACTCCTTCACGACGCCACACTGTTCGAATAGCGCAACACAACGACTGACTGGCGAGCAAGACCGCAGCTTATTTATAGCCTCGGCTGCGGCCCTGAACGTATGGCGAAATCACACTTCACATGGGGGAGATACTACATCAAGATCAAACAAAGCGTGAGCATACGGCCTATTACACAAATGCAGATCACCAGTATCACTGCAGTCATGACGCTATTTGATCACAGTAGAACATTCGTAACGTAGACCAGTCGTTACCAAGATCACTCGTTAACAAAATGGAAATTTCCAGAGGAATATGCTGCATGCAAGTATCCATTTTTGCTGTAATTTTAAGTCTCTTCGAGAGTTATTGGGGCATCTTCAAAGTGCTACACGATGGTGCAGTTGTAAATTTTACACATTAAAAGTTATAATTCTATCTCCAATGGTTGCAAAATTGAAAATGGAGCAACTACATGATGCGAACATATATCTGCTTAGAAATTTCATCGTTATCATCCGCTTGGCAAACACAAGCTTAACTAAAGGTACCCCAACTGCATGAGATGATTAAATAAAAACAACTGCTTGGTTCAGATTCCCACTTCATTAAGTTTATGCTTCTAATTTGCGCATCTAAAAGTTGTAGTACCTTCTGCACCTATATATTGATTCTAGCAATGGCAATGTTTCGATGCCTTTGCTAGAAATTTCAGATTAAGAAATTTTTTTGAAAAATTTCAACTTGTTCGGATATACGATGAGCATAGCAAAATTCTTATCAATATTTGGATTTAGTAAAGAGACAATTACTGAGTTCATTGAACATTACACATGCAGCGTGGCCTTATTGTGTAGCAACTTCTCTCAATAGAGCTGTTTCAATAACCTTTGAAATTTCAAATTTTCCCTCATATCGTTCTTTCTTTTCACTTCAAGCACATATTTTTCACTAAAGTCACCAGTTGGGTAGCAATTGTAGTTCGTAAAAAAGTCCACTTTTAGCAGCGTAATCTACTCAAATGCTTCAAAGTAGCAGCGGAAAAGGAATACTCGCAATCGGAATACCCATTCGACTATTGCTATGGATACAACTCTCGTGATGTCAATTCACAAGTTTATACTATTTGTATCCCGAGTCCGTGTGAAGCTGATGGTCTTTTGGTAAATCATTTTCTGTTAATCAGTATCCGTTCTATCGTAATGAAGAACAACTCAACATATTCACTGCATCTCCATTGAAATAATGTCTATGATTGTAACTTATACTTTTACTAGTAAGAGAACGAAAAGGAACCTCGAAGTTATCGGAATGTTTGCATAACAAGAGGATCGCAAATGAAGGTGTCATAGCGCAATTGAAATTCACATCGATACCATCCTCTTTTGTAGTTCATTAATCTGAATATTTCTGGATGGAAAAGCGTGAAAAAGCTAAAATTCCAAAGTAATTCATTTAAACATAATGCTTCCCCACTTCTGCAGGATTTATTATGCGATACCAAAACTTGCTAGTGATTAATCAAAAAACGTTGGTGCACAGCATTCTCAGTCCGTACTTATTCCTGAACCGACTAAGCGGAACACTGATAATCGGTCCTGATTAGATTCATGTCTCTTTCGAAATCATGTTCCATATTCCAACGATTCCACATACACAGCAAATGATTGTTTATGTAGCTCATAGAGATTGCACGAGTCGAAGGAAAAAGAAAGATGAGAACAGACCTGTAAAAGCAGAAGATAACCTACAGTTCATACCTGCTTACCCGTGTGGTGGGATCTCTTGCAGTAGGACCTCAACGAGGGCCCCAACTCGAGCTCCAGTTAAGTGGCTAGAGATCTTCAGTTGACAGTGCCTAATGAGATCTCTTTCAAGAACTTTAAACGCAGTATAACGTACATATGTCATCGGCAAATGCATTTGCACTCTTATCGCATCTTATCAAATGCATTACAGTTACTGCAAATATCGATTAAGAGTTTGTCGCCGAACTACTCGAACCTCACCCAAATAGATAAATCGATATGCGTTCGTTCAAGGCGTGAAAATGAATGGTATCTGAATCTGTTGCCTACTGCTTCATTCGGCTTCATTTTGATGCTTTCTATTATTGTTTCTTTAGCGACGATTTATCACTGTCAACGGGGTGATAAAACAAAGTAAGTGTATTTCCGTTTTTCGTTAACTTTCAACTTTCGTGGAGAAATTTATGTTGTTTGAGAAAAATTTTTGATTTTCCGAAAATTGTTCTTCCATCGCTCCTTTCGATGTGAATCATGTAAATTTGAATGTGCACTTAAAATAGGCAGTAGTAGAGTATAGAAACATGACAATTTTCCCTTCCATTTGGACCGGTAGCGTAGTTGACATGAGAATGGGATGCTCGCGTTTCCTCTCAAATTTCGATATTGAGCTCTTCATTTGGCTTCAAATTTTTGCATTTCCTAAAATCTTTTCACTAGTTCTATGCAGGCCGTCAGCTCCTCCTCGTCGTTTTTCCTTCTGGCCCCTCTACAACTCTATAAAGTGACCAGTTATGGAATATCTCTTCAAAAGTAGGCAAGTAATAATTGCACTCATTATAACCATAATAAAATATGAATTTGTGAGCAATAGAAGTGCGTAAAATTAAATTCGCTGCTTTCAACGCAACAATTTGTATAGTGCAATTGAAAATTTTTGCCGACAATGTTTTTTTTTTCTTTTTCTTTTTACATCGAGATGCTCCCAATCACAATGGATCAAAAATGTGGCAAACTTATACTTCAAATCCCCTTTTTGGTCTATGGAATAGCAACACAGAAGTCATGGTCGTAGCAGTCTAGATGGTTTCAAAAGTCAACCGTCCCTACGAGCATGCCCTCAGCCATGTTTCTCAACATATCGCCAACCTCGGGCTAGGGCCAAAAGCTTGACCCAAGGCCACGCTGCCCTTCTCCTTTATGTGATTTTCATTTCAGGTCACTGTCGATCGAAATATTCCTCGCTTTTTCGGCCAAAAAGAATTTCGTAGCATTATGTAAAATGCCGAAGGATCGTCAGTCTACTATAACATGCATGTTTGGTATTCGCTTTCTAGCGATTTTATGGCTTATCACTGGTCATTTCTTCGCATTGATAGAGGTATGTGATAGAGCGTAATTTTCTGTGGAAAGGAATGGCGAAATAACTTGGTATATCGGGTTTAGATACGAGATCCACATGCATTGGAGGTTGCGCTTGCATCTTATTCCAGCTGATTAAGAGTAATCAATAGGAACACCACATTGTTCTAAAGTCGACAACGGGCAAATGCGAGTCGGAATGGCAATCATAAGGCCTGCGTGTTGCTGGAAATGGACTGAAAACTGAAGGTGGATAAGCCTCACAATACTCATAATACCTTTCGAAGTTCACCGGCGTTACCCTGCAGAGACCCCACATTAAGACGAATCATAAATTTTGGACCATGAGGACCCTGTCTCGAGGCCCCATAGGATAAAAAATTCCTGTTCTCCTGGAAGTGTGAATTCTACGGTGACGAACTGAAAAAAAAAATCTCGATTAAGTCATATAATACGAAGAAGCTGTATGATCCAGTGTGCTGGTATGAGAAACGCTGAAAGGTAACATGACGCACATATGTTATCAGAGAAACAATAGTTTATCGTGAGAGATGATATCGAGATAATATGGACACAATCAAAAAACTTAACCGAAACTTTTGATGTCATTTTTTTCAGCCATATCTTGATAATCCCATTGAATATCGACGTGATATTACCGGAAACTTTTTCAATCAATGGATCTCTAATTTCTTTCTCGGTGTGGATGCATTTTTTGTGCTTGCCGGAACGGTAAATGCATATGGATTTTTTAGAAAAGCTCAAAGAGCAGGTGAGCATATTGTCCTTAAACGAAAACTTTCTTCGATGCAAGAACAACTACAAATTCTGATCTGGAAGAGATATGTGGGGAAATTTGAATGAAACTTATCTTTTTCAACTGTGAACTGGAATGAATCGAATAAGAGTATTATCGCTTCTTCTTGCACGTATGCAAAGTTATTGCTTAGTAAAATTTCTTCTGAATTTTTTCTGTGTCAGCAAATTGTTTCGCCTTTCTGATCTGCATGAAGAAATAGAAATTAACCGGAATACATCTGGATAAAATTCTAAAATAAATTGCTATTTATATGGATGCATATTGCTATCTTCTCGAAGCGCAATAAATATGACCATGTTGGATAACCATTCTTTCTCGAATATGGTTATCGTAAACCGAACTGAGGCTCTTTATATTGCCCAATTTGAATATTACCCTAATCCATATGTACCCGTTGTTGGGTATGGTGCCGAAGAGCCAACCCAAGATATCCGATTGTGATGAAACATTGCTTTGCACTTTTTAGTGGCGAATCATCACAGTTTCACACGCACTTGTTGAGTGGCCTTACATAACGCCATTGTCCGTCTTTGTGCCCTTGACGGTATCTGAGGCCTATAAAAGGCGGCTCTCAGCCCGTCAGATTCAGTCCTGTTCTGGTGTTGTGCTCGCTCGGCAGTGTTTCTCCTACTCGTCCCAGCCTTTGCTCCTCTCTTGGTTCATCCTGGAAGCCGTTTTTATTTTCCGAAATAAAGTGCTTATACTAGCTCTGTCTGCCACACGACCTACCTCCAATCGTCGTCGCAGTCGACACAACAAACAAGAACACAGATACAACATCCGTTGAAAGCATTCAAGTGCTACTTTATATTTTGATATAAAAGCGCTGCATTTGAATCACCAAAAGATGCAGCCAGTTAGGTGAGGAGCTTACTAGTTGCATATCACTGAAAGGTGGAGCTTTCGTTGTAGCTTCTTTTCTGCAACTTTGGAAAGGTAATATAAGGTTGTTTCTTCCATTATTCATCATGCATTCACTCGGTTCCTAGCTCATCATGAATGATGTAAAGGCAATATCGCTTTTTCTGCCCACGCCTTTCGTTATAATTTTTGGCTTCTTCCCTTCCACGTATCGGTAAGTAGGTGATATATCGCAATTCGCTCTTTGTGGGCCCTCAGTATCAAATCTCTGCATCCTTCGAAAAAGATATTTCTTGAGTAGATCTCATGGAATTCACATCTTTAAAATGCGGACGTCTACGAGGTAAAGCTTATGAGGTCTTATTTTAAGATCCTTATTTTAAGATGATTGAGGCGATGCTTATAAATTTATTGACCTTTAAAAACACGAACATATTTGAGATGGTTCAAATGTAGGTTAAAAATGCATATAGAATGATTGATGTGAATACGATTTCAAGGAAAGAAACCAAACTGGATCTCACTCAACTATTGGCTCAAATTCTATCGGCATCGTGTTGTGCGTCTTTGGCCAGCATATGTATATACGTTGCTTGGAGTCATATTCCTCTCAAGTTCGCACTACCATGCGATGTGGCCTGAGCTCGATCCACTAGTTCAATGTCGGCAACATTGGTGGGAAAACTTATTATTCATTAACAGTTTATCCGAAAATCGCTGCTTAGGTTTCACATGGTGAGTAATTAAGAATTCCTCCTTAACAAAGAACATCTGTCTATTTTTTTTTAATTTTGAGAGCGCAGCATGTGAGTCAAATGCCGTCCAAGCGGTATACACAGTTTGTCTCTCAGATAGCTATGTGTACAATGTCAGTGTTGACAACAAATATTGGTCGATGGCTTTACGGTAATATTTTCTATGACGATGTGCGTAAATATAGCGTTTGCAACGTTCTATGATTTAAATTTTAGGCTAGAAAATCTAGAAATTAGGGATAGTATGCAGAAAACGTCAAAAATGTAAAAGAATAAAATATCAGCGAATAATCTTATAGGTATATCGGAACGGAATTCATATTTTATTTATTATCGCCTATATTTCTACTTACTCTACTCAGATGGAAAAATTTTGGTTTAGCGCTTTGTGAATCAACGATTCTAATCTCAACGAGTCTTAGAGCATTCGCCATGATAACTCATAATTTACCGCCTACTCAACTAATCTGGAATACAGAACATTTATTCAACTCGAATTATATGGAGGTAAGTAGTCAGTTAATGTTTTGTTAATTTGCTTATTATATTGGTAGGTTTTTGTTGGACCATAAAACACAAGCAAAAATTTATTGGTAGTACTAAGGTGATTCTGCTCACTCACTTCCTTTCCCAACTCTTCTCCCTCTCTCAATCTATTTCATCTTCACTGCACTTTCTTTCAATTCAATGGATTTTTTTTTCCTTCCTAAGCTGTATGAGAAAAGAATGAATTTTTAGATAGCATACTTGTAGCCTCACCTCAAGCTGTCCTTTAAATTCCCCATCCTCTTCCTCCCTTTCTTCTTCCTTTGCTCTACTAAGCTTAGAGAAAACGAAATGCTGTGCACATTCGACCCAAGGTGTCTATGTTTCGGTATGATCTTTTCAGCAATTTTTGCTAATTTTTATCAGACCACAATATCGAATTGGTCCATATATTGTTGGCATCGTTCTCGGATATTATCTGGTGCAATTACGCAACACTCGCATAGAATATGGTCGGAAATTTATCGCTATTGGATGGACATTTCCGACAACTGCAGGATTGATAGCAGTCTATGGCCTCTACCCCGCACTTCAGGTAATCTCTTCGTAGACTGTTTTCATTCTCAGTATTTTCGCGTTTATTTACAAAGGACTTGAGTGATTTTATTTGCTTTCATTGAAAAAAAAATTGACTTCCTAGATGAGTGGAAGCATCTCACATAACTGCCGGTAGTATCAAAAACGCTTTCGTTGCCATATTCAGCTGCCACGATAACTTCATTCCTAAATTCTCATTCGGGATCGGCAAGAAATCATACTCTAACGAAATGGTAAAGAAAAAATAAGAGAAATGAGCAATATATGCGAATACAGTCGGTTGAAATTGATTCATCGAAGAAGAGATGAATTCATTTTTGGCAAACATAACAAGAATGAATTCCTAGATTCTTGAATGAATCACAGGTAGAAGAATTCGGTAAGTTTGCAGGCGGATATCCTATCCCATCTGCTTCTTTCCTTCCTTTGAATGCATCTTTCGATGAAAAATCAATTGCCCATCGTTGATCGAAAACATTTCCTAGTATTTTTCATTTTTTACCGCATATTCCACATGCGTTATGCAGTTCTCTTCAGATCAAAAATCTTTGCAAATTTTTCTTAAACTTTTTACGTTATATAAATTTTTGTTTTTTTTTTCAATTTCCAGCTGTTTTTTTTTTTAAATTGAAGAGACTTGATTTCAGAAGATTTATAGTTGCTGTAATCACTCCAGGCTTGGAATTGGCCGATCTATTATATAATCTATGGTGCACTCCAAAATACGTTATTTGCACTTGCAATAGCATCGATCATATTTATATGTCATTGCGGTTATGGTGGTTTTATCAATCGTTTTCTCAGTTTCTCAGTCTTCATTCCGCTTTCTGCTCTCGGCTATTCGGTGAGTTGTTTTGTGCTCATGTCTATAAAATTTTTCTTTGCTCGCCGATTTTAATGCTTAGACGAGAGAGTAGCCGCTGACGAACTGGGATCAGTGTTGATAAAATTACGGACAATTCAAGGCGAAGGGAGAGAGATGAGTGAATTTTTTTCTAGTTTAAGGTTCGTTTAAGACTTCTATGAAATTCTCATCTTTGATCACTCGTTCAATTTAAGCACTTCAAAAAATTAACTTGCAAATGTGTTTTGCTCTCTCCATCTCATTACTGTTTGCTCAAAATGTTCTCAACTTCTTGTTACTAGTTTTTTTTTGTTTTTTCCATATCGAATTAATACAAATGTATCTCTACAAAACGCAATATTGAACTTCATATTAGTTATATGCATTGCAATGCGCCTCACTTGTGAAGCTTTAGTGATCTAACCACCGATCTAAACATTTCTTGCGATGAGTTAACCTCCATCTTTGTTGAAAATCGTTTAGTAAATCCAAATAGGTGAAAAATTTTGAAAATTTCGAAGCAATATTTCATAACTTAATCAATCCAATATATACAGCTATAAGCTTTTATATGGGATAAAAGAGCTAATTGTGTCATGATTTCGCTAACGATGAGTATTCTTGCAGGTATACCTCACTCAGCACTCGGTTATAATCGCCGCGTTTCTGCAATTGCCCTTTCCATATAAATATGTAGGGAAAACTCCATTCCTTATCTACTGTGTTGTTTGTTCAATTTTCTCCTATATTCTTGGATTACAATGCTCAATGCTATCCGAATTACCAGCCATTAATATCGAACGTATTTTATCGGCACGTAAAGGCCATGAAAGACTTGAAAGCTCCTCTCGCAATGAACATTACCATGCTGCATAAGTTCAACGACAGATAGCGAGTTTGGACCTGCAATTATTTCTGCATCGTAGTTCATGGTAGGCGACACACTCAATATTTACCGGTATTGTCCTCAGAGATACGCAGAATCCTCTTCACAAACCCAATGGTGAAATCGGAATCATAGAAGACATTGAAATTTGTAAGAGAGCAATCCTCAGTATCCTTGAATTTGCAATTTCCCTAGTATTTAATTTATTCCAGGAATGAAGCGAATTTGACTGCCATCACTTGCTAGTGCAGACAGCCCATCGATTACGTTACTTATTTGTGCTATTCTTGTAATTATTCATGATCGCGTTTTATCACATGTTTAGAAATTTCACATTTGCCACATTTGTACTCTTTTTAATTTTTGTGCTGCTTATCCATCCCCCTTCCGCGATCCTAGTACGGAATATTAGCGATGAAATAAGATATTGGAAATATTGACTATGTGAAATATTATTTGAAATTGCTATTTTATGCATATAACCGGTACCAGACGCAAATGAAGGAACACTTATGGAAAATTTTCGGCTACAGACTTTTGGCTATGACAGAAAAATATGATCAGGTTATGATTTTTTTCTATGATGCTCGAATTTTCAGGAGATTGATATCGTGGAGTGATCGTCTGTTTTTTTTTGTTTTTTTTGGTGCAAAGGTCATAAGCGCACACTCTTGGCTTAGGAAATCTTGGTTGGATGAATTTTTAAATCTCCTTCTCCTTAAATTAATCTACGACACCTCTGCAATACATTGGTGACCTCTACCGCATAGGGCTGATTCTGTGAGGTCATGAACGTTTGGAACTTCGCTACTTCAGAATTCTAAAAAACATAGTTACACGACACCGCTGCAGTTACCTTGCCGACGCAGCTTTAGACAGTAACGAATTTGAGATATGAGCTGGTTGCCACCTTGCCACCATGCATTTAGAATGATATCCCTAGAAGGAAAAACCCGTTTAGTCTTTGCAGGATTATTTCTTGACTGATCAGTGATAATAAAGTGAATATTTCAAACTGCTTTTGACAGTAATCGCAGAGCAATCATTGATGAGAAGTTTTTGCGCTTCTATTTGGTCTTTCACTCCTACTGCCTTTCTTTTTCGTTCCTTGAGGTTCCGTACGAATCTTATTAAAGCAGCCGTGATTCCCTTCTCTTTCCTCCAACCGCTATACTTGTTTACATCGATTACAGAGTGATTTATGGCACAATCGCTTTCTCCTTCAGCACCGATTTCAAGCGCTGTAACTGTTATCGTAGGTTGTTTGTTATGGTCTCTCCTCACTTTCCTCTTTTGTAAGATGTCTTCGCTGATCACACACCGTTGCGGATTCGAAAACTCCCATTTTGGCCAATTCTCTTCGGATTGTCTGAGCCATGGTGAGCCATGCCACCACAAGGAACTTTCCCCAAGCTTGTCAGAAGCAATGCCCTTTGTCGCAATATCGCTCGGGTTTTGATCGGATGGGACGTAACTCCACCAATTCGCCGTACTACGCATTTGCTTTAAACGATTTTCGGTGAACCTTGTATTGACCCCTTTATCTGAACGTATCCAGTGCAACACACATTTGCTATCGCTCCAGTAACCGCTCGCTACTTCCTCCATCGAAAATTGCTTCTTTACAAACTCTAGTAATCGTACTCCAATTGCTCCCTTCACGGGGCACAGACGTGTTTTGGCCATAGCTAAGTTCGTTAATACAGCGCCATTTGCGATTTCACGATTGTATACCACTGCGGTGTAAGCCTGTGTCGAAGCATCGACAAAAACGTGGAGCTGTCTTTCCTTTGTACTATGGAGGAATATTTGACGAGGAAGGTCGTTTACTGTATTATTCCAACTTTTCTGTGTTCTTTCCAATAGTAACTTCTCCTTTCAATAAGTAGTTCCATTTCTATTTCTTCTCCCATAATTGCTGAAGGAATACTTTCACTTGAACTAACACTGGAGCCATTAATCCGAGAGGATCAAAGTGAGAGGCTATAAAGCTCAGTACTTGTCACTTGGTTTGAGTGGCAGCATTTTTGTCTTTCGCACCTAGTATTATTTTATCCTTCTTTAACGACCATGTTATTCCTAACACTTTGGTCTTTTCTATTTCTTCTCGATCTTCTGAAGGAATAGCATCATACATGTCACTTGGTTTGAGTGGCAGCATTTTTGTCTTTCGCACCTAGTATTATTTTATCCTTCTTTAACGACCATGTTATTCCTAACACTTTGGTCTTTTCTATTTCTTCTCGATCTTCTGAAGGAATAGCATCATACAATTTTTTTTGTTATTTGACACGAACGATCTCAAGTTCATTCCGGCTCCTACGAAAATTGCTTTTCCTTCACGACATAACTGTGTTGCTGTCTCTGAGTCTTCTGCTTGCCGCATGACATTGTCTACGTACAGATTTTTTAAGATTTCTTGAGCAGTAGTGGATCCAATTTCTGTCAATTGTTTCGTCAAAGTTGCAGCAAGTAGGAACGGACTGGAAATCATTCCAAATGGTACTCTGCAAAATCGATACACTTCGATATTATTCTCATCGATTGGACCCTTCTCTTTTACCCACAAAAAGTTATAGCATGCCTTTCGTTATAGCTTATGGATCTGTCGAGACAGCTTTCTGAGAGTGATTAATTTGGAGTTTGAATAAGAAAATATTTGAGAATGGGTTAGTTATTGACGATGGTTTCTAGCACTCCACAAAGTGAGGACGTTAGGTCGATGCTGTGAAGCGATAATAAACCACAAATATGGCTGTCTGTTTCTCAAGAAGGAAAAAGGCGATTGCAGTTTTGTAGACGAAAAGGAAGATAAAACATAGTGGACTGCCGGAAATAATACCTAAAGGATAAGAAACTCTACTCGGAATGTACCTAATAGAGTAGAATGATATGCTGTCATGCACAAGTAAAACTATCACTAAGCTTACCAACGACCCGCATTTTACACATCAAATTCAACAAATAAGTGCTGCTTATGGCTATTCATTGTTGTTAACCTAATGAGGACATATCCACAAGTTTTCATGTATTTATGCAAAAGCACAACGCCTGAGTTAGCAGTATGCATATTTATCAATGCTTTTTATTTGTCTATTGCAAAGAATTCTTTTTTTTTAAAGGTACAGCTACAATTCAAATGTCGAATTCATAAATCGATTTTTTTTAAACATTACAATTTGGAAAAATATATTTCCAACATAATCATCCATGAAATGATTTATAAAAAAAAAAATTTTTTTTTGATGCAATATAATATGAATATGAATCATTCCGCATAATAATACATCGGAAATTTCACTTCTTTATTTGCAATTAATCAATAACATTCAGCTATATATGATTCTTACTTCAACCGATTATATAAAATCCTCCGTCCATTACGCATTCCATCATAATATTATACTCTCTTTTTGCGCGTAAATGAGGGAATCTTTCAATCTGAACCGTGGAATAGCCGATAGGATACGTTCAGGGAAAAATTATAATCAGAAGTACGTCCCCATACGACTCTCTCCCTCCTCCTCAAAAGAAAGCTTTTACCTTCCACATTTGCTGAACACTTCGACGATTCTCTTTCCAATACCGGATCGCCAAGGCAATAACATCAAAACGGAAGTTGCAAAATCAACGGAGCAATTATCAGCATACAACCAATAATGTCAAACTTTCAATTAACACAGCGATATTGAAATTTGCAATCAATTAATAAAGCAAATCAAGTGAAATGGGCCATTGATAAAACGAGATAGAAGCCTAAGAATGTTGACTCGAATAATGATTCAATTGCTCGAATAAACTAGAAAATAAGAAGGCAAAAAAAGAACTGAGAAAAAAAGGCGCAAAATCTCGTGGAAGAAATAATAAACAATCGAATTGTACACATTAATAAAGAAAAAAAATAGAATGTTACCTATTTACTGAATTGATAAGGTACCCTCCTCGCAAAAAAACGAAACTTCCATTACCTCCAAATGGCTACAAAGACATTACTTATGAGCACTATTCGGTAGGTGATATACAACATACTATGGGCCTAAAAAATTAAACACGAACGATGAAAATTTTTGAAAAGTGGCACTCAAAAAATTTGAAAAATAAGAGAGGGATCGAATTTTTCAAAAGGCCGAACCTGAAAAAGGATTTAGTCTTTAATAATCGACTGTATATACTACTCTCGAACCCAACATTTCAGCAGCAGAAAAAAAAGGAAGAAAACAACAACACTTCTCAAAAATCTCTAGAAGACAAAGCTGACGCAACATACAGCAATTAAACACACCGACACCTTAGAAGGCCACTATGTGGATTATCGCATATCGTTTCAATAAAAAATCAAGGTTTCACAAAGTGATGCACCCCTGGATGACACGAGGTGATATTACATCGGTAGCTGAAGATACCATCGAATACTGCTTGCATTTAAACAACATTTTGATAAATGCCCTAATACTGGTAACCTCCAACCTCCCCCCCCCCCCCCCCCCCCCCCCCCCCTCCCCCCCGCTTGGTACTTCCCTTCTTCTTTTCGTTTTTCTCTCACTGGTAATTCTCCTCTTTTCGTGATGGGATCCTATCAAGTGCAGAAAAAGCTCTGCACGTGATAGGATTTCCCTAGAGGAGCGCTCACAGGGTGAATTCTTCATATTACAGCAGTAACAACAGAATAGCAATATTAAAATAAAATGGATATCTAACCTGCTGTGTAACTGTACAGCTGTTTTCAGTGACTATGACCGCCTAATCAAAACGTGTGCTGCCCTCATCACTTCATATTCACTCTTTAACGTCCCAATCATTTATTTATAAAAAATATGGTTAGCTATCCTCTCCACTAACCACCAAGTAGCATTATGATCGACAAAGTAACTGAAATGCCTCTCCACCTAATTGCTGTTTCGACATAGGTTATCGTTCTTTACTTCCTGCGATTGCGATTCCAACCCAGAAAAAACCTGAACTACTAATGCCACAACGATACGAACTGAAATAAAATTACGTGCATGGTTTGCCACATCAGAAGTTACTTTCGAAGCCATTCTGGGAGTTACGCATAGCAGTAGCTCCACGTTGACGTCATATTCCTGTTTCTGTTGCACCATAGTTTCTTGGTGAAGCTGATGATGTTTTTGTTCCTCCATTTACTGAAGCTGACGGAGGTGGAGGCATCGGGATTGGGCCTTGTGGTGACGCACCTTCCTTAAATGCTTCCTCCGTTGAAGATTACGTCCTATATAAAACACCAGTAAAAAGTCATTTCGTTTATGGTCACTCCACTCGAATTTTATACGGACCCCTCCCAAGATGACAACCTTTTCTAAAAATAAAAATAACGAAACAAACAATAGGATCGTCACCTCAACGACGGTGACCGAGGGTGGAGCATCCTCTGCACCCCCGATCGCTTTTCAAATGTTGTTAAATAATCCTCTACTCGTTATCCAACGAACAGGGGCTGTGCCAGGAAATACATTACCCGTCGAGTACCTGGTGAAAACTATTGATACAACTCATCAATTTTCCGCAGTTTATAATGAGAATGACGCGAACTACATTAAAGAGGCTGTACCATGTGGAAAAAACTGCAAATGTTGCAATTTGATTGAGCAAAACAAATGGACATCATCTAATACTATCGGCAGAAAGTTTTGTATGGAAAATGATCGTGTTCAATTAGACTGTAACACCATGGGCGTAATTAATTGTTTAAGTTGCAACATATGTCGACTGCAGTATGTAGGACAAACGTCAAGGAGTTTGCTTGCGCGCGTTCGCGAACATTTATATAACATTACTAAAGGTAATGTGTCTAATTACCTCTACAACCATTTTCAACAAGACAATCATGACATTCACAACGTTAGAGTACGCATATTAGAAGAGTTTGGGAAAATAAATACCTGACAGAATCAGAATTGTTCTGGATTAAAGTGCTTCGAACTATTTACCCAATGTAGTTATATTATAACATTAAGTGAGTTGGAAATATTTCAGAATTATTGTTTTAGGAAAATACCTCTAAGGTCCCATATTTCGAAAATTACGGAATTATTTCCAAACGTAGTCACGGAAGAAGAAGGGGGAATAGTAAAATTATAAACCATAATTTCCTAAATGGTATTAGCAACAACATGATCACTTTAAACAACGCTGAAAATGCTGGTAATTTTCTCAGGGAATTATATCAGCAAAGCAATCGTACGCTTAAAATGCTATATTTTTCTTTACTTAGCAGGAACAGAAATATCAGTCATGAGTTCAGTTTTCTGTGTAAAATGTACATAATTCATAAAAATGTTGTTAGAACGGATAAAAATAAAAAGTAATAGAAAATGTTTTAGATTTCATATGCATTACCCTCCGGTAGAATTACTGGTAACGATACATATGAATACACTGAAAACAAAACTGCATTGGAACTTATCAACGCGCATCGTAAATTTTCTGAACGATACTTCATTAGTGTTACCGATGAAAACGCAGTCTTACCTAGAATGTTCGTCATTCCAAAATTACACAAAAATCCTTAAAAATTTAGGTATATAGCTGCGGCAAGTAAAAGTTCTTTGAAACCGTTATCGTCCTTGCTGCATAGCATTTTACAATTTATGAAAACTCATTTTCGTAATTACTGCAATATAGCTGATCCAAGAAGTGGGATTAATTATAAATACAGCGTTAAGAATTCTTACGATGTTTTGGATATAATTAGCAAATACAATAAGCATATCAAAAACGTTTTGGAGACCAATTTTTCTACATTGTTCACAGCGCTACCGTATGATAGCGTAATTAAAGGAGTGGAATACTTTACATACGTATGTTTTAGTAACTCCAAAAAGGCTTATCTGAAAGTCTGCACATCTAAAGCATTATGCTACACATATAATTACGAGTTTAACGCGCATTATCGTACTTTGGATAGGGACACAGATTATGGAAATTATTAAATTTGTTATTAATGAGAGCTACGTCATTTTTACTGGTTTTATTTTTAGGCAGTCTAAAGGAGTACCCAGGAGGGGTTAACGCAAGTCCAGATATAGCTGATCTTACTTTACCCATTATGGAGTATAAATATGCCAAAATTTCACGTTTTAATGCTCTCTGCTGTAGATATGTCGATAACTTATTGATGTTCAATAACGACAATTTTCAAGCTATGACCAATTCAATTTACGGTGACTCATTGCAGATTGAGATTACCTATATTGGTAGCACGGTTAATTTTTTGGATTAAGCTTATATATTACGCGTAACGGTGTCGTTTCAAATGTATACGATAAGAGCGATCAGTTTAACTTTTCAGTTAACAAATATACACAATTGGACAGTAACATCCCACTATTCATAAATAAAAACCTCATCGTTTCCCAAATCTATAGGTTTACTAAATTGTGCTCGTTTAGAGATTTTATCAATAAGTGTAAAGATCTGCTAAAGAATTACAAAGACAAGGGCCTCAATGTTTTTCTAATGCAAAAAATTTATATACAAGGCATTAATTAATAAAATGGAATTGATATATAAGTTTGTTTACCTAAACAGACACAGTATTAAGAGTTTGCTTTACGAAATTTTCTATAGGCTTTAGGGTCTTTTGCGTGTCGACGTTACAGGTCCATGTCCATTATGATCTAGGGGATTTTATCTTCATACTATATCATGTTAAATTGAACATGGAATTGCGCTTCTTATTATTTGTTAATAAATTTCAGTTTACTAACATTTATTTATTTAATTCTATAGTGTTCCCTCTTCTAGAAAATGGCTTTAACGAATTTACATAGCACAAAACGTAAATTTATTCACCTTCGTACTTCGGGTCTAATTCATAATAGTTCACCGAAATATTGATCTCACATTAATCTACCGGCAGATATATACCGCCAACACCGGCACCCTTCTAAATGTTCCACGACCATCGTTACCTTCAACATTGTTCTTTATGCGAAGTGTGTGTCTTATATCTCTTACGATGGTTATCTGATTTCATTTTTTTTGGAATTTACTTTCATAGTATTAGGATAACAGTGCAGTATAGTATTTTACTTCTTTTTCAATCTCTAGTTTTACACATACACTTCTCTATACTAACAGGGTTATGCGTATCGTTCTGACGATGGCCCGCGCATAACTCAGGTGCACACGTAAACGAATAAGGGCCGAAACGTAAACACCATTATTTCCATCTGCAATTAAAGTCTTTATTCTCTGCATATCCTTTTCTAACAATGGTCTACTTCTTCCATTATTTTCTTGCCTAATTATTTCATTTTATTTTTGCATTCATACTTTTTAAATAATCTCCCGTAAAATTGCATATTTCTGCAGATCCTTCGATAGATGCACATATGATACCTTATCTAATATTGGGTATATTTCAGTTCATTCTAATGTTTTATTGCATAAGGAGCTAGCAGTATTAAAGAAAAGCACAGTTTGCATGCATTCATCAATGCTACTACTATTCCGTTCTCTTAAATTCAAAAATTAATAAATTATGATATTTTATCGGTACTTGGTTTTTTCTTTTTTAAGAACTTCAAAAGTTTGTATTAACCAGTGTAACATAACAGCCCTATGACCGCCAACGAACAACCTACTGAGCTGCTAAGGAACTGACTTCCTCAGGAAAAGCTTAATTTTGGATTCTGAAGCAATAGTACACAAAACATAAAGATATGCAAAAAAATAATAACACAATGCAAAAAGCACAGCGCATATTACAATGGCGCCCACAAACATATTGTCCTAGGCGTTCACATTAGCTTTCAAAGGAGTTGAGAGTCCCTCTGATCGAAGTACTCTTTCTTTTTTTAAAGGAACAGGTCTATTAGTGAAGGCTTCGCTAGATTTTATATAACTTTTATCACTCCACAAAAATAACAGACAAAATGCCGTCACAAATCCCTGCGAATTCCTTAAGTATGAGATATAAACGAATCTTCTCCTCCAATATGGGACGAAGGCGCGCATAGTTGCCTAAATATGGTGCAAAAAACTAAAAAAATTTCATAGATCGAAGGTCGCGTCACCATAATCCCACATTTCAAAAAATCCATGAGATGTGATACGACGATGGCAACAAAACCGCTAAGGTTGCATTTCCAGCTGTGATAAGAACATTTCGTATTCGAAGCTATACCCAAACCGCATATCCCACCTAATACTCTAGTTCTGTGGTAGCAGCAAACAGTTAGCCATTAGAATTAAAAACAGCTCAGTCTCCAGGGCTTTTAAAACATGACTGTTGGTGTACGCTTTTCTATCTGCATCTCAATACGATGCAGCGTTTTTAAATACAGATCTAAAATACCTATAGATATGGTTTTGCGCCGATGCGACTGCGAAACGCTGCCAATACAGTTAGCGCTCCCGCAAAATGCCTTCGTTCTACAGATTCGGGGCGCTCGCGATTCGACGAATCTAGATGAAAAAAACAGAGGGAAACTGCCTACATAAATGGATAAGCGAAACTCGCATTCGACGCATAAGAGGGGACAATAGTACCTGATAAAATGCATCCGTACGGGAATCAACTTGCATAAGGCGCGTAGTGACTTTTCATCAATCATAGTAGACTGATGTTTCTGCTTGCAAGTACGGGAAACACAATAACGGACCAATAGCAATTACATTCTCGACGTCCCAGCATCCTACCTCATTATCGGGAAGAACGTGCACAAGAATGATGGAAGATGTGACCGCGTGTTTATAATGCCTGATTACGCAAATTTCAGCGAATGACGCAAAAGCACATGTGTAAATAGGAGGAACTTTCATGGAAATGAGAAGAAAAATTTGGTTATGCAAATTAAGAAGGTTAGCTGTGTAAAGTAAATAAGATTATGGAGGATGGTCAGGCGGAAGTGAGAAAAAAAAGATAACGTAGGATAGGAGAGATCACTGTTGCGCATTCGACTTAAGAGTTGACGTTAATGTCAGACTTATAAGACGTAAGCTGCAGGCCGTCCAGTTTTCACTACACCGTTGCTGTTGATCAAAGGCATGAAGCAAACATTGTACACATCCGTTTCCCTTGGTCGATTTCAGAATGAGTAGAATGGCAGAAAATTTACTTACAATAGTGGTGCTGAAGACCATTGTGCCGATAGTTACTGCTCCAAATTTTGGTCTCTAAGCTGTAAAAGAACCTAACAAAGATGGAAGCTTCTCATCGCGCTGTTCATGACTGCACAGATAGCGGAACGTTCTTCTATACAAACGATAAGACATATCATCAGTAAAACCACAGAAACCGCGGCTTTATTGGAGGGATGAGAGGATAGCAGAAAAAGCGAATTAATAGGTCCTAAACTGCACTATCGTATTTCCAATTCCCTTAATTTCTACCCCACTGATGTATGGTCGATGATAGCATGCATCCTGCTTCAGGCGCTCGAAAGAACAAAGGCTCCACGAAGCATTCAACTTCATGGTTCTTACGGCCACGATCTATGCACCTTCGTTCGCAGTAACTTCATTCCGCCGAAAGCCGAAGTAACGCCATATGCAAGAACTGCGGTGTAGTTTCTGCATAAGTCAGACTGCTATAAACTGATTCATCAGCCCTCTGATTTTTTTTAACAAGAAAAAAAGATACTAAAGTCAGAAGTCAACAGAATCTTTATTTCGCCAAACTTAAAGAAACGCCATAAAAGTTTAGAGATATCTATTCGAAGCACCAAAAAAAGTTGAAAGAAAAATGCTGGGGCCTACCTGAGTTGGAGATGCAGAAAATGCGCCATCGCTAGGTTGCTCTGTAACTACCTGCGGCGGAGTGTCGCCACCCTCTTCATTACCAAAATCTGGTGCCTTAAAATAAATCAAATTATGCGCCTCTTGCAAATATCGACTCGATGTGAATACTACTCTCACTCCCAATCAATTTTCTGGTAAAAAAAACATGTACCTATCACGTGAATAAAAATATCCATCATGTGAATAAAAATGCTGAAAAATATACACAAAACAAATTTCATATACCTACAAGTACTTATTTCAACTTGAACCAAGAACCGATTTAATCGACGCTTACACATCTCAGTCTCAATTCAACAATGGAACAAAAGGGAAGAAAATTTTAGCTGTCTTTTTGAATCTGCTTTTTTATGAAAATTTTTTGGAAAAATCGAGAAGCAAACCGATTTGGTGATTAAAAATCTGAATGAGAATATCATAAAAGTGAGAAGAATAGGAACAGAGTTGCTAATTAATCTTTCCTCACGAGCAAATACATCTCCACTTGAGAACCACTAATTTCAAACGAGCCTGAGCATATTCAACTTTCTTTTTTTTGCTACCAGCTAAAAACGCAATCTGATTTGCAATACGAAATATGGAAATAAGGGAATATGCAAAAACGCAACCTGCATATGCAAAAAATAACCACAAAATAATTCCGCTTAAAAGAAAAGTCAAATAAATTAATTAATGAGTAACCTCATCGAATTCAGCATCTTTCGGTTTACATTTTCCGCAACAAAAATTGCAACAGCAATTGCAACAGAACATGCAGCCACAACAACAGAAGAAGCAACAACAAGTCGATAGACCGCATAGAAGAAACGTCCACTGCAATTATTAACGAATCGATCAACTCGAAAACTTTATTTACGTGAATCTCATAAGTAAAATTAATGCTAGCTCAAATACCAAAACCTTTTATGGACAATAGTTGTGCTTGCGCAGCTGGCAGCAATCAGCTATGTTCAACTAGTGAAATGTATTCAACGAAATGAACTTAGCAGTAGTATTGACAGCCGATCTCCACAGAATTTGTTTACGATACTGCTATTATCAATAGCAATTGTTATACCACAACAACAACTTCAAACTAGTGCTATCTGCTAGCCACATTCCATTCTTGGTCAACTACATAGTCGGCATCATATTCGTTGGTGGCCTCAGCAATAAAAAATCTCTCCCTACTCCCCCCAGAAAGCAAACCTTTCCAAATAACAACCGACAGAGCTAATGAATAAGCAAGAATCTTTAAAGGATTGAAAACACGAAATAACATTGCCAATAAAACGAAATCGTCAATAATACAATGAAAAGTAAAAGAGAGACCTTAAACCAGGGTTTGAATGCAAGCCGCATAATGGTATCGTCATCACCAAATTGCTCCACCAAGCGTAAACCCACCTCACCATATTCATCGTATACTCGTCTCTTTGACGGGTTTGAAAGAATCGCATTCGCATGATTGATTTCTTTAAACTGAAAAGAGAAATGGCCTATTTTAGAATTAAGTTAAGAAATTATCGATGGATTTTCTAATATATCTTTCGATAGTTTCTCTGCTTTTGTTCGTCATCGTAATCGCCGCAGTTATCATTTTCATTTGGCACGCAAGATATACCCAGTGAATAATGTTCTATATACTGTCGTCAAGAAAGATGCCAGAATTTATGGCCATAGATGCATGAATGTGCTTCCTGGTCCCTACGAATACTTTACGGGATGTGTTTTGAAGTGCTGCTTTATGATACACTCACGGAGTATGTTTTTTTTCTTTTTGTTTTTTTTTTTTTGATTATATACATTTATGTTGTTCTCGTACTCCGCTGCTTCACTGCAGCCTTCTTCGTGCTTCTATCAATAAACACCTTCTGTATATAATAATAGATTCTTCTGTCGTTAGCACCACTGCGAGATAACAAAGTGCAAAGCAAAAGATAAAAATTCTGCGCCACCATCGTACTACGGCGAATGAGAAAAAAAACGCTCATTAAAAAAAAAATACAGAAGTTCACCTTTTCTGTTTTTTCGGGATCTCCTTCGAGATTCTTATCTGGATGATATCTTAATGCAAGCTTCCGGTATGCCTTCTTGATATCTTCGTCGGAGGCATTCTTCGGAACACCAAGAACCTCATATAGATGAGTCCCTTTGGAGCTGAAATCTAACATACATAATATCACCAAAAAAAATAACTTCAGGACCTACTGGTTCCGTGGCACTGTAGCCTATGAAAGGCATTCAGATTAGCAAGTATGAAATATCGAACTAGAGAGAAAATATGTGAAGCAATAATTTTGAAAACTACGAGCATAAAGCTGATGAGACTATCCGCACCTTGAATGCATCTCGGCACTTCTGCGGTTGTTGGATTAATTTGAGTCCATTTTTGAAGGATTATAAATACAGCAGTGCTTAGGTAGTCTAGAAACAATTAGCCACTTACGATTCTTGCCGCGAGAAGCGCCTAGGACGTTGTTCCGACGCATTTCCTGAAGATGAACCCGGATGTTCCGAATCCGTCGCTGGAGGCATCATCAATTATGCGAACATCCGGAGCCGTTCGCGCTCACAACGACGAAAGAATGCAGATTTAACTAGCGGCTGAAATTTTTCGATAACACTTCAGAGATTGGTGAACGCGGATCTATCGCAAAGGCGGTAAGCTGTGTATGAAATATCTTCCGGATAAGAACGTTATGCTCTTAAAAAAAAGGGATTTGCACAAACCAACAAACAAGATAATCATAAATATAAAAAAGTACTTCCTGCCTGAACAAGTTCATTCTAAACAATCTTAGAGCTAGGTATCAAGTTTCGTTCATCTTCGCGTTCCTTGTACGAATATAGGCAAAAGAAGAAAAAATGCCCCAAGGAAAAGCCAATTTTATAACTAAACTGCAAAGTTACACAGGCACCTTCCGCCTTGTTCTTTATGACGCTCTAGTTGGAAAGAAGAAAAAACCCTCTTGGCATCCTGAGTAATGCCCGTAGTGCCACAATACAATACGTTATCAGCAACTCAGCAACGAGGCCGGCGTACTTAGCCAAAAAGAGACGGAGAGAGACCGCGCGCGTCTTCAGCTGCCGCGACGCGGCAATGGTCATTCGGAAATAAATCGTCGCAATAAATGTGAAAATATACAGTAAAAAAGCGAGATTGGGGCAACGGATTTCGACATATTCGAAAGAGCATTAGAAGCTCTATCAGAATCAAAAATAATCTCCGACAAAAACGAGTGCTTTTCTGTAAGATTAATTTTTTATTTGACGCACAATTGGCGAAAACTGCATGATCACCAACAAATCAGGGCCTATAACTGTACAAAGGGACAAGATTTGGGGAAGTGACTAGCACATTCGAAAGAGCATTAAAAGGTCTGTCAGAACCATTAACAATCTTGGACAAAAACAAGAACATTTCTACAAGGCCGATTTTTTATATGACGTACAACTGATATAAATTGCAATGTCGCCTTATGCATTATCTCATGCGTTATCGATGTGCATTTACGACATTGTTCTTAATGGAGAACTGAATTCATACATGCTTTGATGATTTAATGATTTGACAAACTCATTCATAGATTACATTAAATTCGTTGTGGCTCCCTATAATGGATGCTTCATGCGATTGCTACATGCACTAGTTAAGAATTCTCCAATTTGACAGTTCTGGGTCTCCTTCATTTCGGTTCTTTCCTACAGAGACATCCTGATAATGGGCACTGTAAATTCGCTTGATGGTAGAAAAGCCAACCGACGCATTCAGTGTATGGTTAATTGCATTCTCATACGTTGGTTGCATGCAAGACTTGCTTTCCGACATAGACCCATCAGGATTGAGAAGGAAAAAGCGATTCGAATACATGCTTGCAATTGGAAGAATTGAAATTTACACGGCGCCGGACCACAAGTTGTTACAAGGCAGGCAACCTTCAATGTAAGCAGTGAAATGAGTGCTTATATTGAAGTGCGCAACTGTAGCTAAAAAGCCAATTCGCAACATGTGGAGTAGATGAGAAAGAAGATGGGGCTAGCAAGAACACTCGTTTCGACCACTAATCTAGAATGGCTGAATAACGTTTAGAAAAAGTACTTGCGACACGTGCAAATTACCTATGTTGCATGCAACCAACGTATGACAATGCAATTAACCATACACTGAATGCGTCGNTATTTTTGATTCTGATAGAGCTTTTAATGCTCTTTCGAATGCGCCTAGTCACTTTCCCCAAATCTTGTTCCTTTGTACTCTTATAAGCCCTGATTTGTTGGTGATCATGCAGTTTTCGCCAATGGCGCGTCAAATAAAAAATTATTCTTTTAGAAAAGTTCCCGTTTTTGTCCGAGGTTATCTTTGATTCTGATAGAGCTTTTAATGCTCTTTTGAATGTGTTGAAATCCGTTGTTCGAACACCGCTTTCTTATTGTATATTTTTACATTTATTGCGACGATTTATTTCCGAATGACCACTGCCGCGTCGCTCGCCGAAGATGCGCGCGGTCTCTCTCCGTCTCTCTGTTGCGCCTGCGCTTGTGGCTAATGTTACCCACACCCGATCACTCATAGTATCGTGTCAGGAGTAGCGCGGGAAGATTTAAACTATGGCGCGAAATCGTGCAGGTTCGTTTGGTGTTTGCGTCAGTTGCGCTGCGCTAGTATGTAGGTAGGTGGTTAGTTGCGTTAGTAGTAGGCATTGTCGGCAATGGGAAGATAACATAGGCAAAGTATTTGTACAATCTCAACATTGAATAAGATGAATATTTCTTTTGTTTCGCATCCACTTGAAGCAGCCGGCTGGCACAACGCATTTATATGTGTTTTTTTAATAGGGTCATGTGTGTTAATGAGAAACCTCGATGAATGAAATTTCATAGAATTTTGATGTTTAGGATTTTTAAATGTAAATTTTATTCATTATAAAGAAGAAAGAAGTAAAGAAACGAAAACGGATTGGGCTTTTTTTTTTTGAAAGTTTTGACAAATCCGAGTTCACTATGTTCTACAAACGGACACCATTAATTGTCTCCTAATTTGTGCTCTTCGCTGTCCAATTCGCTAGAGGTTGATTTCCTTTCTTGAACACTATGCCAATTTCAACTTATTGTTCGAAAAGTTGACCCTATCGGTGTTTATCAATTTGAAGCTCATTTAGAGCTGCCTGGCTCTACCATAGTTCTACGTTTTGCAAATTGTTAATATGGAATTTATGTATACCGGATATTTCAGAGCACATTTTAGGTTGTTTTCACACTTGTCAGTGATTTATTAATAGGGTTTCAGTGCTGATTCTGATTCCATTTTATTTGCGCTTGTGCTGAGAGGAGTGTGCAAATGTTTGCAGTGATTAAGCGATAGCATCTAACAGGTGGCAATGTTCGAAGCGAAGCTTGGAAATGCGGCGTTGCTAAAGAAAATAATCGAAGCAATTAAAGATCTCGTTACGGATGCGCCATTTGACTGCAGTGAAAATGCTATGTGTCTACAGGTAATTGCTTTCTCCTCTATTTTCTAGCATGAATTTCCATGCCATCATATCCTAGCAAGATATTTCCTTTCTATCATGACCGTGAAAGGTTTTGCATCATCAATAGGGATACCTGAATGGGCATTCATAATTTCGACTAAGGTTCCACAGGGCTAAATTAGGGCTTGCGTAGAAGCGGAAGCAACGCAGGATATCGATTGACTTTAACGCCGACCTACTAATGGGACTGCGACGATAGAGAATGTAGATGGTGTTGAAATGAATCATGAGCAAGCAGTTCGTTGACCTCACATAAGAAATACCACATCCCCGATTTGGAGGAAAGAAGGGGATGCGCCAAATTAAGCTTGTGCTTTTAGCAGTGAGAGAAATTGAAGGCCATAGAATAGGCAGAAGAGTAGTGATTGTGGTCAGTTTCTGTAGTTATGTTAAGGATGGCTAACTTCTACAAAAATATTCCTGTTGCTTTGCACATCGACATTTTGTGAAGAATCATTTAAGCGGTGCAAATGTAGATTTAGAGTTGGATTTAAGTTTAGAGGAGAACGTGAAACTAAGAGGGACTCAGGGGCGGGGGATGAATGTTGTGGTCACATGAGGTTCTTCGACGGTTTGCATTTGAAGGCAATGGATTCTTCCCATGTTGCGCTCGTATCTCTAAAATTGGAAGTGGGTCTTTTCGAGACGTATCGATGTGATCGAACTATAAATCTGGGTATGAGCCTTGCCAATATGGCAAAAGCTCTGAAATGTGCGAACAATGACGATACATGCCTTATCCGGTATGAAGAGAACGATGCCGATTCGATCACTTTTGCCTTCGAGGATACTAAAAGGGTTAACAACTTTTCTTATGTTTCAATGTTCGTAACTGCCCAGAAGCTTGAATCAGAACGAATCCCGGGAGTCTGCATTTCCCCCTCATGAAATTTTAGTAGGAAAACATCGTTCTCCACTCTTGAAGAATATATGAAGAAACATCAAAAAATGAAATGCCATTTATGAATGTCAAAATCAAAAGAGTGGTATATCCATAATTCTCCGATACTTCATTCTTCTTTCGTTTTGGTGCAGTTTGCCAAAAAGCGCACTTTATTCATAAGTTAGTTGCTAGTCCTTGAAATAATACGTCTTTTTCAGAGCTCAAAAGTGAGTTGTTTTATTGTTCGATTTAGAAATAATGCTGCTGAATTTTTTGAATTTTATTACGCCAAAATTTTTTTAGTAAATCGATTACTTCTTTTTCAACAAATCATAAATAATTTAGCTGATATGGTTCCTTCTTCGCAAACTCCGATAGTGGTTTAAATAATGCAACGAATACATTTCCTTTTATCGTCTCATAAAACGTTTGCCGTTAAATAGCTTCGTTGATGTATCATAGGTTAAAATAGCGTAAGATCTGATGATGAAATGCGTTCGAAAAGTCGACCACATGTGCTTTGCTTATCTCGCTTTTACACGCTTGGTAATCGTTATAAGAATGCTGCATCCAAGAGTAAATTACGCCTATCGATATGAATGTAAACTGCTTAGTAAATTCTGATTTTAGGGTAAAACACAAGAGGTAACAGTGAAGATGATGGATATCGATAACGAACATTTAGGCATTCCGGAACAAGATTATGCGGCGGTCGTTGTAATGCCTTCTACTGAGTTCCAGGTGTCTCATTTTGTGACTCGATTTACATGCGTTGCATGAATCATTCGAGTCATCTGAGTCGTCTTTCATACTTGATGAGAGTTGAAGAAACTGCATCTGTTTAATGGTCGAATTTTGAGATTCAAGATTAGAGTTGATCGAGTGGTGCTTCCTTTCAACAGTCTCGAAGCTTTATACCACCTTTGTGTTTTAGAAATAGTTTGCTGCAACGGCGAACGTTTGAACAGTTCTCCGATGCGAACGCTCAACAGATTTTTTGTAGAGCTCTCAACTGCGAACCCTTCGGATAATGTCCTAATGTTTTTCGTTGCCTTGCATGTGAATGCACAGTAGGTGTTGCGAGCAGTAGCGTATTCGAGGCTGTGTGCATTTTTTGAAAGTAGTTTCTCGTGTAGGATGTGATACTTCCCATTTTCGTTGAATTGCGCATGCGAGGTTTGGGCCATTGTGTAAGTTTTGCGAGCGATGGGAGGAGGGCAAAGGTGAAGGGATGATCCATTTTATAGCTAGTCCAGTGACATTCACCTGCAACTAATTTTGCAGTCGATTAAAAGTCACTGAAAACAAAATTTTTTATTCGTGGTTTCTACAGCCAGTTCTATCAGAATAAAGTTTGCCCTTTTTTGCGAACGGAGATCACTTCTAGTGCTTGATCTGAATATTTGAATAGTAACTTCGTGATTAGTGAGGGTGAAAATTTTGGAAGCCTAAAAAGGTCTCATCTTATGGATGTGAATTATTATGTCGATGAGCTCAAATTGTAAATAGAAAGCATCATGACAAGCAAAGGTGGACAGCCGTATTTTGCTGGCTACTTCATTTGCGGCTATTACAGTCTAGGCCGAACTACTTTTAGATGAGCACGAAGCGTTGATAAGGTACCAGAGTTTCATGAAGTTCAACAAAGTTGAGCACAGGGACATTGGTAGAGTCTTTCTGCAGTAAGAACTGTAGAGAGTTTAATTGTTTAAATTAGCGATTGTAAAGGCCGCCTTGTTCGTCTAGTACTCCTTCCCTCCTTTAAAGCGGCTGCAGTCGATGGCCATATGTTTCTTCTGGAGAGGCGGCAATATGATGAGGCTGTATAGGTGTATTCTTCGTGATTTCCAACTTGCTGCCCATTTTGTTGCTTATCAGCTCTCTATCTCCTGGACTATCAGCAAACTTTCGAGTTGTATATGAAAATCAACCACTCTCACATTGGCTACATTTGTTCCTGCTCTTTGTATTTGCTGTTAAGCTTAGATATCTTGTTTGACTTACATGTATGCTGAACGGCGCAGTAGTAGTGGATCATTAAGAGCTTATTGCAGAAAACATGCCGGGATCTCGCCATGTTCTCAGACTCGCTCACGATCACAGTAACTAAGGCTGGCATCGTGTTCAACGGCAAAGGGGATACTGGCTCTTCGGTCGTAAATTACCCGCCCACTAAGAATGCCGACGATGATGATAATGAGGTGAATTTGAGAGACTATTTGAGAGGTCACGTACAACTACAAATGAAAGGATATTGATCAGACCTGTGTTCAAATATAGAAATTCTTAGTATTACTGCAACTGAGCAATATTTTCCCGAGAAGTCTATGAAGAATGTGGATTTAGCGGAAGCTGTTTGTTTTAATTTTACGAATATATGTTGATTTCTATGCGGTAGATTGACATCGCTAAATCTCACCAACTCACATCATAAAACATCGACAGTTAGCGGAAAAGGTCTTGCACGAAAAAGGTCGAAACATAAGCATTTTGTTGATATCGATCGAGAGACTATTTAAGAGGTCACGTACAACTACAAATGAAAGGATATTGTTCAGACCTGTGTTCAAATATAGGAATTCTTAGTATTGCTGCAACTGAGCAATATTTTCCCGGGAGGTCTATGAAGAATGTGGATTTAGCGGAAGCTGTTTGTTGATCTCGTTGAATGTGGTTGGCACGAGCATGGATATTTTATTCTTTCTGTTCTACGATCTGTTCTTGAAACCTGAACTTTCAAAACATTTGGGATCCGCTCACAACTTCAATTCCGCACTAGCCTTTAATCGTTTGTAGGAGAGAAGCTGCTTATATGTGCATAAACTAGCTTATTGGAAGAGATCAATCCTGTGGTCGTTGATCAGTGATAGTAGTTGCTAATGGGTTTATTTGCCATGTTCTCAAGTGAGGAAAGTGTGATCAATAGCGACGATTTTAGGCGGTGAACGTAACAGTGAATGAGCCGGTGAATGTAAATTTCTCCATTAAATACATGAATCACTTCACCAAGGCGACTGGACTCTCTCCAAGGGTTTGCTTGTTTTTCTTTTATTAGGCCTATTCATCCATTAATCTCTCTCTTTTTGAACGAAGTCCTTCGGAACTTGACGTGCGGTCGAGTGATTCAGGATGGCCGAGAACGATCTTTTCCTAAATTGTGCCATCCCACTGAATGATATTTATTGAGTACTTAATAGAATACCTCCGATAAGTAGTAGAATCATGTACGTCCTCAGCTGCTGTATTAATTTCATTCTCAAGCTGGTACCATCTGTTTAGTATAATATCATTGAAATCTTTTGTTACAGATGCAAAAAGGGGAATGAGTAGCGAGGCAAGCATTTTGCCTCAAAGTATCACAAGGCGTAAATGAACTATTAACGAATGCTGCCAATTTTAGTCGTTAGTGGTGGCTCCCACCCTTTATCTGATTCCGTCTTCCGCATTTATTACTTCTAAAAGATGGTTAGCGCTTTCATTACTAATTTCATTGAGTGCACACGATTGATTTGTTTTTGAAGTGGTCGTATAGGGTCACATGGTGTTGTTGAGTGAAGCTAAATGATCAGGTTTTTAGAGATTGGTATATCCAAAATAAGAAGTATCTTATCGTAACAAATGATGCATTGCTAAGGCATTTAAGGCGGTTGTTTGGATTAAGTATTCTTAGGTGCTATGTACGGTGGTCTGTTTGTTTGCCGGTTGAACTAAAATCACAATCATCCATGTGCCCGTGTAATGAAACTTTTTTCTGCTTCCCAATCAATGCGTATTTTACTAAAATAAAAACTCGTTACTCGAAAAGTGCTGCATATTGTGGCTTCTAAAAACTAATTACTGATTTAATGCATGAAAGAGTAGTGCTGATAGCATTCTGTTTTTATCATGCTTTTGGTAATATAGGTTGTATTTTCTACCTAATTTTCATTGCGGAATGAAACAAGAAGTGAAGAGTATTGCTAAGAGAACTGATTGTTAAATCAAAAGAAAAGAGCAAAAAGTTTTAGGTGAAGTTGTCGCTGTGTAATAACATTCCAATAGTGGTCGAATATGGTATTGAGGACAACGGTTACCTACGTTTCTATTTAGCTCCGAAAATTGATGAAGACGATGGTAATGCGATGAACGATTAACGGTCAAAGAGTTTTGGTGTTGTTGGAGTGCCTGCCGGATTTTTAGTGCTCTTTCATATTTCATGTTGGATACTTTTTCTATGTGGACAATTCGTTGGATTTGTTTTGATCTTTCTCACTTCGACCTCAACTGGTTTTGCAATTTGATCACTTTTTTTGCTTCATTCAATATTTTTGTCATTCGAATGGGTTATTGCAATATACGAATTCAATTAAACTCGATTATTGGAACAGTGAGATCAGGACTGTGTGCAAAACTTCAATTTCCATTTAGACAACATGTAAACGTGTAAGATGGCCGTTGATTTTTTGACTGCACCAGAAAGGCGCTTGTGTTTATCATGCTTACAAGACCGATCGCCTATAGAGAAGCTGATTGATGAGATCATCGCAGCGCCTTTGGCTGCACCAACTTTGGAAGTACCATTGAATGTGAGTCACCGAAGCTGAGTCCCATCAAATCAAGAAGCGACGATCGCGCATAGAGTGTGCTAAGGATGAGCTCTTACTTTTGACTCGAATTGGACCGGCCCATCACATGAAGGATCGCTCGGTGGATAAAATTTGTAATAAAAAAACTTCAAATACTTCAAGGGGAATCTGATATTTCAGTTTATTGCGACTGCGGTGGTCTCGGTTTTTATGATGTCTTGTGCGGAGATCGCCTGTCGTGATATTGTTTAGAGGACTAGAAGATCTGTATTGAATGAAAATTGCGACGACGGAGAGCATCGACACTTCACACTAGATAGGCTAAAACTGAAATTCTCAAAAACGTAATTTGGCTTCGAAGGGCAGTCGGCTGCCACTTACAGCGGCTACGATTTGCTGCGCCATTGAACGGACATCTGCACTATTTCAACGACGATTCTATATGGGAATTTCGTCTTGTGTGGAAGGAAAAACTAATTCTTCAACGGGATTTCCCGCTAATTTGCGACCAGACACTTCTACGATTAAGCAGTGAAGGTTACGACGGTCGAATGGGTGCATTACAGAAACATTCGATGAGGTTGGAAGAAGAGACTAATTGATTGCTTATATCTTTTCACGAATTCATTTAGTTGAAAGTGGGAGGTCTTCGCAGAGGTTCAATGGCGGTAGTCGATTATTGGGGAATGAAATTTTCTTCTGGAGGAGGCGGACAGGGCAGCGATCAGAAATAGAAATGGGTGGAATAAGGGGTAAAGATGTCGAAGTTTTTGAATAAGGGGAGGAGGACTGTGTTCATTGCAGTACTCGAGTATACTGCTTATTCCAGAAGTGAATTATCCACTTGAACCATGCTTATTAGGCGTTGTAAAGCACGATAGGCACGTCGTACGAGTTATGAAGATGTTTTTATGAAATGAAAGAGCGAACTTGTTGGAAGGCGATTGCTGATGTGCTAAGAATCGGCCGAACGGCGCCATGGGGCCGCTTCCACTTGGCAGTGGCACTTGAGCGACACCAACGCGAATGTTTTGTCAGCCATTGAGGATGAGCACCGCTAAACGCAATTTCCTCGTTCACTTATGAAATTCGATAAATTCAGCGAATGTGGGCGCCTATGTTTCCGATGCGCAGATTCACCGATCCAACTCAGTCTCCCATCAGATAGCGTTCATCGAGGTCTTCATATAATTTTATGCGTCTTCACAAGTACGTAGACTTACTAGTAATTATTACAGTACTGCGCGTGGTTGTGATGGTAATAATTCGTTTCGTTGGGAAAGGGGAGGGGGGATGATCGCATTAACTTGATCCGTCACTTGACATCCTTTTGAAAATGTCAGCAGTCAGACAATTTGGCAAAATGATTTATTCGAGCGTCCCCTTGCTCGAAGCAGTTCTTTTATTTTTTCCAAGTCAAATTTGGGAGCTCACTTTGAGATTATGGAGAGATTTCGATTAGATTTCCGCAAGAGGCTTAAATTGCTTTCGCTCTTAGTTCTAGCTGTGCTTTCTTATTCTTTACTTTCATGGCTCACTTACAGCCTCTGGCTAAATTTTAAGCACATTCAGGTTTTTCTTACCTTCTGTCATTGTTCGTCGTAGGAACAATTTTATTTTCGTTAAGAAACAGCACCGCTAGAAGGTTATTTCGCATGCTTCTAACTTATGGAATCCCCACAATCGCATGTTTTATAAGATGATAGGGCCGTGTTGAGATATTTAGCTGAAATGATGGTAAAAGAAAGGTCCTAAAATCAAAGCAAAGGCAAAAATTAGTTGTCGACGCCTCTACGTTGATTTCTATAGTTCTAGTCTCAAACGCTCAATCATAACCTATTCGTGGCAGCCGTTTTCATGGTTATCTATATTTTGTCACGATTATCTTCATAAGTTTTAGCAATGATTTTCGTTTCATTACGTTCACAAATTACTTAAAATCTTCGATTGAAATATTTTGTCATTCTTATTAATAATAGAAAAAGAAACGATAAAAAATGAGAAACATGTGCGATGTGGCTCAGCTCTGTATTCTTGATTCACTGTTACAGTGGAACTTCTAGCTAGACTCCCAACAAGCTTACTCTGATTGCGGATTGATCTGTGGAATAACTGTTGGTGAGAGAGTGCTGATATCTCCTCTGTGATAGACCTATCGAGTATCGAGCTGAAATGTGCAAGCAAGTTGATCTAAAGAGATTCAAGAATATGCTCAAAAGTTTCACCAACACTGTTGAATATGGGATGCTTGAACATTGTTCGGAAGCATTGGTACTACTAGCTTATATGGCTATGCGCACTCTCCGCATCGCTTTGCAGTCTGCAAAAGTCGGCTTACCGATCGATAGTTAGCGGGATTTCAAGGATCGCCTTCTTTCAAATTAGGCACTAGCGTTGCCTATTTTCACTTGGAATGAAGCATTCCTTACCATGGGATGGTACTGAAAACAGTTACTTTGAAGGTAGAAATCTGCTTGCATGTCTTTGTCATCCCGAGTTCTGCCGAAATCTTGTGCATTCATTGTTCAAGTTTCTAAGGTTTGACGCATCACAATATTGCCTCACAACAGACGTAGAATTCTGGTGTCTTGATTCTTTCAGGCTGCCAGACCAATCTTCGGGTTCACTAATTGTCGCTCTGCAGGCGCTTCCATTTTCGCCTCCTTACATGTGACAATACAAAACGTTCCACTTCCTATACGATGGCTTTGTGTTCTCTTTCGAAGAGAATTCTAGAAACAGCGGTCTTTTCGAATTAGTGGGATGCTCAATAATGTGAACGCCCATGAATTAGTTCGAGCATTCCTTTACGTTCCTTAGTTCACCATTCAAACGCAAAAGGCAGATATGTTCGTCGTATAGGGATTTTCGCCGCCAATGTGCAAAGAAAATCACAGTAGGAGTTCACCGCATATGTGAAAATATTGGACTTCTTATCCATATCAACACAACTTTGTAGAAGATCGCGTCAGAAGGAGACTGATCACAGACAGAAGGGTTCCATTCCACTACTCGAATTTCAATTTTTGGCATTTCATGATTTCGAGATAAATCTGAATCTCTGAGATAATCAACACAGCATCTACTCCTGCCTTAACCTGAATTGCACATTAGGCAGCCCCTAAAGCTGATGTAATATTAAAAGAAGTAACAAAGTAAGGATGATGCTCAAACGATATATTAATATCTTAACAACGACTATCTATTCAATTATTGACCTGATAATTAGGAGTATCAGATGACGATGGAAAAGGGAGCAATGATCACGTCAGCATTTATATCTACAATAAATATAAACTTGCAAGCTAATCCATTCGATTTCCTTCGCTAAAATACGAAACTTTCCATTAGTTAATGAGCTAATGTTCAGTAACAGTTCTTTGGACCTATTTATGAAGATATCACACTAGGAGAGTTCCCACTTTCGATGGTTGTCGCAGATGCTGGCTGCTTCCTCATCGGTACTAACTAATTTGAATTCTTTGTTAATTGTCTGCTTGGTTTTTTTTCTCGCAGTTTCTATTATGCGCTCGTTTACGCGTTTTTCTTTCTTTGATTTCCTCGTTGATAATTCAATCCTGTCAGATTCTAAAAAAAACAAGTGGAAGGTGATATAGGAAGATCGCCCTTCATTGTCGCAGTATTATTTGGCTTTTATTTTTCTAGCTTAAGCTTGAGAGTTCCGGATCATATACCGCATTTTATTCCTTAATCGAAGATTTCTTCCGAAAGCGTTGTAGATAATCCACATTCTCATTACTACTTTGTCAGTAAGTTTTCTATTCTTCGATGCTATTCCATCCTTATTCCGTGAAGAACAACATCAATCTTCATTACTTCTTTTAGGTAATCTCGTTGCAAATTTTCTAATTTGTTTTGACGATATTTTTTTAGGCGATAGCAGAGAAGGAATTCTCTTTCTTCTCCTTCAACCGTGTTTGCAGATATTCTTTACTTTGTCCATCCCCCATTCACTCATTGCCGGCAATGTCGTCTTCGATATCGCTAAGTCCTGAATGGGTTTTCTGCACTTTCGCAAGCCGCCCCATCACTTGCGCATTCCACTTCCGGTTGTGTTCATTCGGTAGAGCACCGATGAGACACTACTGCCCACGCGCAAATCACGAACGACGTCTGCAGCTAGCCAACAATAGCGAGTTGATCGAGGAATCGTCTCGTTGAAAAAAATTCATTTGCACAGTTCCTTCAAACTGAACCAACCAGCTGCACATTCTTTTGAAAGAAATATTTCTTACGATGAGGAGAGTTCGGATTGAGTAGAATCTCTATGAAGAGCTTTGACTCCGGAGTCGCTCATCGTTGATTGAAACCACAAGCAAATCGCTAGAAAGTTATTATTAATTGATGTCCGAGAAGCTTTCATTTCCTATAGCATTCAATATGATCGAACGTTAATAAGATCCTACAAAACTCTTGTGGCATATATTTTAAACGATATTGAAAGCTTTTGGCATTTGATAGCGAAATTGAAAAGTGAAACATAATTCTTAAAATGTTTATTGTAGAATATTTTGCAGTGTTAATCTGTGGCAATTTTTGAATAGGGCTGAACTTTCGAAGAAATCTTTTGCTATTTCTTTCTTTGTCTGCTATCTAAGAGAATTTTTTTTGTCTTAACTACTGCAATTCTGTGGTATCGTTTTAATGCTTCTGTTCATGTATTTCAAGCTAACTTCAGATGAATGATAATAAATAGAAAAGAAATTTTGACAGAAAGTTCTTCCGGTTGAAATTCGATAGAAAGCCAACAGAAGACTCATAGAGTAGGTGAAAAGTTTTGATGGAAGCTGGACCAATAAGTCCGTAACTGAAAATTAAGAAAGCATCATGCAATACCATTCAGCAATTAAGTTAGTTTCTCGCTCGCATATTTTCTGCCCGGAACCTTTATACTGTGCTGGAAAAGGAGTAGGAATGAGAGTAAACTTATGGGGTGCTCATAATGTAGCAAAAATTGATAGATTTAGCTTTTCAAGGATACTCGATTGAAATTTGACAAGATTTTCAGTTAGATGTGTGATCGCATGTCTCAACTGCCCATTGATAGTTGTGCTCGGCTTGTGAATTGGATTGTGGAAGGGGTGGGAAGACTGGAAAAGGAATGAGGTGAACTGTAGAAAACTCTACGGGAGTGAATTGCAGGGATGTGAAGCTTCGAGGGAAGAGGGTCAAGGAAGACGTGGATATCACTTTGATCTCGAACAAAGAACTAAAAAATTTTTTTACGAAGTCCGAATTCAGCATTTCCCTTCCCTCACCAACTTTCGCCATGCTTGAAAAATAAAATATTTAGGTGGAAAATTTCGTAGAAATTAAGCTCAATACGGTTGAAGAGCAAAAATTGTTCATTTTCGCTGCATATCGAACATTCATTTCCATATCTAGAATGGGAGAGCAGTGGGCAGGACCAAGCACTAATCTGCAAATTCCTATCGAGTGTGGCCTTAGTATTCTAAAACACCTAATTCTACCGGTTTGATTTGTGTTTAAGGTGCTTCTAGATATTCAATCGAGTGCCTTCTTGCTTATTGGCTAAAGCCGGAGCTCAGCAGAATATCACGAAGATTGGTTGCTATTAACTAACTGCTTGCTATATAGTTTTAAGCAGCTCTCATAACATCTCTAAGCTTCTTTTTCGTGCATAATCACCCTCCAGTCATTTCGATAACCGGAAACGGTGGAAGGCATACTAAAGGAATTGCTTCGAAGCACCTTCCTTGAAATAATAACAAAGAGACGATTACTCGCGTGAATCATTGTTGAGTTCATGCAAGAGAGCGTGCAAAATGAGCTAGCTTATCGATGTGTTCATTTTAAAACGTTTAAAGGCGGTTGTAGAGGAGAGGGATTTGAGTGATGGAATGGTGGCGTTGCTCGACTCTCTCTAGGAGTGCATCCTTAACGCCGAGCTCTCGTCGGTAGAGCAGCTGCTAGTGTCGGCATGGCCCGTACGGCTTTTGCTCACTTCGCATCCACACTACCATGAACATCCTTTTGTTGCTCATCATACATTCTGGTTAGTTTATTTAATTCTTTAAATTTATTTCTTATATTCAATTAAATTCATTTATTTCATTGTCCTTCTTCTTTTTTTTTGTGTTGTTTCAATGCGATTTTATAAATCTGCATTTATAGAGTTTATCCTAACAAAGTCTCATCTAAGAGCTTGAGATAACTACATCATAGTTTGCATCATTTACTGACTTTTAAGTTGATCTCTCAATTTTGAAAGAGACCTTGGTACATTTAATTAGCTTAAAACTTCATATGCAGCTTGCAAATGGTTATGTCGAATATTCGAATCGATTTGGTTGGAAAGGTGAGTTTCTTGTAGAATTAGTTTATGTTTAGTTCGATTAGTCAAAATATGAACGCACGATTATGTCTATGTTGTTGTTCATTGATGAGATTCATGAAATCCGCCTGTCTCACAAGCAGAATTTGAATAGCGCCTATCGTGCCATATCATGCGTATATCGTCTTAGCACTTCTAGTAAGTTTTTTTACTTAAAAAAACAAAGCATATATGGATTCATTAGCATATGCTCATGCAAAAGCTATCGCTTAGAGTGCAAATTTCTTGTGCTATCTATTTAAATGAACTCATGACGAAAATTATGGTCATAGCCATAAACTTTGGCTTATCTCTAAATTCCTTTTCCCAAAAAGTCGATTTCCTTTGATTGAATTGGTAACGAATGAGCTGCATTCGCTATGAAATCTTACGTTTTAGTAGGTTTTTAAAGATAGCCATCGTTTGTTTGATATCTTCAGGCGTCTATTACAATTGGTTGAACCCTCATAGATTGGAGTTAAAACACATATTTTTTATTAAATTTTATTATCTCAGATTTACGTTCTCCAAGTTCAATATTCGTTTCGAAATAAACCGTTCAATTTGTTCGACTTTTGAAACGTTTCAATATCTTTTAGTATTTTTGTGAACGATTGATTATCAACCTAATATTATTCACAATTCTATTTCTTCATAGTGCTTTAGAGAAATTTATCAATTTCATAAGGATAAAATATAGCACTACCATTTGAAAATTTTGAATTTTGACTGTTCATCCGATTTGTAGCCGTAAAGAAAAAAGTTTTCAAATTGAGGGTAATGTCTTCAATGATTGAGCACATCGGTATATCTCGTCGGCTTTTTCTTTTTACTTGTTTTTTTTGGCCCACAAGAATCTATGCTATACGTATTTGTGTCTCTATTTGAACGATATTTATAGTGGCCTATGATCGTTCACACAAATTTATGGTTTATGGAAGATTTTTGCATTGATCTAGAACTTGTCGAGAAGCAACAAAATTCCCCACTTTATCGTTTGTTTTTTTTTGTAGAGATTTCTGTTTGACGTGTTGATCTGGAGTCTTTATTAATTTTTGAATAGATGTGAATGGAAGAACTGTTAGTTACTCGGCAATGAAACAGTTGCCACTTCCTGTGTGCTCGGTAAAAATTTTAACATCAATGTTCGTCGATATTCAACGCAATTTTCATCGCAACATTTATAGGAATATTCTTTTCTTTACGTCCATCCAAAAAATTATTTTTCATTCGTCTAATTGGAGACGAATCGTTTCGAATGGTTTGTACAATATTTTTGACGATGATGTCCTCTAATCAACTGATAAATTTACTAGATAAGATCGAATATCTATTTGCAAAAGATTTATCGATAATCCGCCTTTAATGATATTGGATAGAAATTTATATACCGATCGCATTAAGTGGCATAATATAATATAGTTCATGGAAATTGTATTTTGTAGTTTTAGATCGCATCTTATCTTATCAATCCTCAGAATTTAATGATATGAGATAACGATAAGAGACGGTCTGACTTAGGCATAATTGAGTTTTGAGCACATTCACTGATCTAATGAATTGTTGACGTACACGTACTCTTTGTTCGCAGAATGCTTTACGTGTGCATTCCTATTCGCATCGTTTGCTAAATCTTTTTCAGCTATTAAGGTCGTTTTTTATATCTCTTTAAAGACGTTCACCGTTATGACGGCTATAATAAGGGTCTCTTCGATGGCGCGGTTTGTGAGTGAAGAGTGAAAAAGAAGAGTATAGAGGATGAATTCTTGCCGCACTATTACGGGGATTAAAGCACGAAGAATTTCTGGCTTACTTAATCGCTCTATTCAAAGATAAACTTTGCAAGAATATTCACAATAGTTCATTATTGAATTCCTTCGTCACTGAATAGATTTGTTCATTCATGTGATTTATATCTCGAAGATCACTGTTCATACTGAACAACGTTCTACTTCATTTGATTCATCTTTACGAAAGAAATTTTTCCTGAATAATTGTTGCGGTGAATGCTGCGAAAACAGGAGGAGAAAAAACAATGATGAATTATTTGAAACGATGATGTATGAAACTCCTAAAGTTACATCGCACTGCTCCCAAAAATTTGTTTTATTCTCCTAGATTTTCTATTCATTGGTCACACTTTTTTCAAAATTGGTCAATATGACCGCTATCGTCCTGGCGTATGAAAAGCCTCACCGTAGCCATAAGCTCGTTTACTACGCGCAACAATACTGCAAGAAGATAAGAAGCTCACACACTGGTTAGCAAGCAAGGTCGCAGCCTATTATGTCTTCGGCTACGGCCCCTCAGGCAAGCATGAGAGAGATCAACATCGAAATCAATACAGAAGTGAGCAAAACAATTTGTTACACAAAATGAAGATCACCACGATCACAGAGATTGCAAGAACTCATTTGATCATTATAGATTACTCGTTATCATTAATAGATCACTCGTTTTTTCAAAATTTGATCATTACGAGAATTACCTTCTAGACGCTCTCATGTCTCCTATTTTCTTCGCCAAACCTCCCACCTACCTTTGCGATCATCTTCAATTCGTCACAAAATAAAAGATATCGATGCAAATCTCAGCCATAATAGTGGCATATTTTAGGTAAACTGGAGCCATGAAACTCCACATTTCCGCCTTACAACCTGTATATTTCCTCATCGATGAAATTAGAAGATGTAGCAGCGGAATTTTTTTTTCAATAATTTTTTAACAGTGATATGAATTGTTCCGTCCTTTACTGAATAAGCTCTCTTTGCCGAGTTTTCGATCAGCCATGTCTTCGGTTGAACTTCACACTTTCTTGTTGGAAGGAGGGAGGGTCGGAGAGAGGGCATTTATTTTTTTTTTTTTTGCCTCAAAGCTGAAGGTGAGGGACGACTGCACCTATACATTTCTGTACGCTGCGCCCCAGAATCTGGTGAAGTTTTGTAGTATTCCATGCGTCCCGTGTGATTTTTTCCTTCAACCATCTAGATGTTCCACATGTACAATAACATCATTTTATGAGCAACATTGAAAACATAAAAACTCGATCTATTATTCGCCATCAAGGAAGGTGATTCTGATTGCAGTCAATAAATATTTAAGAGCGCCAAATGTTATTGCTGCATATTTTATTACTGCATAACGAGTAGATATTACTTTCACTTCGTGGCTATCAAAACACTTTTGTTGGTGGCCGCTGACTTCTCTGTTCGTCGTCAGTGGTTGTTGAATCCAATCTGATCGATAGCTAGTCACAAGCGTTCGATTACCATCGAAATAGTTGGCCACTATATGCCAAAACTACTATTGTTATATTACGATCAGCTATCGGTTGTTGGCTAGTAATGATGTTTTCATCTCGCAAGTCAGTGCTGGCGGTGTCTTCGTTCTTTAGCACCTAATGGATGGGTATTGGACACTTAAATTAGATATGTCGAGGAATGTATTATTTTATAGCCATAATTTATATTCTAAATATTATCGTTGTAAATTTAACGATTAATCTTTCACAAAATTTTCAACGCCTGCTTAGGATAGTGGTCATATTGTTTGCTATAATTGTGTTGATTATAATGGTATGGAATAGCTTATTGTGAACAAATTTTCAACTAAAATTTATGCAATCGTCGGATTTCAAAAACATAACACAATATGTGTTATACTTGTATTTTCACTTCTAACAGTCGAATTTTCTTTATTCCCTTCTTTACCAGACCCACCTTCCCCTCTCGTTTCCTGTCGATCCTTTCTCCTTTCGGTGGAAAAAATTTCCCGCTGAAATCTCCAGAGAAGCAATTCATTACAAATTCACCTCCTAAGCGAATAATGAAAATTCACTGCGTCAAATGTTTGGTTGATGATTCTCGCGGCGTCTTCAAAATGCGCTTTTGCTCATTTGAAGTACACAAGTTGTTGTTCAAAAAAAAAACGATCGTAAAAACATATTACGTCACAATAAACGAAGAACAGAAATTCATGATGATCAAATTTTTGTGTGTGCATTTTCCGGTAATGCCAATCGTTTCAATTGGAAGCTGGAGGGCAATTTGCTTAGAGGTAATAGATGCGTATTTTATCAGAGAATTAAATTATTCTCACCCATAAATTATGCGAGTATAAGAGTGATTTATTGATAGGAAGCAAAATGTGAGTAGACTACTAAAAGGTCGTTGGCCAATCTTTATAGTTTTGCTGAAAGAAGCTAGTGGGCTTCAGTTTTGAAATGAGAACGAAAATTACAAGTTTTGATATGAAGTAATCAATTATCAAAGAATGTAGCAGAGGAAGTCAATTAAGCGGTCATAACTAAAAAAAGATGGTGAATATTTCATTAGGAATTAGTGCGACCTATTTTCGACCTCTCCACTTTGTTTGCTAGTTGCTTTGAAACCGCCGCCGTCTGATGTGTGGAAAAGAAAATGCTATTCGTCTGTTTTTTAATGTTCGCACATGCGAAAAATCATTTGTCCTCTTTGCATCTTTTCAGTGGTACAATTTTTGCATTTATACTTATCTACGTCATTGCTATTACTCTCAAGGGGATTGCATTCAAGTGAATAAGAGCAAATAGAAAAATATGCTAGACGGGTTGGCATGATATGCGCTTTTTCATTCTATTCAATCGACCAGACAACTTAGTATAAATTATTCACTCTAGTACACCTATGTTTCAATCGACGTAACCGTGAGTGCAAAATAAATCCTTATTGAGAATCGTTGTTAGGCTCGGGTCGTTATAAAAGCGCATGCAAAAATTCTCGTGAATTTTCAGCATATTTGAGGATTTAAAGTTTTTTTTTGAAGTGATGAATCAGTCGGAAAATTAGTATCGAAGGTCATCCTATCGCCATATTATCCGTTCAAATTTCAGTCGAGTGTTTCTAATTGTAACTGCTCACCTATCGCAAAATGAAACATAACATATCAAAATTTTACAATGATTTTGCCTACATATGAAAATTTGTAAATGTTGCAAAAATTGCAAAATTATTTTGCCCCCTGATATGAATATAAAAATTCGACCGGCATAAAATGCGTCGAAATTATTTCCATCTTTAAATATCTAATAACTCTTAGTGAAGCTGTCGAATCAACGTAAATCACGTTGTAGCAGATCAACGTGTGACGTAGACTACATTCATCAAATTTTCAAAGTTCCAGCCTCTATGATCACTTGGTTAGAATAAGCAATTATGAAACTAGTGAGTAGCTAGACATATATATATGCACCTAGAACGGATAAGCACATCATTGGCGAGGAAAATATGCCCAAGAACATAGAAATAGATAAACACATCCAGACACTCATGGAAACAATCATTTCTGCTATTTGTTTCTGGTGTTAGAACGTTTTTTTTTGGAAAGTGTATGAAATTAGTTGTCTCCAGGTTGATGAGCTATGCTAATTTTTGTGATATCTGAGTTGTTCTACTTGATAAAGCGATCGGCTTAAAGCGCATATGAATATCCGATATCAAACATTCGAAAAAATTCTGCCGAATTAGCATTTCGCAAGAATTTGCCATCATGAAATATAATAAATTTTTTTCACTTTGAATAATTTTTCTCTGATCATTCGTCTAAAATTAATAATTTCGATATTTGTAAGAGAATTTTCCTCGCTGATTTCAATTTATCGTTTAGTGGCGACATTCTGGCAATGAAATTTCCGAGACATTCTGGCAATGAAATTTCCGAAATCCCCATTAGAAATCTTTGAACCAAGAAATTGGTGCAATAGAATGATTACTCTCAACCGTTAATATGATTTAATTCAGTGATTAGTAACCAAAAGTCGCATTATGTATATTTGCACGATTTATTTATGCTGATGTATTTCAGTATGGTCTCTAGATGAATGCATTCGTTGGCGTGCCAATTGTGAAAGGAACGCTATTTGCAGGCGTGAACTGCACAAATATATATCTGAATGCACGGTTGTATCAAGTAAGTTATTTTTTTTTATTAGTATCGTTTAATATTATTGTGCACATTTGTAAATCTTATATTATGTCAACAAATATATTATTCTATAGATTGTGTGCGTATGGGTGCACCTTTCACTCTGTTAGGCTCTAACCGAAAACCGATGAACGTAGCATTGCTAAATTTAGTGAATAGAGTTTATGCAATAAGATACTTTTCATTACTATCTTTCAAGTTCGCTGATCAGTTTCAAACGGATATGTAGACATGGTGAAATAGAAGAATTTATGTACATTTAACACTGATTAGCTGTTTATTTCGTTCTAGCCGGATCCGGAAAATGGGATCTTTCTAGGTGATTTGTGCATGACGTTGTAGCAGTTATTGAGCCATTGTTCTGTATTTTAAACCTCATTTTGTACCATACGTACTAAATCCTGTTCCACTTACACCACATCCAGAAAACACCATCATTAGAAGGGTAATTTTCCGAACGATGATAAGCGAGATGATAAAAAATGAAACTGGAAAATATATATAAGACAAGCACATCTACATAACAACATTAAAATGTGCACTGCAAAACATTTTCATGATTTTATGTCATAAAAATATCCTTTCATTAAGTGCATACCGTTTACCATCAAATATAACCATGGTTTCATGAAATTTTCAGAGATCAAGAAGAGCTAGTCCATGAGAGTCTACTTGGAATGATTTTCTTTAGGTTTTGAGTATAGATATGCAAGCCATCCTTTATGCACTTTTTCGCGCATTCCGTTGATTCATGTGTTGATTTGCGTCAAATTGTGCGTCATCTGTTCGTTTTTATTTCCGAACGAGTTGAGGAAGAAAGCAGTTCCGGATTTCAGCCAACTTATACAAAAACGAATTTTGTTGACGAGAGGTCTCGGAAATAACTACGCTGACTAGGATGCTGGGTGGGTGGGAATTCGTGCCACCTGCCAGGTTATTGCTATTACGAGTGGATCGTTGAACTCTTTGCTTTTGTAGGTAATCGAATTGTTAGATTATTGTTCTCTTTATCTGTTCGCAATCATTTGGGCCAATCAGTGAAGCAAAACTATGACGGTTTATTCTCATATTCGCGTGGGGAAGTGCATGTATGAAACTTACATGGGAGATATAAGTTTTCGCATGGAGCAGCGCTCAATTTCCATAGATTTTTCCCGCAATTGCTTCAGCAATTTTTTACCTTTCAGCATACGAAATTGTTCTAAAATACGCTATAGCAACTGAAAAAAAAGTTGCAAATTTTAAGCAATTTGCAAAAACTAGCCAAAACCGCGGGTATTGATAAGAGACTCTGTGAGAGTGAGGCGGTTTGGTCACCAACTTTGCTGATGCCCATAACTTCAACTCTAAACTCTGAAAGAGGGAGAAGTTGGCTACTTCTGATTTCGGTTTTCTCTTTCATCCCTATTTCTTCTTCTTTGAAAAGTCGGCTCCCCCGATCGACATTTTTAGTAGACTCGACAGTTAGTTCTGACTTAAAACTCTTTTGATTCGCTTTCACTGCTTCACCATCGAAACTGCTTTAGACGGCATTCATTAAGAAGCACATGAAAACCGTTATAAGTGCATAAAAGAATGCATTTGTTGATTTACGTTAGCAAACTAAAGTGGAAAAAAATATTTTAAAAAACAATAAGTTGTCATTTGTAGCCGTCTCGATTGCTGTTTAAAAACAAAGTCGTCTCATGCGATATTACATGCGACTTTCACAAATTTTCATTTTTTTTTCCGCGCAATATGTGTAGAAATAATCTCATTCAGCTAAATTTTTATGCAATAGGAAATTCGCATTTGAGAATCGCAGTTTTCTTAGATGACTCGAAAAACGGTAAAACTAGAGCTCGAGAAAAAGGTGAGTATGATGAGCATCAAAGCGCAACCTCCGATATCATATTTCACGTTGATCCGTCAAGTTCTCAAAGAGCTGTAGACATTTCAATGTGCTAAAAAATTTCACGTGTATTCTGCACTGATGAGGTTTTCACCTTACATCGACGAAATTAAAAACTTGTGAGAAACTTTGCGAAAGGAGATAGAAGTATTAAGCGGAATGCAAAATGGTTGATCGTTTCGACTTCTCTATTCGTTCTTTAATTTCTTAGGATTGCCTTCGAAGATGAAAATTATTGGGAAGCAGAGCCCGAGAAACTGCTATAATAAGCGTTATTCCATTCGTGTTTATTAGGCGAACAATCTCAATGACCCAGAAACAAATAGTGGCATATATGTAGTAACAAATAAAATGCATAATTGACTTGGACACTCATAGATACTCTTCTATAGTAGATTCGTTTTCCTTATTCCAAAAAAGCTGTCATTTGTCGTGCAGCCAATGTACAGTGGTTATCAATCAGTCGTAAAATCTGTGCCAATTTTTGGGCACATTTTGGTCTCCATAACTTGTTTCATGATTTGATGAATCAGTTCGACAGTTTGCAAGGAAACTGTTTGAGACCGACTATACCCATTGCACATTATATTGTATGTTGCAGATTATATTCATATGATTCGTTTCATTGGTTCAGCCGCTAAAACTATTGTATAGATACTTCTCTATTCGTTCTTTAATTTCTTAGGATTGCCTTCGAAGATGAAAATTATTGGGAAGCAGAGCCCGAGAAACTGCTATAATAAGCGTTATTCCATTCGTGTTTATTAGGCGAACAATCTCAATGACCCAGAAACAAATAGTGGCATATATGTAGTAACAAATAAAATGCATAATTGACTTGGACACTCATAGATACTCTTCTATAGTAGATTCGTTTTCCTTATTCCAAAAAAGCTGTCATTTGTCGTGCAGCCAATGTACAGTGGTTATCAATCAGTCGTAAAATCTGTGCCAATTTTTGGGCACATTTTGGTCTCCATAACTTGTTTCATGATTTGATGAATCAGTTCGACAGTTTGCAAGGAAACTGTTTGAGACCGACTATACCCATTGCACATTATATTGTATGTTGCAGATTATATTCATATGATTCGTTTCATTGGTTCAGCCGCTAAAACTATTGTATAGACAGGTGGACATAGCGCATACCTATATGTATATATGTAGGCATTAAGTGGACATCACCATAATGGGCAATATAAAAATGAAGTAGTCAAAGACCATAGTAGGTGGAGTGAAGACCTAACGGCTAGATGTTGCAGAATCATTGGATGTAGTATTTTCTTAACTATCATTAGCATTCAATGTGTATGAACATTTCATCACAATGCTCTGGGAAATTAATGTGTTTTGCTTCCTGTCCGATTCTATCTTATTTGTTCTTTTGTTTTTTGTTTTTGTTTGTTCTTTTTTTTTGGTATACCGACTCGCTATAGCGTTCATTAATCTTCTATCAGAGCGTTGATAGAAACGTTTTTCGAGCTGCGCGAAAGTGCAGAATTTCAGAAGAAATGTTTACAGCGTTATGCTTTGTGCCAATAACTGGTTTTCATGGAACCTATACAAGCAAATTCGGTCTGTTTGCTTTTTTGTTCCACGCGAATTGTATTTTATGCTAGAGAAGGGTTTTGCCTTGTCGAGGACGAAGGGAATAGGAAGAAGGCGAATATAGAGAGAAGAAGTGGGAGGATAAGCGGAGTTTATCTAGCGCGCAACCTGCGCTTTCCTTGTGTCCTGCCACTTGTTTGAAAACTTGACCACGTCGATGAGAATGCGGTCTAACGGTACCTATATAAAAGAGATAAGTTGTATACATTCGTAGTTGGCCAGATGTCAGAGAAAGATAATGGAGGAAAAAAAAGAGAGGTACGTTTGCTAGGCCGACGTAGACAGTTGATTTCATTGTGTAAGGGATGAATTTGTCTAGCTCAATTTCGAATACGAATATTTTCTCATTGAGAATATTTTTGATAGCGGTTCTGTACTGCTGATAGCGGTTGCATTCACGGCTGATAAGGTTATCCCCCATTATCACAACGATGCACTATTTTTCATTCAGATTTGCAACTCATTAGATGATAAACAATCATTTTCACTTTTTGTCTTAGGAAAGCTACATTTCGAACGATGACCGACTAGGGTTGGTATGTAATGATGTACTAATGCTTGCCTTAATGATGTACTAGTCATATTGAGAAGAGTTCTAGCGGTGACCAAAATTATGCGTTTTAGGGACGGCATTTCTTCGAAGCGTCTGAAATTTCCATTCTCGCATCGTTGTTTTTCATCTGATTTCGTAGTCCCTACATAGATAAGATTTTGCCGCTGCGTTCTCGTTGATTGAAGCTAAGGGAAATAGCATGGTGACGTATGTTTAAGTGTGATAATTCAATTCATGCTATGTTTCGATGAGGCAAAGTCAGTTCCTGGAATCTCTGAGAAGACAACACCCTTAAGTGCCTCTAAGCGATGAAGGTACAAATGTCCCCGAGTTCTCGATGTTCTATATATGTATAGTTTAGAAGTTAAGCAAGAATGCGTTTACAACGATACGAGTTTATTTGTTTATTTATTTATTTATTCATTTATTTTTGGTGGGCATAAGCTGTCAGCTTAAATTTTCAGGATCAAACGTTGACTGCGTTCAATTACGAGCGAGGTTGAATGATGGTAAATGCTTAACCTCAGCAGCTATTGGATCGTTGAGAGGAGTCAGTCGCGTTGAATCATCCTCTTATATAAAGGTGGACGTGGATGATGATATAATCGATGGTGTTTCTAGTGGGCATCAATTGATCGCTTCACCGAATATACAATCGTTTTTAAACGACAATGGGAATATGCTTCGACGGTCAACACGTAGTCCCATCTCTGAAGAGATACGCCGATGGAAAAGTCAACTTAGTGGAGGTGATTTTAACCATAAATAGGGTTTAATTTTTTATCGAAAAATTTTTATTTGTTTTCAACTCTTTCAAAATAATCCCATTTTATCAATTTTTTAGAATTGTAGAACAATATGTAGATAATTCAGTTCTATTTAGTCACTCATATGAAATTCAATGCCTATTACAAAATGTGGTACAAACTGTTACAAAATGTGATATATTGAATATTACCCTAAGAATGCAAAGAGAATCGGATTGAGAAAACATTTCTGAACGTATAGATGTTACTCGAACAACGAACGTTACTTTATTTCTTCTATCACTTTATTTTTTAAACCACAGAAATCTTTTTATCACTCAGTCGGTATGCTATCTTTATACATATTCATTACGTATCTTTGAATCATTACACTATAATATTAACTGTTAGAAACATTCTCTGCTGTATTTTGCAGCATAGTCCACATTTGTTGTTCATCTGTGTTTATTCATTTGCTGACTTCAGGTCGTTCATATATATTTTTCATACTCATTCAGTTGCGTTATATTCAGAGTGTTGTGACTACATGTTGCATTGTCTTAAGTGAGGTTCTTATTCCAGTGATCCTTTCTCCGACCTTCCTCCCCCTCACCCCTCTCCCTCTTCTTCACCCACCTCTCGAGTAAGCTTCTCTGAATGTTATGTCGAAACAGTAATCAGTTCCCTCAATAATCGTCGCAAATTGTTTAGTTTTCATACGACTGAAAAGATATTGTCTTTCTGTAATCTGCTAGAATTCTGCGAAGTGGAGTGTCTCTCTTCTTTAATTAAACCCTCTCTCTCTCGAGGGAATCCCTTTTCTAAAAATTTTCAAGAAATTTTATAATTCATAGATATTTTTAGTGCACAAGAAATTTCGCCTATGATGCCCTTATTTAAAAGAATATTTGTTTGTGGCGATGAATCGAGTGCTCATAAGGCGGGTGGATTATATTTAGCGAAGATGTGGCTTACTTCATAACGTCATGGATGACTTACTTCCGCTTCCTTCCATGTCTTTTGTCCTCTTTGGAATGCGTTACACATTTCGCGCTCCATTGCATGCGTAAATCGTCGTTCGCTTATTCTCTTCGCTATTCATCCTTCCAAAGCTTAAGATTGATTCTTTAAGCTAAAGAAAAAAAATTATCTTGCCAATATTTTCTCTTTTGCAAATTGCTATCTCTTTGCAAATAAATTGCAATTCTGCCCATCATGAAGCAACCCCTTCGTTGATATTGCATTTAAAGCATATTTCACTTTGCAGACAGCAATTTTCAATGAATATTTCTACTCTATAGATATGTACGATCTCATATGGGCATAAAAATGCATTTCACATCAATACTCTTATCAAACTCAAAGCAACAAAAGAAGAAAATATTTTTTTGCAAATCGAGACGATATATTCATCGTTCATTTATCTATTCGTTTAGAAATATGCAAAATTCTCAGGCGAAATGATATGATTATGTGAGAATATTGCAAAACGAGAAATGCATAATGACTAGCGAGATGTCAATTTCAGAATTGCAAAGGTTACGATCGCTAGATGATTTCGATTGTAATCGTGCACTCTACGAGGTATGTTTAAAACATGTCTCATGTCGACAATTATGGAATATATTTCGTACTTCATGTGCAGTCGACGTATCGAATCAATGTATAATGACCAACAGGTATGCGATGCATGTGCATATATGTGTGTAGCATCATATCGTTGTCTTATATGGATTACGAGTGGTGACTAGTGGAAACCCTAGCTGACCACTAGCTCTACCTTGGATAGGGATGCTCGACCTACAAATATTGTTAGGCTACTTATAAGAGAATTGATTGTCAAATGAAACCGACCTGTGATACGATCAGTGTTGTGAAAATCTTAGGAAGATAAATCGTGCAAAATCTGTCGACAAATTCTCGACATTGATTAGGACGCTTTTCAAAAATTCATTCCGACGCATTTTATCTGCCCTGATAAAAGATTTGTTCGGCAGCTTTGTTGAACAAAATATACCAAATTTCGATTTTTGGATTGCGTCCCCTCAGCGATTCGTCGGTGGATTGGATTAAATGTGATGCAGTAAACAGTGGAGTTAGATATGAAACGAATAATATTGGATAATGGAGTTTCAGTGCGAGATGATAAGTTGGCAATCATAAGATGATAAGCGATGGTTTCTAGGATTAAGTGCGCGCTTTTGAACAATGTGTTACGAGATGAAATCTGAATTAGTAAGAAGTGGGCCACGATTGAGCTGACAAACAGTGAATTGTAGACTTGAATTTGCGGAACCAGAAGAACGCTTTCAATAAATGGTCACTGTTTCCAATAAACTTCTTTCCATGAAGGGAAATTTTCTTTGCTTAATGATATAAAAGTTTCCTTTCGATGTAGTTTTTGGTTTCTGCCCAAATGAATGCCCTGATGAGAGCAAATGCGTACCATTTAGGCTACATTTTGCGAAGTACAAAAGTCCAGCAGTGTCCTGAAATAGTGCAGCTTATAAACCTTCCTGTCTAAAACATTCGAGCTATCTTCACGATGGTGCTTTACAGTTGGTGCTTCTTATATTGAAAACTCGTCAAATGCAACACACAGGTTACATCCAAATTCATCAGCACATCGTTAATAAACGGATAGAATAGTGAGGGTCAATAACCTATGTAATTAGGCAAAGACCTGTTCTAGGGCAACTAAACCACAAGATAACGGTTTGTAGAACTTGAACATTTGGACCCGTACACAGACCTATATAAAAATACCGCAAAGTAGGCATTTAGCGGTGAAGTGCCGGGTACTTACGTAGAAGGCACTGCTCGCTGTTTCTTTGCAGCACTTAATCTCACAACTCACTGCTCATCACCTCATGCATAAACTCACAATCCGATGTTTGCCACCTCAAATTTGACGCTGCATTTAACTGCATAATCCGTTGTTTATTACATCATGCATAAATAGCACTACACAGTCATGCCCGAGGGCACATTCCAAGCATACTCCCCGCACATGCAAGTTACTAGTTCTAAACACGAAGAAAGTTAACTATTAATTACCTACGGGCAAATATGGGAAGTTTGTCGGGACGGGTTTTACAAAACGTTTGAAGTGTGCACAATCGATGATTGCTTTCCATGGGAATGAGTATCAATGCATTGGGAGGAATGAAATGCACCTAAAAAAGGGTGGTGGGGACGTTGCTAAGAAGTTTCGTTTTGTTTGCTCCATGTCATCCAACATCCTCTTGTATTCAATAGTATCACAGTCTATGACACCCACGCTTGTTATTGAAAGCATTCGTTTTGCAGGGAGGACTGTTGGCAGTCATTCGAAGGGATCAGCTGGACGGGTCTCGGCAATTGTACATGCCATGATAGGAACTCCGACTGTCATTGGATTCGTCTGCAGACTCGATACAATAAGTGCATTTGTGCGTCCTTCGATATTAATCTCTTTTTTTAGCACATATAACGACCACCATTAAATACCTTCAGATGTAATGACATCGGAACTATCGTGTGGAGAAAACTTTGCTAACTTTTTGCGAAAATATATCGTACAACGAAATGAAGGGGAAAAGTGTGGAATAAACTAGTGGAAATGAATGCGACGGTAAGGCAACGAAGGGTAGGGATGGTTAGAAGGGTAAGAAAATTTCATGAAAGAAAATTTCAATTTTCGTTGAACAACTATTTTCATCATAGCATGTAACTTTTACTAGTAAAAGTGCAACGCTTGAAAAGTTGTTATTTTTACCAATTGAAAATCAGATATAAAAGAAAAAATTAGAGCACTCTCAAAGAAAGCCAAACAATAGACGAACAACGTTCATTTGCATCTAGAGTGCTAACCAAATGGTGTTTTCCTCTAAATTTTCTTATATTATTCATTGACGATCAAGCTCTGAGCAATTATATATATTGTACTATATTCATATGGAACAAAGTCGACTTTGTTAACGGGATATCCGATAATCCAAGCGGCGATTACCGTTAACTATATCATTTTGACCAAATTACTCAATTCTGGAGAGGTTATGACCACTCCGATATATTAGTTGCATCAATTTTGCGAAGAAAAAATTCGATTGAAAAAGAAGAAGGAGTTTTTCCATGAAATCCTATCGATCACTATTGGTTCACTGCTTAGGAAAGTATATCGCGAGACTTTTTTTTTATAGCGCTAGCATGAGGAATTTAAACGCTCACATCCGTTTATTGCACAAAAACTAAACGTTTTTGACTCATTGCTGCAATATATTGAAGGCATTTGCTTTATTTTTGTGCACTTTTTGCAAATATTTTATAGATATTCACCTTAAGGAGGTGCTATATATGCGAATCTTTGCTTATGCCCATATTTCAGCTAAGATTGCCGCCTATCAGGTTGAAATTCCGGATGATAAAGGTGGCGTTGATGAAATCGGATTCGTTTTCCATCACAATTATTTCCTCTTCCTCCTATGTGAGCATTAAACTGCTAGAACGACTTCTGAAATATATGAATAAGGCGTTGAAAAAACTGAGAGCCCTGCTTCTATTCGAATAGGCTTATAAATGTTTCTAAAACCATGAGCGATACCATATTCAAATTGTTTGAGCCACAGTAAATGTTTAAGGATGCTAATTGAAGATTAACCGAAATATTTTGCAGACGAAATCAGTCTTTCGGGTGATTTCCCAACATCGACCTCATTTCTTTCGCGCGAATGGACCTTATCGGAGATATATGAAATACCAGAGCGATACCAAATCAGTTCTGATCATTACCGACCATCGAATCCTCAATTCGGTTTAACCGTAAATAATGAACGTCTAATGGGAGCGCCGAAGCCCTCACATGTGGTTGCTGAATCTCGTGGTATAGAGATCAACGCAGGTCGGCCTTCCTCGATATCTCTTCTTTCTGAGGATTCTCGACCAGTTCAACAACAAGCAGTGCTCGATCGGCACCCACTCACTTCAGAGCATAATGCTCAAGGATCAAAGACTGACCAGTCTGGAGCAATTCAAAGCGAACAAAGACTGCAGCGAATTCGTCCACATTTGCAGCCACCTACATCAGTTTACTCAATGCCACATTCTTTTGAGGAAAGGGGCTCACCAGTAATATCATCAGCAAGGCAGAATAGAACAGGTAACATCCATGTGGGCCATCAGAATCACTATCCGGATACTTCATCAACAAATGACGCGAAGAGCTTACATCGAAGCAGAGCAGGCTCACTCCCGCAGCGATTCACATCCTTCGCATCAGACAAATCAAACAAAAGCCAACAGCTGACCACTACGCAGCCTTCTGAAGTGCCAATGCCGACAGCTCGGAGTTATTCAATGACCGCTGTTGGTGACAGCAGAAGTTCTTCAATCCGTCTGACTCATTCAAATGTTGCAACTTCAGAGAATAATAGCCGGAATTCATATAGGCCGATACAGATCACTGATGAGTTCAGATCACAGATCACCGATGAATATAGTCGAAATAAAGCTGCAGCTGAGCGCGTACATGCGAGCTACACTGTCACAAGGTCAACGCAACCATGGAGGAAATCAACTGTCAATTTAAGTACTGCTGTTCCGTTAGCTAATCTTACTAGATCAAGAGATGGGCAATTTCGTGAAAGCGGTGATGATGCAATAGAAACAACGACTCGACAAGGCGAAAGTCGAAGAGCTTCTCAGCCAGTTCGAGGTACACATCGGGAAAAGCTGACACAACGCTACTTCAACAAGAATGGGTATATTTTGCTTCTTTTTTGCCCAAATCAGATAAACGCATGTCATATTGACCCCAAATCTTTGTGTGTGCATGAGTTTGCGCAGATTTGCGCATATCTCTTTATGTATTTAGCGGTTTTAACTTCCGGGAAAGTAAATATTCAACAGTGAAATTTGATGCATATTTCCTGTATTATAAAAATTTTCGTCTAGCTCATTTTTTGCTTCTATCGATTAATCCTAATGCGGATCGCTGGGAACTATTTTATGAATGCTTTAATGTGGTGTTGTATTTTGAATTTCGTTGTATTTTAAAAATCTTAATATCACCTGAAATTCGTTGATCATAACAAAGAATTTGTGAAATCTAAATTTCGCATTTTTTCGATGCATTTTTCAGTATTTATGCAATAATTTTCGCGCAAAAACTCGACTACGAGCAATTGCTAGTTAATGAATCACCAAAGTAATCATTTTAAGCGTCATATGCGTCTTACCGTTGCTATATTTTACTTCATCTTTAGTGAGGTAAAGTAAAGTAAAGTAAACTATATATCTTCCATGTCTTAGCAAAAGTGTGTAAATTTTGAAGTATTTGCTGCGCTAGTTTCATCGTCTATTTGACGTTTCATCCATAATAATATTTGTTTAGCTGTATTACGTCAATTGCAATATGCAAAATTTTGATCACTTATGTCAAAATTCTGAAATTGCAATGAAACATACATTTACGGGCAGCACTATTATCTACTGAATTTCATTGTTGAGAGGATTTTTGCAAACAAAAAACAATAATAAAATGTGCCATTTTTAATGGGCGATTTAATTTTAAAGTAAACAAACATAGCGAATATTTCCTTTCTAATAAATTAGCAAGGTAAATATTGCAAGCCATATTGCATATCGAGTTTTGCGTGTCACTTCAATGATTGATTGACGTCTCCTCTTAATTACAACTAATAGCAGCTTCTTTTCAAACAAAACAAAATGTGTGTTGTTATGAGTGTTCGAATGTCTGCTTATGTCTACATCTACGTCTGTTTGTGCAAATGTCTGTATATATGTCCACCTTAAGGATGCATTAATTAATGTGAGAATAGGTTTGATCACATTTGGGTTCTCTGGGCGTCTTCTATATTGCTTCTAATCTAAAAATTTTTAATCGTTAATATCTCAAGCGAAATTGGCTCTACAAATAATCGTTTATTTTGCAGCTTTACAACGGCAAAACCTGTAACGAGTGTACCTCAACCACCCATCGATAAGGTGTGAGCCATTCATACTACTATTTTTTTTAATTTACTACCTAAGATATCATTCTATTCCTCCTGAAATCAATTTTTGTTTAATTTTTGTATTATGGGTCAAAGAATGTGAAGTCTTAATGAATATCTTACATTTATGAATACTTTCGATATATATCTTCTAAATCTAAGGAATAAGATTATTGTAATATTAGGAGAAAGGATTCTATTTTTCTTATGGAAGTATTTTATCGATGATGTATGAATGGGCTATCCTATCAGTTCTCAAGTTCTCAACGTTAATAAAAAATACACGTTGCTACGAAATATTATCATTTCCACAGTTTGGTTTTCTCATTTCTTCACAATTATGGCATTTGAAATTGAAATATCATCTTCATTTAAAAAATTATAAACCATAAAGGGGCTTCAAAGCATACTTATTTCTTATATTATCAACTAATGACAACTCGTTTTAGAGTATGAAAATTTATTTAAACGATATTGCTAACCTCTATCCTATCAGTTCTCAAGTTCTCAACGTTAATAAGGAAATAAACGTTGCTACGAAATATTATCATTTCCACATTTTGGTTTTCTCATTTCATCACAATTATGGAATTTGAAATTGAAATATCACCTTCATTCGAAGTTCTATGCACTAGATATTTTCCAATCTTTATGTGCAGTTCGAACGATCTAAATTATAAACCATAAAGGAGCTTTAAAGCATACTTCTTTCTTATATTATCAGCTAATGACAACTCGTTACAGAGTATGAAAATTTATTTAAACGATATTGCTAACCAATTTATATTTTCGTAAAAAATTTCAGGAGTTGCAAAGAAATGGTGATGACATTAGAGGTTTAAACGGTATTGCTAACCAATCCGTTTCCATGCATCATGGCCGCATTTCTGAATCCACCATCTCAACGCTCATTATTGAATCTGAAAGTGAATTCCGTCAGAAAAATTCTTCAGGTTGTTTGTACCGGCTATTGTTTCAACGATTTCTAAAATAGTTTTATGATTGAAGATTCGGTCATGCAATCTAATACTATCGCATCGTTATCTATTGTTCGACATATATCTTCAATTATTTTAGTGGTTGTTTTTTCGTTATAGTTGTGACACTTCTAAATTCTGCATTGATATTTGGGAAATGAGTTCGAACAGGTAATTTTCATTGATAAAGCTGCCCTATAGGAATACATAAAGAAGACAGCAATGAGGCTTTGCGAAGGCAATATCTGAATCCACGATTTCTCACCTGAATTCAATTGCAAATTTATGAGGGGAACTTATGGGAAGTTTCAAAGCTTCTTTTCCGATGTATGTTTGCTTACTTGTGAATTGCAAAGGACAAAAAACCTGATTGTGGAAGCGTTGACGAGAACTAACGAGAAGCAGCCTTTTTAAGGTGGAAGGAAAGTTTTCTTCGCTGAAATGAGGGCAATTTGTTGGAGTTTAGCGTCTGACGTTGAAAGGAGTTCGGGAGAGTGATGGCCAACAGGACATCAGAAATGCGCCAAATAATTGCCAGCAATAGTTCACTGAAGCGTCTTATCCAAACTTCAAGCCTTCACTTTCAAAGTTTGCGGTCACTGCGGGGGGTGGAGCAGGTGGGAAATGTCGCCAATCGCCCGAATGCCTTCGCTTCTGAGCTGCGCACTTCATATCGCGCTCTCGGCCGTCTACACCACCCAATTTACAGGCATATCTATACTGTCTTTGCACCGCATTGTCCACATCAACTCTACATAAATCTATGCTCATTGCATAATCCTTTATTTGTTTAGACATCGTTTCCTAATCTCTGCTTGCCGAATATTTTGTACTTCTCTTCTGGAGGGTTTATATCATTGTTCAGGTTTAGCTATTAGTAAATTCGTAGGTTCGAGTATTATGTTCCACAAAGCTAATATTGATTCTACTGAATGGCGACTTCCTCTGAACGTATTGACTGAAAATTTATCAACACCTAGGATTTCCAAAAATCCAATCACTCATGGTCCCTGTAAAATATGACCAGCTTTCTCAATCTCCACGAGGGAGATGGCGTGTATGATACGCAAGTCGTCCTTTATTAATGTTCCTAAAAATGTTAGAAAAAAAAAAGAAATACTAAGCGAAAAGAGCTGAATATATTGGAAAATGAAGATGGTTTCTGCGGCTTGTTATGACCAGCTTTCTCAATCTCCACGAGGGAGATGGCGTGTATGATACGCAAGTCGTCCTTTATTAATGTTCCTAAAAATGTTAGAAAAAAAAAAGAAATACTAAGCGAAAAGAGCTGAATATATTGGAAAATGAAGATGGTTTCTGCGGCTTGGCTTGTCTCTTAATGCAACATTGCGACAACAAATTTCAAAAAAAAATTTTTTTTTCTTTCACATATATTATTGCACGATTTCTATGTGTTCTAATGAATGAATGTGAGAAAATATTTCAGCAAGCACATGCATAGCAGCACATCATCGTTGTGAGCGTTCCGATACATGCAAATGGCATCTGAGTGAAGTAGAAATCAGATGTACTGGACAATGTAATCGCCAACTATGTGCTGCTGTAAGTTGATATTCTGATATGATGAATGTATCACAATGCAAGCCATTTTTATTAAATTTGCTTAATAAAGGCAGAGATTGACTAGGCTGTTAAGAAATAGAGAGACACATTAGGAATGCCGAAACAATTGCACCATTATGCGCATAAAATGTAGCGACAGCACAATTGAAGAGCATGGAACTATAAAGACGTACGCACTTACTAAATGCAACGCTCCTTTCAAATAGGGTAAATCATTGGGCGTCAACGAGGTTTACGGTTGCTTACCAACAACGTTGATAACGAGTAGCATAACAAGAGCTGTGTGAAAGCTAAATCATGGAAGAACCTGTGGTGACTTCTGGAACCTCCTATCTCCGACCTCTTCCAAGACTTCCGACTTTGTCAGGTCCACCCAGTAAATTTCATGTATTACTTCCTCTCCCCGTCGACGGCAAAGTATGGCGACGGTAAAGTTGTCTTCTTTGAGCTTATATTTATCACTGACAACGAACGACTTTTAAGTGGTTGTTATTGTTTTGATCAATCCGAAATAGAATGATGATAATACTTCCTGCAAGAGTGATAACATTATCAATAATGGAAGCAATTAATACCGTTTGCCACGAAAGACGTGTTTAACACTAGATACGTCAGAAATTGGGCTATATGTTGTTGATGTTGATGGTATTCATGATAGTAAGTAGGGTGATGTACTGTACGATATTTCTGGCTCATATACTTCAAGAAACTAAATCGTGTTTATAGAGGAAACTGCAATTGATAATAGCATTAACAGCTCTTCGTATATGGCACTAGATGGCAACTGTTGCTGTGTTGGATAGTTCTAGATGTTACTAAGTTCTAGAAGTAGTGGTAGCTGAATAGTAACAAAGGCAGCTAGAGGAAAATATTACTAAGCGCAACTACAAGCTGTAACAATGCGTGCATGCTAACATAGTCAAAAATGGCAGAAATTTGGTGCATTCTGTTAGATTTCATAACAAAAATAAATCATGAGCTTCACAGTTCGTCGAATAAAATAATGAAAAACAAACGAATCATAATACATTATAACGCAGTGCATATGAAGACCTGCAATAAGTATAACTTGCTAAACATCAACTTTTTATGTTTGAGCTGGATGCAACACATCGTTAGCAAAGGAAATGACTTCTTTGAAAGATGAGGTAAGATACATTGCGATAATATTCGTTGCAAAAAATGATCTCATTTTCAACCATTCAATGTATTTCATATAATTCATCAATAAATACAACTTTGCTAATAGCAGAATTGAATCAACAAATTAGATTGTTGCATGAGTAATTAGTAGTATCTAAGCGCCAAGCTAATTGTCGTCTTCAAAATTCCTACCAGAGCTCCTATAATTGATCAGTTTGAGCGATTTCTTCCTCTGCTTTACTAGTCGATTCATCTCTTTTTAAGATGAATGGCAGTTACACGAAATGAATAATGAATATTGTCGGCGATATGTCGAATTGTATTTGATCAGTTAGAGTTGCTCCAAGTTCCAATATGAAGCTGTTCCTGAAGAAATTAGCTGTGCACAACCGTGAAATTAATTCTAAGATGAGCATCTTAACGTAGTTTTCCTTAAACACTAAATTAGCACCATTTGCAGGCCATACAACGTTTTACTCGTTATGTTGCTCGACCATCTGTCGAATCACTAATGTTTTGTCATTGCAATATCGCCGACAAAGAGTGTCTTGAATATCAGGTATATATATTCGCCTATTTGTTATTATAAGTTTCTATCACTTTTCATTGTCAATGTGCATCACGATAAGCTCGTATTTGCGTATAGATGTGTTTGCCTCCTTGTCTATTTGATTTTTTACATATGAGTTAGCACACCAAGCTCAAACTTGGGTAATTAAACCATTTTTTACATGTCCGATAGTTGTGCAACGGGATATGATAGATCTAACCTGCCATCGTGAGCTGATGGCCTTAAAACCAATTTCCAAATTGATATAATAACATCGAAATAGTTGATATAGTAAGATAGTTACATAAACATACCAAAAATTCACGAAGTTCTTTATCCGTTTCAACTGTATTTTACATTTGATCGGAGCACAAAAAATCTGTATTTTGAGGGAAACTTTATTAAGAGGTCATATAGACTTATGAGCAGCGGCTTCGTATTTTTGCAGTTCGATGACTCTCACCTTTCTTCTTTAACAATTATTGGCCTTCCAATTCTTTCGCAATTAGCCTTTCGTTTTTTGTTCACCGTTGATGATGCGTTCCATTTCTCGGTCAATCAATCAATGAATCAATATAATCAATCAACCGATAAATCAATCAGTCAATCGATGCATAAATAAATAAATAAACAAATGAATAAATAAATAATATATCATGCCATCTTCTCCTTCACATTTTTCACAGTGACCCGACTTGATTTAGTCAAATAAAGACTTTCATAGTATTATGTAATTGTTTTTTATTGGGTGAATCGAAAAAATTCATCGAGCCGCATGTTATTTCTTCGTCATATACGATTTGTTACATGTGATGCGCATACTTATTCCATACATAACTCTTAAATGCGCCCAGTTAATAAGGTAAATTCAAAAGAATGGTCCACCTTTTCAGTAGGCATTCATTCGAGTAGAAGCCTCCTTCTAGAGTTTCGCAACCAAAAATGAGGACCTCCATTCTTTCTTTGAGCAGAAGCACTAGCGTCAAAGGTATAGTTTAGTTGCAGGCTTTTCTAGGCATCCGCTCGATAACCGGTGAATCACGTACAATACACTGAAGCATCAAAACTGTTTAGTTTGCGGCGTGCATAACTGGTATTCCATTATTTGATGGTTACTTGAATAAGGGCACCTAATTACTTCTTAAATAGGGAATAAACTAGTAACAACGAGGCCAAGAAAAATGTAAGCGTTCTTAAGTAGGATCCTTCTTTGAAGAGAACTCCTTACATCCAGCAGAACGGATAACAAAAGCATTCCACCTTCTCGAGAGGCAAATTCAGCCGAAAACGGCTTTAGCTTTTACGCCAAAACTAAGTTCAAAAGGTTTATAAGTTTTCTCGCAAGGATTTTGAAAAATCGGTACTTAAATATGATGGAGTGCTAATTGAGTGATATATGTAGAAAACATCAAAAGCTCTACTGACAAGTTGTGTGGAAAATGAAATGACTCTAGGTAACTGGAGCCTTTTTCACATGCTATCTAGAAATGGAAAGAGAACTTGGCAATGTGTAAACTAAAAGGGATTCATATTTGCAGCAAGTGATGTACCCAAGATGTTTATATACCGACCGTGATATTGGTCCACTAACTTGCACCGAGACCGTTGAAAAATGCCGTTCGGACAACCAATGCCAGTGAGCATTATATCTTTTCACTATCCTAAAGTGTTACTACATCAATGAAGCATCGTTCTTTTAGATAAATCTTCGTTACTAAAATAACCTACTAAACTTTGGTATATGAGGCAGTAATTTATGGTTTCGTAGGATTCACTGATTATGTAAATTTTGATTCAGATTTTAGGCATACAGGCATGTATTATTGCGTTACCCTTCATTGTAAGATTTATAGCATTCTCGAGTTTTTTATAAATACGCTACTGAGAAGGTGTTGCTATTTGTTTGTTTTCTAAGTATTTGCAGCTTAGAATCACTTCTGAAGAAATTGGTTGAAGGAAGAAGACTTAGGACTATATTGCTGAATGCAGAAATTCGTCATCCCCACAAGGCTTAGAAGGGATTTCCACATCACGCAAACTTTCTTCATTTCTTCTCCTCCTCCTTTCCTCTTTTTCTCTGTTTTGGAGTGTCGTCAGTGTTATGTGATGGATGGCATCGTGTACGANTGCACTTTTCTTTCAAAAAAGGTTTCGAATTTCTGTATGAAATCCTCGGAAGCCTAGAACTGAAGTCCTTGAATGCTTAGAACCTTTCTCCGGAGAAATAACGAAAGAGGTTCCGAGACCTGGAATCGCTCTAATAATCATGCGAGGTTTCATCCTGATCAGTCAAAATTGGTCTGTTTTTCATACTTCAATATTTTCACTGTCAATGATAGTAATAGTGAATTTGGTGTTCAAAATCTTGAGTGTAAAAGTAAACCACATTGTCGATTCAGAAAAAAGAAGATTAACGCCTCTTAGTCGTACAGTCCGGAATAGTGCCAATTCCGGTTTTCCCTCCTAAATGTGTCTTCACAGTTCACCAGGCTTAAAACCAAAATTTTAGTCACACAAAAAGGGTGGTGAAGTTGCACTAGTTGACTAGTAGAGGGAGAAAGAGAGATGAATAAGTATATGTTTCTATTTTTGACTGTAATTTATATTTCTTAGTCCAGTACTACTTATAAATGTGCAAGACTACTATATCTTACGTTACGCATCAAACACATATGTTCACACCTCATTTCCTAAAAAAGCGAAACACTCTTCACAAATCTTCCTCCTCATCAATCCATCTATCCATGTATCTGTCCATGCGACTCGTCGGTTAGATAACCTTGACGAAAGGGTAAAATAGCTTGCAGTCTTCTGTACCAGGTAGAAGTAAACTAGAATTGCTGTGCATTTTTTCCATCATTCATACGCATGCTTTGAAATTTGCGGGCAGAATAACTTCCCATGGCCTCTCAATAACCCTCTTCCCCTCCATTTTTCGTCATCTTCGAGGTATTAAGTGATCATGAGCTTTTCAAGGGCAAGCTTTTAGACGACCGTCAGTCAATCAGGAAAGTGGTGAATCTAGCAACCCTGTGCATGTCTGCAGTGCTTCTAAAATAACGAACATATATGACATTAGGGCATTTTTACAGCAGGTTTAGACCGTTATACGCTCGATATGAGGAAGTTGCGCTGAAAGCAGTGAATCTTTAGCCTATGTTGGAGCAACGAAGGTTGGAAAGGAAAGAGACTCCCATTACATCGGTGTAGTGATAATTTGCGACTCACTTTCCCTTCAGTGCCTTATCTCAGCCACGTGCCAAGTTTTCACCAACTTGTAGTCTTCTCCATCATCATTCATCCAAAACCTTATCTGCCACTTGAGGAATATCGAAAAAGCCGTTTCCAACTAGCTATTTATAATAAACTTGCAACTATTCGTTCGACTGAGAAAAAAATTAATTATAAAAAATCAAATTTACCATAAGTTCGGCGTTAAATTTTATGCATTCAGTTAATCTCAAATTTCAGGCGTTTTTCGTCAGTATTCTTCCAGTATTGTCCAGTGCACAATGGTCAATGTACGATGTCCGAACTCGATCACTGTAGACAAGCGTTGATTGCCATTCGTGGCACTTATCTCGAGTATCCGTGCTATTGCTCTCAGAATGACCCATTATGCCGCAAGTATCAGTCAGCAATATTGCCCAACAATCCATGCGTTGGTTCGTTACTTCAGTAAACTCTTCCTGATATATTTGTCCATCTAAACAATCGAATATTGGAGTATCGAACCTTCCCGATTTTCTTACTCTCCTCAGCGAGATAACCCTGGAGATCTCAAAAGAAGCTTTAAAGTTAGCAAATGTCTAAACAGCAACAAGATAGCCCCTCATTTTTCCGCACTAAATTAATGCAGAAATAGATATTTCATTTACTAATCAGATTTCTTCAGCTATTATTCGAATCAAATCACTTAAATCTAACGCTTACGTACGTTTGTTTGTTTGTCGAATTTATGAGGCCAACTCTCGTATTAATGTCATGCATTCTATAATAAACTCATATATATATATATATATATAAGTTGAGTTCATTTCAGCGAACAAATTATTCGGTAAATATGAATAGATTCTATAAATATTCACCTTTAACGTTCATCTACAATTAATATGCTCTATAATTAACGAAAAGGCAAATAGATTGACGTAAAACTTCCGTGCACGTTATTATAAAATTCATTTATGTTGTTATAAGTGTTTTGTTTCGATATGTTACCTTGTTGGCACAACAATTATATACCCATGATCAGAGAAAGGTTCAATATGGACATACATTTTGTAGTACATTATTGCCGCTGTTTCGAAAATAGAGGGCATATATTGAAGAGAATAATATTGCATTTCATAGTTGATCACCTCTATCAACGAACACAAGTATCAATTTGCACTATTATTTGCTCATTGTATTCAAAGGTATATAGATATTTCATAGACATTCCATTCTACTATTCGCACATTTCCATTACCGTTGTTGCATTTTAGTTGAGCGACAATATTTGTAAGCGATCTGCGGCAGTCATTTGTTCTCACGATATGATGTTTACATAATAGAAATCCTGGGAAAATTATGTTTAATATTGAAAAGTTGCAAATTTATGCTTTTAATTCTTGAGAAAAGAAAAATTTGTTAGAAGAAAATTACATATGACCGAGCGGAAGTGAATATTTTTGTAGAGCGTTCAATGATCGAATATTCGAGACTTATGAGTGATATCCCACTGGCAAATAATTATGAACAACATACGCTCATTCAACAGTCGAATAACGCTCGAAAAGGCGACAGCCTAGATGAAAGTCAAAAAACACAGAAGCTAAGTGAATCAGATAGTCGGAACGGTTGGAACGATGGATCATCGACGGCTCGCCTGGATTTACGCACAAATGAGAATCATAGAAGTGGGAAATATTCGAGTGTGTCGAATGTTAAAGCCGAGCATATGCCCAAGAGCGTTTCGCGTATTAATCCGGACGAGAAGGTTCGTTACTTCGAGGAATTTAGAAAATTTCATGAGAACACTGAGGACTAATCAGCTCACAAAGGTAGATTTCTAGTTGTTAGTTGCGTCGGAAAAGGTTTGCAACTGGTGTTGGCGACATTAAAGCAGTTTTCTTTGTGCTTCACAAGTAGAAATAAAATAGTTCACTATCACTATTTCTTTATTCATGACTTCTAACTTATTTCATTTATAGTTCATTGCTTAATGTATCGCCATATGCACATGAAGGGCCTTATCTCAATATAAAATTTTCACCGTTTTTTATCACTTAGCCACACATAAGGTATCAAGGTCATGTCCAACCGCCCAGCAACCTCTTAGCTGAACAATTGGTGCTTATTTACTATTGTCACGGAACGTGGTTGAAAAGAGTTATGTGCCCCGCTTACTTATGCCTTGATTGGCGGTGAGGCCCTTATAGTTTTGAGTAGAAACGTGGCGCTACCTGTGCACATCTTATGACGATTAGAGAGGTGATTGATAAGTGGTGAGTTGAAATTACAAGTAAAGCAAGTCATGGGCACTGTAATGTTGCAGAAACCACTCAGCGTGAACATTTCAGCTCTCTCTTTGCAATATTTGACGAATGAAAAACAAACTTTTTGTAGCATTACTACGAGAGTGATACAGCTCCTTCGTCGTCATTAACCGATCAGTCATCAACTCCTATTGGCTCCGCTGTGGAACCACTACAAAGTGGAAAACAATTGGCCATTTCCAAATCAGCAGCTGACAACCGAAAGAACGGAAAATATCATGTTGCGAACTCCACAGAGCGGAAACGGATAAATGGTAAAGAAAAGAGCACAAAAGGCAAGCAGATAAGCTCTATATCCTCACCACATATTGTTGGCACAACGTATGTTTCTCCTGATGACGATTTGTCTGAAGCAATTGGAGTACAAGGTGCAATGCCTTCTACTTCGGTAAGAGTTTTGAAAGTCGTTTTCTATTTAGTTTTTTTTTTGAGATTTAATTTTTAGATGTGACTTGGTCGAATGGATTCAGCTTTGCGAAAATTTATGAAAAAATTGATGTCTAATGAAATATCGAATCGATTTTCAAAGATGTTTTTTCTTAGCCTACACTCACGATGCGTCAAAAGATTTTCCCTTTTCAAATGATCATATTTTCAATATTTCTTCATAAATATTGATATTTTTATTTATATAAGTTGAGTTCATTTCAGCGAACAAATTATTCGGTAAATATGAATAGATTCTATAAATATTCACCTTTAACGTTCATCTACAATTAATATGCTCTATAATTAACGAAAAGGCAAATAGATTGACGTAAAACTTCCGTGCACGTTATTATAAAATTCATTTATGTTGTTATAAGTGTTTTGTTTCGATATGTTACCTTGTTGGCACAACAATTATATACCCATGATCAGAGAAAGGTTCAATATGGACATACATTTTGTAGTACATTATTGCCGCTGTTTCGAAAATAGAGGGCATATATTGAAGAGAATAATATTGCATTTCATAGTTGATCACCTCTATCAACGAACACAAGTATCAATTTGCACTATTATTTGCTCATTGTATTCAAAGGTATATAGATATTTCATAGACATTCCATTCTACTATTCGCACATTTCCATTACCGTTGTTGCATTTTAGTTGAGCGACAATATTTGTAAGCGATCTGCGGCAGTCATTTGTTCTCACGATATGATGTTTACATAATAGAAATCCTGGGAAAATTATGTTTAATATTGAAAAGTTGCAAATTTATGCTTTTAATTCTTGAGAAAAGAAAAATTTGTTAGAAGAAAATTACATATGACCGAGCGGAAGTGAATATTTTTGTAGAGCGTTCAATGATCGAATATTCGAGACTTATGAGTGATATCCCACTGGCAAATAATTATGAACAACATACGCTCATTCAACAGTCGAATAACGCTCGAAAAGGCGACAGCCTAGATGAAAGTCAAAAAACACAGAAGCTAAGTGAATCAGATAGTCGGAACGGTTGGAACGATGGATCATCGACGGCTCGCCTGGATTTACGCACAAATGAGAATCATAGAAGTGGGAAATATTCGAGTGTGTCGAATGTTAAAGCCGAGCATATGCCCAAGAGCGTTTCGCGTATTAATCCGGACGAGAAGGTTCGTTACTTCGAGGAATTTAGAAAATTTCATGAGAACACTGAGGACTAATCAGCTCACAAAGGTAGATTTCTAGTTGTTAGTTGCGTCGGAAAAGGTTTGCAACTGGTGTTGGCGACATTAAAGCAGTTTTCTTTGTGCTTCACAAGTAGAAATAAAATAGTTCACTATCACTATTTCTTTATTCATGACTTCTAACTTATTTCATTTATAGTTCATTGCTTAATGTATCGCCATATGCACATGAAGGGCCTTATCTCAATATAAAATTTTCACCGTTTTTTATCACTTAGCCACACATAAGGTATCAAGGTCATGTCCAACCGCCCAGCAACCTCTTAGCTGAACAATTGGTGCTTATTTACTATTGTCACGGAACGTGGTTGAAAAGAGTTATGTGCCCCGCTTACTTATGCCTTGATTGGCGGTGAGGCCCTTATAGTTTTGAGTAGAAACGTGGCGCTACCTGTGCACATCTTATGACGATTAGAGAGGTGATTGATAAGTGGTGAGTTGAAATTACAAGTAAAGCAAGTCATGGGCACTGTAATGTTGCAGAAACCACTCAGCGTGAACATTTCAGCTCTCTCTTTGCAATATTTGACGAATGAAAAACAAACTTTTTGTAGCATTACTACGAGAGTGATACAGCTCCTTCGTCGTCATTAACCGATCAGTCATCAACTCCTATTGGCTCCGCTGTGGAACCACTACAAAGTGGAAAACAATTGGCCATTTCCAAATCAGCAGCTGACAACCGAAAGAACGGAAAATATCATGTTGCGAACTCCACAGAGCGGAAACGGATAAATGGTAAAGAAAAGAGCACAAAAGGCAAGCAGATAAGCTCTATATCCTCACCACATATTGTTGGCACAACGTATGTTTCTCCTGATGACGATTTGTCTGAAGCAATTGGAGTACAAGGTGCAATGCCTTCTACTTCGGTAAGAGTTTTGAAAGTCGTTTTCTATTTAGTTTTTTTTTGAGATTTAATTTTTAGATGTGACTCGGTCGAATGGATTCAGCTTTGCGAAAATTTATGAAAAAATTGATGTCTAATGAAATATCGAATCGATTTTCAAAGATGTTTTTTCTTAGCCTACACTCACGATGCGTCAAAAGATTTTCCCTTTTCAAATGATCATATTTTCAATATTTCTTCATAAATATTGATATTTTTATGTAAAATTTCTTAGCTTTTATTTCTTTCTGGCTTATACCTTCTTTCTGATTTTGGGACATTTTCTACAAATCCCTTTGCTTACTATTGGTTACCTAAACTTGAAGATGAGCGATGTGGTTGATGTTTATTAGTGCCCATTTAGTGGAATTGTTTGAATTTTTTTTTCACTTGTATCNCTTTTTTAAGCAATTCTCTAATAATTTGTGAGATGTTGTATGAGAATACCGATTATTCGCTTAGTATTGCTTCCTGAAGGTGATTTAATTACAGGTGGATGCACAACAAAGGATTCAAGTGGAAATACAATAATTCACTATAAGGGATCCATTGTTCGGGTTGGCATACAAATTTTTTTGGTGCAAAAATAACCATCTTTAAAGGAAAAATGCGTCACTCAAAATGTTGGATGAAAGATTTTCAATAACTTTCTACAATGAAGTGATAAATCGATATTTCGTAACATCTAATATAACTTTGCGACGTTTTTTAGGGGGAAAAAATTCTTTGCTTATGAAATTATAGAAGAACAGCTAATCCAGAGGGACGATGAAAAAGTGACAAGCGTTACAACGATGGAAAGATGTTGGTTGATAGTTGAAAAAAAAAAGCATCTAAACAAGAATGAGAATGAAATTAGAAAGAAAATGAAAAGAGAGGGAAAGAGAAAGAGAGAGAATGAATGAAGTTATTTGTGACAGCCGATACCTGCCTTATAATTTTGGCTTACTACGTTACTACATCGCTTGCTAGTACGTCATTAGTACCCATCTCCGCTAGATATTGCGAGGAGCAGCTGTCGTTTAAAATACTCTTTCCGCATATGTATGTGTATGAAAAAAGTGGTGACCCACCTCACAGATAAAGTCTTCGAGCTCGCAGATCATTGCATAGTTTGGTGGAGGGATTGGACAGGTATCGTTTACGTGGAAATGGCATGGCATTCACTGAGGTAAAATAAAAAATTTCTTGTCGATGAATGGATATTCGATCGGGTTCATTTAAAATGGCGGAAATATTTCAGAGGTATCACGATTGGTCGGGTCGATGTTCCTCTTGGTGTAACTGTAGTGAAGATGAGCGTCTCTCATGTTCGAAGCTACCATGCATGCCTGAAGGATTATGCACTGCGCCTCTTACAAAAATTGGTGCATATTTGCATATTATTTCATAATCATTGAAAACAGCTCACATACGAAATAGAAATTTGCATACAAATTTTCACTCGAAACAATTCATGCATAAATTTTTCTTTCATAGAATTTCACCTCATTTCATTTTAGTAACCCCTCGAATTTTTGATCGTTATTGAAATCAAACATATTCGATTGGATGAAATTCGTTTGTGGTTGATTTTGTGTTTGAGAGATATTATTGAAATAGGAAAATATTGTCTAAAGAATTTCCAATATTGAAATTTAGTGATGCAATAGGAAAATATCTTTCATTTTTTAAAAATGCATAATCCCCTTTATGTAGAGATCGAGGCATGAAGTAATTGACCGAAGCGAGTTAAGCAGTAATAGTACTTGCCGTTATTCTTTGTTTTTGTCTACGAAATTCTCATACCATGAAATCGTAGAATCTTTCGATACTTCAGCGTATTATTATTTTTGGAAACTGGATCGAAGTGCTACGTTTCAACAGGAACGTCTATGGAAATTTCTAAAATCGTTTGAAGGTCGAAAAAGGGGTTTAAAAAGTGTAATTTCAGAGCATGGAGAAAGGCTATACATAAAGGACCGTGGTGCGTGCACATGCCAGTCGGGTGTATTTATTTGTGATCAGCCCGAGGACTTGCCCGAACTTGGTGCAGGTATTGCGGTTATGAACATTCAGTGAGCATTTTACAAAAAAAAAACGCTTTTACGAAAGAAAGGACTGTTACTGAATCATATTTTAGTATCGAGAACAATGTGCTCAAGCAAATGATTTTTTTTTCTTTACTGAAAAGGAAACAAGCTGAAGAAAGAGGAGGAGGAGTATGGAGAAGGAATGAGAGGAAAGTGAATGGGGAAATAATCCATTGAAGGTGTTCCCCTCTTCCTCCAACTACCAAAAGCAAAAAAAAAATCATTCAGCTTTCTAGGATCAGTGCTAACAAGATTAGCTGAAAGTTTTTTTAAATTTTAATTGCATATAATCAACATCAATCATAGTGTCACTTAATTGAGGTAGTTTTAGGCTCTGAAGCACAGATTTTAGGCCATATTGAAAAGAATGATGCAGCGACAATCCAATGACGTTTTCACTGCTAGCATAAGTCGCTATCTAAAAATTATTAAGCTGACTAAGAATTTCATTCCAATCTCTCTCTTAGAAGCTATTCAGTGATTGGTGTTTTTTTCCAAAATATTGAGAACAAATTTGATAAAGAATGAGATGAAGGATAAGGTGATAAGAAAGGATAGAAATGTGAATATAACGCTGCTTTATTCATATATGATTACAATGTGCTCGGAAGCACTGTTAATACGAATTGAATGGTTTTAAAGATATACTCTTCTAATTTGGTACATTTCCCACAATTTATATTTTCAACGGCTCTATATTTCTTAATGGTGGGATTTCTTGTCGTTGATAATATTTATTGAAGCTACTATTAAGTATCTTTATTGGTAAACTTTTATGATAGCTGCTTACGAACACAGTTTATGCCACCAGCTTTTTAGTCTACAATTTTCATCAGTTTTTTGTCATGCACATTGATATGTTTCTATTTGTTTTCCAACTTGGAATATTTGAAAAATTCTTCAAATTTCTGGTCTGTTCGAGATCTGCAGTTTCATTTTCGTATAACGTAAAGTTCAGGGAACTTTTACAGGCTCAATTGAAATTTTCATACCTGGAAATCATTAGTAAAGTACATCTTCGATGAAAACCTTGGATGATTACATCCTTCTTTCTTCCAGAATTCCTTTTTCTCGAGATGGCATTAACCTCCACCGCTTAAGCGACAATAACCTGAACAATGCGTATTACGCATCACTCTATATTAATTGCTCTCTTGAAAAAGCAGTCAGTTTATTTTTAATGGGATATATTCGTCCTCTAATCAAGCTCAATTAAAAGCGATTCTTTGACCGTATACAAGTAATAGTGCTGTTGAATGCGTCGATATTTATTGATGCAGTAGCACGTATGGCAATAGCGATGGTGTATTTTATAGGAAGTGCAGTGTCGCATAATGTTCTTGGATGAATTCAAATCTGAGGGTAATATTATCTTTCAAATGGAATGGTTCGGAGTCAATCCACGTCTCAACGAAACAAGCAAACGTTGGCATACCGGTCAAGCTGAAAAGGTTGCGTTTATGATCAATTTACAGTGCATTTCACAATTACTTCAGAAAATAGAGCATCAAAGACTTTCCAAAGAGACCGGCTTATATTTTACAATTTAAATACATCGGAAGCAACGTTGAAGAAGCATACTTCTTTTTTTTAACGGAAAAGATCACAGGTTTTATGGCTAAGAAATGAAATATTGAACACATTCATAAGCAGCTGCTGCTTGCAAACTTAATATCCGAATGATGCGCTTTTGTCGGATCATACAGCCTCTGAATTGAAAAAGTAGCTCTCACTAGGTGCTTTCGAGCAACTCGATCAAAGATCTATCAAATAAACACCTTGTTTAGCACTGATTCAATCTTTTTTTCCTCATTTATCACCCATTCCAACATTCAACGAAGATTTTTTCTCGCTCAGGATTTGTAAGAAATTCTGGCGTTTCATCTTAGGTGGCAAGCGAGAAATTTTTTAAAAAAATGTCCCACTATTAAAACGCCAAAGATTGTCTTCAATGCTTTTTTTCTGAAAAGCATGTCGAGATCCATCAGGTTGCTGCGAAGGGTTGAGCTAACAGTTCGAGCAGTGCGGCTGATATGCCGGCTATTTCCGATTGCTTTTGAATTACATATGGCGCGACTGCATATACATTCTTGGCATATTGTCTTGTGTTATTAATAAAAGTCTACACGTTTCCCATTGATTCAACTAACGATAATGAGTTGAATTCAGGTATGCTCTCCGTACGTGAAGCAACTAGCTGATGGAATATCACGTAATGAAGCACTTCGCTTCCAACTTGTACTCTCGACCATAAAACAAATACGTGTCGTTGATCGGTTGGATGGCCTTCCGGATGGTGCCATACGCATTTCGAGCCTCTCTTTTCAACTGCTCTTTTTATTGTTCAATTTAAGCATGATACGAGTCTTTAATTAATCGATCGGGTGGGTCTTCTCTAAATGCTCTTCCGCCATTCAGGCAATATCCAATGTGCTATTGTTGAGCTCCTCACTGTGCGTTCATTTTTGCGCCTTGCATTTATTCAGCACCGATCAGTCTAGAATTGCAAAAGCCCTCTTTTCAACCCTCACTTAAATTGCCGTGATGTTAAGTTAAAGATTGGTCATTTTAGACAAGGTGTGATCGCTATATGTGACTTACTTAAGAAATAGGTTTAATAGCTCACTGCTTATATTCACAAATGCCCCTCAGGACTCCTAGTTGATGATACTCGATGCATGAAGGTCTGAGACGAAAAATTTTTAGTAAGCGTTGCAAGGAGACAACTGATTGTGAATGGGGGCGTTGAGAGAAACAAAAGTTTATTATGCGTTTATTGTTGCTGTCTTTGTATCTACCTTTACGTGCCTTTATAGAAGTCTTTGTTCGATAAAATCGTTCTGGAATGTGGCCGTTCTGTGAGCCATGCATGGGACGCTCTATAGTTCGGGCATTTCTTTCAACTCTCAAATATCCAGAAACTCCGATCCGAAGATAATCGTTGTCAATATGTACCTTAGCCGCACTCATGCATTCGGATTTCCACCACCGCCAATGCCGATAGTGAAATGCTACCAACGCTGTTCTGCCATTTCTTCCCTTACTGGCCTGCTCATTGTTTTCTTTAAATCTCTATGATAAAACCGTCCGTAAAGGTATCAATTCAAATCATTCTATGCTTGTTTGATTCTGTGGTCTCAAACTCTTTCCTCTCGCCCTCTCCCCTCCTCCTCCATCACCACCATCACCATCACCACCAAACGTTTAATTTTCGACTGTTCAACTTGGTCGCCCGATCATGCAGCTGTTTGCTGACTGCCTCGATGGTTCACAAATAAAATTTTCCAACGGAAAGAAATTCGAAAACAGCTCATACGCTGGCGGTATCATGGTCTCCGCACACTAATTGCTATGATCTATGGTTGGGACGTTTCTATCCCCTCATCTCTAACGAGACGTGGGAGCAATTTCTCCTCATTCGCGTTAAGGTGATCTCCATCTTCCAGCCAGAACGACTTCTTCCCTCCCTTCCCCTCCTGCTTTCCTGAATTCCCCACCTCTCCTAATTACTTTAACGCGCAAATCGAAATAAGGACGAATGATAGAAAATCATCACTGAAAACATCTCACTAAACATCTTTTAATTTTTTAAAGGCTAAAAGCGTATCCTATACAGTTCAGTCTTTTTTTCGCTATGGCTACAAATACTAGTCTGCTTTCGCTTTTTCTTGAACATCCTTCATGAATACTCTCATCTAGTAACCCGAAAATTCGATGTCATTCCTTAAAAAAAGGTTGTTGCAATATGGATCACATTTCAGTTGAAGGGCAAACTCCACAACCTTCATGTGATCGGTTCGATATTTGCTGTAAGGGCGATTACTAAACCAAAGAGCTCAAATAAGTTTCTTGCAAGCTGCCACACAAAGGAAGGAACGAATAGGTGAAGTAGAGCCTTCCTTCCCGCTATACCATTTTCCTCCGCAAAGAGCAAAGAAATCCTCCTTCAGCCCGGTTTACGTCTTTACACCTTTCAATAAAATATTTCAAAAAATACTAGAATAGCATCGAGCAATCGTTGGTTGAAATATGCCATCAAAACTTGATCCTACAAAACTTCGCAAAAATATACGCAAATTGTTTAGCAACGGATGTAAATTTCTCAATATAATTGCTAATAATTTTTATTCTATGCTACTATTTACATTCTCCGTTCAACATTGGCTATCGCGCGGTCGGCTGCAAGTGAGCTCCGACCATCGTAAGAGGAACAACGGTGAATCGACTCGTCAGCATCCAGCGCATAGGAGGCGAGTCTAAGCCCTAACCTTCACGCTACCATGCTTAGCCTATGCACGTATAATGCAAGGACGCTGTTACAGAATGAGTGGTGAAGAAACTGGAAGAAGAGGCAACTAAAATCAATTTCGATGTAATCGGCCTAGCAGAAGTAAGAAGGAAAGGCAAAGAGGCCGTCGACCGGCCAAACGGTAACTGTTTGTTCTATCGGGGAGAAGATCAGTCATCGCGAAGTGGAGTCAGATTTCATGTTTCGAAAGATTGGAAAGCTAAGATATTGTCATTCTCCCCTCACTCTCCCAGAATTGCGCAAATCAAAATTAATATCAATAGGAAAACGAACATGCGACTAATTCAAATATATGCACCTCATGGAGGTCAAACTAATGAAGAATATACCCAATTTTTGGATGAACTGACTACGGTAGTTAATGGAGAGCGATCTACTTCACCGTTATAATGGGCGACCTTAACGCTATAGTTGGAGCACGGACACCGAAAGAGCAGATAGTTGGAAATTTTGGACTGGGAGTGCGGAATCCACGCGGACAACAACTAGTTAATTTTTGCGAAAATAACGGGTTGAAAGTTACCACCATGTTTTTTAAAAAAAGACGTGGTAGAAAATGGACCTGGAGAAGCCCAGCGGCGATACAAGAAACGAAATAAACTACATCTTGGTGAATAAGACAACCGTCAAAGACACCGAAGTGTTGAACCACTTCCAAACAGTCAGCGACCATCGCCTAGTTAGAGCAAAACTTAAGCTAAAGGATAAACGCTTATGGGCCAGACGACAAAGGAAGAAAAGCACTGAAAGATTATTTGACGGAGGTTTATATAGATACGCACTGCAACAGTCCAATTTAACAGACAGCGAGCCGACTTATGCGAATATTATTACAAAAACCAGCCAAGCGGCACAAGTGGCTACGACGACAAGGCAAAAAACATCGCCTCTTACGGAAGAAATAAAAGTACTGCTTGAAAAAAAGAAGAAAGATGAGACGAGATGCTAATTTTCGGACTAATCTGGAATTCTGCGAACTCAACAAGCTGATCAAAAAGAAGATTACCGAAAACTGTAATCAGAAATATCTGAATGTAATGAAGCAAGGCGCTGCTAACGGTAAATTAAAGAGGGCAAGAAGTTCGCTAGTTGAGAACAGGAAAAGGAAGATTGAGGTGAGGAAAAGTGACGGATCACTCACAACAGAAACGCAAGAAATTGAAAAAATCGTCCAGGAATTCTATACGAAACTGTATGGAGGAGAGACCGACTGCGAGATCGTTGCAAGGAAAAGCAATGAATCATTCCTACAAATCATCGACTCAGAAATAAAAAACGCGATCAAAAGCATGAAAAACGGGAAGGCGCCACGTATGGATGGATTAACCGGCGAAATGCTGAAACTCGGGAAGGAACTATCAATAACACCGTCGAAAAATCTGTTCAACAACATGATCGAACAGGAACAAATCCCTAAGGATTTTGCCTTCTCAAAAACAATTCTGCTGCCGAAGAAAGGCAATCTAAATGATATCAGAAACTATCGCCCTATATCACTTCTCCCAACAATCTCAAAGTGTTTCTCGAAAGTTTATGCAAAAGATTGCAGCAACAAATTGAAAAGAAGCAAGATGTCGAGCAAGAAGGGTTCAGGCCGGCAAGTCAACAATCGACCAAATCCATGTGCTCACCGTGCTTATCGAGAAAACCAAAGAGTACAACTTGCCTCTTTACTTGCTGTTCGTAGACTACGAAAACGCCTTCGATTCTGTTGAACGCGCCGACCTGTGGAAATCTTTGTAAAGTGCCTCGATACACCCTTCAATAATTTACATCCTTCAAGAAATCGAACGTAAATCGAAAACTACAATTTTGGTGCATAAAAGACAAATACCAATACAAGCAAGTAAAGAGAGGAGCACGACAAGGAGACTGCGTATCTCCGCTGCTGCTGAACGCAGCTCTACAGCTCGTGTTCGACGAGCTAGATTGGCAAAACAAGGGTGTGAACGTAGACGGGAAAAGAATTTCGCACTTGAGGTTCGCAGGCGACGTAGTCTTAATATCTCACAAGTTCAACCAATTAAAGAAAATGGTCAGAGAACTTGAAGTGAAAAGTGCGGCAGTCGGCATACGATTAAACACCTCCAAAACAAAGCTGATGAGCAACCGAGAGCTGAAGTCGACGATTGTTGTAAGAGGCGGGAAGATTAAAAGCCTGAGTGAGTTTATTTACCTGAGAAAAGGTGTAAAAATGAGCGGAGGAAGGAAGCTGATGTACGACGCAGGATCAAACAAGGCTGGAAAGCATTTTTCAAGAATAAAGACTCCTATCGTGAGAAAAAAGTACCGATGAGCCTCAAGAGGAAACTGTTTGAAAAAAAGCGAAATGCCAACAGTTCTCTACGGTTCTGAAACATGGGTAGCAACTAAAAAATTGCGCAAGCTGCTAGCAGTGACAGAAAGAAGAATGGAAAGAATCATGACAGGAATCAAATTGGTGGAGAGAAAAGCCAACGAATGGTTTCGAGGTGTAACAAAGGTGAAGGATTGGGTGACCGAGGCTGGAACGAGGAAATTTAGATGGGCGGCCAAGATATGCGCATTGAAAAATGACGATTGGGTGGAACGAATAACAGAATGGACACCACGGATTGGCAAAAGAAGTGGAGGCCGACCTGCAATGAGGTGGAGCGATTCATTAAAAAAGACTGCAGGAACCAACTGGATCAGAGAAGCATTGAATCGGGACAAGTGGAAGCGATATGAAGAGACTCTGTTGATTGAAATAAATAAATAAATATTTACATAGCGGCCGTTCTGTTGACAAGATTGGCCATTTATTGCAACACTATGCAAATTTGTATGTAAAACAAGTTGATTTCAGCGGGTAAGTTGATTGATTTAATTGCTTAATCATAGCACCATGAAAATATGCAAATATCTGCAAAGAAAAACATGCAAATGAAAAGAAAAGAATAAATTTCGCAAATTTTTGCATATTTCCAGCAAGGCATTTTATCACTTCGTTATTCAATCAACTAGGTATAGCAAATGCACCATAAATATTTCGAGACAGCTAATCGGTGAATAAGAATTTCTGCTCAAATTCATTGGTTCGTTTGCAGGAAATTCATCACCTTTGGTTGATCCATTTGTTGCATTATCGATAAGGCAACGTAAAAAAGCTTTAAAGAGTTGCTATGAGCCCTTGTTAGCATCAATCATTTTTGACGTTTCACAAGCCTATCTGTTCTACGTCATTTAGTCATTTGTCATTTTTCGAAGCGATTTAATCTGAATCATTGGATCGATTCATTTTTAGTCATCTCAACGTCTAATAGTGTTTCCGTTGCCATTCACAAACAAGACCCTCATTCGTTTTGTTGGAACTCTTGAGGACCAGAGAAAAAGAAATAGGGACAGTGATTCGAAAAGGATTACGAGTGGAAAAAGTCGTCACCTGAGGAATAATAGATTTATGGAAAGTGAAATGTGAGTTAAGGGGTGTGTAAATGTGTGCCACATTTCGAGTGACACTCATGCACTCTTGAAACGAACCCCTTGATCCAGTTGTGCATTTAAACGTGCGCCTCCCATCGTCAGATCATCACATTCCTACGATGCGAACCCCTCTCCTTTGCATTGCCCTCAGCGTCCTCGTTTCTACCCATACAGGTAAAGCGCTTCGTTTCATTTTCCCTTCAAACTTATTAGCTCCAACATCGCTTGCTCATTGGAACATTTTAATTTATGACGTCGTTAGTGATGGTGTAGTGGTGGTGTTCGTCTGGCCATATTATATCTCCTGTTCACTAATCTCAAATCTACATAGAACAAATCTCCATTGTTTAATACAATTTTGCAGACGTCTTGCAAACACAACTGGAAGAAGACATGGATCGAATCAATGAATTTTAGCATTATAGTTGTGCTGAAGTAGACCTATGTTGGTACCAAATCTAAAACATCATACGCCTGCCTCCTAAGAGATTCGGCACTCCGGCCGGTTCGACCATTCCATTTGTGCTCACCCACTAATTCAGTGGATATATAGCGCACGGTTGGCAATCAAAATTACGCTAGTCGGTTGAAAGATGTCTAAACTTAGTCCTAAACGAAGGTTGATTTCAAAATGGGACGGTGCATTCGGTACGGCCGGTTGAATGTGATAAATTGCCAATGTGCATAACAAAGAGGTTCCCCTTCATCAACGAAAGCGAGAATTCATGTTCAATTCCATTCTCTTTTTTCCGCTCTCGTTTCGTGTCCTTTACGGCTTTTGTGATTTTCAATTGCCGAAAGGCGTGAATCATATGCGTATAATTGATATCCGTAATTCCTAGCGTCTGTCCGTCCATCTAACTGTCTGTCTGTTTGTTTGTTTGCGTTCCACATTATGTTTGTACTCAATTGGCCATATCGAACAGTTTGTTTTCATGAAAACCAACGATGCGTACAAATACAATTTCATCTGAACGATAGCAAATTTAGCTTTTTGAACAAACACGACAAATAAATATGCATATTGCAACATTCAGTTTAAAGCTTTCGTTAGTGCTACCTTTGTATGGGTTTTTTGCTAATATATGAAGATATTGCTTCAAATTCAAATTTTCTTAAATTTGAAAGGCTTTATTACCTCAGTGAATCGGGATATTCTTCTTTTACGCTCAGACATATGAAGGGACATTCTAGGATTTATGATGAATTCGTCATTTTCTTTCATAAAACTTTAACAAAATATATTTAGCTAACTTATCTATTTGCCCATGCTCTCATTAACTCGATTTGGTTCCTTGCAAAGAAGAAAGTCGAAAGTAATACTAGTCTTTAGGAATGCCAACTTAAAGTAACTATGAATTCTCAAAAAAAGTATGTATGATTAACGAGTGCACACTTCTCAATTGTTTCTTTAAATCTCTCTGAAAAAAATTTCCCTCAGTTCATTAACCAATTTTTTTTTGAACATAGTGTGTTTTACGAATTTTCCATCTACCGTATGACATGAATGCCGCGTTGCTGTTTCGATTGCTTGACAATGTAAGTTTGTAAGGCATTACGGGCACTATTGCTGCAACGACACTCTTCACTGTTGCCCGGATTTCCCTTTCTTTCAGGAATTTCTGAAATGGGTAACAGAAGCCGTAGCAGAAATGGTTGCCAATAATTTTCAACATAAACTAGGAAATTTCTTACCGAACGGGAAACGAATAATAAGTGAAGAAAAAAAAAAGGTGAATGTTTAGTATTCGCAGACGACAATGAGGCAAATCCTTTCGATGTGGATTTTTCATTTGATGAAGTACCGATCGGGATGACCAACAATAACATGAAGGACGACGATGTGGATCGTCAAGTGGGATGCGTCAAGGGCACTGATGCATCATTCATTAGAACGCGTCAAGCTTTTTTCAATGGCACTCCAAACACCATCGCTATGGTTTGCTTTATTGAATTTTATTTGTTTTTTTTTTTGCATTGAACAATGCGAACATTTTTCGCACTTATGATTTGCATACAATAGGCACCATTTTTTGGTTGACGACAACATGGTGTTCTGACTAACACAAAGAAATTTAGGCACTATATGCTTGATGTTAATGGCTATCTTTTTGTGGTCTAAACTTGAAATAGGAACACACGATGGTGAGGAATGAAATAGTGAGGGATTATGCACAATGCCTCTTTATCCCATTGAAATTTTCGCATTTGTAAATTTTCTCAATAGTAGCCATCAAGATAAGTTCGCAAGTTTTTGTTTCAATAGTTTCCTTATAGCATAAAATGAAAAAACTATGCTTTAAATTTCGAAGAACATTTTCATATTTTCCTCAGTAGCCTACAACGAAGGATTCTCTCCAATAAATAGTATTGAGGTTTTTCAAAAAAGAGGAAATACATAGGTGCTTTCTCGACAATAAGATGTTTGACTAATTTCAAATGTACCTTGCAGTCGAATGCACATAAACTTAGATCGCAATGCACGAGCAGATAGAAATCATAGGTGAATACAATTTGAGTTTGTGTGCTTTCCCCAACAAAAAGTGAATGTTCAGAATCACCTGTCTACTATTCACGATCCGATATTGCACATTTTTTGATATGAATTATTCTGTTTATTCCAGTAGATAAGTTTTAAAGAGCTTTAAAAGCGAATAAAGTGGTCATCCTTCGAGTTGGCAGATTTTTAAAAGAATACAACCAAAATTGCTCCAATATTTTGTTTTTTTTTGTTGAGGGAATCAAGAGGTCTGTTATGTTCTATATGTTTTTGAGTGAGTACACATTGAGATAAGAAATTTAGAATGATGAATTATTTGACAACAATAACTGAAGAACTTATAGGTTGAAATGGTAACTTGTGCGGATTTCTGTCGCGATAACGTTGATCCTGTAAGCGGTGAAAAGAGCGATTGTATTGGTTTCAATTACTACAACACAAGATCACCATCATGCGCCTATTTTTCGAAATCCGTTCAGGTTTGTGAATGCATCCTCACTTTATCCAGTCGCCAAAAAAAAGTTGAAATTTTTTTAGGCTCGATAAGCCAAGTTTGAAGCAGTTATATTCTATTCAATAGCGTACGCGACTAATGTTTTTTAAATGCAAAATTTGCTTCCTTTATCAAATGTTTAGCAGATTAAGTGTAAGCAGTTAGGAGAACTTAATCGAGATTTCAGTAAAATACTGGCGACTAAAAGCGCTGTCAAGAGCAAAAAATTTCGTGCAAATCAGAGCATTTTTTCGAAAAATCTATATGGAATAAGTTATAAAGAGTTTTGACTCTGTCACTTTTTTAAATAGATCAACAATCATTCAACAGCTTTTCTAACCACTAAAGAGTTGAACATTTTCAGTAGAATTTCTGCAAAAATATTTCGATTTATTTCACCAATGAGTTTCTATCAGATGCGAATGCTATTTTATCTGAATAAGCTATCATTGAAAAAAATTTTCAAAAGAAATATTCAAATAAATAAAGAGTGAAATAATATCCCAACAATGATCATTGCATCTGCATATGTTAAATAGATGAAAAATATTGTTTCATGTGGGAAATATCGAAGCAAATGCGAGTGAACGTGCATATTTATTCGAGAAGAAGTGTCTAAGTGTTGGGAACACCTGTAAACATGCGGCATTCGCTTTTGATGTATTACCAAATAAAATACTTGATGTACATCCATTTCGTGAATTAATTGTATCCAATGTTGACCATTGTCTTAATGCATGTCTCGACGATCCGAGATGCTTATCGCTGAACTACATTCGTGCAGATAGGTAAGTTCCCTTTATAATTTCCCTTTATGTTGTCATTGTGATGGCTGTTGATTTATCCTCTTTACCAGTTAGGATCGATTGCCATATAAAAGTTGTTGGATTCAATAACTACGATTAGGATGGGTCAGCTAGGCTCACACCACTCCATTCAGTATCTTACTTTCAGAATGACAGTTAGCCTAGCTGAATTTGATTCTTAACCATAAGATATTTCAACAACTCCGACGCATCTGGTTGGCAACAAAATTCGTTAAGAATTTTCTCTGTGAATTCGTTGTTTTCATTGCCAAATCATCTAGAAAGCGATAGGTTTCTGGCAATGGAACATTTGTTTTTTGTCAAACAAATCAATTCTCTTTGGGGATTTTAGATGAATTGCCAGTTTTTCCACACATACCACCTTTGAATGATGTTAAGTGAAGAGACATATAAATATAATCCACAGACACATGTTTGTGAAAGAAAATTGCAAAAAATACCTAAATGTTTTCATGAATTTTCATGTTTCAGACATTGTCAAATAAATGAAGTATCACATCGTAAGTCTGGGCAGCTCAAAGAGAACCATGGCAGCACGTATTACGAAAATAACTGCATTCATGGTAAAAATGATTCCATTATTAACCACAAACTTCTGCGAAATCACGAAATGAAATTTGCCTTGTCGATTTCGTTGAATGAGTTTTCACCAACGAAAACCAACGGAAATAGTTTTTAGAGAAGGATCGATGTGGTAATAAACGCATTGAATTTGTGATGTCGAAACATAGCGAAATTCGTGGCAAAGACATCTCAGTTGGCGTTCGTGATATTCGAAATTGTATGCGAGAATGTATCGAATCACCTTTGATTTTTTGCAGGTATGGCCAATTTCTTCATTACTTTTGAAGTAAAGTTCACCCTGTAAAGACCCCTTGAATTTCTGCTTTTATCAAATTCCATAGATTTGAAGGTATAAAATAATGGGGTAATGGAGATGGGCAGAGGAAATGAGAGTTAATTGATGTGTTTGCTGTATCAGAGTTGCGATTGTATAGTTTTCAACATATTTTACAACCATTTAAAGAAATTTCACATCGCAGTTTTCTATTGAAAATCTTTTTTTCCTTGAAATCCCTCTTTTAGCTCGCATCTAATTTGGAATTTTCCTAGCACATGATATTAGAGAAATTTCCAGATAGTGAAGCTTAAGAATGCCTCATTTTTCATATATTATTGAAGGCGTCCACAACAAAATTCGGAAAACAACCACATATTCGATCAAAATTTATAGTGTTAACTAGCTAATAAATGATCATTATTTTGCGAGGTAGCCGACAGCTTCGTGTTTCAATAATGCGAAGATTATGCAGACGCTACTTTCCGGCTATTCTCATTGACTGGCAGCTGACTGGCAGCTAACCATGCTACTCTAGAGGATCAACCTCGATAAACCCGACTACTGAATTAATTTTCAGATCTTTCGAGTTCGATTCCACTACAAATGAATGTTTCATATCAGAAGATGATTCTCAAAGTGTTATTTCATCAGGTATTATTTGCATGCGTCTATTTGCTTTGACTGCATATGAAACAATTGATTATGTATTCAATCTAACAACACACATACTACTGCTTCAATTCTTGGCTTTTATTCAGCATTTATTTGCGTTAAAATGTTTCATATTTCTATAGGTATTTCATATTGCCATCAACGAATATTTATTCATATTTATATACATTTATGTGAGAATGTTATTATGTTATTTTATGAATATTTCATTTCTTTTGCAATTTCATAGCATAACGAGAAATGAAATCTTAATCAGATAATTAAATAGAATTTTTAGTAAAATATTTTCTAGAGAACCTCAATCTATATGAGCCGATATGTGTGGATCGAACGTTGGAGTTGAGATGCAGCTTGCCGTACCTCTTCGAAAAGTTCCAGAATAAACGTCTTGTCTCTGTAGAGCCTCTCGCGGAAAGTCATAATTTTAGCTTGGAGCAATGCATTGAACATTGTCTTTATGAACGTAACTGCCGCTCACTTAACTATGGCCATGATCGTATATGCAGGTTATCTTTTGCATTACAGTACTTAAATTTGTGCTAGTAAAATCAATTATGCTCTTTATGGCATATAGAAATTCTCAAAATTAGAGGAAATATGATTTTAAATTTGTAGAAATCAATTTTTCAGAATTTTTCAAATGTTTGCGCATTATATGCTTCCCAAATCTCTTTTCTTTCAATTTGCAAGCGTGAAAAAAAACGCAAAAAGTGGATTACAAAAATGAATTCATTACTCATTTCAAATAATCTGAATCGAGATGTCATACCTTAACTTCAATTAATACTGAGTACAAATATTTCCTTCTGGTTTATCTTTGCTTTACAATTGTTTAAGTCGATCACTTTTCTCAGCTTAAATTTACGATAGCAACATAGCATTGCTCTTCATTGATCAATAAGGAAAAATTTGATGGGAAGACGTCAAAAACTTCAATGCTTTTGATTCATTTTTCATGCTGAAAACAGAAACGGTTCATTGAAAGTTTCGAAAGAGAAAATTACTTAATTTTCTTCAAAAATAGTTTGCATTTGCCCCATACAGCTTCTTTTAATAGCTCTAACACAACTGGTACAGCAGATTACAGCGTGGAACAGATGAGATCTTGTGGAATGGAGGTCATGAGAATCAATAATTAGTGCTACTAAATATAATATCGATTGAAACATTCTCAATCTGGTATCAAGTACATAAAAAGCAATTATTTATGTTGACTATAGTGGTGATAAAATCCCTTATGGGTAATCTTCGATGGCCTTAAATCTTGCGAAACACTAGCGTTATTGATATATCTACTATGTACAATAAAGAAACATTTTCATTCTTAATCATAGATTATTTCTTTAACGTACTCAATATTTCATATAATTCGAATTTGTACTATTCGCTCACTGATGAGCCAAATCAATGAGAACTGGCAAAATCGATTCCTCTTGATCATTTGAAGTAATAATTTCAGATTATTGCCAATGGGTAGCGACGATCACTCTAGAAAAATAATCGATGATGATGAAAATGATTTCTACGAATTGAGCTGCAAATTGGCAACATTGCCCGAAAGTGAGAAGGAAGAGGCAATGCAACCTCCGGCTGTCAGCGCTGCATTTCGTGCCGGAATACTCATTGCGGTATGATATATTCACGATTATTAAACATTCCATTGCAAAGCATTGAGGCTTATTGCAATATGCATAGAATTTTGCAATACAACTTTGACTGAGAGAATGAACGCATTTTGACACTGAAATCGCTGTAGTGACACTAAATGAAATTAGGGAAATTACAAAAAAATGTAAAGAATATTCAGAGTAGCCAATTCGGTATAAAAAATGATATAATATGAAGCGACATTAAGTGTCGACTCTCCGAGAATTGAAGAATGTGCAAATTTGAAGCTTATTCTTACCTCACTAATAGTGTTGAAATATGCTCCAACTGTGGCAAAAAGCCTTGCGAGAGATAATCTACTCTTAGCTGCTCATAGTCGCGGACGCGTATTACCTTGAACTCAGTCAAGTTGTAAATTATTAAGTGAGGATTTTTAGAAGTGTTGCAAGGCCTTAGAGGACTGCCGTTGAATGCAAAATTTGATCTGGTTAAACAGTTGATTTGCCGATCAGTTCAATTATGAATTGTTGAAAACTCAATCTGGAGAAAGTCCCCTTTTCCTTTTAAATACTTCATTTATATAGCCTTTTCAGTCGCTCTCATACTCATGCTTCAACTTCCAAAATTTTCAGCATACTGGTTTGCTTATTTGTCCGCCTTCTCTAAATATTCTCCGCATTTCAGTTTATAGCCTCAAATTCCTGCTACCGTTCCCTCATGAGTAGCAAATCATTCATCTCCACAATAAGGAAACCACTACTGGCAACTGAATACAAACTGTCGTGAACAAACGAGGTTGACTCAGCTAAGTAACTCACTCGCGTATCTTCGCGACACAAACTTTGGTAAATTTTCCGGATTTTTTCACCTGTAAATTCAATTATGCAGAAATTGGAAGCGATCGCAAAAATAAGAACCATTCAAAAGTATTGCGCAACCATGCCCAAATCATCAATGCTTCATTGTGGTGAAATTGCAAATATTTTTATATGCATCATCCAATTGTTGGTCGAGCGCGAGAAACATTCATATGACGACAGTAATTTTAAGAACACAAGCCTGGAGGAATGCACTTGGGAAGAGGTCGACAGAGCTCGCACAGTGCATCGTCCATACCGCAAGGAGCATCTCATCGATATCAAACAAATGGATTCGTGTCAAGATGCCTGTGCGCATGCAGATTTCAAGTGTGTTACTTTCGCGTTCTCTGAGCAGTTGAAGGAATGTGTCCTCTCAGAGATTGTGCTAGATGAGGAATCACCTGACTATAAAGCAATTATTCAATATAACCAGATGTTTGTTCTTTTCAAACGGAAATGTCGGTCTTCAAGTATTGCTGAGGAAATTCAACCATATGCAGGATTCGTCGATGGGAACAGTAAGCGTTTTCCATACCAACATATACGTTTGATAGGGCCAAATACTCTCTTCCGAACACTCTGAATAGCATGACTCGCAATTATGCAATCAGAAAGCGAAACTCACTATATTATGCGAATCGTCGTGAATAGTGATCTTAAAGTAGTGCCTAAGAGCATCTACTTCGTCAACTACAATGAAATATTACGAAGAAGAGGTGGAGATATAGCCCATTTGTTGCATGAGGTGTTATTTTAATCCTCCACTTATATGTGCATAATTCTTTAGTTGTACACACAAACTGCCTCAATTATCGCGAAGCAGCTTATGCTAATTGAAGTTAATCGTCGTTGAAGCCAACTATAGCAATATACTATAGACTGTAGCATACACTAAAAAACGGCATGAAGTTAGTCGTTCGCATAGTCTCTTAGCCACTATTTGTGTATCAATTGTAGGAGGCGAATACTGGACGGATGCGAATAAATAGAATTCAAGTAATAGAATGAGAATTCTATCAAGTGCTCATCAACAACAGTGCATCCTGCGAAGAAAGTTTATTTTCAGTGAATGATCTCTCAACAGTGACAATCGTGACGGAGGATTTTTCGGATGCAATAACGTTCGAATCGGCTGACTCTCATTCCGATATTCTTTCGACGATGATTGTCTCTTCAGGATCTCCTGAAGAACTTTATACAAAGAGTAATCTGCTAGAGGGCGAAATGACAAAGTCAATGCTGAACGAATCCTCCACTTTGGAATCTGATGGCACATCCCTTCAGATAGTTACAAACGAAATGTCGACTAGTAAGAATTCACTCTTTATCGCATTGATTTTCGCGCAGAAGTGCGTTTGACTCCTTTATTTGATATAGATATTCCAACAGGTTGCATCAGTGGATTCACCGTTGTTTTCCATATTTGTTTCCGTCGAAATATGGTATGACAGGATATTGATGATAGACTTAAAACATATAGAGAAGTAGTGCGGTAAACACACCTCACCATGGCTTATCAATTATGAGCGCCTCGGACAACTGCTGTATTTCTACGGTTCATTTTTAGAAGGCTTATTCATGAAGTCAGGAAAATCAGGTTATCACGAATAATTCACTTTTAGCTTCCCAGAGTCAATTAGCACATCTGTTTCAACTACTCTGAAAATGTTGCGCAACAAGGTTCTGCATAGTTTCCAGTTTCGTGCTACAAGAGCATCGAATCCACTTCCCGCTAATACTATTAATGCATCCGCTCCTTTAGCTTTTAACCTGCACACGAACTGTTTCGATCTACTGCCGCTCCTATATATTGAATGTTTACTCCTTCAAATTGTGCTCGTTCCTGCTTTTCATGCTTAGATACTTTTGCATGTTCACCCATATCAGAACGTTAGAATAAATAAATCAAGTCAAATCAAATTGAACGAATAAATAAACACACAAGTAAATAGATGAACAAATAATAAACTAATAAATAACTAAATAAATGAATAAATAAGTAAATAAATGAATGAGGAGAAATGTGCTATTACAGAGCCAGTGTGAATACCTCACAAGAAGCTATAATCGACACAAAGCTGGACCTGACCGGTTTTGCATGCTTATTAAGAAATCGCCCGATCCGATCAGAGTTTTGCAAGTGTGCGGGAAAGCTCGATCTCTTGCAAACTCTGATGGATATCATATCAGATGAGAAAAATCCAAGTGGGATTCTCCAATATTTCACAGCTGCTTGGGAAGATCGCTAGATAACTTACTAAGCGTAGAAAGAGGTAATTAGATTGGTCAAACGATTTCATTTACAAAGGTTTTCATTACAGGTCATTTAAGATATTCAATACATCCCTATTTATAGCGAGCGATGCAAACATCATCGAGCAAAATAAAGGTGGAACTGATGAGCACGTGGATGTGCAGCCATTCGAAAGTGGTTTTGATGAAGACACTAGCACAAGCAATCCATCTACCGCTGATTCTTTCACCGAAGCGTTAAGTCGCGCTTCTTGGCTTGCTGAAATGGAACAATCTGCAGGACAAATACCAACAATTGGACCAGAATCTGGTCATATCCCTCCGGAAAAGGTCAACGTCACTGCAATTTGTTCCGAAAATGGCGTCAACGTCACATTCACTACACGGGGAAATGTAAGTTCCATCAAAACTCGTTTTTTTTAAAATTCTCTTTTTGTAAAATAAATTCATTCTTCGAGAGTATGATTACTTCTGAGAGCGTTATGTTGTAAATAAGGTGGCTCAAAACTTATGACTCAAAATATTCGCGTGTCTTATTACTTATTTTGCAATAGAAATAATTCATTCACTCTTTCTTACTCGATTGATAGCTGATGCTCAGTTGTTCGATTAATGAATACATAGAATACTGAGCAAAAAGTGAGAAATTTTTTATTACTGGCGCAATGATAACATAGACTAAAAAATATTGCTCGCTTCATATCACATATTGCATAGTTATGCTTGTATGGAAAATCTTACATTACTACTTGAATTGGAAATAAACTCTGTTTATTTTACTTTCATAGAAAAGTTTTATTGCTTTCTGCTATGAAAAAAATCATCTAACCTTTCCCTATAAAGTTGGAAATCAAATAAACCTTAACGCCTTAACGAAAACATTGAAGAATTCTTTCACAGCATTCAATTCGGTATTCGAATGTTCTCACTTCTTAAAGCTATGCATTAACACAAATAATTGGTACTCGTTTCATTATAGAAATATACGGGTTCAGTATATGCGGCTGAACGCTTCTCACAATGTCGTATATTTATTCACGAAGAAAGCAATTTCTCCATTTTCATTTCAAGACCAACTATCAATAATTCATGCAACGCAATTGAAATTGTTCGTTTATTATTCTTAATTTTTCATTCAAAACTGTATAGTTGCCGCTCTCTCATTCAGTCAGCAGTGTATAATTTTTTAAGTAATTTAACTGAATCATTTTGCAGAAATTTCTTCAAAAGAAATTCTTTTTCGTAATTGAATTTTTTTAAAAGAAATCTTCCGATTAGCTGAAATATAACATCATACTTTGCGATTTCTTAATTGTACACAGATAGTTTTTATATAAAGTACGATATGTTGTGTTGAAAATTTGGATATTATTAAAGTTCTCATAGGTATTGAATTGAATTTACAAAGTTGGGTGCGAAAATTTGAATATCTCATGACGCGCAGGAGGGCATTGTATTAGGTTGTGCAATGAGAGGAGCGATGTTTGTTGAAACAAAAAATTTGAATAAATAATACAAATCAAAAATCTGGGGAGCTATTTTCCTAATTAGCATAATAGAATATGATAGATTGACTCATGAAATTGTGATTCAATTGCTAGCAAAAATATTTCTGTGCCAAAAGATATTTGAGTGACGTTTTTATCTATTTCGAACAGCTTAGGTTGTTTTTAAAAAAATTCTTTTGATGTATTTCTTCATAGAAAATTTCAGAATGAAACACTGGCAGTTGTCGTTGTTATGTCGAATGATCGTGTTACACCATTAGATGTAACTACAAAAGATGATCTCTTCTATGAGATTAAGTGCAAATATGCACGTTTCGTTGAAGATAGTGAACCTACCAGTATACGATCAGGACTTGTTGTGGGGTAAGTTTTAATTAAGACATGCATATGAGAATGTCTCCTTGAAGACCCCTCCCTCTTCCCCCTCCCCTCCCATCCCCTCCAAAAAAATGGCTTCATGAAGAAAGCATGTAATGCATATTGACATTGACATACATTACTGTATATTAACTTCCTTCAGCGGTTTGGATATAGTGCAGTGTCGCCAGGTAAACGCGTAAGTTGTGTGAGAGAAAAATACTGCTATAAAACCTTTTTTCCTTCGCGTTTTTTATTCGAGAAAATGTGCAGCAATTAGAGATGTGCATATTAGTCAAGTATTAAATGTAACAGTCATAGTATTTATTGGCGAAATACTATCAATTCACCGATAAGATAGAAGTAAAGTGTAGAAAAGTTTCAAATTTTTCGTATTGTCGTGAACAAACGAGGTTGACGGTCGTATGTTAAACGAAAAAGTGATGACGAGTAACGCAAACCCTCTGCGCTTACACACGACCGTAACGCCGCTTGAGTAAGACAAGATAGTCGCTACAGCCGGAGGTCAACTTAGATCGTTCTGTGAGTCACGGCGTTGAGACACAGTTTGATTTATTGTCTGCAGCAGCTAAGTAACTCACTCGCGTATCTTCGCGACACGTATAAAGGCATCAGTGATATGAAATTAATGAGGGGCCTCTTCAATGAAACTATTAAATTTTTGAGTAATACGGCTCTCTTAGCCGTTCTACCTCTTCGCTATTAGTCGCATATGTCATGCTACACGACTTCTGCATTTTCGGGCATATTAATTCGTGGAAACTTCGAATTTCCCAATTTCAGAGGTCCAAATCCACGATCAGTTTTATCGTCGTTTGAGCGCCCCACAATGCAAAAGGCAAACATCGTGCTGAAGATAACGAAGGATGGACGAGTTGTTGATAACGTTTTCATCGGCGAGAAATTAACGGCAGTCGTCGAGAGCGATATTGAACGTCTGATTTTTACGATTCATTTTAAAAGACTCAAGTGAAGGAGTGAGAGGAGAAGGAAATTGACGCAGTTTTATTATTGATAGCATTTATTTATGCTGGTCATTAGCGTTAAAATGCATTTTCAATTGTTATTTCGCTAACTAGTGAATGGGAAGGAAAACCGATGGCTGCTCGATAACGACTACTGAAAGAATTCCCTATTTTAACCGTATTGTTTTGTGGCTATCAATGGTAGCTTGAGTTTACACATAAGGTTGCACTTCGTGATCCCTTCTTTGTGGTTGTCAGACTTCAGACATCATCAAAAGTTGCACTATAATTGCGGTTTACAAAGTGTTGATGGCATTTCCGTCCATAGATTTTGAAGTGGTATATTTAGAGGAAATCGATTTCAGCCGACCATCTCAAAGTGATCGATTGTAATGCTTCACGTATCGGTGGTGTCGAGCCGCAACCTAATTCAATCACTCTCATCTCACAAGGGTTTATTCTTGTTTTTTAAACAAAATCAGCTAATGTTGAGGGTGTTTTATTCACCTCGGGCAAGATCATATATCAAAAGCTTTTCGTGATGTGAGTTGTACCATTTGTAATAGGCTTTGGGAAATCCTTCAGTAGCTGTTATTCTGGCAAAAAGAACAGTACACGTTGTTGCTATGCAATGAAAGCTTAGTGGATTGCTACCGTAAACTCGATGTTGGATTTTTTTAAAATTTAGAAACAATTGGAAACACATCGGCAGAAAGTTAGCAGTTTCTGAATAAAAAAGTACCGTTATTAGATTATCGTCTAGTGCCGTTAATCGAATGAAAAAGTATGCATGAATTAAGGCTCAGTTTTGAACTTCATTATCCCAGTATCTGTTATATTCGTTCTATTAAAGTTCTATGCTGAATGTAGCGGTAAAGCGCAAGCCTAAAAGTAATATAATAGAAATCAGTATGATGAGGTCAATAAATTTTATGTTGTTAAAGGAGAAGGGAGCGAAAGTGGAGGTATCGTCGCTTGAGAAATCTAAAGGTTGTTGAAGGGCAGCTCAAGGTTCTCTACTGTTTAAAATCGTTTCAGATGTCACAAGTTGTGATTTGCAGGCTCTAACCTCAAGTCTGATAAAAAAACGCAACTATCTGAAAAAACAGTGTGAAATGATATGAAGGATGTAAACATTTGATCGAAAAAAAGCTGAAATAGAGAGATATTTTGATGGGAAATATTTCCTGCAGCGGGAAATGAGAGAGGAGAGCTTCTGTTCGATGAATGAATATTTTCATTTTATTTAGAAAATGTTGATGGGTATTAATTTGCGCGTTTTTGACTGGATGGTAGTAATTTTGATTGATGTTTCTTTTTAAGATTTAATATTAGTCATCTTTCCTCAAGAACTGGTCATTTCCAATCACAAAAAATACAAGAAAAACCTTCTATGTTTGCAGATGTGCAATGATGCCTCAAATAATGGGACATGTGGAAATGGCCTCTCAACGTCTTGAAGCACCGTTAACAGCCTTCCGTATTGATGGCAGCGATCAAATCGAAATAGCCTGCAGTGTACTCGTATGTAAAGACAAATGCCCTCAGAAGGTGGGTCTCGTTCCTATTGTATGCCATTCTTGCATATGCTCATCCATAAGCGAGAGTTTCTCTTCGATGTGATGAAGAAATGCTGCCAATGATCTAGTCTGTTCAGGTACTTGTGGAAATCAAGGCACGCAAGTGCATGAAAAATTGCACATAAAACTGAGCATCTTAGATATACGCTATACGATTTATATTACTCAGTCTATTCAATGCTTCTCGGGAATGAAAGAAAGGTTTCTAACTTGCCGAAATTCTTAGATCGTTTCCTTCTGTAATATTGGCCTTCATCGGTTACATAAGCAAAAACTATGATTTATGATAGATTCCCTAGCCTATCAATTGCTAGCTTTTCGCTCAAGAGCTTAGGAAATGCTGCATTTCATGTCTATCTACAACAATTGCCTATAGTGTTATATTGCCTGGTAGAACCGAAAATTTCTTCCGCTTCATTCAAGGGTTTAATCCTTTTTATTTTTTTCTTTCAAGCAAATGTTCGCAGTCGCCATTTCGGTTGGACACTTGAGATTTTCATTTAGCGATCTTTTCTTAATTTTTCACTCTCATGATTTTGCTTATGTCCTTATGCGAAGGTAATATCGTAATTTACCTGTTTATGGAAGTTCACTTTCATAAAGCTCGTATAAAAAGTGTTTCTCGGCAGCTATTTTCTATGCTTAAAACTTTCAGAGGGATAATTGTGAAAGAAACCGAAAACGACGATCGAATGACGACAACGACAACGATGCAGTAACAATCGATCGTCGACTCCGTGTTTATGTTGATAGTGATCGAGTGGGTGGCTATGCGATGAGGAACAATGGTATGCACAAATGGAACATTCGTAAAAGAAACTTATCAACCAACTATAACTAAATTGAGTCCGTTTAAGCAAAGCATAGAATATTTCATCTCTGTTTTCATCTACACACTCAAAATTTTATCTGTATTACTTGTCCAAAATCTTCTATTTCAAGCTCAGCTCTTATTCCCTCTGAACAAAATTTACCTAAACTGATAGAGTTTTTCTAATTCATTTAAATCTTCCATAGAAATGGAATTTCTCACTTGAGATTTTAGAGGAATTAAAGCATCGAAAACAAAGAGTACAAAAATCCTCTTTTCTATTTATGATATTTTATTCGCGAATACTTGAAAAGTTTTTCATTTAGATTTATGTGTGTCATTATGGATCTATTTGTGTACGGTGGCATTTTTTGGCATTTTGCTAACCATAACGATCGCCTTTCTCTGCACTAATTGGAAACGTCAAAAACGCGATCTTCACATGGAACCGTTGTGAGGATTTTATATTTTAAATTGTAAGGCTTTGGTTCTCAAGTTCGCAATATCCATACCACTCGAGTTACATACTAGTACTGAGTCCATACCAAAGAGATACGTAATATCAAAGCTCCGGTATTGATAAATGAATGATTTTCGAAACGGAACAAATTTAAAATGAATTACGAAAAAATTGCCTAATTTTTCTGCTGATAAGTTGATGAGCATTGATAATGCCAATAAAAGGAAGATCCCTTTAATGACCCAAAGATAATATGCATCGAATCTGAGGATTTAAGACTACAATTTTATCATTATTAACTGCTAAGAGTTGACACGATTTTTTTTTTTGTGAAAGCGCCAACATACTGAATGCAGGCAACTAGAAAAAAACCAAATTTTGCATCGTCAGGTTGCAGTTCTGACTCATCACCCGACAAGATAGTAAAGGCTTTCGTACAGAGAATAATCTTTTATTGAAACAAACTTTGTGTGTCAAACGTGAAATACAGCAGAGAAATAAAAAGAAATGTGATATACAAGAGCCATAGTTCCTTGTTCGGCCTAAAAATTGCTGAAGGTGGGAAGAAAGGTTACCGATACATCTGTCGCAAACGCGAACCAATTCTGTGACTCACCTTCAAATTATTTGCATATGAACGATGCAAATTCTATGCCATTGTAATGATAGCCTAAATGATTGCTAATGTTTGAATGTATTGCTATTGTCATTAATCTAATTCAAAGTATTTCTTTGAATAACATTTCTTTGAATTAGATTAATAGCAATGCATTCAAACATTTGCAATCATTTAGGCTATCATTACAATGGCATAGAATTTGCATCGTTCCTATGCAAACAATTTGAAGGTGAATCACAGAATTGGTTCGCGTTTGCGACAACATCATGCACAAACTATCTTTCATTTATGTTCTCTTATAAGCACAGTATACTGCTGCTCATAATCATGAAGGGAGAATGGGTATGCCCACAACGTAAGACACTTAAAGCAGTATTGAAATCACTTAAAACAGTACTCTCTCTTGTGCTATGTTGCTTCATTGGAGTACATTTCTGCAGTTTATTTGTTTTATAATGTTTCCTATGCGATATTCACGCTTATTTAAGTGAGATCTAATGTATTCTTAGCGATAAGTATCGCCTAAGGCATTGGTTTTTCGGAATTAACTTGATTGAGCAATAAAAGTGCTATTAATTGCAGGGGCACATCAGACTATTGTCCACGTTCACAATATTACAAAACTATCGACTCATTGCCTAAACTGGAACGAACTCTCGCAACGGTGCATTGTGATGCAAGCTAATGATAAAGTTGTTAAGACTGTACTATAAATAAGCATATATCGTGTTTACGTCTTCATCTCTTCATTCAACCAAATCAATAGCCTATATATGCAATTGAACTTTTACAAGCCAAAATTTTTTAGAAGAATAGGATCAGCACTAATTGAGCATTTAGAATGATTCTGCTTTAAGCTTGCTGTTTTTAAAATGATAACCATTTTTCGATATATTCATAAAATCATACCTAAATTGTTCCTCAATTTTCGGCACTCGTGAGCATTGGAATGTAATCCCATTATATCTTTAGAGGATTCGAAAGGATATATATTTTTGAGGAGATGAAATAGAGGAAATATGCGATGTACACATGATTTGAATGACCGAATGGAACGTAAACGAACGCTAGACAATTAAAGAAAAAGTGCACTTGACAGTGTGAGAAAATCATCGTAGAGATAATTTTCTAATCAAAACTAATAGTGTGAAGAGGTGAAATGGAAAGGATTTCTTCGTGTGAATAAAATTTGTCTTATTCCTTATGCTGATCGCCTTGATAAAACTTGTCTTTCATATGGGGTTTGCCTTCGACTGCTTTATCGACGATCTCCATATTTCCTCTGTGCTCCTTTTACTGCCTTCAAGTCTTTGCTCTTATTATTTTTATTATTATTTTTATATTTGCGATTATAACTGCATTGCATATCTAATAGCTCTATGCGAAGCTCGGATCAGCGTGACCGTGTGCCTCTGAAGTAGTTTCGATTCTGTAGATTGACATTGCTTCATATCTATACCTGAGTGCTGTCGTACTTTAAGCTGAAATCGTTGTTTAATCTTCATTCTTCGAAAATGATTATCAAAATGTAAAAAATTTTTGGTGACTTTCTTCTTTCAAAAGTTTTATTACTGCTAAATGTTTATTCTTCTATTAACTTTCTTTGAGCTCAGTATTAGCGGAAATTAGTTGAAATTTTCGTTGAATCTCTGCGATAAAATGTTGGATGAACTAAACAATTCACCGGTGAAAATCTCTAATTACATAATTCCTATAGAATTTGCTTTCAATTTTTTGTTGTTTTTCCTTGTTTTATCTTTATAAATATTTTCTTAAGTTTTCGTTCTTTGACTTCCTTGCAGATTTAATATATCGTTTAAAAACTTAAGCAGATACATTAAAAGGCTCCATTTATTGTGCCAGCGGTTGAACATCTCTCCTTATTATGTTGGATTTTACATGATGGACAAAACGGCCTTAATCCAGCAAGATTTCTTCCCGCTGCGTGGAAATCTAAGATGCGATCTTTTGTTGGTTAATTTCGACTCTTTTTTTTCACTATCTGCGGTGTTCGGCCTTTCTGTTGTTCGATTCAATAAAGCATGAGAAATTTCCTGTGATATTCGAACCGACCGCATCTCTATCATGTCTCAGAAATTCCACCATAAGTTTGCGCACACTTGTTTTATCGCGTTAAATAACTCAGCATTAGCAGTGCCTTTTCTTTTGTTTCCACTCGTTTCGCTAACATTAGAGAGTTCTAGCTAAGCACATCAAATTTCCTCTTGGAGAAATATGGTCCTAGTCACTGAGCGCAAATCGAGTATTGTTGATGAGCGGCTAAGAATTTGCGTACTTGTTGTTATGTGTATTTCTATCGTTTTAATCGAAATTCCCGCTCTTCTTTCCTCATTCTTCCTTACTTTGGACTTTAAAACTTTAAGCAAAAGCGAAGTAACAACTCACATTTGATCATACCAACTTCAGACCCAAAACAGGCGCAACTTATCAAGTAATTATTGCATGATGTGAACAACTCTTGTTGTGACTTGGCCAGATTTCAGCAAAGAAAAGATGAAATAAAAGAATACCTCATCCGTTATAATCTTCGAAACAAGTTATATACACATAACAGTCGGCGAAATATGTTCATAAAAAACGAAAATCTTTTAATGACTGAATTAAGCCAATCATCTCGAAATATCTCATCCGTTTCATCCAAAATTTTCCTCTATATCAACTCAATGACGGTCGTTGAGAAAGTGATTTCCTATGAGGAAAATTGACTTTAATAGACTTTCTCCCACAAGGGCAGCAGATTTATTTCTATGATTTTGCCATAGATAAGAATTGCCACTCCTGTCGCGTGAATTCGCGAAGGACACAACAAAATTTTTATTTTCTGCCGCATTTATTTGCGACAACTCCAATATTTCGATATTTTTAGAGACGAACTCGAATTTTAAATATACATGAAATGAAATATTTATAAATTTACATCAGTAGTAATTACCCAAAAAAGGGGAATATCATAGAGCATCGAGTTCCTCGTCGTCGAGAATCACCTCATCGGCTTTCCTTTGTGATACACCACGACAAAATGGGCATCCACCACTACGAAGATACATCATCTCGAAATCATCCGTATGGAACATCTGAATTTATGATTTTTATGCAGTATTTAAAAATTTTATTGTTGGCAGCAACAATTATAAGCTACAACGGGAATAGAAATTTTAAGAATGTTGTGTATTTTGTCACGTTATTGTATACTGACTGGGGATTGTTGCGTCGCCGATTGGCGGTGTGATGATGTAGACGGAGACGGCGAGTGAACAGCGAGCTTTATTAGACGAAGAACCGAAGTAGTGAGACACCCAGAACACACACACACACCCAAAACAATGGAAAAGGCCCAGCTTATATAATGGTCGTCACGTGACGGTCCATGTTGAAATATGACAACCCTGCTATGCGTTCACGTGATATCCACTACATCGCTGCGCGTCATCACGACGTGGCCATTGTACATTGCACTTTTTGCCACGTGCATGCATTTTGCAATCGCACTTTCAGTATGCGAAATCATCACTTTGCATGTTATGAAACATCCTCACATATCCAACAAAGAAAGTGCACGCAAAATTGCTCTTCCAGTGTCATCTTTGAGGCACTATTTAGTTGTTCTTTCACAATTCTCGAATATATTTGCCTATACAGGCTATACAGTATAGGCGGCTAACGTAGACGGGAATAATGAATTTAAAAATACGAGAAAGATGAGCAAAAGGCTTTTAATTAGTTACTAAATAAACGTCAATAAATGCAGATGACACTTAAATATATGGAAAATACTCAAATGTTCGACACAAAAATGATACTTCAGAGATGTACTAAGGAGGGTATATTGTTAAAGCTGTAATGAGTAAAGGAAGATGCATCTGGGAAGTGGAACACAGTTACCGAGTTAGTCAAAGGATTTGTAGAATAACAATTTTTTTTTAACGCGAGATATCTGCGGCGTGAAAAGTATGTATGAAGGAGACATCGTATAGGTGCAAAATGCAAAAATGCAAAAATGGAAAAATGAAAAGATGCAAAAATGCAAAAAATGCAAGACAAGCCACGCGTACTCTACATACTGCTCACCCGTGACAATAACAGGGATGCATATATAAATCTTCTTAGTCTCTATCGATTTATATGGCTCTTGTAGAATGAGAGAAAGGAAACGTTATATGTATACTAAAGTTTCTTATAAAATTTAGCTCGTATATGTCTTCTAGCTTAGCCTTTAAGCACATCTATACTTTTCAACTTTCTTCACACTTGGTTTGGTAATCTTATCTTATATCTTAGTTTTTCAGAAATACAATCTCTTTTAGTTTCCTTCGTAAATTTCATTGTTTCCTGTGGGAGAAATATAAGGTAAAGGATGATGGAAAGATGTACTCATCACATCGTAGTCCAGTTGTGCCCAGATGTGCAATGATAAATGAAAAGAGTGCTTTGAATGCTTTTCTATAATCAACTTTATAAGTTAAAACTTTTACCATAACCCAAGCACTATGCTGTCCAATATTGAAATAACGAAGTTTCGGTATCGGCTAACGAATCTTACAGAGCTCAACTAAATAAGGGAAAAATCCAAATCACTTCCACAAATACATCGAAGATCTTATTCATTACAGCAATCGTACTAAACATTGCAGTTGTTTCTGATCGGTTGTATCCAAGGAAAGGTGACTGATTGAACTTCAGTGTGCGTTTCTGAAAAAACTTTTAAAAACTAAATGAATTAGGACTTACACGAAAGCATGAGCTACATATAGTGATTGAGATTTCCGGAATGATATTGAAATAGAAACGAGTCTTCAATGGTTGAGGCCATTCGGCTATAATCACTTGATTTTTCTCTAAATTTAACAACGTTTGTCGATCCGCCACTATTGAAGCGTTCTTCTTTTGCAACTGCAAATACAAAAAAATCTCATTAACACATCATGAGCATCCATAATGTTAAAGGAAATGGATTCTTGTAAGAAACGCTCAGCTGGAAGTTATTAAGAAGAAAGGCAATACTGGTTTGCTCCAGAAACTCTGACGATGGTCTGCGCATAACTCAGGTGCACATGTCAACGGATAAGGGCCGAAATGTGGTTAACTTTTTTCTCATAGGTAATTATTCGAGTATTACTTCTTCCATTCTTAACAACTGTATTACTTCTTGCATGCCTATAGGAGCAAAATACTAATACCTGAAGTTCTTGAGATATACAGTGCGCTAAAATGATTATCAATAAAGGGAAGTGATAATTTTTGGAGCCATTACGCCGACCGTTGAAAAAAAAAGACATATCCCAAATAAATCTTTCCCCAATACTAATTAAGCAAGGATAGCATCTGACTAATGATCAGCCCATAATAGCAGTGCCAATAAGAGGATAAAAACCAACACATCAATGAAATGACTACTGAATTTTCACATATATATGAAATGATTTTATATGATTAGGAATAAAAACTTTAGAAGATAACCTTCACTATACTAAAAAATATTTCGAAGAATGTCCTGAGAAAAACCGTTCAGTTGAGTTTCAGTTTAGTTCACTTGATTTCGTACAAGAAGCATTGGTTAGCTAGAACCTCCTCGAGGATGAAAACCACTAACAAAGGAACAAAAGCAATCACCAAACAAAGCGCCGATCGGGAGGTTCACTACGTGAGCGTTAGGCGGTGGTATGCCCTAGTTGTCACGGACGATGTCCTGAGGCATTTTTTCATGGTTTATTGGTGGTAGCCGAGTACAAATGGCTTCCGTTTAAGAATAAAGTGCGAGAGCATCGCCACATATTCACATCAACGCAAGCAAGCTTTCTTGCATCCACATTTTCCACTTTACCACCTTATTATCACTTGAAGCCGCAACAGATATTACTAGAAAAGGAAAAGAATCTGTATTTCTTTGAATGACGGAGATTCTAATATATCCTTACAAAGCGATTCGTAACAGCCACATCGAGCTGCAAATAATGGTGCAATTCTGTGAAAACATTTTTGAGCGGGCGCAACTGTTCCAGTATTATGCAAAAAACTCCAGGGAGCATATCGAAGAGATATCAGAGATGCCGGAATGAACAAAGCATAGGCCAAGAGAGTCTCAAGCTATTTTAAACTCTTGATATGAATATAATAACAAATAAAAGTGTTTAATTGTAAACAATAAAAAAGCACCTACATAAGACCTGCTGTTTAAGAGGATTAAATTAAAAAACGGTTGCAAATTATTCAGTTGGCTGGAAGATCCTGAATTTGGAAATGGCAGAGATAGGATTGGAAATATTTCGAAAGCTGGTACTATTAAACGCTGAAATAACACAAAATACGAGAATGAAAGGAGCCCTAAGCATTTGAGAATTTACTTTGCATCCGATTTTTGTTGTACCCAAAAAAGTCTCAAAGAGAATTTCAATTATCCTCCCGAAAACACTTCGCGATTTAAAAGATTTGGTTTTTTCTATCACAACCACGAACGGTTGAAACTGTCCCTCTTTTTGTCAAAAACACCCAATCGTTTTAAGAAAGCCGGTTTAAACGGCTTCCTCAATACGCTATAAAAAATTAAACCTGGAAAAATGTCCTAATATTAGTTGCAACCTGTTTTTGGAAGGGATTTTCTGTGGTGGATAATGGTGGTTCAGCTTCGATAAGATGACGTGCCTCATCCGCTGAAATATCGTCAGCCACCTCGAATTCCACTAACGGTAAAACTTCTGCAAATAGTTCACATCAATCTGTAGAAGCCCTCGCAAATGAAAGATGCATCGCTGAGAAAGCTGCTTTGCTAAATAAGAGAAACAGGGAACCTCTCGTGAGCATAAGAGAATGAATCGATGTTCGTTAAACGATTTTTTTACATCCGAAAGTTGAATGTCTATTAAATTTTCTTATCTATTCAAGCGCTTTTTCTCGTTTGCAAACTTTTCTAATATTTCTAATATTTTCCTTTTCTAACATTCTAATATTCTAACGCCTCTTTATTCGGATTTGTTTGTTTTGCTCGAGCTTATTCGATTTTTCAGTTCATGTGCTCGTTTGCTTCTTTGAATATATAGTTTGTTGGCTATAACTTTCTGTTAGGAAAGGCAATGATGAACATATCTCGAGGAGAGTAGTTTGAAAATTGAAACTTTAAAAAATCAACGTTCTCGGTTACTCCTTGAGGTATAAAAATATACTACTGCAAACCACGGTAATGTAAGCAGAATAAAGCATGGATCTGGAGTGTGGTTTTGCATATGACTAGACGAGAACAAATTTCCCACAAATATCAGGAAAGTCGGCTCCAATTCCAATGCAGAATGAGGGGAAGTGGAACGGCTGAAGGAAATTGGAGAATGGATGAAAGGAAAGGAAGGTGGGAATTTTTGGGAATGTGAATCGTTTTCCTAGAAAAGATGACATTTGTTTGTGTATTACATCAATCACACTGTCTGAATGCCACTCATAAAGGATGATTGATAGAAGTGAAGAAAATGAAGTAAATAAGTATGTTAATTGCATACCGAAAGAAGCAAATGAAAAAATGAAAGGCGTTTTGCAATGAATACATGCATTGCCTCCAGTTAATGGATTTGCCACTCCACATCTGAAAAATTTGCATAATTTAATTATGCTTCGATAATAAGACAATTTCAATATTGTTGTCATCGAAATGAGTCTGAACTCTCCGAAATGTTCTTGTGCGAAACTTGACTATGGAATTGACTATAGTTTCTCTTTTCATTGAATGAAATGGAATGGAATAGAAATCTAAAAACTAAAAAATAGGCGAGGATAATAATGACTTTATTGGATACCTATGACTAAATTTAATTGGAATTAAGAGCCTCATTGCATTCACTGCAATGCATATGGCGCCTGTTTAGATTTCAGAAGACGGTAAATATGGAAACACTTTGCAATAATAACCTGTAGCACATTGGTAGCAATTCTTCGGCATCCGTAAATGGTTTCGCTCGGATCATTACAGTCGCTATTCCAATAAGCTTCTCGAATCGTGCCGGTGCTTTTAAATAGCTGAGTTGTTCAAGAGCATAACGTGCCAACTTGTAGGCACCCAACGCACGGCCTTGCTTCGCCAAAGTGTACATTATGGCACTAAAAATTTGTGTGCATGAGCGCGAAATTTGCCTTTCATTACTTTCTGCTTGCTTAGTTTTTTACCGGTATGAGAAAGTGAAGCCAGAGGGAGGAGGTGGATATGGACATTTTATTGCTCTTTTCGATAACTCGTCATTAATTAGGCCCGTAGACACTTTTACGAGCCATAGCGCAACATATACACAGCCTTTGTCCATTGTGACATAACCCATTGACAGTCTTGTGACTATCTTTGCCTATGCTTATAGTGTAAAATGCCAAATACAAAAGGAAATGTTCCCGTCAAGCAGAACTTCGCAGAGATGTAAGCAACTCGCTTAAGTTTCCTAAGCAATCGTTTTTTATGTGGTTTTAGAAGTTTTCACCAAAAGAAAGCACAACAACGTTGTGTATGCGTGTGTGTTTCACTCTATCTGCCCTTCCTGTGGCTTCAGCTTACGAACTGGTACATAACCTTCGTAACTCAGTCATCTTCTGTCGATAGAATTCATCGCATACGTATTATTTAGGCGTACCATGCAATCTGCATATCAATTTTTTTTATAGTTGACCGTATTTGTCCAAAGACCGAAATTTTTAGACGGAAAATTTATACAATCGATTGATCAGTTTCGCAAGCTAACAGAATGTAAGAGCTTTAATTTTGCTTTAGGACATTCCAGCTACTATTGGTCTATCGAGGGAAAATATAGTCTTTTAAGGTAACGCCTACCATGATAGCCTGACCAGGTCTTCTAAACGATAGAGTGTCTTTAATCACATATTGCTGGTTCCACCTAGCTGCAACTTATTTTCACAATAAAACTCCGAAACAACTCCAACATTTTACAGTAAGTAAGGTTGCGCTTATTCCGTTTTCAATCATAATCAGAGTGATTCACAAACGTTCAAAAGATGAAAAAGCAGAGTGATCTACATTCCTTTAAATAGGCGTTTTCCCAGAACAGGAATCCGGAATTACTCAAGTATTTCCGACCACTACTTGGCCGGTCGATTCTGGTCATATCCGGCCAAATCAAAATGATTCCGGCCGTACACATGAATGCCCAAACAAACATGCAATAAAACGAAGTATCGATATCGCAACATCCCAACCTTCCACTCTACTCGAAATGATCATTGAAATTATCTTTTAAAAAAATGCTAACAAAGAAAAAAAAAACTTACACTCGAGACACCTTATGAACTTCTTCTTGAAATGCGAGAAATCGTGCTATATTAACTAGTGCTTCTGGAGGACGACTGGTAAACGGTTCCGCCTAAAAAAATAATCATTTAATGAAAAATGTAATATAAAATTAGTTGCTGAAAAAGAGATACTGCTCAAAAGACAGCGAGATTTAATTTTTTTTTCGGTTTGCTGAAGAAGTCGTGAATGAATAATGATTTATTTCTCAATTTTGAGTTGATCTTTTTAAATATTTATCGATTTTATATTTTAAAGAAAGTAGAATATCAGAAAACGAAACAATTTGATTCTACGATAATCATATAAAAGATATTAGATTACCAAATATCTATGTATTGCATCGTATGCATAATAGCAATCCGCTTTATTACTGCTTTCGTTGAATTTATTCAGCAGCTGTGAATTATTCACACAACGTTCAAGATATTGTGAACACAACATCCAATGATAATATCCAGCATCAAGGAAACGATCCTCTTTGACCGCATTTTCGGTTAATTGTTCTAATACCCATAACGCTTCCACATCATGACCAGCCATATGATACGCTGAAAACATTTCAAAATTGCATATGTGTTGGACATGGCGCCGAAGAGCCGACTCAAGATATCCGATTGTGATGAAACATCGCTTTGCACTTTTAAGTGGCGAATCATCACAGTTTCACACGCACTTGTTGAGTGGCCTTACATAATGCCATTGTCCGTCTTTGTGCCTTGACGGTATCTGAAGCCTATAAAAGACGACTCTCAGCCCGTCAGAGTCAGTCCTCTTCTGGTGTTGTGCTAGCGTATCAGTGTTCTCCTACTCGTCCCAGCCTTGCTCCCCTCTTGGTTCACCTTGGAAGCCGTTTTTATCGCCCGAAATAAAGTGCTTATACTAGCTCTGCCGGCCACACGACCTATCTCCAATCGTCGTCTCAGTCGACACAGCAAACGGGAACACAGATACAACGCTATGATTAAGTACACATTGTTGTGACCATAACATGTCTAGGATCATGTTCGGCGCTTCTGGATCGCTAAATTCTCGGCCGGTAAATCTTAGTTATTACTCATGCCATCAAACTTAGAAAATAAATTTAGAACACTATTTGTGTGAACATTTCTATTGATGCGTCAATAATTCAGTAATGTTTCAATTAGAACGCCAAATAATCACAATTGTACATTGAACAACTGAAATTTAACATGCTAGTAAATTTCAAGGCTCTGCTTCAAGATTAGAACCTATCTTTCGATCGTTCACAACAATAAGAAAGTTCAGTACCAAAATTGCATCCTCCCCACCCCATTATAAATGGCAGCACTATCTTTTATGAAAAGTTTTTAATAAGAGGGCAGTAGCAAACAAGCAACACTTGCGTAAAAATGCTCAAAATACTCAGTTTAGGCGTATCAAATCCTACGCATGAAATCGTCACATAATTGAGTTAGACAGATGAGAATTTAAGCTTGTATTGCTGGAGATATTCGGATTGAATATTTTGCCCAGAAGTACAGCACTTATATGAAAAATTACTCATTCCAGTATGAAACATGAAAATAAGTTCTCATTCAGCAGAAGCCTACATGACAATTCTAATACTTCCTTATCACGCATCTCGTGATATTGTTTGAACGTTGCGTTGCGTTGCGTTTGATATATCCTTCATTCTGAACGTTTAATGTAGTTCTAGATCAATGACAGGAGGTGTTAAGTGGCGAATTATGTGAAAAATATGGCAACAAAATGAGAAGACCCGTTTTCGCAAAGTCTTCTTATTAGTAGTATATCCTTTTAATAGATATCCTTATTAGTAGTATATCCTGTTTAACAGAGATTGGCCTTATTGACAGCCGCAGTATGTTGCATCCCGCATTATATTCGAGAATATTCGTATCGATTACCTTTTTGTGCCTCTTCAAAGCGATCGTTTTCGGCTAACCAACGTGCATAAGGCAAATAAACATCTTCGTTGTATTTCGGGTAACGTGAAGCGATTGCAAATGCCTAGATATGATCAAATTGCTGATAATGGCACCGATTTAGCATTAGGCTTAGTAAGCACTTGGATGTAGGTTTAATTACAGTAGGATTTAATTATGAAGCCTACATGACAATTCTAATACTTCCTTATCACGCATCTCGTGATATTGTTTGAACGTTGCGTTGCGTTGCGTTTGATATATCCTTCATTCTGAACGTTTAATGTAGTTCTAGATCAATGACAGGAGGTGTTAAGTGGCGAATTATGTGAAAAATATGGCAACAAAATGAGAAGACCCGTTTTCGCAAAGTCTTCTTATTAGTAGTATATCCTTTTAATAGATATCCTTATTAGTAGTATATCCTGTTTAACAGAGATTGGCCTTATTGACAGCCGCAGTATGTTGCATCCCGCATTATATTCGAGAATATTCGTATCGATTACCTTTTTGTGCCTCTTCAAAGCGATCGTTTTCGGCTAACCAACGTGCATAAGGCAAATAAACATCTTCGTTGTATTTCGGGTAACGTGAAGCGATTGCAAATGCCTAGATATGATCAAATTGCTGATAATGGCACCGATTTAGCATTAGGCTTAGTAAGCACTTGGATGTAGGTTTAATTACAGTAGGATTTAATTAAAGTAAGCACCAAGAAAATGTCTACTAAGCACAAAAATTCTTCAATCTTTTGTTTGCTATTTCTCTGATGGTAATGGAACCTCGCTATGTCATTTCAACAATGGGATGCGTCTAGTTACTATTAGCTTTCGCTTCAGACGATTTGGAACAAGCGAAAAACTCCGCCCCGGGGAAGCGTACCGAAAAAATGCTTCCAGAAATTATAGCAGAGTTGAAAAAAACTTTAAAAGAATAAGTGAGCTTCAAGTGTATTCAGATATTTGCAACATTGTACGATATTTCCAGCGAATATTTTCGAAACCAATATTTTTTTCAACTTTTTTTAGAGCACTATATAATATTTATAGTGATTTCATTTCCTTTTTTTGTTTTTAAAACTTATGTAACTAAATCTGTTGTATTGGTCACTTTCATATGAAGACCTTCGTTAGAAGGATGATATTTTGAAAGGAATTTGATAATCACTGCTACTTTCATCGGATACGTTTTGATGAAGGAACAGTTGGTCTGTTGGTCTACTTACAGCTCCATTATAATCTAGTAATCCATTTTCAACTCTTAAAATTTTACTGAATATTGTCGAACCGATAGAATTCTTTCTAAGAAAAATCTAAATCGTATTTCTGCTTATATTTCAAGTTCCACCAAAATTTTGCACCAGTTTTTAGTTTTTTCGCTGATATGACAACAATTCTATGCTACATTTACATATATAGAGGCATATATTCTTCCTTGCAAAATGGGATTTTTAAAGTTGATTACCAAGCTACAACATCACCGCGAATACAAGTGTCATTCACATCTGTACCTATCATCTTATATATCACCGTTGATGCAACATCCTCATACCTATACGCTCTGCAGCGAGCAGGGAGCATCCAGATGTACATATATATTATCGATAGTGCGCAATATAGTTGCGGCTAGTAAGGACCTTATTGCCAGATTTATTCCATAGAAATTTTAAGCTCGAATTGATATTGCCCTTTCTTTTTTTAAAGTTTTTTTTCTTTTTTTGTAAACTGAGATCAACATATAATAAAACTACATTTGAATTTGCTAACTATTTAATGAGTATCATTTGCTATCCAAAAAAAAAACAATCAATAAATCAATAAATCAAATAAACTCACATCATTCCAATGTGCTGCTGTCACATGCATATTAATTAATGCACGTATATCATTAATAGATATAAAAAGTTGCGATGCAAGTGTATATTCCTCTTTGCGTACAAGATATGCTCCAATTGTTCGTAATGCATCGACATCACTACGATCCATACGATGCATTAAATTCACAAGCCTTAATATTCAATGCATTTGCAACAATAAATTGATGGAAATTTTACAGTTGGATTTGAAAATTTTCATTGCAATAAAATGCAATAAGTGAAAAAAAAATGGAAAAAGTTAAATATGAGTAAGTAAAGAGGCTTCGTTCATATCTCATAAAGAAGATATTTAAGCACTACTATGCTATCGCTCTTGTCCAACTATCATCTATCAATAGTATATCAATAGAAGGTGATAAATACCTTCATAATAGTTCTGCACACTTATTTAATCACCCTAATGAACAGACGCCTCGACCGAGTATGAACAACAATGGATTGATATTTTTTAACGAAACATTTCATCTTCCATTCAAGAGAGGGTATATCAGGCCAGAAAGCACAGACGAGAAGAAATGCTGTATTTACTCATATTTTAGGATCAGATAAGTTAACCAAACGGATAGATGCAAAAGGCGCCCATAAGGAAACTCACTGAAGTTCAACTGATTAGGGAGACTTCTATCTTATAAGTGTCTTATATAAGGGCGTCTTCTATATATCTCATAGCTTCAATTCGACAACTACATAATCTAAAGTGAAGAAGTTGGATGGACATAATGTACACCATATGTTGCATTCACTTTACCGTATTTGACATCAAACCGTCATTTTCGAGAGTTCCTACAAGCGTTCAAAAAGAAGAAAAAAATTGCCTACATTTCAAACCGAAAGGGCTTTTATGTTTGACTTGCCGATCATAGAAAGAACGGATTTATTAATGGAAACTTTTCTTAGGCGGCTGAAAAAGAAAATGATATGAACTCATATTGGCCAAAGAAAAAAGGCCAACTGATGAGAAATGATGTCAATACAGGGTATATTCTACTTTTTTGCAATAAATTTTGAAACAAGTAGGTTAGATGAGCGTGAAACAAGACCGCACACCGTATCATCACTTCTGGTATCCTTCTGTATTTGTTGTCTTGTTTTATGCTTTGTGAGCATTAAGTTATTTACATTCGATGATAATAAAATCACGTCCTCAAATCTCTAATGAAAGAAACATGGTTTCTAAAATTTGCCATAAAATGAAGAATCAGATATAAAATGCAGTAATGAAGTTTAAAAAATTAAGGAGATAACATTAAAACAAACATATCGATCCAATCATTTTCAATCATCAGCTTGATCGCTTTGTCATAGTCACCGGATGCGACAAACATTTCGGCCGCTACACGAGGCTCATTCGAATCACGTGCCCAATCAGCCCTTCGTCGCATTAAAGCCTTCTGTGTCTCACCGGACGCTGTCGATAGAAGCTCCTTAATGAGAATTGATTTTTTTTCTCGAGGATTAGGGACGCATTTGAGCTCTTCAGCTCTAGATGGTAAGCCCTTTTTGAATCATATCCAACCTCTGAAGGTGATTTCAATCATTACAATCACTTTTTTTTGAGATTCTGGACTTAGCAAATCAGCTTCTTAAAATTGTAGTACTCATGGAACTGTATGAAAATATTGCTTACTTGAGCTTGATCGAACATTCGCAAATCGGTGAACATTTCGAGCGTCTTCTGCTCAAAGCCATTATTTTGGAAAAGTAATGCTGCTTCACGAAAACGTCCTTGATATGCTTTCATATAAGCTAACATCAACTCTTTTTTCTCTCCGCGTTTTTTCATTTCCTGGAAAAAAAAGAAAGAGTAATTTCATTTTATTCAACCATAAAATGCAAATATTGAGGCAGTGAATTGAATAAATTACAAGCTACCTACTTTGCCTCTTATGGGTATTTTCTAGTCCAAAGATGACAATAACAAACAAAAGGTGGTGCATTCCTCAGCGTGATGGTGAATAAAATGTAGAAAACCTGAAAATATTACCAATGCTGATAGCATTTTTTTTTCCACACCATTTTTGCTCCCTCTCTGACGTATGTTATTCTACGGAATTTTGAAAATTTCCAAACGATAAGCTGAAAACAAAAAAAGCGTCATAAAGCCGAAAAAGTAATAAATCGACGCTTGCCTTACTGCTAATTTTCAATAAGTTGATAGAATGACCTCAATTTCAAAGACCAGCTGAAGATATCTTGTATCTTTGACTCTATGAAATGCTTTTTTCGCCACATCAAGTTCCAGATTTTGAAGTGCGTCATGTCCGAGGATTGTCCAATCACCTTCCGTTACCCCAAGTGTAGCAAGTTCATAAGCTTCTCTGAAAAATTATTGATATCATATATTAATCATTTTCTGCATCATCCACCTAAGCGATGGATCATGGAAAGAGAACAGTCGACAACTTTACCTTCAACTATCCATTGACGACTTCGCATCTGAAATTTTATGATATATGACATACGTTCCAACCCAATCCCAAATAAACAGTGTCGCGGGGGAAATATCTATTTACGAATCTAAACTTCTTACTAGATGTTCATTCTAGAGACTCAAATTTCTCGAGAAAAGCTAGTCGAAAAGGTTTGAGGCAATACATCTCCAATCACCTAATACCGACGGAATATTGTTTTATTTGCTAATATTTATTTATATCAATCAATATCTTTTCATCTTCCTATAGCAGAAATGATACTCCTATCGATTACATGAGCTTGAGCTCACACTGATCACGAATAACTCCTTCCAAATTACAATTATTACGAGCGGAATTTCTCGCCTAAAACGCTGCTTACCCAAACAGTATGCATTCACAACTAGGAAAAAGCTCCATCATTCGTTTCGTGTCAACAAACTAATACATAGAATCAACAAGTTGTCCCAACTATCTTCTTGTTTAGAGATCGCTTGTAAAATAACGCAAATCGAAGATTCTACGTAGATGAATAATCTTAGCTAAAAGATCAGTAAAAAGTCTTCTGCTAGAATTATATATTAACAGCTGCGTTCCTCTTCTTAAGCGACTTATTAATCTCATACATTAAATCAAAGAAATATGTTTTATTACATAGTTTATCATATCCTATAGATTAAATAATGCAAATAGCACTAGCAAAATTTTAACGATCACTCCAAATGTGACGAAAATTTTTAGCCCACTTAATTTGTTGCATCCTCAAAAAAGTTTTCACATTGCGGTTGATATATGGAGTCACCCTATAGTGTGCATCCATCGAATTCTGTAGATCCTGTTTCAATACTGCCCCACTTAAGACTTTTCAACATAAACACAACACACATATGCACCGATACGACTTAGCGTTATATTTATTGCATATAGCAATTCACAAAAATGAGGAATATGTGCCAGTTCGGTGCTAATTTTTAGCAATTTGTTGCAAAATATGCATCGTCATGTTTGCGCATATATGCATGACTACATCTGTATATATCTATATATGTCTGTATATCTGTGTGTTTATCACGGTGTTAGAAATTTCCATCACCTTAAGGCCATGAAATTTCATAAACGAATGAGGGAACAAACGAATAAACGAATAAACGAGCAAATGAATAAACGAACAAATTAATAAACGAATAAACGAATAAACGAATAAATTCTCACAAAAAAATTCTTTAAGATTAAGCATCGCTTGTATATGACGTCATCTCTATGCTGGAAAAAAAACAGTATGATCGATGAAAGTGGGATTGAGTCTAGGCCAATAGTGCACAATATAGATCACAAATTTCATTGCTGTTGATTTCTTCTTTTTAAAAGAAACATAAATCTAAATCTACTTCAGTTTTATACTTACTTGTACATCTTTTGTTCCAGATATTGATAGAGTTGATTGGAGAGTGGAACTTCCATTGCGGTCATTGCAAACATATGTAAACAGAAAACCCGTTTGCCCGAGAATCCAACAACGAATCCCTAAAAAACGATTCAAACATTTACAATACAATAATGTATCATTTCTTTAATAAAAATTTTATAATCTTATCATAGTATGTACTTATTTCTTGAGGATCTTTATATAAATATATTTTGCAGTTACAAATATTCTTAATTGTAGTGGTACGATTAATATCTAGCTTAAATGTTTTCTTTATTCTTCTCTTCTTATATTTTCTTCGCAATAATATTTGAAAGATCTTAGTTAGTTTTGTTTTTCAATATTGAACAAAAATATATGTTGGATACGAAAAAAAAAGATAAGGCAGTTTGGATGAATCTATATGCCTCAAAATACCATTTATGATCACTTTGTACCACTGTGCTGTTTGAAGCGGCGCTTTACACCAAAGCTTTAGTAAGTTTATATCAAAGCATTGGCAATTTTATACCAACCATTTCAATTTACCGTTTAGACCATTGTTATGAGCGAAAGTGGGCTTTTAAGTGATAATCTTGTTAATGAGCTCATTTGCATAATATTAACGTTGAGTATTAATAAACTGTTTACGAAAAAACCTTCTGCAGAATATGCAAATGTAGCTATCATGATCAAGAGTGAAAGAATTAAAGCGCTAATGCTGATGGGTAATACAACTCCCTGAATTGCTTTCATTCAGAGCATGAGCACTAAACGCATATAAAACAATTCGCTCAGAAATCTTTTGCTATATACCGTAAATTTCAAAACATAACTTCCTCCCGAATTTATTCACTCTCAGATATTTTCCAACCTTTGAAGACATATATCATAAAATCCTCTATATTCTATCCTTCTCCATTTATTTCTGTCATTTCTCCTGCGATGTAACTTCGTACAAGCCTCCTTTTAAATTCAATCTCCCTCTTAGTTTAGCCTTCCTATCTGGCAGATGGAGATTTTACAATTCAAGCGATCAGAGGGATGATATGGAAAAAGAGAAAATCACAATGTTCAACAAGAAATCAGCTTTCAATAATGTTAGAGATAATTCACCCTACCTGCATACGTTGTTGATAAGCCGGGAAGTTATGAGCTTTGATGCTAAGAGCCCCTCCACCAGAATAACATAGCAGATTTTCGTGATCCGCATTCCACGCAACACTATTACATGCTGGTTCCTAAAAATTATCTCAAAATTTACTTCGAAAACGATGCTTCTCTCAATCACTACAATAGCCTTCGAGTATCTATCTATCAAGCATAAAACTAGCAGTTGAACAATTCTTTATCTAAGTTGCCGAATCACAATTAATTTCGAAAAGTTTTTAAGTCAGATAAGATATATCCATCTTCCAGGATAATCACAGAGATATGCAAATTTCAAATTTTGAAGGAATATGCAAATTTTGCAAGCTCCGATGTGAGTTGCGATTTTTATCGCCTTTATGAGGTGTTTTTTTAAGGAGTAAAACTTAGTCAGAAAGGTTAGCACGTGAAATATTTCAACGATATCCTTCAACATAAAGAACAACCTGGAAAAGCAATTGCTTAGTACTGGCGTCGAATGTCATACATACGCCGCTTTCATCAACAATAGCCAATTTTCGTCTGCAAAAAACAGCAGAAATTTAGGTTAAATTTTAGGAACAGGTAATATCTGTGCAACCAAAGAATTTGACAATTGGCTGCCAATAACTCTTTTTAAAGAAAATTTCTCAAAGAAAAATTTTAAATATTAGAGACAATGCGCTTATAAAATCTCAAGCTAATTTCTATTACAAGTAAAGCGTTCGCCTTTTCTTGTATGAATAATGTCGCATATAGGAAATTTCATTGTCCATTGTCGAACTCATAGATATCTTGTTAAAAGTTAATATTTGTTATGCGTATAACAGTTTCCACGAAATGAGAAAACATACGAAAGTAACATATGGAAGTTTTTTTCTGCTTTTTTATTTCAGCGGATGATTCATATGTTTTAGTTATTTTAAGGAAATATTAAATCATAAAGTGATATATATATTGAAAACACTGCACAGATAATAATTTTTTGACTCCGTGAATTGGATTAGATGACATCGTTTCTCAAAAACGTAGATCATCGGCAAAGAAAATCGAATAAAGTTTCTTTTTCAGCCAGAAAACAATGAATATTAAAGAAAAGTTACGATTTGAGAGTCACTGATCGACTTCGATTGAAATGAATTTGCAAACCTGAGGTGACTAATGTCGAGACATCGAACTGCGCTTTTCAATTGAAGCATTTGAATTGCAAATGGATTATCGACGAATATTTTGCATACCTTAAATTACAGAAAAAAACTTTAGTATTGAATTTTTTGCGGCTTCTTCATGCAAAACATGCCGTAAAGGCTTTAAGTTGTTTCCAAAAACTTTTTATTGAGTTCTATTTCGATTTGAGTTACAATAACGCAGTATGGCCACATTGTATCTGCTCGTACTTATAGAGGTTCCACCTGTTCGGAACGTCCTACCTGCCTGTTCAGTATTTTTAACACAGGAGCCATTGAAGTTCTAGTAACAAAATTTGGTGGATTGTTCATGCCGCATCACGTATTTCTCGTTGAACCATTAATTTTGAAGGGAATTTGAGCATTTCAGTCCTCTTGCAATTATCTTGCTGCTACTTAAATGCAATTGCCCTGAGGCACATTGTGGGAGTTTTTTAGGAATTGACAATATTTTTTGCGTGCAAAAATTACTTCTGCACTGGAACGGCATTCACTTCTCTATGTCCTCTCATCTGTAAAGTACGCATCGGATGTGCTCAAATTTTTTGAACAAACGGCAGATAATCAAAAACAAAGAGTGTTAGTCCAGCCACTTTCCGGTTAAATTTTCCGGATATGCTTATATACGGCAAAAACCAGAAGAAGCGAATCATCGATTTCTGTTTAAAGATCTCTAAAAACAATTGATACAACATATAGTTCTTCAGAGATTTCAGTTAGCGAGATCGACAATGATTCTAGAATAGGACAACAAGAAGGAACGAAAAGCTACAAGTCAAGAGGAAATAGACTAAGGGAGGTTTAGTGTGAACTAATGATCTATCGTGACTAAATGTTTTTTTGCTTACACTTATGTTGATATTGATGTTGATCTCTCCCCATGTGGATTACGGTTTGTTTCCTTTAGGGATCGTAGCCGATGATGTAAGCAGGTTGCGGTCTCACTTGCTAAACAGTGTGTGCTTCTTGCCGTCTCCTGTTTATTGTTACTCGTAATAAATGAGCTTCGTTAATGAGTTCTTTATACGTCAGAACGGTCACAATAGCATTCATATGATTGCATTGTTCGGCAAACTGGATCGTAACTGATGATTTAACCGCTGAATACAACCACCGTGCTCATGGAGGCAAACTCTCATACGATATGCTCATAATTTCTTTCAAACTAACTCATTACCTCTCTTTGTAACTACTATAATCTGAAGGCTTATATGTTTGATTGCATTTACGTCGTATATTGTATAATAGAAAAGAGTTTAAAGTGAATGTTATACTTACAGCTCCATTTCGTAAGCCAATAAGGATTGCTTCTCTTCCAGGTGGACCACCAATAACTTTAATATAACGAATCAACGATTCGAGTAACCATTCACGTTGCTTTAAACCTTTATGATCATAACATTGCAAACGACGTTCTTGGCATAGAATTAAATGTTGCGCACAAACAACCTGAAATTGCATAAATCGTTGACTTCGATGGAAGATGGAAATTTTTAGAGACGAATCCCGATTGAACACCTACAAATATTTGAGTGAAACTTGAATTTAAATAGGAAATTCGTTAAGAAATTTCGTAGTGACTACAACTTCAACTTTTTTATGACAAATATGCGTTCACTTGTGATATAATGTATGAATATTACTTAGAAGAAGTTGAACGACTGAAGTTCGAACAAATACGGATGATGTAAATACTCTACTTCTCAAAAAATGTAAAGTGACTTGTTGATATAACCAGTGCAATTGATATTTAAAGTTTGCCATTGATATTCTAGGCCGGTGATGCACAAACGAATGCAAAAATACCGGAAAGAGAGCATGAAGGAGTCAGGGGTTCCGCGAAAACGGGGGTATTAGTATCATATGAGTATCAATTAATGAAAAATACCGATTAACACCACCTACCTATTTTGTTAAAACATTTTGGTGATTTTGTTCGACAAAATGATTGGAAAAATCTGAATATTCCGTTAAAAAAATTCCAATTCTAGCTATCGTCATGAAGGGCAATTTCTTTTCGGATAAATCGACATATCGACGAATTCGATGCCTATTTGATGTTTCTAAATTTATGATTTTTGTTGCACGTTCATTGCTTCTAAATTCAACTAATCTCATGTTTGTTTAGCTGATAAAAAAATTTCTGCGACGAAATTTCAGGAATTATAACTTCGAAAAAATTGGATTCAGAATTTTGCATTATCGAAAGCTTAACCGTACCATTTTTTCTCAGCGTTTTTTTCTATTTAAAAAAAACGAAATTGCACTAGTGTTGTGATTCGCACGAAATGAAAAAAAACCACAGTTTTCATATAGGCAAGCATAAATGATTAACTAATAATAAACGAGTTTGATTGTGATCAAAAATGTAGAATAGCATTTGAATGTAGAATATCAATTAGGAAATTTATCGAAAAAGAATTGTGCGCTTTTAATTGGAAAAGGAATATTGAAGAAAATATTCAAGAGTAAAAATTTATTCAATAAATTAATCATATCTTTCTAGCTGATAATATAGCTTCTTTTAGTATGCAAATTTTTCGTTTTTTTTTGTACTTTTCAGCAAAGGTATGCTTTTTTTGACTCGTTCGAATCCGCTCAGGAGTTTTTTTTCTCAATATTTGAATCTCAGTCACTTTACATCACGCTCATAATTCGCCCACAACAGCACTAAGATACCTGACGGGTTTTTTTTTGCATGCATATGAGGAGCTCCTTTACAGGTATGCATACATTTATTTCCTGTAAAAATTAAAAGTTCCTTTAAAATAAGAAATTAAACCAACGAGAAGAGAGCATTCGAATGCGTGATTTATTCTTTCAATGAGTCGATATTCCAATTGACCATCTTCCCTTTCGGCGCTTTGTCGATAAATATGGACTCGGTCTGTCAGTTGAACCTGAATACAGCAGGTTATCGTATGAACCGAACGAACCCAAAACGTCAAGTTTACGCGGGTGCCGAGTATACATTCTAACAGAGCAAATTTTGGGTACACATTAGTCTAAGTCGGAGTTTATTAGTTGGAAATGGATTAGATTCGAATGTATGCAATCAATCTAGGAAGTATTCATCAATGACGATAACGAGATACCCGCTTTCCCGGTAAGATGCGATAAAACACTTACTTGGGTCTCTCTTGACTGTGACGTGGTCAGTGCAGCTATTAGAAAGCTCAATGATAAGATGTCTCTGACCCCAGACTCGGTACCTTCGTACTTTATAAAGCGAACTTTTCAGGGCTTATGTTACCCACTTTCTTATATATTCAAACACAGTTTGGTTACTGGTTCTCTACCATTAAAATGGAAGACTGCTATTGTGACGCCTACATTAAAAAAGAGTCCAGCGAACAGGGTACACAATTATCGTCCCATTAGCCTAATCTCATCAATATGTAAAGTCCTGGAAATTGTCGTAAAAGAAAATATAATGCCCCATTTTGATTTGAATGCATTGATTAGTCCTGCCGGGTATGGTTTCCTGCCACGAAAGTCCACGCTCTCACTGCTGATATCTTGTTTCCATGACTGGCACTCAGCGATGATTAAAAACCAGGTCGAAGTGGTTTATATTGATATGCTAAAGCATCTGATACGGTCTGCCACCAAAAACTGTTGATCAAACTTAAAGGTTATGGGATATCTGGGGAACTTTTGAAATGGCTAAAATCATTCCTCTTGCAGCGAGAATTTGTGGTAAAAATTGGTCGATACTATTCACAGCCCCGAATTATTACTAGCGGAGTTCCACAAGTGAGTATATTTGGCCTTTTACTTTTTCTTATTTATGTAAATTAATGGCTTGTCGTGCAGGCTGTTTGCGGACGACCTTAAGATTTATCACTCAATCAACAATCTTGCTGTAGATTTTCATGAACTCCAGAAGGATCCTATATATCTAGAACGTCGGCCGCAAACATGGCAGTTGCGTACATCGGAGGAAAAAAGTAGGCTCTTTCATATAAACTCTCAACATGATTGCCCTCTGCGTTTAAATGGGAACAAGCTTTACGCCCAAAACGTAATCAGGGACCTTGGAATACACATTACTTCAAGTTTTAAATGGACTTTTCACTCCACGCTAACAGCCAGAAAAGCCTCAGAACTGTATACTACGCTCACTGGAAGATCCGTGCATTGAACATTACAGACTTGCTTTTATTGTCTATTGCCGCCCTCTTCTTGAATATTGTACCCAGTTATGGTCACCATATGCTCCAAAGGACACTGACATGATCGAAAATGTGCAGAGGCGATACACAAAATCTGCCTTACGTAACACTTTCCAAATCTCTCATTCCCTTCTACCCTGAACGGCTGCGGATTTTCAGCCTGAAAAGTTTGAAATACCGCAGAATTGAATTTGACCTTCACTTATGCTTTAAGATAGTGAACGGCTGCTGCGATATCCCGTCCGAAAATGTGTTTGCATACACCCGCTTCAACGCACGTTCCAGATTTCATCGTTTTCAGTTACAACGCAAGTTTTCGGCCAAAACGGGTCTAGTAAGTTCATTTTCCTTTCGAGTCATTCGAGTATGGAATCAACTACCAGCTGACATTGTTGAAAATAGAAATCTTAATGTTTTTAAATCAAAGTTATCCCAATTTGACTTATCGTCCTTGAAGGGCGTAGATGGCCAGCTCATATATGACTAATGAATGCTTCGTCTTGCTTTGGCCTTCTCGCAAATGTTACCTTATTGATGCTACTTGAATATGTGCATTTTTGATCTTCCCTCTCTTTTCAACCTTCTTTTGCCATCGGTGTTTTCATTTGCTTAGAGCCTTTCGTCAATATCGCCAATGCATTTCTTCACATATTATGTATGTTTCTTTATTTCTTAATAAAGCCATTCGTTCGTTCGCTCGTTCGTTCGTGAGTGAGTGAGTGGCCGGCCACTCTTTTGTTATCTCAAGAATTTGCAAATTAATTTGCTGCCAGGAAGATGAAGTTAGCCACAAATTGATCTTACAAAAATGCAACTTCTGAACTTTTTTTTGCCGTTGCAGTTGGATTACTCCAATATTCATTTAAAGCTGCAATTTTACATTATTTCAAATTATTTCATTCCGAAGCAACAGGAAGTTTAGTTCCATATGTAGTTTTGATATTAATTGGCTACTGTAAAGCTGTTCTTCCGATGTAATAAAATTGTTCTTCCCAGCAACAGGAAGTAATATATCTGCTATTCCAGTGATGGAAAATGATTATTTAAAATTTTATGGGGTTAAAAATCACTGCTGAATTTACTTTCTTATTTTGATGAAGGATTATATCCGTATCAATTTCATTTGTGAAAAGTTATTAAATCAATTTCCACTTAACTTTTAGATTGCAACTAATAACTGCACTCTCAAGTCATACGCCACTGCCAATGTTCTTCAGCTGTTTTTTTCCAGCGGAACATAGATTTTTTAATGCTTATAAATAAGGCCAACGTTTTTTTGTTAGCTTAAGAGAAATCAAAATCGAAAACAACAGAATTGGAGCAATATTTGGGAAGACTACGATGGCAAAGGGATGACCTGATATTTTTCATTTAAGTTGGTTTTAAGCTCATTTTTATATGAATTAACATTTCAGTGTCTTTTTTATTCGACATATCTTTGCCTTCACATTTTGACAGGCAAAACTTCAATTCACGAATCCTTGGAGAGGAAAGAATCCATCCTCTAATATGTAAACTGGATTTGCAGTAGCTTAACTCGAACTGTCACTTCCTTTACTTACCACAACTTGCAGTAGCCCTAAAAGGTCGTGTGACCTGTTGGCCTGAGGTATTCCAAAATTCAATAATTCTTAGGTTTTAACAATTGTTTGCCCGTCGCAGCTTTCTACTCCAGGCCATAAGATTTAAAGCATGTCCAGAACCTCTAGGATGGCCCCAACGATACACACGAAGCCAAGAAGCATGGGACATTCCAAGATGAAATCCTCACTCTATTCAACCATCATAGCGATCGCAAATAATACATCAACTTTCTAAACTTCCCCACTGATTACCTTGCTGACCACAAATGTCGGCAAGGTTAACATACCGTAATACCGTAACTCTAAGGCATACCGTAACTCTAAAAATGACTCACAGCAAGTCTGTTATGATAGACGGCAACTTTTCTGACGAGATCATTACAACGAATTCGTACGGATCTTTGTTTGCCAAGATGTTGCACTACCACTTCAGTCATATTCTCTCGATAAGCATATCGCTCCTGTAAAAATATTTCAAATTTTCAATGCATCATCGCTTGTTTATTAATTACTAAGTGGAATATTACTGTATATTATCTGATAATTACTATATACCGATACTCAGAAATTTTCTTGATGCATTTCCCATTTACTATTTTCGAAGTACCCTTTCATGGAATGAGATAGACCGAAATATCCATTCACTGAAATCTTCTTCGGGAAAAAAGTAAAAAAATCACTGTTTAAATGAAATAAATGTGATGAAATACCTTATGCAAGCCATGTACAGTGCTGAACATAAGTTGATAACAAGCAAGCGTTCCATCTACACATCCCACTGAAATAGTACATCGCTTTATGCATTCATTGATGAAAGATCAATGATCGAGATATCATTTCCACAAGAAAGACTATCTAATGGTGATATGGAATTTCAGGTTCATATTCAGGACGGGACTGCTTACTCTGGAAGAAAATAATAAAATAGGTCTTATTGCATTTATGACTTTTAATCGGTGAAAAGCTTTTATAGTATCCACATGAAACGCACAAATAATTCAGGTTCGCCTTCTCTTTACTTTACCCACTATAGGGCAAAAATTTTATTCTTCAATTGGCTGTTAATACTTTATTGTTATTTGCCATTTGCTCCATTTTCTACTGTGCTACCGATGTGACTACTGTGTGAAATAAGCATTCGACGAGTTTAGTTGTTTTATGAATGCGAGGAACATGAAAAGTACTGACCGACGACGGCATTCGTGTTAGGTCTCGCTTTAACCGTCCAAACCCATGTATCCATCTGTGCCACTGTCCCTAATGTGGTACCTGCAATTCACGTGTTAATAGTTTGTTTTTTTTTGAATTACTTAACTAATTGCATGCAAAATTTCTAAGTTTGTAAGTTAGTTAGTTGGTTTCCTAGCAAATGCAAGCAATGCCATTCTAGTAGAAATGAAGCAGAATACAGCCGGTCCTCATTTATTTGGTATCAATTCAATGCGAAAAATAACCTCAACAGTAATATCGCTCAACTATGGGATCTAAAAATTATACTACAACATATTTGTGATTAGTGAAAAAAGTCAATTATTACCCTTTCAAAATGTTGTGGATTCATCTCTTCAGCTTAAAACTCGACTAATAACCCACTCAAATTTACAGTTGTTAAGGAAAAAGTTTTCTTTGAACCTTCACGACTGTAGAGAGTGACTTGACGATTCGATCCACATATGACAAGAAATTGTCCATAATTGAAATAATCCATTGCCGTTGGGTCGCATCCAAGTTTTTTCTCTTCCCGTATCACCTTAAATGATGATAGTGAATTATCATACAGATACACATTATCGTCACCTATTAATATTTAAACAACGATCATATTTCACCGAGTGGATACATAACAGTCAGATAATATAAATCGATGTTATTTATTAAAAGAATATATTGAATTTTTCAAGCTGAACCTTTCTGCTAAATGGAAATATATATATATATATATATATATATATTATATATATATATATATATATATATATATATGTACGAAACGTGATGAGCTACGATACTTATTCGTTTCTCAACTTCGCTGCGTTAAAATCTATTGAAAATGACCAATTTTTTATGTAAATGGAATGGAATTATTTGTCGACTTATGTAAATGTTTGATTTAAGACATTAATTTGCATATTGAAAGTAATGTATGAGATTTAAGCAAAATTTTCAAGAGCAAACCTGATTCCCTTCAAGATCATAGAAAGCAACTGTTTGACCCCAATCGGCTACGGCTAACAATTCACCTGGATAGCCACTGAAAAGTTTGCATAATAATAATTGAAGCCTAGAAGGAGATTGTATTCCTTAAGATTACCTCGAAATATCTCCACATCTAAATTCCAATGCGAAAATTTCAAACACAATTCTCTTGCTTATTATTTTTTTAACTTCAGCTTCTCAATTAAGGAGAGAATTTTGCGATAAAAGTCATAAATATTTATACGTGATCAAATCTAGTGCATATAATAGGTTATCAATATTAAATATCAGGGAACGTTAGTATCGATTATCTACTAAAGAATTTCCACCTTAATATTAAACTCTGCAAATCTCAAGTATGAAAACATGATGATCGATGATTTTCCACTAAATACACAGCGATGATATAAGCGAAAGATTCCATTTTATTTGCTATATAATTATTGAATTTCTACTAAAGAGGAATATATCATAGTAAAAGAGTGAAAATAATACCCTTCGTTGTGAATATTTGAACGTCGTCCCTTATCTCTGCAAAAAAAAAAGACTAATATGGTATATAGTCCGACTCAAATTCAACGGAACAAAAGTTAGATGTAAAGGAGGGGGAGGAGAGGGAATGAAAAAGGAAAATATGGATTTTCGAGGTTTGGCGATGATTTAAAATATTTAGAAGGCATATGGTGACAGCATATCATCGCTTATATTTCCTAAGACATTTCTGGATCATAAAGCTCCGTTTCGTATTCTTTGCGCAATCCATCTGGTTTCTTTCTTACTCAATTGAATTCAAAGGGGACAATATATTAGAGATTGAGATTTTACTTTGTCTTCTATCAATCCTCAACGGAAGTAAATATCGAAAAAAATAGCTAGAAATTAAATACGAATTGCATTTTATTGATGAGCGCTGATTTATGCAATTGTAGCGCTCACTGTTAGTTCAAGTTCATGTTATAGTTCGAGCTCATGCTATTATTCAACGAAGTACGACTATTGCTGATACCTAACTGAAGTGCTGAACGCTAAATGTTCTAAACATTCGTCTATATATTGAAAGCCTAGATATTTTATGCACAACAATCACCGCTCATAACAAAATCAATTCTCATCTTTTGATAAATCTCTAGTAATAGAATTGAAGGCGTAGTTAAATTTTTATCCATTTTACTGGACTTTAGTACCCCAAATAATACAATTTATATTAATTTCGGTTATTTTATAAACCAAATTAAGAGCATAAAAGATGAGATTACGTAGTTGTTCTTGCGGCTCCAAAAGCAATCGCCCAAACTGGTTCACCAGATGGCCGATCGATTTTCTTTACTTCCGCTCCTGTCTGCAAAAAAAACAACCTTTTAGCAACATATTTAAAAAAGAATGAATATATTTATTCAAAGCAGCAATTTTATATACTAAAGAAACTACTGCTATGAATCGAAATTGCGCTTTCAAAGATTGTCTAAACCCATAGTAATATAAATATCTAGTAGAGCAACAACAAAATGTCTAATATTTTCCAAAAGTGGAAAATCGAATTGAGTCAAATGAGAAGAAATTTGTGATCAATGTTATCGTCGCAACTCTGTGAATTATACGAATTTTTTAAGCCGCTGACTATGGCGTCGATCGGTAATTTGAAATCTTTGACTTTTGCTAATTTAAAGAGAAAAAAACGGAATAATGGAAACATAAAAATGGAACCATCAATCTTGGGGATCAATAATGCATTGCTAGAAGAAAGCGATGAGCTCTCTCAATATTAGTTTCGTCCATGCAATAGGAAAATAATCGCACTTGATTTCTGCGAAAAAATATGGGTCTATCTCATTCTACACAGTCATATAGAAGTCATTCGTTCAAAGAATGAATTGCCACATTTCAAAATTCAAAACAACTCATCGAAATTTTCGATACTTCCGAAGTCAATATTTCTGAAGTTAAACGTTTCATTAAAAAACCCATTTTTTATTTCAGGTGCTTTCGAAGATGCGGCGATCAGAAACAACACCGAAGTAAATGGTGAGAAAATAGGATGATTGAGTGAAAGCTTGAACATTCCTGCAGGAAAAGCAATGAGCAAATTTCTTGTGAATTTTCAAGCGTTCGTCATGGTCGTCATCGTCGTAAACTGAATATTCCAGATGCTTCAATACTTCAGTGAATTTGCACATATATATTTAAATTCAATTTTACATATTTCATTAGATGAAGAATTACCGTTGCTGAACGAAGTGAAACACTTCCATCGAACATTCCAACTGCGTACATCTGCCCATCACAATTCCATGCACAACTCACACATCTGCTCGAAGTACGTTGTTTACTCACACTTTTTTCTGTTTGTGTCCATATACCTGTAATGCTTTCAACATTAATATGGCAGCAATTGTTGCCTCTCCGGGAAACCTCCCATATCTACGATGGCTTCAATACTACTCAAAATATACTCCACGATTCTATACTAGATAGATATTACATTTTTGTACTTACTTTAGTTTTTACCGTTTAACAATTCTATTCTGTTGTAGTACGGCTACACTTAAATAAACTTTAACGAATCTGCAACGAAGTTAAAAAATCCATGCAAACAATGTATAATGCAGCTGCTCAATCTGCAGGGTTTGAATGTAGCGCTGGCCAATACTTCGATTGCATGGATGTCGTTTTTGATGTCCGGGCGTCGTTTTCTCTGCTTTTCATGTTTGTCATATTAAATGAATATATATAGGTCATAATTTACTGATCACTTCAAAGTAATAAAATCTTGCGCACTTGAACTTCGAAGATATAACAATTTTTAAGCGATGCAACTCTGTACTGGGCTGCAATTTAACGATTCGGCTGCGAATTCATCAGAACGCTTGAAATCGTTTGTGGACGGTTTACGGGTTCGACTAATACTCACCGCGAATATATCAGTTAAAATTTCTCAGAAATCTCGATACTTCTTTTTTGGATTTTTATGGCCGCTATTGATGGTACGAATCTTAAGGTGGTACACAGATGCTCTTGAAAATTCTTGACTCTTGAAAATTCTATTTTTTTTTCAGCTTAAATGTACACCTGTGACATATTATTATGAAACACCTTTTATCTCCACATTTGACTATCGATCGATAAAATTGAAGTATTTAATGAGCTCATCATGCATGTACGCGCTAGTAACCTTTTTCATAAACGGGGATAAATGTGAACGTTTCAATACAGCATTTCCTAAATAAATGCAGGGGGATGGATATAGAAGTTTCCTCATCTCAGAGTTTGCTGTAGCATTTCAGTTCCATGTGGGAAACAATGGCTATCTCCTATACATATATGACGGTTAACACGTGCAGGAATAGAAGAAGAAACACTAAAAGAGGATTTGAAATATTGAATGAATGGGAAATTTCTAGAAGCGGAAGTCATGTTGCGACGCCGTCATGATCATGGCATACCACCTCAGCTATCCAATGTTTTGTTTCGACTATAATTTCTAGAGATTTGTGGCGAATCAAGAGTATTGATTTATGAGGATCACGTGATATATGAATTTTCGCGAATCTTAGGTGGTCGCGTTAAAAGACATTGCTGCCTTCTAATTACCTATGCTACCTAAGAGACTACCTAAGAGACTACCTAAGAGACTATCTAAGAGACCACCTATAGACGAATTACAAAATTGGGAGGTGGGATTCAGTGCTTGCCGATAGAATCAAACGTGGCAAAAGTGATGCAATAATTGTGTTGCTGTTTTCTTCGAACTAAAAATATAGTTGTAAAACCACGACTTCGAGAAACATATCAATTACGAACATTTATTCATTACTGAGTTTGTGATATTAGCTTTCCGATAAACTTGAATTTATAGACATCTAAGCTTAATGGTTCCGTTTTGCTTGTTAGACCACAATATTTACCAAAAAAGATAGTCACCAGAAATATTTTCGCTTTTTCCACTTTATTATATTGCTTATCCGTTTTCTATTTTTTTACTCACAAATAATTTACGTATCCAACCATATTTGCATTTTTTAGCCGTTGAAGTATTTTCATAAGCGTGAAATATTCGTTCAATAAAACTAACAAAATATCTCAGCGACTCACAACACCTCATTATTGCGGTTAAGAACATATGGAAGATCTGATCCATTACATAAATATGAATGTGAGCACAAAAAGAGGAAAAAGTTGGGAGAAAAAATTACAATGTGCAGTCGTATCTTTGACAATCTTGACTTTTGTACCTATTGTGCTCCTATTGTATCGTATTGTGCTCCTATTTTGATGTTTAACTTGACTGGCGCATGGTTTTACCTTTATTTCTTCTACTTGCAAATATTTGACGATGGTTATATACGCCAAAATATGTGAAATACACAAATCAAAATACATGAAACGTTACCAAAATCGTTGACAGCGCAACTGAGAAGGAAACAAGCAACAGGACTGAACGCAAGACATTGAATTGCCTCGTTATGTCTGTAAGTAAAGTTTTTCATTATATGGCTTCAATCCAAAAATATTCGGAGAAAAATTCGAATAATTTCGTATTTTTGTAATCTTCGCTCATAGCTCACAATTCCTTGAACTAGTACAAATCTTTATTTACTATTATAGCGGACTGTTTATATAAGATGAACAACTGTTATGCCACTCTAAAAATTTGCAGTCGATTATTTTTATACAAGGATTTTCTTCTAACTCATTCATAATGGACATCCAAATTTCCTCCTCTATCATCAATGATCGTTTTTTAGTCATTCAGGTTTCTTAGTCAATCCTTTTAGTTTTTCCTCCCTATTCCTTAAAAATTTTGGAAAACTTCATAGAAACATTTGTTGCGAATATATTTTCTTGTTAAGCAGTATGCCTTTTTCATTTATTCGAGGAGTGGTTTTCAATTTGAGTGTAATGGGGACTTCTAATCTCCAATGGGAATTTTAACGTTCTTATATATTTGCAAAGATTTTTCAGATTACCGATTTTATATTTTGTATATTGCAAAAACGATGTGTTAAATACTACCCTAAGACCTACATAATCGATTGCTATCCAATTTTGGACTACCGTTTTAGGTAACACGGGCTGCGTGCGTTGAAGGACCCCCTCATCTTCCCGGAATTTTAGATCAGAAGATTTTTGATCTTCGGAAATTCCAAAAATCTTTGTATTTTTTGCTGCTCTCTGTGCCCTTATTTGAGACTAATGAGCATAAATCCTCGTCCAGATATATCTCAATATTTAAATATTTAAATCTATAGCAATGATTTAGTTCTCTTTGAATATATAAATCGTCAATGAATATTAGCGGAAATGCTGTCAGTAATATTCAATATAGAAGAAAATGCATCCAAAAAAAAAATCGTTGCATGATATGATTAGCAAATATTCGAAGAGACACATATTGCGTGTTTGTTGCTCTAATGAATCTCCAATAAGAGAGTACATATGTGAGAGCGTTGAATGAATAAACACAAACGTATATTTGAGTGTGCCTTCATGTTGTTCAGTCCAAATTATAACTGAACGATCCGCTGAACCAGACGCAAAACGTTCACCATTATAGGAGAATGCAACCGCATAGACAAGATCTTTATGTCCTTAAAATAGCGTTCATATTACCAAAATCAACATCGATGGAAAAGTATTTGTTGAAAAATACAAAAAAAAAATAGAATTGAAATTTGAGAGTATTGAAAATAAATTCGTATTCGAATAAGTCTATCATTGAGAGAAATTTTTATAAATTCGACTTGAAAAAACTCTCGTTATATTCATTAAAAATTTTCGCTAGCACCTTTCCTCTCTTCCAGTAATATTCATCTCCCATTTTATCAAAAATTAATAGAAGTCCACCCTCTCTCCACCTTTCCGAAACGGAAACGCTAGAGGACATACACTATATATTCCATATACTAGAAGGAAAGAATTTCCATCTAACGCTGAAAAGTGAACGACGATCTTCGAAATATAAACGGATATTCAATGAGTAACAAGGAATAAATTTTAATTTAGAGAGATGAGTGGGAACAATTATGGGGAATTTTTTATGCATTAACTATGTCTAAAATTCATACTCTTTGTGGCATTTCCTGGTAAGTTTCAAGATCTTTAATTCCACCGAAAATGTCTTCACTCTTTTCTCCATACAAGATTTTGGAAAGATTTTTGAAAAATTTCCATATTAATTTGTTCGGTTAAAATGAATGTATATTTCCGTATATTTTGGAACATTATTAAAAACAATGCAAGAACATTTGTATACAATAACATTAATAAGTGGAGAGATATATTAAATGAGCGGAAATGAGATGCGCTTTGGGATTCTATTAGCTTGAGTGAACGATTGCATAATTTATTCATAAATAAAACATGCAGAATTATATCTGAAATGACTCGATCGGCTTCATCAATAAAAGATTAGCGCTATTGCGACCTTATTAGCATAAAATATTGACATATTTCCCAAAATTTTAAATCTTCGTAAATTTCATCGAAGTTGATGGATTCATTGAAATAATCATGCACTAAATGGTTCTATTCACCAATTTTTGTTAATTTTAATCTTAGTGTTGCCGTGATCGAACCTACAAGATAGACGGGTAGGCATGCATAAATGCACAACTTTACCACAATGCGCTTTCCTCAAAAACAGTAACAATGAGGTGGGTTAAATAGTGTAGAGTATGTTAGCTGAACGGAAATTACCTCCAAAGTGCTCAACAGGACGTTTTGAGCATGTTAACTGAATGGAAATTACCTTCAAGATGCTCAACAGGACGTTTTAAAGGTAATATAAAAATGATAACCTTTAAGTGATTGCAGCAACGTGCCATCACTGCCATCATAGATGAGAACTTTGGTATCTGCAGCAACCAACAATTCGGAGCCATCCGGTTTAAACGCCAAATCATAAACGCAACACCTGAAAAGAAAACCGAACGATATGATGGTTGCATTAATATACAGTGCAATCAAACGTTAAATCCGTCGGATTCCACTGTACATAATAATTAACAAAACTTGAAAACTTTTTTTTTTCGTATAAATGGAAAGTGCTAAGTGGTCATTTTAGTGGACAATAGATTTGTGCGATTATTTTTTTTTTAATATTGTGAGAGTAATTTTTGCTTCCATTTTAATTTTCGATTTTATTTTTATTCATTCGAATTTTCATATATTCGTTCGAAAAGATATTCGATTTAGTTGACCTCTAACAACTTCTAGTCCAAGCAGACTCAACATACGTCTCAAATGATAGCTGAATGACCAACTAAGGTCACTCTTCAAACATAATTTATGACGTCACATTTGCAAATCCACAAAAGTGACGCGCAATAACGTTTCAATTGCAATAATAAGCGAATTTCTTGAGATTACTGTGGGTCGCATATGGTCATCGACAAAGATAGATAACTTTATTAGTGAAACGCTTCTGCTCTACAACAGATATGGGCACATATAAGCGATCGAATGATGGGACAATCTCATTCAGTTATGTCGCCATTACATGTGGCTCTCCTCTTAATATTCTGCTCATCGCAGGTATATAATCCTTCCTCATGTTTATATCAGTTAATTTACCGCATTTCGATTGCTTTATATATTTTATTTTTATTAATATTATTTCTGTTGAACAAAATTACATCATATGATACTTCATTCCACATTCTATTCGCTTAACTATTTAAATAAATGCAATAAAAATTACTTAATAAATACAGCACTCTTATAGTATGCTGGGTTTCGGGTGTTTATTATATTTGGCAAACAATTAAATGCTTTATAGGTTCTCAGCGAATGCTGTAACGATGGGCAAACATCGGATTTTTGTACAGTATTCAATATGCTCTCTCCAACAGAACAGGCTGAAGTACGGTTCTATCTTGGAGACAGCTGCGATGGAGATGCTGATGAAGCAGTTAGAAAAATTGAAAAAAGGAAACCAAATTTTATTCGATTCGGAAGGGCAGGTAACTCTTTTCAATCTCAAAACACTCGTTGGCGTATCTAAGACTGTATATCCCTGTACGTTTTTTCTTCCCTTCCCTGCTCCTCCTCCTCCTCCTTCCCCTCTCCCTTTCCCCCTTCCCTCATCTCTCTCTCACTATATTGAGGATCCGCTGGAACACTTGAATATTTGCATCAAAACAATTCACGGCGGCATTCTGTATTACCAAATTTTTCAGGCCGTAAACTTTTATGAAAATTGTTTATTGTAGAGTTAAATATACATATATATCTATTTCTACCCATCTTATTGTTCTCAATGATTAACAATGAGAAAATTGATGACTCTCTCGAATTGTTTTAGCAAAATTTAATAATATCCTAGGCTTTCGTTTTTATTAGAACCTAAATCTTACTGAGCTTCTCATATTTGAAATTGATATAGAATCTACAAATCCATTTTTCTCTTACAACCGATTTAATAACGTGAGCAAATAAAATCTTCTCTTTAAAATTTCCATAATCGATTGGCTTCATAGAAAAAAAAACATAAAAAACAACCATATTATTGTTTCGTCGCTTTTTTTTTGCAAGAAGGTGATCGATTAGTTCGATAGGATGCAATACAAAAGCACATATCGCGCTAATCTACCTGTCTTATCAATGTAAAAAAGCTCTGGTCGATTAAGCGATGCTTTCAAAAGTGAATGCAAATGTGTTAAGGATATAGCTGACATCAGATTTCCTCTACGATAATCTGTTAAATTTTCGTTCTCTCTAATCATCTTTGCTTGGAAAAAAAATGAACTACAGCGAGAGAAAAAATTTGGGAAGTATCTGCGAAGGAAACACATATTGCCGAGATACCCGTATACCAAAATCCACAGGTTGACATATGCAAATGGGATGTAAATATATAGACGAGAAAAAAAAATAAACTTGGAAACAAATTTGCTTATTTTTTCGCGTAAAAAATATCGAAGATTTTATGATAACAACTTTCGCGAATGCATAGTCAACAATGCTTGGAAACAATGTGAAGAAAAATTCACTGTATTAAGACATAGAGGATTAGCTATAGGTTATCATAATACGATCTCAAATGACTATCCATTATAATCTTTTCAAGGAACATGGACAGTAAAACAGTATAGCCTCTCGAGCGAATTTACAAATAATGCAAAAAAAACAAAAAAAAACTCCAAAGATAGCTTTATTTTTCTCACTAATAAAGCTGTTATGCTTGATCAACAGCAAGTTCGATTATGAAATTATATAAACGATTCGAATAATTTTGACTCAAATTTATTGCTGCTTGAAAGATCAAAAATTTTATACAGCGTTAATTCCATTCTAAAAAATTTTTTTTTCTACTTTGTTTTTTGAATTTTTTTTTTAAATTTATGCAAAAATTTATGTGATGCGAAAAATATTTGATGATAAATTCGCTTGCAGCACCACCTCTAACATTTGGTAAGAAAGGTTCTGATCCTAATTTTCTGAGATTCGGAAGGACATCATCGAATAATTTCCTACGATTTGGCAAAAGCAATCAAGCACAAAATTTCTTACGATTTGGAAGAAATGCTGAACCGAATTTTCTACGATTTGGTAAGTACTATACTATAACATATTTCAAAAGAATAAAAAATAAAATGAAAATAAAAATAAAAATTGCCTGTCAGGGCAAGTATCCATTTCACATTCTTTCTGATTGGTAATTCAACGCCTTCAAGAGAAAATGCAGTAAATGGACAACACACATTGATAAGAAAGCAACTATATGCGGAAAAAAAAGTAGCATAATGCATATATAATATTGTATAGATTAAATAAATGCTGTATTTATTTTAATAGAGCTATTGAAGATAGAAGAGTGTAAAACTGAGAATCCCCTCCTCACTATAGAATTCCCTCCTAATAACGAAAACAGAAAACGTTGATGCTAGAAAATATTTACAAAGGGGGTGCGATTTTGTCATAGAAAGCAAATATTTTAGAGGTAAAAAGCATCAAAGCAATTAGGAAGCGAAAAAAAACAGATAAATAAATAAACGAATAAATAAGTAAATAAATAAATAAATAAGTAAATAGATAAATAAATAAATAAACATAAATAAACAAATAAATAAACGAACAAATAAATAAATGAACAAATATAAATAAACGAGTGAAGAAATTAATTAATTAATTAATTAATTAATAGATTAATTGATAAATAAATAGATAAATAAATAAAAATTCGTCCATTTCACTTCTTTTTTTAAGGATTATCGAATGCTTATCGTCAATGGAATATTGCTAATTAGCACTCCATACCTAGATGGAAGTAGTTATTGGAAGCAATTAAGAAGGAGACAGTGAACTGTAATAACCGAAAAAATAACATAGAAAAATATGAATTGAATTGATTTGTGCATAGAAAATATGAGAAACTAATTGAGTATATTAACAGCAGTTTAGATTACTCAATTTTATGCTCTTCTGCAAATTCAAATTCTAAAAGCTTAAAATAGAGGCATCGTCTGTGTATGTATCTGTATGTCTGCAAACTCGGATAATTTCAACATGGAAACTAGTAAAGCAAGATTCATGGAATTGAACAGCAATGATGTATAATAATAAGACGACCTTTTGTATCACATTTCACCTGTAAGAATGATGTAGAGATATTTAAAGGTACCAATAAAAATTAAATATATTTGACGGTAGTAACTTTTTTATTTTCTGTTGATTCCAGCACGAAAAAAAACTTTTTTGTGGGAGATTTGCGTAAAAGATCGGAACACTTAAGATATGCAGGTATTATCCCCTATACAGCATTTTTGGTTCATAATTTTTGAAAGCGGTTGGTCAAATTGATGGGACATAAAGACAAGTATGGTATTAGCATTTCTGGTAAGCATCTCTATGCCCTCTTATCCTTTTTTCTAAATTATAGATCTACGAGTTCATTCGGGATCTAAACTGTAATTACAAATCATCTTTCATGGTACTTGTAATTTTATTGTATATATGACCGTATTTTTTCTAACTTTTTCGCATATTTTATTCTCGCATTTTAAAGGTCGATTAGCGGATCCGAATTTTCTTCGTTTCGGTAAATCAGCTGAGCCAAATTTTCTTCGATTTGGAAAACGTTCCGATATTGGTATGAGTGAACCGAATTTTCTACGATTTGGACGCAACAATTTTTTACGTTTTGGACGTAACGAACAATTCGATCGTGAATATCGAAAGCCGAATTTCCTTCGCTTTGGAAAATAAACTAGAGATCAATGGTGGATGGAGAGGAGCAACACATTTAACATTCTAACATATTAACTAATATTTTTATGCCACATTTCATTCGCAGCGTTTCTCTGTTGTGTTCATTTAGAGAGGAATAAAAGTTGCCACAAATGTTTTTTCAAACTTTATAAAAACCGAAAAACCGGACGTAATGGAATGAATTACCTACTAGAGTGATATACTGGTTGCAAATATGAACTAAAGAAATGAGTTTTAACGTGGTGATAAAAAATTGAGAAATACATTCAAAACATATATTTATATATAAGTAATTTTCCTCATATACCACACCACACATAAATGAACCAATATACTATATTCTAGTATATTAGGTGATTTCTAAAAAACTTGTTAACAACAACAACACAATGAAGGCGCTATTCGCTAAGAACAAAGAGTATTTCTATAATAGTGTCAATGATTGTGAGATCGATTCATCCGGAACAGATCAATGGAAGATTAAGAAATCAACGAAAGATTTCGCAGAATTTTATAAAAAGATATAAAAATTAAATTTAAAAAATTCCAGTTCAATGGAATTTAAGTCGAAGTAATGGAGCTCTTTACAATATCATAGTTATTAATAAAATCTGATAAAATGATTGTAAAAATGCGAACAGTAAATTATAGTAGTTTTTTTCTTTGATTAGTAATAGAATATCATACGAGTATCAAATATTATCAGTTATAATTAGATATAGAAAAAAACAACAATAATTCATCATATCTTAAAATATATTCCGCAATAATATTTATTCGATTATTGACTACTAACAAGATTTCCACTTTGATAATATTAGAGGCATATTTTCCAATCTTCTAAAAAAAGAAAAAAAAAAGAATTTTTCAAGCTTATCAAGTTTATTGATGTTTAGCATATCTATTAATATCTGACGTAAATATATTTTGCTTGGCTCATATTAAGACATTTAGATTAGTAATATTAATATTAATAAATAGTAGTATATTATTGAAAATCATAAAAATTTAAGTACTAAGTAATGTCATAATAAATATTGAGTATTAAGTAACAATCCGCTGCAAAATCCTCCTTCGGTGCCTCATCGTGGCGCAGTGGTGGCAACGGTCGTTCGATAGCTATGGTAGCGGAGCGTAAGCCCCAGCAGGTCTAACCATGCTACAAAGGTATTGAACTGTCAATCCTACAGCGTGGTCGATTCATACCCCGAATCACCAGACCATGCCTGCTAGAGGTTGAGGACCGGCTAAATTCGAAGAGAGGTAATGGCCTGCTCGCCTAGCCAGCGAGGTGGCGTCATCTAATGGCTAAAACAATGCACGGAAATGGGCCTCAGTACCCTACAACGATTGGGGTAAAACCTAGCCGAGAATGGCGAGGATGAGACCAAGGTGGAAGTGCATTGTGGCGGACAGCGTGCACAACGTTCGATAATCCGGCCTATCAAGTGATCAAGTGATTAAGTAACAATAAATATTGTAATAAGTATCTCATAATACACTAAACAAAATGAAAGACGTTGAATAGCAGAAAAAAAAACTTAGCGGGTAAACTTAGCGGGTAAATTTTCCCCTTGAGGAAACGTTTACTTGCCCAAATCGAAACTCTCCAACTGAACTCATAAAAATGGTATTTCAAACAAAACTCACCCTGTATCTGAGCCATCATCTTCGGCGATTTTATCGATCCAATTTAACACTGGTCGCATTTCGTTTATAAACAAACACTACGTTGCTTGCTACCTTGCAGAAAATATTCGAATAGGGCAATGCTTACGCGCAGTTACCATGGTTACCGTATAACTGCAATAGACGTCGTTCTTAACAAATCAGATGTGTAGATTAAAAATTGTTGCTTTCAAAGGTATTCATCTGCAATATTAAAATATCTTTCATTTCACTGTCATTAAATAATAAAATTACGTCAGCAAGGGGGGGGGGGCAGGGGGAGGGACAGGAAGAGGGGAAGGAGAGGAAGCGAAACTAAAGAACGATAGAGAAAATTATAACCTCTTCGAAGCTAATAGCCGAACTGCAGCAATTAAGAATGCCTATCACTTTTCATCCATATTCCTTTTCAACCATATATTTATACAATAACTTGATCACTTGATCACTTGATAGGCCGGATTATCGAACGTTGTGCACGCTGTCGGCCACAATGCATTTCCATTTTGGTCTCATCCTCGCCATTCTCGGCCAGGTTTTACCCCAATCGTTGTAGGGTACTGAGGCCCATTTCCGTGCATTGTTTTAGCCATTAGATGACACCACCTCGCTGGCTAGGCGAGCGGGCCATTACCTCTCTTCGAATTTAGCCGGTCCTTAACCTCTAGCAGGCATGGTCTGGTGATTCGGGGTATGAATCGACCACGCTGTAGGATTGGCAGTTCAATACCTTTGTAGCATGGTTAGACCTGCTGGGGCTTACGCTCCGCTACCATAGCTATCGAACGACCGTTGCCACCACTGCGCCACGATGAGGCACCGAAGGAGGATTTTGCAGCGGATATATATATATATANGGGGGGGGGTAACGTTTAGTTTAAGAAGGAGTCGGTGCGTATTGAGGAGGAGGGAAAATTCGTCAGTAAAACTGTCACATATGTAAGGAATGGAAATGGAAACTTGAGCATTACGCTCGTGTTGAGTACGATGTCTGCGATGTCCAAGAGAGGGGTTGTCGGGATGTTGTTGTTTGTGGTTGGATGAGAAGTTAAGACGGTAACCATTGGTGGCAAGAATGGATTGGACGCGGTGAAGAGAAGTTTCCATGCTGCCGTGGTCCATATTAAGGCTGACAGCATGGACTGTTTTTATGAAATGGGAGACGACGTTGCGTTTGATGTTGGGTGGATGAGCTGAGCGTGCGTTAATAAGAATATTAGAAGAGGAAGGTTTCGTGTACTAAACAGAGCAGAATTTACCTTTAGAAAGGGTAACACGAGTGTTGAGGAAGGGGAGACCTTCTGCAGATGGGTTTTCGATTGTGAAAGAGATGAAAGAATCGACATTGTTAAGAGTGTCGAATATTTGTTGTAGGTGATCAGGGGAATTAGCAATGACGAACATATCGTCGATATAACGAACACACAATACGGGATTCATGTGTAATGAGCGACGCTCAAAAGCTGCCATGAAAAGGATGGCTACTATCGGAGCCAACCTGTTGCCCACGGCCAGGCCCCTTATTTGTTCGTAATAGAGCCCACACCAGGTGAAACAAGAGAAGCTGAGACAGGCTTCAGCTAATAGCAGAAGGCTAGCCTTTGTGATGCCGTAGGTGCAAATGTTATCGATATGGTCATCAAGAAAGTTGGAAAGATGAGTTAGAGCACTATCCCGGGAAACATTAGTGTAGAGGTTGGTAACATCAAAACTTGCGAAAGAAACATTGTTATCGGTGGTTGCGGGGTGTTGGTTAGCTTGACGAAGGCGCAAAAGAAAATCAGTTGTGTTTTTCAAATGTGATGGGACAAAGTTGAGAAGGGGAGAGAGAATTTTAAAAACCAGCTTTTTTTAAGCTTATTTAACCACCTCATTCTAATACATCTGTCGATCATGCGTCTGCGAAACAACAGTGTTACTACTCATATTCAATAAATAAATAAATAAATAAAAATTTGCATAATTTATAAAATGGCAATCGAGAGGTCTCCACACATCTAAGTGTTTTTTTTTTTTTTTTTTTTTTTTTGGTGAATTCCTATTCGTTTCGAATAATTAACCATTTCAGTTTTGTTTTTAATTAAAAGCAAAGAAAATTCCCCGTTGAGAATTCAAATAAAAACGATGAAATATAACTGTTAATAATTAACGAAGAAAGCATATCCTCCTGAAAGCTTAACCAGTAAAAGTTGAACTAAAACAGCATTGTTTCATTCGATGGACCTTATAATCAAATACGGATACTATTGTACTCTATTCAATTGATGAATAAATATGCGGCATTCTGAAGTCAATGAAACACTGATATACTATCTGAAAAGTCACTGATATATACAAACAATATAAGTAGCTGCAGATGAAGGTTTATAAACCCCATGTACCTGATAACTGATACCTGATACCTGACCAGGTACACAGGTGTGTCACTGATGAGTATTTGTAGAAGATTTAATAAAAGAAGGATTTAAGCAGCCGAATCTTCAATTGAACTTATTTTAGAGAGAAAAACGAAAAACTGAAGGAAAAAAACAAAAAACTGAAGAAAAGAAAACGAAAAACGAAAGAAAAAAAAACGAAACGAAGGCTTTTATAGCAGATTGATATGTGAAGTTCACTAGCAACAAAAGCATTAGAAGGTGGCTGAAGATCGGTGAAGTTAATAAATGTGATGTTGGAAATAAAACGTCCACCTTACATACTGGAACCTAAAAAAAAAAAAAAAAAAAAAACCATGCAGATGGTTGGAAGGATTCCGTCGACGTAGTGCAAATCTTTCAGCAAAGATGGTTTGAAAGAGGTTTCATTAGCAAGTAATGTTGAGTATATTTAGCTTCCATGTATTTCAAATTTTTGTTCTGAAAGGAATATTTGACTTTGGTGAAGATAAGCATAAACGATCTCCATACAAATAAAATACCTTGAGGATGGGAATTCCACAAATTTCTATGCTCTTTACTCTTCTATTTTCTTTCCTTTTCATTATATGATTTGCATATGTTGGATAGGGGAAGGAGGCGGGGGGAGGGAAGGGGTCGAAGGGGACTGCATAGGATGGGGAGGACATCCTACATCTTCGGCAAGATGCTTTCCCGTCCACAAAAGACTGATACCTCCTAAGCTATCTACTTCTTATTTAAAAATGAGTAGAATGTAAGTAAAAACCTTAAATGGAAAGACAACAATGATAAGTGCCTATTTCAAAGAGTTCTTAGCTATATCGATACTCAACGTATGTTATAAAACTCCTATCAAATCTTTCATCAATCCTGGAAAATGCCCTGAATTTAGCTGAAATATTATGCAAATATATGCTACAATGGCTATCACGATGCCTAATTAGACAGTTTCGTAGTATTCAGTTCATCGTTGTGTATGTACACAACGCGCTAATAACCAAATAATTCACTTCTAAGCAATTAACTTTTTTATTTATTTACTTTTGATCTTCTAAGTACATATAAGCAGGATGTAGAGGTTTTTATTATTGAATTACCATCATTTGTGATGCATTTTCTCTCGTATTTGAATATTCAGATTTGCATTTCACAAAATATTTAGAAAATTATATGCAAAATTGATGAAATGCTATTGCCAACGAGAGTTTTGTTTTGCATTTCTTATATTTGAGCACGATTGCATCACTGTCAATTCCATCCTCTCATCTCTGCAGGTCATGACCATCAATTGGTTACTGCAATCGACGTTTAAGATCAATGAACATCCGTATATCCACGAAGTTTAGGCAGGATGAGGAGGGGGGGGGGGGGGGGGTCGATAACGCTGCACATTTGTGGCTGAAATCCGCTTTCACTTGTCATTTTGCATAAAAGCAAACATGCAATTATTAGAGTTGTATCACTTGGGTGATAAGGGGAAGACGGTAGTTATGAGTCGCAATTGGATTTTTAACTGAAATCAGAATTCAATGGAGAAAAAAAAATAATATGAAGAGAGAAGTGGAAAAATATGAAGAAAGAAGTGGAAAAAGAAAAAAAGAGAGAAAACTTAGCCAAAATAGGAACTTTCGACCAATGACCTCATTGTCAGGTACGACCTACCTACCCTAGTTCTTTGTTAGGTAAAGCTCGACGAAGTTAGAATATTAGGTGATGTTAAGATCCTTAATAAAAATCAACTTCAAAATAAGTTTGACCTATATGCAGGAGGGTTTCTTGTTCGTATCATTTTTGTTTTTGTTTTTTTTTTTTCGTTGGGAACCGACGACTTTATGCATCGTTACGTTGGAGTAGTAGATAAACTGCAGAGGAGTGCTGAATGATGGATGCGAAAGTATTGTGGCGATGAGTTTATGCTGCCGTTCGTTTATGTTGCTGCAAGGAAATTGCTTTGAGAAGGCTATAGTCGCATTGCTTCGTTCGACGAAACTTTTACGATCGTTGTCTTCGAGAAGCCAATATCCATCACCGCCTTCAGGTAAACAGTGATTTATTTATTGCCTTAGCTGAATCAATTGCTCTTTCTAGCTAAATGACTCCAATCTTCTTTATTCGCACTCCTCTTCGCTTGATTACCTTCGCATCTGTAAAGGTTTCTTGGGTACAGGTGTAATTCTTATCTAAGTGGCAGCCATTCTCTAATGCTTGAAAAGTTTTTAACCCTTGAAATTTTATTCAAGTTTTCATGGTTCATGATTAGTATTAAAGGAAAGTCCACAAATGCACAACGATATTTGTATCCGTGCTAATGCTGCTATTTCCGTTGATGAGTGGCTATGTTAAATAGCATATATTTTGCGGTACTTGTAACTTTTTGATACTAGCAACATCACATAATTTTTGTTTTCGGTAGTTCTTTTTTTGTTATTCGGAATAAATTGGGAGTGTTAACGTGGCAGTACTTTTAGCCCTTATCAGTTCCTTATCACTTTTAGCCTTTATCAATTCGTTTTCAATTTCATTCACTTTCTAAAGGAAAAAGCTGAATTTATTACCTACCAACTTGCCCGATGATTACAATAACGTTTGTTTTTAAATAATATTAAGGTAATTTTTAAAAGGTTGTGTAGAGGTAATTTTTTTTTCTTTTTTTTTTTTATTAAGGTAATTTTTTCACTATGAACGCTGGATTAGTTGCTATGCACATCACATATGGTATTGGGTGGGTTTCACAATTTGTCTGTGATTGACCTTCAAGGGGAACATTGCACTGCTGCTTGTCGGATAGGATCAGAATATTCGTTCGTTGAATATAGACCGCTTGTTTTCTAAGGCTGATTACGGTATACTACAGTAACGATTAGCTACTGTAGTATACTACAAAGTGTATATTATATTACTGTAGTATATTACGGTATACTACAAAGTGTTTTGCATTAATTGCAAGCATCCAATTATATTGCAATCGTGATGGATTGCTGTGGAGAAACGATGCCAGACGTTAAGAGAGATACGAGAGGAGAGGTTAGGAAGGCTTAGTTGTGCTGCAACTTGGCAGATATCATTCCATCACAGTTGTTTTTTTTTCAGAGGAAATAAGCGAAAAAATCTACGAAGATCTCAATCAACGCATCGATAAGTTCAGAAAGGAATTAAATAAGTGAGTTATTCGCCTATTTATTTTTATTTATTTTTGATTTATTTTTGTTGTTTTTTTTTCTTGAAAATGGAAATTTTAAGAAAATTTTCTCGTTTATAATGTTGTTTTGCCGTTTTCCCTGATTCTGTAGAGAAAAAACGAACTCATATGCGATCCGACTGATAGATTTTTGTATTGATGCAGTTTGAAGTGACATGCGCTGAAGTTTTTGGAGGAATATAAGAAACCGATGATAAGCCAAAACAAGAGACACTTGGGTTGTTGGTGGTGATGTCGAATGCTATATCAACTAGATTTCATATGTTCAGGGGAGAAATCCCTAAGATAAACCTTAACCTACCTAATGAACAAAGCAAAATAGTCAGTTCGTTATTGGACCGGTCGCTTACATTATTTCGCTTCCTTTTTCTGCGTTTAAAGCTTTTTAATTATTGAAATTTGTACTGCGTGCTTGTCGAGTGTGTTCACGCGTGTCGTAGAAGCGGCCATCCATGTTTTGGCTTGGCAAACATCTCTCACTTTGGTCCGGTCAGTGGCCCTTTCTTCCAATCCTGGATCAGAAATTTGGAAGCGATGCAACCCATACAACAATATATGAAATGAGAATGAACTTCGTCCCTTAAGCCAAAGCAGATCTGCTTACTTTCTTGAAATACATGATTCACGTTATATAAAAACCTACCGTACCCCTTGCCAATAGCAAGTAGTACTGTAGGATTGTGAAGAATGAACTCATAATTCATCTAATCATAGCCGTTTTCTCATTAAATCTTGCTTGATTGATTCCTATGGCGGTCCATAAGTGGTATCATTGGCAGATACGCACGTGCAAGTTTTCGATCGCGATCAGCGGCAAATTCATTATCGAATTTGCAAGCGGCATTAAGTGATATGAAGGAGAAACAAAAGAAACACGAAGCGGTTAACCCTATTGCATTAATTCCTTCGAGTGTCACACTTGAAGTAAGTTTAACTCTTTTATTTTCAATGATCACTGATCGTCGCTTTACATGAATCATAAATCAACTATGATCTTTTTTATCTTTTTATCTTCTTTTTTTTCTAATCTTTCAACTATGGCCTTTAAAAAATCCTCTGAGTTTGATGTATACTCTAACGAAAGATGTTCCTCGTCGTTCTACTTCCATCAGTTGTGTACTATACGTTCAGTTGGTTGTTGTGTAATGAGCTAAACCTAGAAGATTCTTTTGGTATTGTTGCTTTCGAACCGTTCAAAATCCTCTGAATTTGACGTATAATTTGTTCAGTACTATTCAACGAGAGATATCTTGTAGTCCTTATTGTATATATTTAGCATCAGAAAAGGAAATTTTGTGTGATATTTTTGCTGATATTATTGGGGGAAAAGTGTTTTGGATCTGCTTTTTATTAAACAACGATTGGTATGTTTTAGCTGTTTACCATTATTGAATTATTTTGGCTTTTTTTATTATTCGGCCACTTTGGTGTCCAATATCGTTATTTATCAATTATGTAAATGTTTTGAATATTTTAGGTTTTAAGTAATGGAACAACCCATTTACGACCATGTGTGATATTAAGGACTCCACAGAAAGTTTACCTTTTCAATTGTCCCGAGGGAACAACTCGCTTTCTTCCATCGTTGAGGTTGAAATCACTCAATGTTTGCGATATTTTTGCGACAAGAGGTGAGTTATAATTTATGGCTTGCTATGACCTCATGTATACAACGAAGACGGATACAGGGTGGTGGAAGAGGGGTGGGAGGAAAGGGGCAGTTGAGAAGAATGCTTTGAAATTTTGAAGAAAAGCCAGTTAATGTCATGGTTGAAGGAGGTGACTGATGCACTGAGGGAAGTCAGGTGGCTTGGATAAAGCTATGATGAGAAATGATTGAGCAATGGGGTGATTGCAGAGATTCTCTGGAAGACGTTTTCAGTTTCACTATTGAGGGTGGTACTGCTTCTGCACGTCTATCTTTCCACTTAAATATTCTTGGGTTAATGAAATGGTTTTGGAGTGGAACTTAACTGATTTTGTCGATGAGGTTGCTGAAATAGTTGTGAAAGATTGCTGAATTTCAGGTACGTGGGATCACATAGGTGGAATCAGCTCAGTGCTTCTATCGAAGGAGCAAGGCGCGCAGCTGACAAGGTTGCACGGCCCTGTTGACATCAAGCACTTTCTCGAATGTATAAGACCATTCACGGATTCCGATTTTGTACTTGCCAAATACCCTGCACAGGTAAACTAGAGATCCCCCTCGGAATTCGTGTCTCTATATGTCTGTCGTGAGGGGATAGAAGGAATATGTATGTATCTGTCGTAAAAAATAAAAACAACAGTGTTATGGCGATGGAATTTGAACGCATAATTAGCGCTTTGATTAGAATCCCATAACATATTTCGCATCGACTGGTCGACTTCCGGACGAATGATTTACATGTGAAAATATCTGCTTTATAATAGATAGTCTTATTGATGGATTATAAAGCAGTAGTTGTGTTTGTTATGCGGCTGCTTGGGTTGAAAGAAGCATTTTCCAGTATTGATCACTATTAATTTTTTGTACTTGCCAAATACCCTGCACAGGTAAACTAGAGATCCCCCTCGGAATTCGTGTCTCTATATGTCTGTCGTGAGGGGATAGAAGGAATATGTATGTATCTGTCGTAAAAAATAAAAACAACAGTGTTATGGCGATGGAATTTGAACGCATAATTAGCGCTTTGATTAGAATCCCATAACATATTTCGCATCGACTGGTCGACTTCCGGACGAATGATTTACATGTGAAAATATCTGCTTTATAATAGATAGTCTTATTGATGGATTATAAAGCAGTAGTTGTGTTTGTTATGCGGCTGCTTGGGTTGAAAGAAGCATTTTCCAGTATTGATCACTATTAATGTAAAAGTTAGTCCAAGTGCAAAAGTTTCGTGCCAGCCGTCTTAATGTGTTTCGCATGTTTTTTTGTAGAAATGTTATAGTGATGTTGTGTCTGTATTTGAACATTTGTTTACTCTTTCTGTTGGGTAACTTGAACCCATTTATAATTTGGCAAACTATCGAAAAAAATTTCCTACTCGAAATGCTGATTTCTGAAGGTTTGGACAGTTGAACGTAGTATGGAATATGTAAGTTCACTTTTATGCAAAAAAATAGTCTAAGGCGGGCAAAAATGCAGCCGTTTGTTTTTGTTGGACTTATAGCTAAACGTTTTATGATGATTGAGTAGTGGTTATGATTGATAGATTTACAAAAAGCGCATATTGTGCTAGGTCACATTTGGCTGGCTTTTCGTTTATTACATTTGCAAATATTTCTTCTCTTCATTCGAGCAACATTCTTACTCCAAGATTTGAATATTGTTTGTTTATTTTCATTGGTTGAGCATCATAGGAAAATATAAGCATCTGTTTTATGAGTCAACTTTATGCAGCAATCATTTTTCATCTGATAATAAATTTTTAGTAATTTTCAGAATATAGATGATTTAGAAAGAAATGATTAGAAAGGAAATCAATATGTCATATGTCACTTTTATTGATTGATTTTAGGTGGAAGAGAGGCCATTGGACATCGGTAGTTATAAAGATGCTGCATTGACTGTACACTACTTGCCTCTATCTGGTTTGCGTGGTGCAACGATTAATAATGAGCCATCTCGAGTGGATTTGAATCGTCCAGTTAAACCTATTCAAGGGGTGGGGATTCTATTCTTTTTAAAGTTGTTTCACGTTGGCGAATCTACTAGATTCCCTAAAAAATTGTGCCAAAATATCTGAAACTATCGTTCCATTTGATTTGCTTTAATGAATATTCACTTATTTCACATAACACTATTTCCATCTGATTGAGGTGTAGCGAATTTAACATCATGTGCTGAACGATCGAATTCGGCATTCACACTTGAAAGTTCAAAAATTGGCAAAAGAGTGAAATAGATCACTTTGCTGAAGGTAATTTTATAACATTGTTACTGTTTTCGGCTAATTAAAGATTATCAGCCACTTATAATTCAATTTAGTGTTGTGTATTTAGTCGCGTTGTTGTATATTGACTGTATGTTATGAAACATCACCACATATCCAACATTTAGTTTTTATGGTTTTTCATAGTTTTTCATATTGTTCTTATGCGGAACAATTTTTGCAATTCAAATTCCAAGACCCTTCTGTTCTTAGCTCGGAAATTGCAATTCAAATTCCCCTCAGCCATTGGCTTCGTACAATAAGAGCTATTTTATACAACAACAGCAATAATGATTCTAGAAGAGGATCCATGTATGAACGATGTGGTGGTGTGCATTGAAAAAGATTGTCGAACGTCAAAATTTGGCCTCTGATGTTGGGCATATTGGTGTGATCTACCGGCTAGATCTCGATATCTCATAGAAAATTTAATCTTTTGATATCCTTTGGAAAATTTTTGACGCTTATAGGCTCTAAAGTCACAATTTGTTTACCTACAGGAATGTTGGCTGTTTATGCTGTTTTTCCTTCCTTCTTTGTTTTTGCCTTTTTCGGTAATTCCTGTTCCTGTAGTGTAGTACTTCTAACAGCCACTCATCCATTATGGAGGTGGTCTAGTAAGATTGTTGTGGCATTTCCGGTACCGGACGCTGAACATATATAGGTGGCATTTTTTGTTGTGGTTGGATATTCGACTTCATTTGCTTGCCCCCATTCCCTGCCTCTTCCCCATCCTCGCTTTCAATGTTCTCGCCACAAACATCACTCGTCTACCTTCAAGTATGCCGCAGTCGTTAGGCGGTGGGTTTTATTACAGAAATTCCGGAATTTTCAGCCACGATTGGGCAACCGATGCTCCGTTGAAGTCGACATCGGATGTTAAAGCCTCTTTTTGAAATCTTTGCTCGTTGATATCTGCCGAAATAGGCGGCCTTCATAGAGGAAGAGGTAATGGGGGGCCAGGGGAGTGGGAGAAGGAATTACACTACATTATTCAAGCTTTTTGGTCATTGAATTGTGTGTATTGTGTAATAACTTGATGAATGAGTGTGTTGAAGTGCGAGAATGGGAGGGCGCATTACTTGTTGCTGACGAATATGTGGAGAAAGAGTGTTCTCAAACATACAAGAATGAGGGAAGGATGTTTAGGTATTTATTTAGAGATGGAGAGTTGTTTAGAGATATATAAGGATGTAACATTTTGCAGGTAGATATTGCCTATTTAATTGAATTAAATGCACCACCTCGACGAGTAGATCCAACTAAGTTGATCGAATTGAGGATACCGAATGGACCGTTGATTGGCCGACTCAAAAACGGAGAGAGTGTTACATTGGACGATGGTCGTCTTATTAAGGTGGGTTGAGTTTAAATGAATATATCGAAGGATTAGGTGTTATGTTGTTTTTAGATAATCCTTACTTCGTTTTGTTGATAAAGAAAGGGCACTTTCTATTCTGATAGCATCAAAACCAATTAACTAGTTCATTTTCGTTTTCGCTGTCGGTAGAGAGCGCATCTGAAAAGGGGCTAATAGGTATCCTAAGCCTTCAACAGTTAGATTCGTTGTCATCATATGAATGCATATATATTCACAAGCTACTGCTGCTATTACTCCTAGATTACTGGTATTAGTTATGAGAACACTCGTCCTTTAGTTACTTCTTCGTCTTGTTGATAAACGTTTGTGTAATGCCTATCATTTATTTCCCGTACCTGTGGCTTAATTTGCTGTTTGAAGGGATGTGTTTATTCCATTCCAGCCCCTCCATCAAGTTCTTTTATTGCTGATGAACAATTAAGTACCATTGTTTAGAAATATTTATTACAGCCAGAGGATATACTCTTTTCGGAGATAGCCGAGGAACAACCGAATGCTTTAATAGTAGAATGTGTTGATTTCGAGGCTGTGGAATCGATAAAAAATAACTCGCTTTTACAGGTATAAATTTTAGTATTTGTATTGGTTGAAGGGCTTTTTAAATGAGACAATAAAGAGAACAAAATGGATCGAATATTCTGCAAGTTTCTTTATTGCTGAGCTCTATTATGAGATTCGTGCTTGATTTTTTCTATATTATTTTTTCTTTAGCGCTGCCACTGAATATTCGTCTTTTTTACAAGTCTTAAAATCTGCTTCATTCAACGCGAAAATAAGGTGAAAATTTTCTGATTGAATTTTATTTTTAGACCAATTTTGCACTAATGGCTAATGCAATTTTTCAGGATATTTATAGTGCTTCTAATGTTAACTCAGTGACAGTATACATATGGAGTGCTTGGCTGTATAGATGAAATAGCGTGTTGTTAATGTGTTCTTGTGCCGCAGAATTGTTCAGCCGGCGTCCGGTCACGTAGTACCCATCCCTCTCCACCTTTCCCCTCCCAAAATCTGCAGTGCTGAGTTACTCACAATTACCATTCCCAAATATCTTCTGATAGTTGAGGCTGTTGGTTGAATTCGGCATACAACAGAGCTTTATCGAGTCACCTATTCATTATATAAGAGAAGTGTGTAGTTGCAAACATCCATCTGGGCATTTTTAAGATTAGGCAGCTTATAGTTGAACTATCTCATACCTCTTTAATTGGTACTGGCTTTCACTGTTACCGTTTTTCTACCACCTCATCGATGGAATTCAGCGAATTCCTTTGCTTTCATTCGTGATTACTTCCTTGTTTTGGTTTAAAACCCCAATTTTTTGGTGTTTATTAAATCATGAAAGTCCCTATTCTCTCTACTCGATAATCTCGAATGTGCTGGTAAATTTTGATCGACTATATTAGTGATTTGCAGAAATATGTTGATGGAAGAGAAAAGATGAATTTTGTGGTGCATTTTACTGCGAATGAATTACTCAACTCTAATGAGTACACTACATGGATGACCTCATTCGGATCACAATGTATGCATATTGTACTCAATGGATCAGGTCCCATTCTACCACATATTGAAAGTATTTATCGTAATCATGCAGTATTGAATCATTTGAATCCGAATCTCTTTCCATCACTGCTTGGATCTGAATTCGATGGAGTGATCGGACAGGTATATATTCCACATTAATTAATGGCCTTAAACAATATGAAGCATTCATCGTTAAATTCTCTTCCTATTATTATGCAGATGTCATCTTATCGCCTATGAATATAGGGAATTCTTGGCTTTCTACGAGATTCCCTGTGTCTATCCGTCCATGCGCATGTGTTTGCATCCTCACGTGCTTACATATGCCCGTGCGCATATGTATCACGTGAGGGCAGGTATTCAGTTTCTGGTATCAGATTTCTGTAAGATTAACGCAGATCCCCTCGGGGAATTTAACATTCTTTCTTCTTTTCACAGAAAAAGTAAAAGCTAGATGTCTATGACATGAGGAGATCATAATATAGGTTCCTGATGACGTTTTACTCAGCACTTCAGTCGTCTTCAATCAACCTATTTGAACAATTTTGTCGTTATAATCCATACTCTTATCTTACTACCTATACTTATTACTGTTGAGATAATTTGTAAGTTATTAGGAGCGGTTTATCATGCACCTAAGTTGCTAAAACTTATGTCACGCTATTCCCACACACCTCTGTTTCGTAGCCTTTGTGTTTGTTATCTATCGGAGATAAGAAAGTCTTCTTGGACTTCTTTTGGTTGAAAGGCGTCGAATGTTCTAGCGTACCGTCGGGATGACATATAGGCGGACTAGTGTTCTTAGCAGTTTTGAGCGTGAAACTTGAAAGCAATGATGTGTTTGTGTGTGTGTGTGTTTTTTTTTGAGCATAAAATGCGACCAATGAACAGATCAATTTGAAATACGGAAGAGCAAAAATTTTGCATCAATTTGGGAGCACATAAAACAGCTTGAGGATGCAATACAAAAAAACCGATGCTTCCCCTCCTTCCGCCGACTCCATACGATCCATTCGTTTTGGCGATCTATTCTCTTTCGAATTTGTTGTGCCTTAATTTTTAAAGTTGTTGCTGAAATAAGGTTCTTAGTGATTGTAGGATGACGAATGTGAAAAGCGTGAAGGTAATCTTATCTATGCACGTCCATTACAACGGTTTGCCCTAAGGGGTTCTCTTAATGCGGAAGATCCGATAACGATCGTGCTTAAGAACTCTGATATCGAGAGCAAAGTTAATCAAAGCGAAACCACCAAAAAGGTGATCGATGATTTCAAGAATGGTGAGTTGCTTGTTTTATTTTGTTCGGACTGGAACTCCTTTCGTTAGGTTATTTTGAAATGTTTATAAATGAAGTGCACAAGATGGACGCAAGTTTCACTTAATCGAGATCCTCCTCCTTTCCTTAAGTGTGCTCGGTAGAAGGAAAGAACGAACTGGGGACGTTTTGAAGAGGCAGTAAAGAATCCAACATGTATAAGGATCTCTCCCTCACCTTCTTTCTAAACACCGCAAGGAATTTTCCACCCCAATCTCTTTTCTTCTTCTTTCTCAGTTTTTCATTCCTCCTTTACGCAAAAGGATTTTTTTTTTTGCACAATTTGCGAGGGTCTCTTACCGTTCATTTGCTAAGGATTCCCTCCGAATTGGAAAGAGTGAAAGACGAGTTGATATTTCGTCGAATTAAATGTATAATCATCTACGAGATATATTAAGTTATATGTTTGTTCAACAATCTTCATCTATAAAAAGGAAATATTTTTCAACGCCCTCTCATCTAGCATCATCGAGTTCGATTACGCGTATTTTCATTTGATTTTTATACAATAATTCTTGCAAAAATTTTTATATATTCGTATTACAATTAGCATTTCAAGGATGGATTCAAAAAATTACCGCAATTGTTTTGTGGATCACTTCAGGTGGACCGTAATAATATTCTAGCTTGATTCAGGGGATCTTTTTTTTTGAGTAGTGATGTTGGTATGATTGGAAATTGGTAGCGGACCTCAAAAAATCGTTCATGGCATCGAATAGCAACTTTGCCGCTCTAGCTAACAGACTTTAACATGCATAGTAGTGATTTGCTGTCTATTGATTATCCTCTACTATTATTTTATATTTGAAAGCACCATTTCTACTTCTGTTTTATTAAATATCTACACGAACTCGTATCTGAAGAATTGGTGTATTACTAGTTGATGAGACTGAACTTTTAGAATCTTTTTTTGCAGAATGTAAATCTACAGAATGCTCCAACGATATGCCTCGTATCAGTTTTCTTGGTACATCATCGGCTGTACCATCGAAATATCGCAATGTAAGCGGATATCTTTTGCAGTTGAGCGAATCATCTTCCATAATGGTAGATTGTGGTGAAGGTAGTTATGGTAAGTATAAGTTATGCTTTCCTCTGATATATTCTTATTCAGTAATTCTACCATAGACCTTCTATGTGCTACGATAAAGTAAATACTGTAACCTTTATTTATTCCAGTGAAGTAGTATGCGTAAAGAGGCGATTTTTCGGGAGTTCAGGACGTTTTGCTCATTACGCAACGATTTAATCAATTGAAGTCATTTTCTCAAATATTAGGGATATCAGTGGGCCTATTATAATGGTGTTATGGTTATGTTAGTATGATAACTGGGTTCTTCGCTTTCATTCCTCTTGATATTTTATGAAATTTCTTACTGCAAATAGGATGACGTTTTTTCTTCTTTCTTTTTTTTTCTTTTTGGAAACATTTGAAGCGAGCCAAGCTAGATGACGGCACTAAGCCGGATTGTAGTGAATTTTTATCTAAGTCGAAATTTTCGTGATGCTAGAAGGAATTTTCTCAATGGAAAGGGAATGTAATGAGCGAATATTGTTAGGTCAATTGCGTGTGCTATTCGGTGTGGAGCGATGCTTAGAGGTGTTGTTATCATTGAAAGCGATATTCATAACACATGCCCATCAGGATCATATGAATGGTCTCTATACGATGATCTTGCGTAGGCATGAAGCTTTCCTCGCTAAAGGTGGGTCATATCTTCGATGCATACAGTTTCGTTCCCCTCATTTACTGGACCATCGGATCTCAGATGTATCTGGCATTGATATAGGTGACTTCGAAGACAAATAACGACGATGCTTAATAGTTTTATTATTTGGTGTTCTAGCAATGATCTTTCTTGTTGTTTGTCGTCAATGCCTATATATCGGTATTTGGCTGCCATCTTTGAGTTCTTTCAAGTCTCGCTGAACTAGTAAGATATGTGGCTAGAGAATCAGAACGAATGATGTCGAAATAACTCGCTGAAAGCTCATCGCAAAAAAAAAGCAGAAAGAGTGGGAGCCAGAAGTATGGTAGCGTAGAGATAATATTTGTTGGTTTTTCGATTCTCTTTTTTTTTCGAAATTTGCATATCGGCCATTGAAAATATTGTTTTATTTACGTGAAAGAGTGGAAAATTAAAATATTGAAAAAAATTAAACAAAATTAAAACATAAATAAAATAAATCCGTATTCGCTGATGCAGAAATAGTTGTGTAATTTCCATCCCGATTCTCTCAATTTCCGCTTTGATATTTTAGGCGTTGAATATCGACCGCTAGTGTTGGTATGCAACTTCAATGTTTTAAATCCCCTAAGGACATATTCGCGGTGCTTTTGTGATTTGGAACCTCTTGTTAACGTTGTGAACATTTCGAATCGATCGCCAGTATTTCGTGCTCGCGGTGATGGGTAAGTCCATCTCTGTGAACTTTCACGGGCTTTAGTGTGTCCTATTAAAGGTTCAGTCCGAATATACGTTATTAAGGGTGCAATGTTTATATGTCCGATTAAAGATGCATTCTTAATATAACTTATTAAAGTTTCTAAAGTACTTTTTTTTTCAGTCGAAGTCGTCTCAGAAGAGGGGATGATTCACGTTTAAGTGGAACTATGGATGTTGTAAAACTTATGCCGAGATCGTTATTCGATAAAACCGAATGGGGATTGATCGATATTTTAGCCGTACAGGTAAGTGATTTTGATTCGCATTTGTTATTTATTTCGAATGTTCTGTTTTTTCCTTGTTTACCTAATATTAACTATGAAAAATGTAGTGATCGTTCAACTTTTATGTTTCCTTTTCGATGTTACGTTGAATGCCGTTTGTTCGCTTGTGTGGGTATTTAATCCTCAGTTTATTATGGCCTAAATTCATGGATAGCTCAGGCAGATATGAAGTGTTATAGAGAATATGGAAAACATTTCAGAACGTTTTAGTGTAAGATGGAATTGAAACTTCAACTTGGCGAAATTTAGAACGATTTGGATTGAAATGTGGAAAATAGAAGTCATTTTGGGGTATGGGGAGGAAAGTGAGGTGGGGGGCATTCATTTGTTTTAATTACTCTCATCGATAGGTGGAATACCTATTTATTACTCTGGAAGTTGCGATTTATTTTAGCGTTGCATTTTGCGATATTTCATTCTTGCAATTTTATTTTTTTTTTTTTCATCGAACGATTTGCTTCGAATTTTAAAGGTACATCATACGCGAATGGCAAACGGTTTCGTATTTGTTAATTCGGACGGTCGAAAGATAGTCTTCTCAGGTGATACAAAACCATGTGATTTGCTCGTGGAACATGGAATGAACGCAGATTTACTCATTCATGAGGCAACCTTCGAAGATGATCATGAGGTAGGTGGCGCTTATATACGTTTACCTATCTAAGTTGCAATTTACTTGTACAGTGCATTTTGCGATGTTTTTTATTTTCGTCTTATTTAACAGTACATTTTGGGAAGCTTGTAGACGCTTTTTCCGCAAAACTTTTGCAAAATTTGCCTAATAACATAATTATGCAGCATGTTTGAGGAACCAGTAGAAGACATGTTTCAAGCTTGAATTCACCAAAATTCATGTGGTCCTACCTTGAAAATGCGGGTGGAGGGAAGTTCTAGAGAGGAAGGACAGTCATCCGATTGCCTACGGTACTGCTGTGTATAATTTCTCACTTAAAATACACATAAAAATAATATGGACACTATATTCGATTGTATTGAATTTAATTACTTGTTGTTTCGATATGCGCACAGTCGAGATTTCCAATCACCTTACCTTGCGTTTTTCTTTGTCGTTACTTTGGGCACACTTACCTTTGCCTGTGAAATTTTGGTATCCTTAACGGTTGTCACATACTTGTTACAGCGTGACGCCGCATTCAAGAAACACAGCACCATGAAGCAAGCGGTGGATGTTGGTGTGAGGATGCATGCCAAGAATGTTATCTTATCACATTTCAGTGCACGCTATCCAAAGGTAATGAATAATGTAATATTCGTGCAGCTGTATTCCAGTTATAATCTGATGTTTAGCACTTATTTACTCTGAATAATATTTATGAGTGCATCACCTTCATGATTTTGCACTTAAATTTGATCTTTTAAATTGTTTTTAGGGTTTTCGATTTTTTCTTTAAAAGTTAGTGGGAAAATTTTCTCATTCTTTCAAATAGTCGTTCGAATTTTCATTTGCAAAAGAGCACTTTTTTTTGGTAATTCAATGTTGCCAACCCTCACTTGAATATGGATAGAAGAGGTTGTTTTGCATGATGTTGAATACCGTCGTAAGTAAATTTTAGGTGCCGGCATTACCAGATTATTTGAATAGCGTTGGTAATGTATCGGTAGCTGTTGATAATCTCTCAATACGTTTTGGTGATTTGGCATTATTGCCAAAGATAATCAACGTATTTCGAGAATTGTATCAAGAAGAACTTTTCGAGATAAAATTACGCATGGAACAAAGAACACTTCGCAAACAAGCAGAAGAGGAACAAAAACAAAATGAAAATATTGGAAAAATAGAGGTGGATTGCATACGATCGCAAACGAGGAAACGAAAAGCAGCCGGTGATATTGACATGGGGGGGGGGGGGGGGGGGGGGGGGGGGGGGTAGGACCATTGTATCAGACCCCCACAAGTTGTCTTCCTTTCTGGGATGCTCGACATTCGTGCAGGGGTTTGAAGACAATGTATTCTGATACATCTTTTGAAATGACCGTGGAAATTTGAAGGAAATTGTTTTGTTGAAGTCTAGAAAGAGTTTCAACGGAAGCGTGGATCTGTTTAAGGTGGTAGATGAGAAGATGACCTGGGATTATTTAAATGGAGGATCTGTCGTTGTGAAGTTTAATGATGTCTGTTGATTAACCATTTGAAGTTTTATTGTTGTTATTGTGTTGATCTCGGTCGACCTTGTTAGCTGTGTTGCTTGAAAGCTTTTTAGAGATGCGATAGCTGCGGTTCATTTAGCATGAGTGATAATATGGAGCAACGCAAGTTGCAGAGGCAGTCGTTTCTTTGAGCACTTTTACCTTTCAACGTATCGTTTAATGTTTTCGGTTGGTCAGACACTTTCAAAAGATATACCTTTCAATGGTTTCAGGTAAACTCTTGGAAAATTTTTGCAGATTCTTCGTTGTGAATATGGGATAAGATTGCAGAATTGACTCGTTTTTTTTTGTGCTTTTAGTTAAAGATTTAGTTGCCTCATAAAGTCAGCATTATGTAATCTTTGTTTTTCTTATGATGTAGCTTTCTTAAAAGGTATATTGATCAATGTTAATTTTTAACAGGTAAATTCGTCGATATAAATTTTCATAATGCTGAAATAAGCGTTTATATATCTTCATGCGGCCTTAATTACGTCGATGCCTTCTCGAGCAATGATTACGAATAAACTTTCTAAGGGATGATTGATGCCTGTGCTAATGGGAAACCTCGCCAAAGATTACAACTTTCGCAAGGGGCAAACTCGTCTAGTGGCCTTGCGAAGTTCGAAGATGTATAGACGGTGGTTAGCAAACCCGACGTGAACTTCTTTGCAAAAATTGCAGACGGCACTCAACATTTGAAATATAATCCGGTGTCCGATGGACGGCAGTTTTAGGCTATCTTTGACCTTGAAGGGGAAGAGGGGAAGGGGTGAGGATTCTTGACCTTTAATTAGATCCATGCATCGAGAGCACACGGAATTGTCTTCAAGCGTGCCGGTATGCGCAGTCCTAAAAGGAATGGATTAGATGAAAATTACGGATTTATTTGATAGCAGAGCTGATGACATTCAAAGATTCTAGGAAATGGCCTCTATCACGGAAGACTAATTGGTTATATCCTAATATTTTAGATTATATTATGGCTACTTTTGAACGGTGAATCATCCTAATTGCTCCTAAATATTTAGTTCTCAAGGCGAGGCTAAGTAAACCAAAGTTCGCAACAGCTTTTCATCGTCCTCTTTAATAGATTTTCACACGTCATATAACTAGTGGGTCATCGTATATATAGGTAGCTAAATTCAATAATAGGGAAGCAAATTGCACAGTGTTCTTCCTATAGAATCTGCTCGAAACGTTTCCCAAGCACGTAAGCATTTTGTGCAGCTCAGCATGACTCTGCGAGTGACAGTCACGGTAGATGCCTAAGGGGGTGCGGGTAATGAGGGAAGGGCAGGTTTCCACTGCACCATGCAAGCTAGAAGAGGAAGGAACATCATTCAAAATGCAAGAATAACAGAAGCTGCAATAAGCATTCAAATATATGCACTGGAGAAGCACCTATAAAAGAGCGTACGAATCACGTGATTATAAACCACGAAGCGGTTGGTTAAAAAAAAAGCATAAAAGAATATACCCAAATAAGGGCCATAACGATAAAATTCGAATCGAAATCAGGAGAAAGTAAAGAGTACGGAAGTAAAGAACGAGATCAAAGCAGAGGAATCCGGTATTCAATAAACTAGATCGGTGATGGTTCTCAGGTGGAATGATAGGAGGCGGGTCGTAAATACCGAAAGATTCTATGCCTCAGTGGTTTTGAGGGGGAGTTTATTCCGGAGTTCAAGAAAAAAAAACCTCGATCCAGTCTCATAACGGGATGTTTCGGATACAGTGAACGTTTTGAGAAATGCGGAAGTGGTACATCTGTTTTTATGTTTTGCAAAGCACACAGAATGCCGTTGGCTGCCCTTGATGCCTCCGCAACAAGGTTGATGCCCGCATGGATCATCTCCGTATCGCCAACAACGTGCCACGCTCCTCACCTTCCCATATCAATCGTTTTGTGGTCATTCGAAGCAACATCAATTATGAATCTGAAATCGGTCGGTCATTTCCGCCGAACATTGCAAAACACACGTGTCCCTGTGGCATTTCAGCTGTGAATACACGGTACCACCACGTACGTTTTCATTCCGATGTTCGGCCGGTTCGCAATCAACTCGAGCGAGTCGGCGAGTTCCGCGAAAGCAAATATGTTTCCTTGGAGCCAGGGATTTGGGGTGAAGGGACTGTCGGAACCATTTATCGTCTCAGGATAATAGTAGAAAATACGGCGATTTGGTTCATATGCTCCAATATGGCTCCAATTGGCTCTTTGATACCTTGTGTTTATAGTTATCTTCAATAACCGCTGTTCATGTGCACAGACTTTAGACAGAACGATTCATTTGTACTAGGAAGTTCAATGTTTTGCATGAGTAGATTGGTAATACTCATCGATAGCTTAGTAGGAGTGCCCGTTCGAAATTGCATGCCAAATTGTTTACATATTCCACTCTTTCAAAAGTCACTATTCATTTTTTATTGCGTTAGAATCTAGGGTTTAAGCATTTATCGTTACTTGGTTAAGTGTGGATTGCATCACCGCCGCTATACAGTTGCTATCTAATTGAATGAAGTGGATATCGTTTGCATTTCTGGATTCATCTTTTCACATTTCTGTGGTTATTTTCGACTAAATAAATGAATAAATAAAATAAAATAAAATAAAATAAAATAAAATAAAATANAAAAAAAATGTGTTGTGCGAATTTGTGATTTAATTGTAACTGGAAGAAAATTGAAAGTGACAACAGCATTGCATTGCTCATGTGTTGCATTAAAGAAAAAGCATTTCCTTCCTTTTTTCAAGCTTGATGCAACTAGGGCACACTATGACTGACATAATTCATATAGCTTAAAAATCGAAATCAGCTTAAAAAAGCAAAGAAAATTTGAGTTTAAATGAACGCTCTTAATATATTTGTTTAAATTCTTAATATATTTGAGTTTTAAATCGAAAGCCTATTTGTTTAACCTCCATAAATTTAGAGGTGACATAGCTCAGTTCGATGGAGGAAATTGTCAAATCTTTAAACAGAGGGCAACGGTAAAACAAACAGGGAAACGTATCGGAAGCATTGATACGATATGCACCATTGTAGTCTTCAGAATGACTTCCTCAACCTTTTTGTTCTCCTTAGGAAGTATGCAAAATATGAAATAGCGGTTTTGTCTCTCATTGAATCCAGCTGACTTTATGTTGATGGCTAAGTGGGATTATTTCTATATTTCCACCGTGAGAAGGGTATGACCTGGGAAAATTTCCTTTGACCCAGTATAGTTCTTAAATGAGGGGACTTTTAATCTTCGCTGAGTACATATATATATATATATATATATATATATATATATATATATATATGTATGTATATATAAGGTGCTCAATAAAGAGGTGATTCATGAGCGTGCATTTTCCGGAAGTAATTTAGGTGTTTTAATGAGATTATTTCCGAATTTCTCGACATAGAGAAGGAGGTTGCAATGTTATTTTTATCTTTGACCAGTATCGAACGAATATCTTATTCATGAATGCTTATTAGTCGTGGTCGTTTGCATACACCTCAGTGGATTTTACGATGTTTTCACGATGGCAACAATTGCTTCCTTTCTTTGTTTCAGCGTAATGTAGTTGCACCTGTGGTGGATCTATCAGCTCGCAATAAGGCATCTCCGGCGACAATCACGTTGCGACCACATAAGGCGATCCCCCTTAGCGAGAGACCACCCCTATCGTTCATCCCAAAAGCGCTTAAAGAAGATAAGGTAACATAATGAATACATTGTTAGAGATTGGATGAGTTTTGCTCCACGTTCTCGTACTATTTGCGTTTCTATGTTGCTCTACAGTGTCGATGATGTTGGGCTAGGGTGGGTAAAGCTCAATGTGTAGCTTTAGTTGGATCTCTCTTTTTTTGGTAAAGTTGGTAAAGTTGAACCGCAGCGTGGTATATTTATAGGTTTCTCTTTTGGTAAAGTTGGTAAAGTTGAACCGCAGCGTGGTATATTTATAGGTTTCTCTTTTGGTAAAGTTGGTGAAGTTGAACCGCAGCGTGGTATATTTATAGGTTTCTCTTTTGGTAAAGTTGGTGAAGTTGAACCGCAGCGTGGTATATTTATAGGTTTCTCTTTTGGTAAAGTTGGTGAAGTTGAACCGCAGCGTGGTATATTTATAGGTTTCTCTTTTGGTAAAGTTGGTGAAGTTGAACCGCAGCGTGGTATATTTATAGGTTTCTCTTTTGGTAAAGTTGGTGAAGTTGAACCGCAGCGTGGTATATTTATAGGTTTCTCTTTTGGTAAAGTTGGTGAAGTTGAACCGCAGCGTGGTATATTTATAGGTTTCTCTTTTGGTAAAGTTGGTGAAGTTGAACCGCAGCGTGGTATATTTATAGGTTTCTCTTTTGGTAAAGTTGGTGAAGTTGAACCGCAGCGTGGTATATTTATAGGTTTCTCTTTTGGTAAAGTTGGTGAAGTTGAACCGCAGCGTGGTATATTTATAGGTTTCTCTTTTGGTAAAGTTGGTGAAGTTGAACCGCAGCGTGGTATATTTATAGGTTTCTCTTTTGGTAAAGTTGGTGAAATTGAACCGCAATATGTTAAATATTTATAGGTTTTCCTATTCGGTGAGGTATTGGTGGAAGATGAATATAACCCGACAGCACCAACTGATTATGCAGAACACAAGCAAAAGCTAGATGAAAGGAAAGCGAAAGAAAAGATTGCCAAAGAAATCGCAGATCGTTTGCACAGGTTTGTTTCATTGCGATGTTTCATTTCTCTTCCTTACTAAAAAAAAAAAAAAAAAAAAAAAATCGGCATCTATTCAGCTCATCGGCTTATCGTTGTTCATTTACCGTATAACTTTGAATAAAAACCCATTTGCATCTATTTTCGTCGAATATATTGTAAGTGAGAAACGTTTTTTTTTTCGTTGTTGAAAGCTAAATGAATTTATCTGCGCTGAAAAAAAAAAATATTATTGCATTCAGCGTTTCCAGAGAAAAATAGAGAGAGAGAGAGAGAGAGAGAGAGAGAGAGAGAGAGAAGGAAAGAAAGAAAGAAAGAAATGAAGGAAGAAAGATTAAAGCACAGGTCTATTCTGACGATTTTTGCCGGCAGTTTAAAGCTTCTAGCCTTTTTCTCACTCTATGAAGTAATTATTGCAAAATTCAGGGAACATCAAGAAGAGTTGGCGAAAAGAAGCGCAGGTGCGGCGATAGCACCTCCACAAGCATTGATGGAGGCAGATAATCGAGTAGAACCTGATGTGTCTAGCTCATCACCAACTACAAAGGAAATGCCACCGCCATCATTTGTGCCTTCATTCGGTATTGGCAAAGGATTGGGAGTTGCGGCTAATATTATGACAAAATTTGGATATAAGGCATATTTTTTCTCTTTTTTTTCTGCTTTTAAAGTGAATCATTTTATTTTTCTAAGAGAATGATTGTTTTGGCCATTGGTAAATTTAAGCGAACAGGTTGCATTCAGGTGATAAAGCCGAATTAATTATATAAATTCTAAATCTCTTCAATGTTTTTGCTCTTTTTATATTTTATTTTAGGCATATTGGAACTTTTTCTTGTTTATCGCTTCGTGTACTTCCATGCAACACTCCGTTGATATTTTTATGTGCATAGGAGGAATTGTTTTTTATGGGGATCGTCTTATTCGGTGTTTCAATAAACGTTTAAGTTGCCGTTACTCTAATTCAGATCGGGAAATTTTGAGGGCAGGTAAATAATGTTCACTTGGGCATTTAAGATGCCTCAATCATCACTAAAATCATTATTGTTTTTCTTAATCGATATACGGAAAGGACGGATTTTTCTTTTTTTTTCTTTTTTGCTAATTTTGGAGGCAGAACTTCATACCTCATTCCTTCTGTCCCTTCCGATTGGGTGCTTGATTTCGGGTACACGAGTAGTAAGAGGTTTCATTTGAGTATTTGGCATTGCAAGAGTTTTTCAGTATATATTCCTATCAATTTTTTCTCTAATTAAATATGATCGGGAGTGGAAGATGGCGCTTCTCTATGTGGGAATCATACCGAGAAAAAAGAAGTGAACTATTTAACAGCAGCGATAGCGCTGTGTGGAAAGTATAGATGATCTGAACATCCAAAGATAAGAAACCGATTGTATGCATCTGATGGGTCTAAGAAAGTTTGCCAGAAGGTCACTTCAATTGAAAGTGAATGACCGTTAGCCTAATGTTTACACTCCGAATGACCAATAGGCTAATGCTTACAATCTGAATGACCATTAAGCTAACGCTTACAATCCAAATGACCATTAGATCAATGTTTACAGTCTATGTTTTTTGCTCGTTGAATAAGATTGGACTCATTCATTTTTCTTTTTCAAATATAAACAAATGAACAAACAATGAGCAATTTTGATATATTCGAGTTAATGAAGAGTGATATAAATTGCTTTCAGGAAGGAGCAGGATTGGGACGTGCTGGTCAAGGAATGAGCACTGCATTAAAGGTTGAACGACTTGGCAAGAATGCCGGTGTTATTGTCAATGAACATGAACAAAATGCCCGAGGTGAATTCTTTTTTTTTCTTCAGTTGTTTTTCTTATCATTCACCAACAGCTAATGATCAGAATCTATCTTTGAGATTGAAAATGTCGAAATTTTCGGTCTTTTTCTTAGCGAGAAATTAAATAGATATATCGTTTTACCCACTATATCCTCATTATTTCCATTTAAGTACTTTATTTTCTGATTTTTTTGTCATAGATTTTCATTTCCTTTCCTATTGGGTAACTAGTTTCCCTTTGGGTACACTAATATTTGCAGACATATGCTTTGTGCTGATGTGATGGTTGTCTTAATATTATAGAAGTGCTAGTTGAGAAACTAAGTATGTTACCTATGCAGAGAAAAAAGCTTTAATAAAAAAAGTCTATGGATGATTGAGGTGAATCGTTTCGAAATGATCCTTTCAGCAGCAGCTGCAGCAGCGGCATCTGAATCCTCTACCTCATCATCGGTACCAACTCCAGTACCACAGAGTGTTCCACCTCCAGCTGTGAATATGACCGAAGCGTTGAAAAGAGCTACCCGCATACTCATGCTTCAGGTTTTTAAAGTTTTACTTTTGTGATATATAGACTGTTTAGGGGGCTATCTTCATCGGTAATGCTTATGCCACCCAACTTTCAGTATTCCCCAGTGCTTCCTTAACAATCAGGAGAGCTTATAATGGAAGTAGAAAGCGTTTAAAACGTTGTTGTTATGGTGGTTTAACCACTTATTTCATCCGTTATTCCTATAGAGTATGAAGCTAATTGTGGTTATTGCGGTTGATGGAGTATATGTTCAGAATGAGTTCTTTAATAAGAATTAGAAAGATACTATGAAAATTTTGCATTTTTGTTGTTGATTATTTGTGTTTTCCTTAACTAAAGTTATAAAGTAATGTTGCTTTTCGCTGAAAAAAAAGTTCCTACTGAAATATCTTCTTTGAAAATTTGAATCATAGCCAGAGTTAAGCTTCATCACGATGAAGCCGCAATTGTTTCTGTATTATATATAAAAAGGCATAATGACGCCCGTTTAAAGCAAATACCACATAGGTAAGCTCATATTCACCGAAATTTATACGCGAAAAGATTGGCACCATTCTGATGGTTTATCAACTTATATTTTTTATTCTTCTATATGACGGTATGATTGCCAGATGTTGAGCGCTGATTTCAAGTTCAGATGGATTCGAAAGGAAACAGAAAAGTGGTATTGTTTGGGAAATAATGTTTGCCCGTAAACAGGTGATTTGGAATTGTTTGCCAACTTTATATGCAGCGATACTTTGAATGAAACTGGGTGGGGGGAGGGTTTATTTACGTCGCAGAATTTATTGGCAACTATGTTTTCTTCGACGGTTTGATGTAGCATTATAAAGTAATACTTATCTTTTAGCGCTTATTGAAGAGATTTTCAAAAAAAAGATCGTGTTTCCTCGAGAAATCCTTTTTGTTCGGTTGTTGTATCATTTCTAATACACTGTATCTGAACAGATAGCCAATAAGTTATCTATTTAAGAATATGGTCAGTCCAGAGGAAATCGATGACCAATTAGAACCGGAAGTAAAAGATGAAATGAAGAAATATGGACAAGTCAATAAAGTACTCATTTACAGGGTTAGTCATTTGAAAATCTATTGTATTTTTTATTCATGCTTTTCTTATTTTTTATTTCTATTTTTTATTTTTTAAACAGAGGTAGAAATGTAGAGGATTCTGTTGAGAGAAGTTCTTTTGCGTTTCTGTAATTTATTGCTTTTCAATGTAGTAGTATCTTCAGAAAATCGGAACTTATTGATTATGCCCTCAGGCAATTTATTCCCTCAAATGAAATGAGAATCCATATAGACAATGAATGCAAATAGATAAATTCAATGCTTATATTTAAAGAATACTTTCTCAATTGCGATTGCGAATACTAGTAAATTGTAACTGGAGCAGGAAATATGTCAGTATTTTGCAAAGTTGGATGAGGGGCAGTAAAATGCGATACGACAAATAATGCCCAACAGCGAAAACGATAGCCACTGTAGGTCACCGATAATATTGATGTATTAATATGAGATAAGAAAATGCGCAATTGAAGTGACTTATATAAGCGAAATATATAAATATTTTATTCGTTGTTTTTATTCAGTTATTACATGCAAGCGATGAGGAAGCGGTACGTATCTTTGTGGAATTCACTAATGTCGCTCAAGCAATTAAAGCATTCGTCGATTTGAATGGACGCTATTTTGGTGGACGATCTATTCGAGCGTCATTCTATGATCTCGAACGATATAATGCAAATCAACTTGACAAATAAAACCTTTCTTTTATATCAGCGTTGTTTGTTGCACTCTTGGAGCAGTTATTTGCAGCTTGCTATTTCCGTTGAAAATTATCTGTCAATTAAGATGATAATGATTTTCCGTCCAACATTGGCCATCGCGCGGTCGGCTGCAAGTGAGCGCCGACCGTCGTAAGAGGAACAACGGTGAATCGACTCGTCAGCATCCAGCGCATAGGAGGCGAGTCTAAGCCCTAACCTTCACGCTACCATGCACGTATAATGCAAGGACGCTGCTACAGAATGAGTGGTTGGAGAAACTGGAAGAAGAGGCAACTAAAATCAATTTCGATGTAATCGGCCTAGCAGAAGTAAAAAGGAAAGGCAAAGAGGCCGTCGGTCGGCCAAACGGTAATTGTTTATTCTATCGGGGAGAAGATCAATCATCGCGAGGTGGAGTCAGGTTTCATGTTGCGAAAGATTAAAAAGCTAAGATATTGTCATTCTCCCCTCACTCTCCCAGAATTGCGGAAATCAAAATTAATATCAATAGGAAAACGAACATGCGACTAATTCAAATATATGCACCTCATGGATGTCAAACTAATGAAGAATATACCCAATTTTTGGATGACCTGACTACGGTAGTTAATGGAGAGCGATCTGCATTCACCGTTATAATGGGCGACTTTAACCCTGTAGTTGGAGCATGGACACCGGGAGAGCAGTCAGTTGGAAAGTTTGAACTGCGAGTGCGGAATCCACGCCGACGACAACTAGTTGATTTTTACGAAAACAATGGGTTGAAAGTTACTAACACGTTTTTTTTTAAAAAAAATGACGTGGCGGAAAATGAACCCGGAGAAGCCCCAGCGGCGATACAAAAAACGAAATAGAATATATCTTGGTGAATAAGACAATAATCGTCAAAGACACCGAAGTGTTGAACCACTTCCAAACAGACAGCGACCATCGCCTAGTTAGAGCAAAACTTAAATACGCATTGCAACAGTCCAATTTAACAGACAGCGAGCCAACCTATGCAAATATTATTACAAAAATCAGCCAAGCGGCACAAGTGGCTACGACGACAAGGCAAAAAACCGCCTCATACGGAAGAAATAAATGTACTGCTTGAAAAAAAAGAAGAAAGAAAGACGAGATGCTAATTTTCGGACTAATCTGGAATTCTGCGAACTCAATAAGCTGAACAAAAAGAAGATTACCGAAAACTGTAATCAGAAATATCTGGATGTAATGAAGCAGGCCGCTGCTAGCGGTAAATTAAAGAGGGCAAGAAGTTCGCTAGTTGAGAACAGGAAAAGGAAGATTGAGGTGAGGAAAAGTGACGGATCACTCACAACAGAAACGCAAGAAATTGAAAAAATCGTCCAGGAATTCTATACGAAACTGTATGGAGGAGAGACCGACTGCGAGATCGTTGCAAGGAAAAGCAATGAATCATTCCTACAAATCATCGACTCAGAAATAAAAAACGCGATCAAAAGCATGAAAAACGGGAAGGCGCCACGTATGGATGGATTAACCGGCGAAATGCTGAAACTCGGGAAGGAACTATCAATAACACCGTCGAAAAATCTGTTCAACAACATGATCGAACAGGAACAAATCCCTAAGGATTTTGCCTTCTCAAAAACAATTCTGCTGCCGAAGAAAGGCAATCTAAATGATATCAGAAACTATCGCCCTATATCACTTCTCCCAACAATCTCAAAGTGTTTCTCGAAAGTTTATGCAAAAGATTGCAGCAACAAATTGAAAAGAAGCAAGATGTCGAGCAAGAAGGGTTCAGGCCGGCAAGTCAACAATCGACCAAATCCATGTGCTCACCATGCTTATCGAGAAAACCAAAGAGTACAACTTGCCTCTTTACTTGCTGTTCGTAGACTACGAAAACGCCTTCGATTCTGTTGAACGCGCCGACCTGTGGAAATCTTTGTAAAGTGCCTCGATACACCCTTCAATAATTTACATCCTTCAAGAAATCGAACGTAAATCGAAAACTACAATTTTGGTGCATAAAAGACAAATACCAATACAAGCAAGTAAAGAGAGGAGCACGACAAGGAGACTGCGTATCTCCGCTGCTGCTGAACGCAGCTCTACAGCTCGTGTTCGACGAGCTAGATTGGCAAAACAAGGGTGTGAACGTAGACGGGAAAAGAATTTCGCACTTGAGGTTCGCAGGCGACGTAGTCTTAATATCTCACAAGTTCAACCAANATTCTTTAAAAAAGACTGCAGGAACCAACTGAATCAAAGAAGCATGGAATCGGGACAAGTGGAAGCGACATGAAGAGACCTTCATTCGTGATGAATGCTCTGCTGGTTGAAATAAATAAATAAATAAATAAATAAGGTAATGATGTGTTCGAGGGAAGAATCAGACTCGGGAACCGTTATGGTTTAGACGAGACAAGACGGTAGGTAGTTCGGGAAGGACGGTTGTTGAGGATTGGGAAAGGGCATTGTTGGGTAAACTAACTTATGCACTCTTATAGTTTCTAGTGGGCGGAAGATGGTCATTGAGACGTTTTGTTTGCTTCTGTGGATGTGCTAATTTCGATAGTGCGTCTTCAAATTTACAGTTCTTGTGAAAGAATATGGTGACAACATTTTTCATTTTCTTTTCACAATTCATCAATGAATAAGTGCATTAAAAAACTAAAGGTGTACTTAAAGAATGCGAAAGATAGGTAGGTTATTGTCGAGAATTCAACTATATTCGAAGGTTTTTAAAAAAAATATTACTTCAAAGAAGACAACGACTTATTGCACCATTTCCTAGGAGGAGTGGTAGGTAATTTCAACCTGTCAACTATAGCGTCAACTCATTCCGGAAAGCAAGTGGGAAACAAAATAGAGAAGTTTTATTAACGCTGGTAATTTCTCAAACGCCTTGCTCATGCCGTCTCAACTCCTCTAAGAATGAAGAATCTACGAACGAAACATTTCGCGTAACTTAATTTGCTTTTCTTTTTTTTTCTGGAAAACTGCTTTATTTAGTCCCTTTTTGTAATGAGGTCTTTGCAAATTTAGTGATCGGCGCTTTTGTCAAGCAGTAACTTCCATGTGGCTTAAATTAAGCGTGCGACATCCAGTTCAGGATGGACCTAGAGAAGGATGGCCTTCTGGCTTTCTCACTTCCTCGACAGCAGTTGAACGGAAGAGCTTGCCGATTCACATCATAGTTGTTTATGGCGTAGCCACAAATGCTTTCAGTCTCTTTTTAAGTGTTTATGCCACTCAAGACATATTAATGACATATTCCCGGGGTATTCGTCGGGGAGGAGGGAGAGGGAAGGGAGTGGGGTGGGCGCAAGTTAGAGAGGAGAGAGGTCTTTGCCAATGTGCAATGGAACTCCTCATCAATTGCTTCACGTATCAGTCATACAATAGTTACTGTTCCATCGCCATGAATAAAAATTATTGGAATAGGGCATCATAAGCGAAAGGAAAAAATGTTTTCTAAATAAGAAACAATAAAAAATATAGTGATAGGAACAAGTTTACTAGGCTATAAAACAAACAATATTATAGTGGCATAGAAAAGTGATGCAAATACCATGTTGTGCATGAAAGATGGAAAATTTTTGAGTGCATAGAGAAGCAACCAGCCGTTTGTCTATAGGCATTCAATTTTCTAAAGATGGATTAATAATCAGCGATCTCTTGTTTGCAAATGAAGTAAATACTTTATACGGCTACTAATAGCCTTTCCTTCATCTTCGATTTAATGTTTCATACGAGATTTTTCTCTTTAGAAACTAGGATAAGGGAAGAGGAAAAGAGGGAGAATGAAGGATCGATCAATTCGATGGTAAGTAAGCAATTCGCTTAAAAAAAACTTTGAAATTGCAGCAATAGAATCATTGAAATGGATTCGGAAGCGTTGCGAGTAACGCAACTGGATTCTCATATTCTTGACGCTGAAATTGAAGATATTATTCATTCGAGTATCGATGCATTAATTGCACAACTTCCATCAACAGTAGCACCATATGTGGAAAGATTTCGTAGTGAATTACGACTGTTTAGTGACTTTCTGCTTTGGTCACATCGCCTCTCGAAAGGTTTTTCACTTTTCTTGTTATGTTTTCTTGATTAAGCGCTAAACTTTTTTTTTCATTCTACCTCATCTCAGAGATAATTTAGTGACTTGTTAACTCATCCTTGATTTTTTTTTAAAGGTGCAGATTCTGATTCTCAGATGAGAGGAATTAATTGGGAGATTGTGAGAAAAGAATTATACTCAATTTGGGATACACTATTGCACTCGTTTTGTTATTTCCTTTTTTTTGATGATTAACGAAGCTCACTGATATGATAAGTGGAATTGCAAAGGCACATATCATGTCAACTTATCTAACGCATTGTTGCAATTTGCCAATTTAAATCAAAGAAGGTTTGCTCTACCACTACACCAGCAGAACTTTTTTTCTGAATCTACCTCTATGGTCAACTCACTGTCCCTATTCCTTCTCCAATATGCCGCCTTTTGAAACGGCTAAAATCATTTCTCTCACAGCGAGAATTTATGGTAAAAATTGGTCAGTGCTATTCACAGCCCCCAATTATTACTAGCGGAGTTCCACAAGGAAGTATACTTGGTCCTTTGGTCTTTCTTATTTATGTAAATTAATGGTTTGTCACTCAATCACTCAATCAACAATCTTGCTGTAGTTTTTCATGAACTCCAGAGGGACCTTATATATCTGGAACGTTGGTCGCAAACATGGCAGTTGCGTATATCGGAGGAAAAAAGTAGTCTCTTCCAACATAAACTCTCAACATGAGTGCCCTTTGCGTTTAAATGGGAACAAGCTTTACGCCCAAAACGTAATCAGGGACCTTGGAATAGATATTAGTTCAAATTTAAATGGATTTTTCACTGCAAGCTAACAGCCAGAAGAACCTCACAACTGTATACTACGCTCACTGGAACATCCGTGCATTGAATATTACAGACTTGCTTTTATTGTCTATTGCCGCCCTATTCTTGAATATTGTACCCAGTTATGGTCACCATATGCTCGCACGAACACTGACATGATTGAAAATGTGCAGAGGCGATACACAAAATCTGCCTTTCGTAAGACCTTTCCAAACTCTTTCATTCCCTCCTACCCTTAACGGCTGCGGATTTTTGGCCTAAAAAGTTTGAAATACCGCAGAATTGAATTTGACCTTCACTTATGCTTTAAACTAGTGAAGGACTGCTGTGATATCCCGTTCGAAAATGTGTTTGCGTGCACCCGCTTCAATGCACGTTCCAGATTTCATCCTTTTCAGTTACAACGCAGGTTTTTGACCAAAACGGATCTACTAAGTTCGTTTTCCTTTCGAATCATTCGAGTATGGAATCAACTACCGGCTGACATTGTTGAAGCTAGAAAACTTAATGTTTTTAAATCAAAGTTATCCCAATTTGACTTATCGTCCTTGAAGGGCGTAGATGGCCAGCTCATATATGACTAATGAATGCTTCGTCTTGCTTTGGCCTTCTCGCAAATGTTACCTTATTGATGCTACTTGAATATGTGCATTTTTGATCTTCCCTCTCTTTTCAACCTTCTTTTGCCATCGGTGTTTTCATTTGCTTAGAGCCTTTCGTCAATATCGCCAATGCATTTCTTCACATATTATGTATGTTTCTCTATTTCTTAATAAAACCAGTCGTTAATCCGTCCTACTGCTTTAAGATCGAATGTGTTTCGGCAAAAGCTTTTTTATATAGTCTCAATCATCACTAAGCTTTTGCATAAGCCTTAAAAAAACTTACTCATTATGCAACATTAAGTGCTAGAAGAGGTGTTGTTTTAGGCTGCTCACCTGGTCAGAAATTACTCGACGTACGATATGAAAACTACTCGAGGCATGCGATTGCGGTACACTTCTCGATGACCATTCTCATTCCGTATTTCCATGATCGCTTTTCACAAATTCTCTTACGATCTATTCCATCGAAACGTATGCAACAATTGAATGGACTATATCGACTTATCCAACTTGTTTATCATTATACATTCCTTCATTATGGTGGACACAGTACACTTATTGAAAGACTGCTTCATCTCAGGACTGTTCATTGCTCAGCACCTGTTCTTGGTATGCCTCTTGAATATTTTATTACTTCGTTAGAGTTGATGATTTGAATTGTATGGTAATCAGTGATGTCTGGTTTGAGCGCTGAAGTCCTTTCAATTCCATTTATGGCAACTCATCGACATCTCACAATAAATACATCCCCACCGGCTTATAATAAGGAAAAACGATATTTTAGACGGTATTGCACACGCTAGTAGCTCCTTCTTAGGATATCATATGCAGTTATTTCTCGTATATATATATATATATATTATATATATATATAATGTACGTATCAGAGTGATATATCGATGTATTAGATATAGAAAAGCTAACGTCCAAACAATCTTGCAACATCTGTACAGATGCCTCGTTCCGTATGCATGATTCTCTCCTCTTATTAGGCAATACTCTAGTCGCAAAGTTGCAGCTAACTGTCCTCTCATTTTGCTTCCTATACAATCGATAGAAGGATTTTTGGTGATTTCGGAAGCGCAGATTCCAGATTGTTCGATTTTCAAATTGCAGTTTTGAGTCCATGCAAGTGTATGCATCGATCAGTCCAAATTGCTTTATATTGACTTTCTATTGCTGTCTCATTTTACCCTCGATCTCTCATTGCTTTGAAGAATCACACACCATCAGACTATTTATTTCTTTAAATTGTTTGTGATAAGATACAACATCGTTTTAAAATTTCCCATTTTATTTTTCGCATCACATTCCTATAATCAACTCTAAAATTGTATTTATTTCATTTGAATAAATCAAGATTCTATGCAAGTTGAATATCATAAATTTTGCGTAATTATGAATTTTGTAACAATAACTTGAGCGCTGGTTGTAGGCACAATGAATTTCGACATGATGAACAGAGAATTAATATGGCATGCGTTCCGTGATTTCCTTCTTTTTTTACTTCATATTAAAGCAACAATGCAACGATTATGGATTTGGTGGAAGTTGCGACAAGCTGTTTCTAAAAGAAAACAAAGAGAATCTCGAAGCTATGCATCTAGATTCGGGCAATTGGCGCACGGAGAGAGGTATTTTCCCATCACTAAAGTGTCATTTTCGGCTCAGAAAGAGGTTTTAAATGCATCTGATGGAGTGGTAGAATGCGTTCATTGTGAACAAAGTGCGATAATCCCAATGCGGAACACTGCTTGTGGACATATATATTGCTATTATTGTTTCTTGATTGCGCGTTCGTGTGCAGCGTGTGGTAGAATTGTGGAACGTTGAGACGTATAAGGCGATAACATTCTGCGTTCAAAGAGAACAACTATCGAGTATACAGCTTCTCATGCATATAATATCCAACCATCGATCAACCTGAAAAAGATCATTCCCATCTTGAGCAAATCTAAATGATGACGTCTCAGAATACTAAACAGGAAAACACATTCGGCTGTGCACACAATGCGCGCTAATATTTGACACCAAATTCTTCACTTATATTAAAGTGTTCTGTTTTGCCGCTAATGATTTACGGCTAGTTTTGACCGCTACACTTATAGAGATTATTTCTCAGGCCCACCTTAATTCCACTCTTGGACGATGAATTTCATAAAAGGAGTCGGCATTAGAGACGAACATTTTTATGGGGATAGAGAACTCTTGAGAAGAAAGCTGCCGATATCCCTACTAGTAGAATGCAGCATGCCTTCTTAGTGCTTAATCATCAAAATTGGTTAATCTCTTTGATCTTTCCTACGGTTACCTTTATTCACAATATACAATTACATTACTTATCTGTTACACTTCATGCTTTTATATGAACTTGAATAACTCTGTATATATATATATATATATATATATATATATTTTCTGCACGATTGTTGTATTTCCATACAAATATACTGTAATTGATATCGCGAAATTTTTTCTCGGCAATTAATGGGCCCATGAAGTTAAAGTTTACTTCCTTTATTGCAACTTTAAAAGCTCTGTCGAAGACGTATAGTTTATCATATTTTTGAGAAAACGTTGAAAAACCGATTCGATCGGCCAGAATTTCTGTAATCTCGATTTTTAGCGATATTGGGAGTTCTCGCTCTCGGCCGCTATTTGATACAAGTTCAAATGGTCCCTTGACCTCTCATCAGCTTGCCGAGACCATTCGAGTGACATATGAATTACCGCACGACGACGAATGAGAGCCGCAAAAAATTCTAAAAATCGCAATTTTTCGATGGTAAATGGGGTACTACAGGGGAATTTTGGAAAAATATTTTTTGTCTCCGATTTCGCTCATTTTGGTACCAAACGATAGGACACGATCGGATGACACAAATATATGCATTGCTTGCGGTTTTTCATGACGAGGAGAGAACCATAGGCGCAGGAATTCTGCACATTCCATACAAATGTACTGGAATTGATATTTCGGAACTCTTTCTCGGCACTGGTTTGACCTATTTAGATTGGGTTTGCTTTTTTCAAAACAACTTTAAAAGCTCTATCAACCGATATATAAGTTGTTATATTTCCGAACAAAAGTTGAGAGCCGAGCCGAGCGGTCTGAATTTCTGAAATCTCGATTTTTGCGATATTAAGGATTCTGATTGCCGACGCCTGTTTAATACAGGAGTAAACGGTCTTTTGATTTCTCATCAGCCTGCGGAGACTTCTCGAAGGATGTATGGGTTATCGCTCCGGAGCAAACACGCGCCGAGGAAAACAATAACAAATATCAGGATTTTTCGATCGTAAGGGGGTAGTACAGGGGAATTTTGGAAAAATATTTTTTGTCTCCGATTTCGATGATTTTGTATCAGACGATAGAATTTAATGAGCTGATCAAGACCATGTGCGCTGTGTGCTGCTTAACTTGAAGGAAAATGAACAAGATAGCCTCATAAAGGTTACAAAATCTCCCAAAGGATTACGAGAGCTTAAGAAATACACAGGTATATGTGTTCACAGAATTAGTTTATGATAGCAGAGCCCCTTTTATTCTACTACAAACGCCGATAAGTGCAAATTGCATATTTGGTTAAAAGGAGGGTAATAAAATTTGCTATGAAAAGTTTCTCCGCGAGGGTATGAAGTCTCATCTTGTTTTATACCTGAAAGGTGAGATGCAAGTGAGAGCAACGATGAAAGAAATGTATGTTGAAGTAAGCGTTGTTAAAAGTTTTTCCTCGACAATCTACGATGAGTTATGCAGCCACATGTGAGGGGATTTGTGTTTATTATTGAAAAATTGATTGTTGAGGATATATACACAAAACTTCGACGATCAGAGCTCTAGGGAATCTTAGAGACAGGTGGAGTCTAAGAGAACCTAGAAAACGGTAGGGCTAGTCCGATGAGAAGGAAAGCAAATGTATGGTGCAAAAGAAAAGCATATAGAATATGAGAGTGTTTAGACGATGAGAGGGTATAGTTGGTTTTACACATTGACGACATGTTAGTTGTAAGTGTACTGGGGGGATATACATTGCACAACAAGGTAGCTCAAGTTGAAATGTAGGTGGAACTTTTTATTTAGCTTCACTAGTTATTTATTTATTTTCTGCTTTACTCGATGCAGAGTACACTTCATTCAATTTTCAGTCAAGACAGGAACTGAGAATTTTCGGGTAAGAGAGCGATGCGAAATTGTCTGTGAGTGTAAATCTCGAAGACATATTCTCACATCATTGGCAGCCACGTAAAGCACTTCTCGCACATTGTTTGCTTGTGCCTATTGATTGATGCAATTGAATATCTGTTAGACTTTGGAGCAGTAAAATCTGCTCGATCAGGCTGCCTTGAACTTCCTTCACCTTCTCCCTCCTCCCATCCGTAGACGGAGTCATATCTGGACGCTTATAATCTGGCAAGAATATGCTAGCTTGCTGCAGTGTGATAGGATATACAAGTATTTTGAATTATATATATATATATTATATATATAGTTATTTATTTCTTCCACTTCGCTTTAATACATTGAGATGAGTGAATATATTACATTCATCGATGAGTGTTTTTATATTTGAAATAAAAAGTTTGCCACACTGACTGCTACGATATGTGCTCTTGCATTCCCATCAGCGGATCTATCCGTATATTTTAGAAAAACTGTTGATGTACTCGATTTAATGCGTCGATTTTTTTAAAACTAAACCAACTCATCTCAACTTCACCACCCCTCTCCCCTCCCGCCTTCGACAAAAAAAGCTTAATCGCTTATTAATTTTGACCGATTCATTCGCAAAATGTATGAAAAAACTTTCGGCAATCTTTTATGCTTATAACCCTTCAAAATTCTAAAGAATAAACACAAAAACCGAACAAATTACTTCAGTTTAATTGATTCCCAAGTTGGAAATACTAGAAAAATATCTAGATACGGACGAATACATATATAACGGACATAATCTCGCTTTAACAAACTTCACGAATAGAAGTTTGCGAAAGCGTATAAAAATAATAACCCATCATTGGGGCGTCAGCTGGCAGTCTACTCCATTGGTTTGAACCACCCACAGGTTGGAAAATGCTGCTCGGAGCAAAAAAAAAAAGAACTGATGAAAAATGGAAAGTTCGTTTTTCGAGAACTCACTGTTTTTCTTCTTTGTTTTTTTCACTGAGAGTAGAGTATTGAGGGAAATGGAAAATGCAAGAAGTAGTGGAAGATCGAGATTCGAGTTTTTTTTGTTCTCCAAATATATTCATGGATCTGTTAATATAATTTACATCTATATTCTATCATAGAAAAGATTAGCTTCAGCTAAAAGAAATATATTGAATTAGGGAGTTTATCTTACTGAAGTACATCGAGAGCTGTCATCGAAAAATGTTTATCTTCAATAGCAATGATTGAGGAAGAAATGTCACTTTCGTCTGTCACACGTTTCTACACTATCACAACTCTTTCAAATCATGTTTGCAAACGTCTATCTTTGCTTTACAAAAAAAAAGGAAAAAAAAGCAACTCTCTGATTGCCAATCAAAAAAAAAAAAACAAATGAAAAAATAAAGCAATGACACTTGAATTGAACAAGTTGAGATTAACAAAGATGATGAATGCTTACAAATAGTGAAGTTGATTGTTGAAATTGATTCAGTAATGTTCATCCATAACAACTATAATAAAATCAAACGGTTGGTAGTGCAAACTTCAGTGGAATTCCTAAATGATTTTGCATAAAGGTTGGCGCTAATCTTGCGATACGCTTTTCGGATTTTTTTGATCTCTTGACCTGATTGAATGTCTAATTGATTGTCAGTTGACCTGATCGACTGAACAACAGTCGCCTCGCCTCACACCAATTGTTCAGGATATCGGACAAAATTGTTCAAGATATCGGACAAAATTATTCAGGATATCGGACAAAATTGTTCAGGATATCGGACAAAATTGTTCAGGATATCGGACAAATCAGTTTTCAATTACAGAACACATAAAAGCATAAAATCGAGTGGAAATATGCAACATTAATTCTGATTTCATATATGTTTCAACAATCTATAGGGTTGTCATGATGCCGATCGTATGTAGCATAAAGTATCACATATTTAACAATAGTCTACCTCATATATCACAACTATTCCTGCATTATCGGTTCTTCAGCTTTCACCTGACGATCAAAAATTCCGAAACGAGTTTTATTGTAAATAAATAATATGGCTGACGTTTTTTTTTTTTTGCAAATTCGTCGAATTGTGCATAAAGTTTGAACGATGATTGAAGATGGCGACATGGTCAACTGATACGAGGCATTACGTGCATTTTCGTAGACTACATTGTGTGCAGTCGGCTGCCGAAAACTTAGGCTTTGCACGATTTCATATCTTTAGAACTTATTTTAAAAACTTGACGAAATGAGTCTGTTCTCGACTCAGAACTATTCTCTAAACCACGCGTTAAAAATACGAGATAGGCCAGTAAAGAATACACACATATATTTACAAGTTGGTTGCTGTCATTCATTAACGTTATGGTCAATTAAACACGAAAAGTCAAGGATTCACATAAAGGGCATAATTGTTGATTGGTCAGTTGTGGTCAATAGCGGATATATTTCAGATAGTGGTCATAATATGGCCTTGCTATTTAAAGTTCCAAAAATGTATCAAAATGAACCAATTTTAATGTACAAAAGAAATGAGGAACGCAACTGAATAACTATTAATCGTCGTTTTTGAGAGCAATTAGTAAAGCTCGTCAAGCAAACTTCGCATCATATTTGTGAGTTGGCTTGAATTGATTCTACAAAAAATTTGAGTGACTTCTTCACTTCATCTTTAAGGGTTCCCAAGTTGAGTGTACCCAAGTCATAGAAAGAAACGTACATGCGCACACCTATGAAATTGCGATAATTCAATTTTGCAGGTAAAAATCAACGAAAAAACTAATGGAAAAAATGCAAGAACTACGGGCAATTTAGGGAGCTTTTGTGCACATTATTACAATGAAAACGCAAGGTGAAAGCGAAAACGAAATATACAAAAAAAAAGGAGAGCAAAATGACTTCAATTCTGGGATATTGTCGCTGAAGAGAATATAAATTCTATGCAACGAGATTGAAATTAGTTTCTCAGCGAATTTCGAATATATGCAACTTCATTAATAACTATAATATGAACATTTCTGCACAATTTTCCTACATCGATTTGAAAGTCAAACTTTTTTGAAACTTAGCTAGGTATACTGATAAAAAATTTCCTTCTTGATATTAGACGCAAATAATGACAAGGATAATTTCATTCAAGTAATAAAAATCATATTAAAAGATGAAAGAAAGAATGATAAGAAAAAATTAAAAATGGTAGAATGATCAATCAAATAAGTGAAGAAAAATGATTGAAAATTTGCATGAATAAATCGATGCCTAATTATGAAATGATATTAAAATCAATGGAGAATTACTATTGTTGAGGTGTTTGTATTTCAAAGATTAGCAAAAGTGTAATTCACAAAAGAGTTGGAGTTTATGATCTAAGAACATCTGAACAGATATGTCTTATATTATTGCTAGGTTTATTATTCCTTTGGCACTAAATAAACTATAGGCAACACACTAGTACTTCAACTATAGAAAAATAATTGCGTAATGGAGATAACTGAAGAATCTTTAAACATTGGGAAATAATATATAAAAATAAAAAGAATAAAAATGAAATATATTCAAAAAAAGAGAACTTGATTACTTTATTTCATATTGCTATCACTCAACAATGCAGTTTTTCATATTTAGCGTAATACACTGTTAAAAGACGATTGAAGAGGAAATTGTTAGAAGCCAATTACAGGATAAGCAGAAAAAATATAAGAAATTCTTTAAACTTGGAAATGAGATTGAAAAGTAAAGAAATGAAGAGGCATGCATGAGGGATTGATGCGAAATGTGATTTTGTTTACCCTTTACTTGATCAATCGGTTTAATAAATTGCCAAAGAATGATGACTATGTTAAAAATATTTTCATAGTTTTCATTAATCCTGATCGCCTATACAAATCCTTTCCATCAATGTATAACTCGACCGATTAAAAATAAAGAATTAATCAATTTAAATTGCATGTAATTTTTTCCGTACTCAAATATTGGAAATTTCTTCCAAAGTCGATGGATCCACGTAAAATATGATGCATATCGTGATCCTATAGTGTGCATTATATTCATCACATTTCCTAAAACTATCTCTATAAGACTGTGAGTAGAAACTATTAACGAGTCAGCTATATGCATATAACTAAATGATATAATTATGCTTTTTTATGCAAAAGTGTACAATATTCAAAATAAATGCCTTAACCCTTTGATCGAAGACGTTTTTATTGAAAACAGCCAATTCAATGAATTATATCTCCCGTTAATAGACGAGAATAATGAATAAGGTGGTGGCAAGCTGTAAGTTGTAATTACTAGGCTGTAAAAATTTTTAGTGGGCGAACGGAAAAGTTTAAATTTATGCCTATCTCTCTCCAATCATTGGGATGAACAAGTATGAATAAAGAATTTTTCGAAGCATGAATCTGCCGTAGAATAAAAAGTTTTAAGCGCTAACGATAACGTCGAATTAGAAACGTCTCAAGTGAGCAGTGTAATATCGTAGCATATTCAATCTTTTTGTTCATAAAAAATGAGACTCGTCTTTGTGTTTCTTCTTGGCAGTCAAGACTATCCACTTATATCCGCATTCGATCATCAAAAGGTTTATTGCAAGAACGAGATAAGTGAATTGCCGCTTGTTGTTCAAAGCATGGCCAAATATTATCTTTTCTAATTACAAAGATTAGAAATGAATAATCAAGTAACTGACTATCTTTCTTAGCTATCCTTTTTGTGGTGAACATATTCTATATAGCAAGAAGGTGCTTCTTGATTTCAGATGGGCGCTGACATAAAGTAAGCTTTTGATTGAAGGATCATGCGACTGGCCAGTTTCATAGGACTTTTTCGACTCTCATTTTTCGTTCATATGAACGCTTCCAACTTTCTGCTTAACAAGCGCATTCTGCCGACGCTATATCTATCCACTTGCATGCAAATATCTGTCTACGAGGTGCTTTTGACTTAATGACCGCTGAAGCTAGAGTCATTTTGTTTAAAGATATCAATAAATTGGTGTCCGTTCCACAGTTAATACCGTCGCCATTTTCCATCGATTGACTCATAAAAAAATGAAACCCTCATGAGTGGGAATGCAAAAAGTGCACATCATGTCAGCTCTAAGGTTTAATTTGCCATCATTTCATCGTCCGTCAGCTGCTCGAGTTGACTAACCTGAAGTCGGGTCATCCGCCTTCTGGTTTTTTTTCTTCCCCTATCCCTTTCGTTCGTCGTTCTTTTTGATAGCATTCTGCTGTCAGACGAAAGAACTGCATTCTCGTATTACGTTGAGAGGCTGCTTTCGCATTGCTTATAATGATGCATCGAACAATAACCTAGTGGAATATCACATTTCTTGTGTAGATGCAAACAGATCCATCCGGTTTTCGAGTATGTAATACAGCCGGAAAGTCATCATTCCACAAGTGGCGAGTTCGGGCTCACAATTTTTTAGGAAAGAGAAAAAAAAATCAAATTGTCTCGAACATTCGATGTGTTGGGTATATTTTCATGTCTTATGACAACCTTCATCACTCATCCCGGCAATATCAATAAGCGGTTGGTACAATATTTTCTAAACTTTACTCTCATAATTCCTACTTTGGCAAATTTTTTCCATAATTTCAGATTTTTATGTCATCTAATTTATTGTTTTTACAACATTTTTTTTGCAATACGCTTGTAATGCTTCGGAAATCATCCTATCGTGGATCCAAGAAATTTACATATTAGGCATGTCAATATGGGTGAGTTTTATGATCAGAGTATGGTGTCTAATCATTGAGTAGGAATGCTAGGCCGAAAGAAGCAAAGCTTATGATGTAAGATGCAGTTTTTTATACATATGATTAGAAATGAATCAATCAAATTAATTTCGTATTTTATGAAATGCAAAAATAGGCACACTCATTGCAAATTTTGCAAACTTTAAGCTCATATTGACATTTGCAAAGTAAAATTCAAGGCAATACATATCGAGAGATTTTCCCACGTAGCATGAAATTATGTTTATTATAACTTCCAAGTATCTTAAGTCTTACTATGGTTTTTGAGCGAAAATTATGCAAAAAAAAGACCAAAATATTGTATAAATACTTTTTGTTTTCCTTTGAGACTCAAAGAGAAAAAGGAACGAAAGAAAAAGAGTGAAGCAATAGTTAGAGATTATATGCGGATGAAGTATCATATGGAGGAGAAAGCTTTATAAGTTTTTTACAAGTTCTTAAAATGAGCTCATACGGTTGCACAAATACTCAGAAATAACGCTATGACTACTAAAAAAATGCGCTTTCATATGAAAGCAATTGATTGAATAGATCAGCCAAATTGCACATTTTCCATATTACATTTGCAAATTTTTGCATACTGCATTCGCAACCTTTTTTGCATATTGCAGTTGCAGCGAATTATCGATTTGACTTGCTAATTTCGTTGCATTTTAAGCGATCAAAATTCCAAAGTTGATAGACAAATAGAACACTAAAAAACTCGGAGGTCAACCTATGAGTATATTGCCTCCTTTCCCCCCTCTCTCCCCCAAACAAAAACAGTTTCGTTGCATTTGCTGGCATGTGGAAACTACCCGGTAGAGTAATATATTAACATTATATTAACATTGTGATCAAGTGATCAAGTGATCAAGTGATATATATAAAGACACACATCAGTAATAGGATTTGCACAAATCTGCGAAGACTGAAAGTGTGTAAGCAGGGAGCATTACTAGCCTGTATTGTTTAAATGGGAAACGATACAGCAGAACGGCTCTTAAGTCATTCGAGTATCCTCACCTGCTGGAACCTTATAGAGCGCGAAGTTAGATATTTAAGAAGCAGTAGGCACAACGTTCTTAGTGTTTATGAGGTTCATAAGAAAGAATAAAGGAAATATTGAGTTCGCATTGAAATTAATTTTTTTAAAGCAATGGTGGAATTAGAAAATTTTCCACGCCGCTTAATATGCCCTTCAAACAACAATATTGTTGCCGAATTAGCTAAAGCCAATTGCATATGAAAAAGAAAGGATACGGACACCGAAGTTCGCTACCAACCTCTCTCATGCCTCCGATTCTCAAAAATAACCACTCAAAGAGGTTTGTGAATTAAATTATAGCTATTCAACTATTCTATCTATCCAAAAAAAGAGCTAAAAATAGTTACATTTTTCCAAGGACATATACTTCTGTTGCATTCGAAGAATGCAGCAGTTATAAACAATAGAAAAGGCTGAAATGAAGCAACTATCTTACCAAGATTAATGTTCATCTCGAGTGGAAGATGCGAATGCTGAACTGGCCACCATATAGAGAAGGCACATGAGTACAATCAGAATCAATAAGTTGACAATCAGAATGAAAGTATTCTTGTCGAATGTCTTCTCAGCTACTTCGACAATGCTTTGCTTCCTCGATGGGGGAGCCATTGTTGATCTATTCTCGCTGCTTCAACTATCACAAAGGCTCTCGGTATTAACGCACAGGTGCCGCCTAGCCCCACAAACGAACAGCACAACAACTGGCTCCAAGATGCTATCCTAGTCGGCTAGCTCTCGTCTAAGCACTACATTCCACCGCCCTCTAGTTAATCACTCACATTTTCTTCATTGCCTACTTCAACTAAATCTTTCGTTTTGCTCATCCGACTTTAGATGACATATGTATGAATATAGAATGCATAACTTATATGCACTTTACACTAATATTCATACCAACCGGAATCCGGTGCGAAATTGCATTGAACAATCCTGAAAATTTTCCGACAAACTTACCGACAAGAAAGAATCAAGAGATCGATTTAACCGATGGAGTACCACGTAATAGCATTCGTTGAATTTTCATTATTATTTGTGCAATTTATTATATATGGAATCTATTTAAAGCATAATTCATTGCATCTACAAAATCAATTCTCTACGCGTTCAATTTGATGTTCGTATAATTCTTTGAATCTCATAATTGATTGTCTTTCCAATTTGTGTAATTTGCGATCTGTGTGCAATCGTTTTATCTGTGGGTGCCTGTTCTGTGTGAATTATTGGTTAATTTTGCATTTCATTGTATGGGTAATTTATTGATTTTCCAGCATATCTATGCAAATTCAATATTTTTCTATTTATTGCATTTTTTCTTTTTGCAGAAATAATATTCTCTTTCTAACAAATCAATTTTTGCAATAAATTTTTATGCAAATGAAGAGTGAAGAAGCCATAACTACCGTAGATAGTGGTGTTGAAGGAATCATAGTCGATGCTGCACGTATGTTGGATATGAAAAATCCCATCGATGACTGCAATCATAAAATAAACAATCGACATTCTCTAAGTATATGAGATAATATTAACGATCACTTTCGGAAACTGCAATGCGAACGTGCTAGCCCACATGTGAGCCAACATTTGCAGACAGCTTATGATGAGAGTTTAAAAAGTTTAAGTGGAAAAGTTTAGGTTTAAGAAGTTTTAAAGGTTTTCTATCATTCGCTTGGTTGACGAGATGATGGAAAACCTATCATCGGCTGTAAATAAAATGCAAATCTGCAATAGCGAATGTCACTAGGGTAATGTTCTGAAAATCGACGAAAGTCGACTTCGTGAAGCTCTGCTGTAGCGCATGAAGTTTCAGAGGTTCCTATCTCCGCTCCCCCCGTCCCTCCCTCAAGATTTTCCACCAAAAGAAAGAAAGAAGCAATAATGGAGAAAATGCTTCGGAAATTTTTGATGCAACAATTATGATTCCAACTACCAAGAGGTCTCGAGAATATTACCCAACAAAAAACAGAAAACATCCTTTAAAAGTCCTCCTTAGAAGCGTAATGGTTCAGGGTCTACCGTAATGCGCGTCTCAAGAGGCAAGGTGCCTAGATATTCCTATCATTATCGACGAGTAAGGAGAAAAAATTGCAAAGAAATTTACCATCAGTCATCGAACCACAACACTCGCTTAAACTATAAGGAATATAGTTACATGCACAGGGTAGGAGGATCGACCACCTTGCGAGCGAAGGTAAGCTGATGATCTCATCGAATGTAGTGAGCCGAATCGGGAGTATAAAGCCCATTTCAGTATCGCATTGCAAGGTTCTGAGATGTTGCTTAGTCAAGGATACTCTTACTGTTTTAATCACTTCATCGACTTGGAAGTCCTAATATTTTAAGCCGCTTTGACTGGCATGACTTTAGCGTAAAAGTTTTATGCAGTACATTTCGCAAAGGCAACATTTGATGTAGGAAACAGTGCGGTATGACTTATCGATAACAAGTTCCTTTCTGTCTGAAGCAATTGCAACTATATCGCTGAATTCCAAGTATGAATTAGTCAATGTTGAGTTTTTACACTCAAACGCTTGAAAATTTCGTTTCAAAGTAACTAATCGCCAAGGATAATGACTGCGGCATCAATAGACTCTGGAATTTTTTTTTCTTTAATTGATTAATTGATGCTCCGTTGCGAATTTATCGATTAATGCTTGCAAGTTTAACATGTAGCATCCTCAACTTAAGCTCCATCTTAGCTTCACCAATATTCTTTAAAACGAATTATGCGATTATCGCAACTTATGCTCCACTATGAGAAATTAGAATGAACATGGCCATAGTGGTGCGCTGAGAGCAGTCAAGGAAGGCTTTACCTCGAAATTGGTGATTAGATATAGTGAATAGCTCAGCGTTCACCTTCGTATTCCAACAAAAAAGCACTAGATAGCCTCTGCTAAATTCTACGTCTTCTATTTAGAAGCAATCTAGTGTTGGACATCATTTAGAAAGCCGAAAAGATAATTGCCCTTGTGCAGTGATTAAAAAAAAACCTTTTTATTCACCATGTCCGCCATGGCGAATAAGAGATTAATAAGGGAGAATGAGATGCCGCGATCCACCGACACAAATACGACGCAATATATTGACGACACACTAAACTGAACTGAATTGAACTGAACTGAACTGCACTGAACATACACTGCACGAATACCACTCTTGTATAGCGATTTACATGACGATATTGAAACGGGTGCAACACTTTAATAAAAAAATCAATATCATAGAATTTGATATCGTCAAGAAAATCGACTTTTCGTGATCACTAAAACTTAGCAAGCTTTTCGTGATGACATATCTGCGCTAATTCGGCGAATTGCTGTTAATATGAATGGCCAGTGGCTCATATGAAAACTGCTAAAAAAGAGGATGATTCGCACAAACATTGCTAAACTCTTACACTCAGTGGGCCAGACGAAACTTATCCTAAGCTCATTCGATTTTAAGATATTATATTCGATTGGCATCTGAATATCGAGTTATTTGAAAAGTGGCAACGACGCTTCACTAAAAAGAGCTCTACAAAAAGACGTCGCGTGGACAGTTCCAGTTGTGTTTTGAGTAGCGCTTTCAGATTTTCATCGTTAAGCTTAGCTAGTATCATACAATTCGATCAAACCTATGTACCCAAGCAGTGCTCTTCTTTTACAAAAGTTGTACTGTATCCAAGAAGACATCCATTTTAAATCCGAAATAAGGTGCCAAATGTAGCCGGCAATTTTGACTCATTTGCTCCAAGTATTGCAATTATTTAGAACTTTTCATTAGGTGACGCATAACGCTTGAAACAGATCTTAGTCCAGCTCCATCCTTCTCTAACTGGGACAAGCTAGAAGTAAATGTATTCGTTTCCGTTAACATAGTGCTGCGAGGTATATAAAGTTTTGAAGAGCGGACTGACTAACCAAAACCACCAACAGAACATGGACGAGCGCTGATATAAACACAATGCACTGTGTCTCTTCACCGATATATATATATACATATATATATATATTATATATATATATATGATTGAAGAAGAGCATTTAGGGGTAATGCGGACTACCGCATCTATTGACTGTACACTGATAATATCGGGATTGTTTGAGCATTGTTACATTAGTTATAGTTGCAATATTTCAAGTTTTGAGCGATTTTGCAGTAAGGTGTGAGGCAAGGTACTATTCCAGGCTAAGATTTACCTATATTACGCAGGCCTGTTGCTTTTCTATGGGACTTTCCTATGATTTTTCATCCTTCTTTTTTCTTGGAATTTTGAATGATTTTTTCATCATAAATTGGGGAATTTTTATCGGCTATTCCTATTGTTAAATGCGATATCGATCACTCAATAAAACAGCAATGAAACACAAATTGTTGAATGTTGCTTTCTGTAAGTTTTCTTTCTTTTTCAGTCTCGTCGTCGCGTCACAAACCCAACAGCGATCACTTTTCATCGAAATGCACTCACGATTAGTGAATGTCAATTCTGACAATAACATATGTTGCGCATTTGCGATCGTTTTTCATTCATCACAGCATACGAATGTCGAATATTTACATCGACAAATTTGACGAGAAATATTGCTTTTAAATCTCTAACTACTGAAGCAAAATCTTTTTTTGTACTTTTTTTTTTAATGCGAGGTGGAGTGATACCTACAGATTGAAGCAGAACATGAATGAAACCTAGGAATCAGAAAAGTTTAGGTGGCAGTTTTACTTGAAGACAATCATTTATGTTTCCACTTAAAATATCACCATATGTGTCCGCTTATTTCTTAATATAACTTTTCATCTAACCTATAGAGAGCTTTTATTTGACGCTAACATATTGTGGAAGAGGATTCAGCAATATGCAAGGATACTTCTTTATATAAGTCAAGGATAAGCAAATAGTTTTCTGTTTTGAGTTTTTTTGTGACATTTTTCAATTTCTTATCTACTCAATTTTTAATTTTTAATCATCTTCGGAAAAATTCAGAGCATTCAATATATTTTTTTAATTTATGACATGAGCATTATTTAGGTGTGCAAGCTCGCATCGTACAAGCTTGGAAACGTGCAAAACTTGGCATCACTTTTTAGAAGGCATAGACGCACTAAAAACGAAACGCGATTAACGTTGAAAGATGCAGAAATCACTTCAAAGATTCCCGAGGTGGGAATGCCTCGAGCGACTAGTGAGCATAGTTATACTAAACGCTAAGATGACATCATCCGGAAGTTTTTTCCACACTCTGATAACCTGGAAAGGTAAGGAATTATAATGTGGATTTAAGATTCAAACTCTTGAGAACAATTGAAAGCTATGAGCTCGAGATAAATCACGTCGATTGGAATAACAGAATTCTGAATTGAATTCAGTATTAGAGGAAGCATTAAAAATTTTAAAACACAATATTAGGTTGAACTCAAGGTGGGGATATTGAAGTGATTTTGGATCGAAAATGCGATGAAGTTTGGACGATTTGGAGCCTGAAAAACTTCGACAAACTGCTTTCTAAAACTTGTTGTCATATTCTTCATCATCTCTGGTTGCGACTTCAAAAACGAGGTCCAAGGTCGTATTGAAGACAGGGCAGCCATATTGAAGAATAGGATGATGAGACAATGAAAGCTTTCTTAGAATGATGAGACAATGAGACAATGAAGCTATATTCAGTTGCCCACACAATACCGTTCGCCATATTGAACGTTGCAGTTATCACCGACTCATAGTGAGTGTTCCAACGAGCACTCCCAAATCTCGGATGGAACTGATTGCAGAAATCAAAATCTCCAAGACTTGTAACGAGGATTCTTTCCTTAAGTCAGTGACATTTTTCGCTAAGAATACCCAAATATCAAGCGTTCGATCATTGAGCAAGATGATATCAATCACATTGGAGCTCTCCAGGAGCTAAAAAAGGATCACTAATCGATCTACGAATCTTCAAATCATCAGCAGAAAGAAATCATTAATTCTCAAAGTTTTCATTACCTCAACTTCCATTGCGGGTGTAATTACTCTCAAGCACCAGGAAATCCTTGTCCTGGGAAGATGGGATTAAGAGCATGTTCGAACTAGTGATTTGTTTACTGCGACTGGCGAAAAATATGGCGCGTGGACAGGAATTTCTTCCGGATTTCCGGGAACAACCGATAACACGTATAAATACTCAGCAGTGAGTTAGAATACTGATATCACCCACTACTTTCATCTAGGAGATCATTGAAAAAACGATCCTCTTTCATGATTCCGTGCGTCGCGTGAATTCGCGAAGGACACAACAAAATTCCTGCGAAATAGCTAAGAATTTTATCCTTGGTCCTTTGTCTTCGCCTCGTCTTTGCACTTCGCCTTTGCCTTGCCTTTGTCCTTCCCTAGCGTGAAAAGGGCCCTTATTTATTTTCTGCCGCATTTATTTGCGACACCATGAACGGAACTATCGTACAATCTTTGAAAACAACAAACATTTGTATATCTTCCCGCAGCGGTAACCGACCGCTTTTGCAGAATTGACTGAAGCAAAATTGCAAGAACTCAGTTCAGTGACGATGCTTCAATCATGTGGAAATTGAAAATGAGTTCATTCAACGTTCGGAAAAATGCATAAAGATGAATGAATTCAATATTGCTAACGTTAAGTACAATACAGAAATGATTTTTTAAAAAACAGATTTGCTTCGGAGATATAGATATTCGGTATGCAGAAATCGTCGATCGATGGCGAGTGACGAATTCCGCGTAAAAATACAACTGTGATCAAGTGAATACAAACAACTATTGAATCTCATCGGTAAATACATAAAAAATACTAACCATTTAATAAAACAATACTTCAAAAAACATCGATGCTTCACTGCAATTGAAAATTTTTAGTCGCTATTCAAAAATAGAAAATTTAATCAAAAACATCGATGCAATCTAAAACTCGATGCCGTGAACGCGATTGCCACTACAGAATTTCATTTGTTACTGCTATAAAAAAACTGCTTAGAGCAAAAAAAGGGGCAATCATATTTAGTGGGTAGGAAAAATTATTCATTGGTGCAGTCTAAAAATCGGCGATTTTCTAAACCAAAATTTGCTATCATTATGAATAATAATACAGTTTAGCATCAAAGTTTAAACAACCAATCAAACACAATACAATGTTGAAAATGATATAATTTGGCAATAAGACAATCAACAAAGAAAGAAAACAGCTGAAATATAAATTAAAACAACAAAGGTAGATGAATTAGTTCCTCCAAATTCTCATATTTTATTTTGCATAAACAAATGAATGATTGGCGAAAGTACCCGTTTTTGGGTAAAATGCCGAGGTTCGAAACCTCGGTTAATCACAACAAACAGAAAATAAATCTACGACTACAAAGAACACTAATAGCAAGAGTTGATAGATGCTACTCATACAATAAAAATGTTTATAATAGCACAATGTATCATCATATACTTAAAGAGAGGCTCAAAGATTTATAAAGTTTCCATCGAGGACATACGAAAACGATGTATTTTACGATCAATTGCAAAATATTGGAGATAACTAATAAATGAAGTAGCTTTAGTTAAGGGTAATGTTAGCTTGACAATGTCGATCAACAAATTTTATGCTGAATTATCAAATTCTCAATTTTCCAATTGTGATTCCAATCTCTTGCCAAGATCAAAGAGGCGTTGTTGAACAAAATCGGCGATAGCTTTTCGTCGTTCGATCTCTGTATTTCCGCATAAATGAGGTAAACATTCACTCATATCGAGTTCATCACCTACTGTTACGTGGACATGCTGAAAATTGGCAATGAACTAATGCCATAATATCTCAATTCACTATGATGGAGCAATCGGATAGACACAAGAACAAGTCACTGTTTCTATCTCATATATGAGTGTTTCTTTTTTTTTTTTTTCGCTGAGGTCGAAATGGAAAAATGTTGATCGTAAAAAGCAAAAAAAAGATCTTGCGGATCTAATAATTTAAATTTAGAAATTATATTCACTACCGTATGATTGGGAACAAAGACCCTCTTCTTCAAAATCTATGAACAATGTGGAACTTTATACTGTAAGCAGGATAATTTTATGATCGAGTCAGAGAATTTCTTTGATCAGCTGAATATCGCATGCACTTTAATTGTTCCAATAGAATTACACATCGCACGAATCAACACTAATCAACATTATAAAGTTTCGGAATATCACCTCAACATCAACTTACATAGTGCAAGAATATCACCGAAGCGTTATCGGCGCTATAGTTTTGGTCAGTAATTCTATGCCGAGAACAATGATGCCTTTTTTTGGAATATCAGGCGCATATAAATTAACCAAGGGAATTTAGAATTACCTTTCCGAACAGCGGGTGATAAGGAGGGCTGGGAGACCAAACTTCATTCATACGCTGAATCCAAATTGGAAGAACCATTGGCGGGGTAGGACATTCCATTATCTGCAAATAGCAGTATACTACTTATATAACTTATGCGGTATTATACTGTGGTATGCATATATGCAAATAATGCACATCACACTACAAGCGGATGATGACCTTTACCAAAAATAGTCAGTCGCAAAATGCGTAAGCGGAAAGGAAAACCAGCCCATCGAGAATAACCGGGTTAACCGGCATGCAAATGCGCAACTCCTCACTTCTCATAGATTCCCACAGGCTACGGCAAATGTCTTGTGGACTTCAAAGGCGCATCAATAATTCGACGGTTCCAAATAAGATGAAAAAAGGAAAATATTCGTAGTTGTGAACGTGGAATTCCAAAAAAATAAAGTTTCAGGGGTTGCACGGAAACAAAAACTGCGTCATCTGTATATTTGCAGGTCAAATATACACTTAAAATTTGTAGGTTGCGTTTCAGTAGTTCGCCAATTCCGTAATCGGAATCAATGCCACAAACTTTATGCGCACATTTATATACTTTTGACAAAAGTCATTCTTTTCGAGAACAACAGCTTAAACAAGTGTCCACAAAACCTGCAACCTTAGGAGATTTGGGAATTGCAGTTCATAATTATTTCCCTTGCCTGAAGCCAGAAACTGACCCTCTCCAACCCTTTCTCTCTCCTTCCATCTTCCATTTCCATCGTAAAAGCGGTGACTCAGTTGACAAATCACGGATGGCAGGCACGATGTAGCTCCTGCAGCATGTGAACCACCCTTTAGAAAGGATGGGATGCGTCCATAGGGGAAGGCCCTCCTCCATATTCCAATCCTCACTCCGTCAGTTTCCAACATGGCGGGGATGGAGAGAGGAAGGAAAAGGTGAGGGCGAGCAGCACCGCAGCTTGAAGCAACTGCACCAGTCTTCGTTGAAGCAAGAATATGCATAAATGAGTTTAGGATTCAGCAACTCATGTGATGTCTAAACTCAGCAGTATAAAATATATGCGCAACATTGTTTTCACTTCATTCATATATCTACAGAGATGGATACCGAGACACTGCAGTTCCCATGGACCTTAACCATCGGAGAAAAATGAAATGATGCGAAACTCACCATTCTTGCTATTCCCCATTTGATTCGAATTGGATGTGGCGTTACTTTACCCTCTGGGAATAGGTGTACCCATCTATTTTCCGCAAGCTTCTCTATGCAGAAATCAACACCTCTTTGATAGACACCCGCACCTCGTACCACTGGAACACATTGCCCCAATGAAAAAAACCTGAAATAGGGAAATATCGATTTTTTAGAAAGAAAAAAATTACAGGTGCACATTTCTACAATAATTCAGTAGCTATGAGGCAAATATCAACATACACCACAAGATGCTACAATTCTTAGCAATTACGGGTTCCACTTCAATAAGTGGACGAGACAGAAGAAAAGATTTGACCATCCCTTCCCCTTGAATTGCAAATACCTTTCCTGCTTCTAAGCGATAAAACACAGACAGAAATTCACAGAGGATATGAAGCATCAGTAGGCCTTCATTATCTTTCAATGCATTTCGTCCGAGTATCGCTCTTTTTGAATTCAGAAGCCGCAAAATTCATTTTGTTCCCGAATAGGGGGAATTTCATCTCACCGCTCGTATCTTAAAAGTTTTCACACTATTCGCTAATATTCTAGCGTTCGTTAGGATGTGTGCTGCAATTGCAATGAAAATTTTTCAAACGGTGTCTACGTGTGGAATGTTATTCAACAAGCAAAACACAGTGACATTTATCAACAGACTTCGGTATAAACCTTTCTAAATAACTTTAGAAACTTTATAAACAGTTAATTATCTAAGTATTATTACACTAGGAGCTAAAACAACACTGCAAAACAATACTACAGCCCATCTCATAATATGCTGTGGTACACATATTGATTGAACGACAAGGCCTTCAACCAACCGCTGACTTTATGGGCCCTATCCAGAAAAAATGCAACAAAGTAGATAAGATCGACAATTAGAGTGCAGATAATGCACCTTAAATTCGAAGTTTTTTGTGCCAACTACTTCTTACGAACATCAACTGCAAGCAGCCAATAATGCTGTGGCACGTTCTTTTCTCCTCTAAAAGATTCTATAGCTGCTCTAATAGTTTGGCTTCCTGAATGTAAGGAATCTCAAAATTTCGTATTTGAAACAAGGTTCACGGTTGCAGATGATCCCCGCTACCAATACTTCAATACTTGCGCAACTGCAAAGTCTCAGTTGTACGGTTCCTGATGTAAACAACTGTTACTAACATTTGGCCTACCGACCATGATGAGGGCCTAGGTTCCAGATTTGAAAGGAACACTATGACTACTGATGACCTTTCTTGTCATTAGTAATTCGACCTTTTCGCTATAAAAGGGTTCAAAGTTTCGGATCATGCAATAGTTGTTGCATGGAATAAGATAACAAATTTTAAAAAAATATATAAAGACCAACTTGGTATGCCATGCATTTGTGAAGCAAATATTATGAGCAGCCAATGCATAACGAAATCTTGAAACATTTGCAAAGAATTCACGAAACGAGAAAATCGCTGCAAATATAATAATACAAAATGTTTTATATTATTCTACAAAGGTTATTTCAACTTTTTCGAGTATTCTCTCCTATATAACGACATTATTGCTCTTGATGAACACAAATATTGCTTTGATAAGGGATCCTCCAACAATGATTAAGGGGATGGAAATGTCAACAATAACGATCTATGAAGACATAACCGAGTGGTAAGAGGCCATAGAGAATTCTGCTAGCATCATCTTTAAGCTTGAGTTTCTCAAGCTATATCTCTCTCCGTAATAAAATACTAAGGAATCTAGCAAAATTCATATTCTCCAATATTACTTTGAGTGAAGTCAAAAAAAAACAAATGAGTAAAAGCATTCATTCATGTGATATAATCTATTGAGAAAGCGATTATTTAGTATTTTCTAGAGAACGATATGAAGAAAACAAAGATCAAAGATCGCGAAATTTAATGAAGTTAAAATAAAAATAAAGAAACTCACTCCACAAAAGTGGATCGTCGACAGTACATCGATGATTAGCAATCGTAATTAATGGCCTGCTTCTATCGGCAAGAAGGCGTAATAATTTCTCCTTATTGGTTACCGTTATTCGATTCCAATCTGCAAATTCATCGTTGACATTGTTATCAATATAATGGGGAATCGACTAATAACTATCAACATGAGCGTAAAGAAATGGACAAGAAAGTAATCGTTCGATTGTTGGACGAGCCAAATGTGGACGCTGTCCCGACACAGGTATACCGGAAGGTGCGAGCGGACGCCAGCGACCGGTCAAACTAATCTTCGACAACTCTCATGATCCTATCCAGATTCTTCGGAACGCACATAAACTGAAAACCAGTGCCAACCTCAACTCTGTTTATGTGCGCCGCTCCCACAGCTCTGAGTTAAGTGTGGAGCTGCGCGAGGCCCATAAAAATGACCCCACTGCGGTCATTTAACGTGGAAAGGTGATGACCAGGAGCGAGATCCCGAAAAATAGAGGGAATGGTATGGCTGAGAGAGCAGAAACCAGGGCAAGTCAGGGCCAAAATTTTCAACAACAGCGCTGGAGTCAGCGCGTGCCCCAGCCTCAGCCTCTCAGTCACCCTTCCCCATCTCTTCCCAACTAACTCAAATCACCTCTGAGTCACCTTTACCACTTAAGAAATTTTTAAGATGTACATACTTTAACGCTCGTTCTATTAAGAATAAGTTAAGCTATTTGAAAGCTTTACTCGAATTTGATTCTCCTGATAATGTTGTCTTGAGCTAAACCTGACTAAATGAAGACGACTCTGACTCTCTGTTAAGTCTGCATTCCTTGTACAATGTGCACAGATGTGACCGAATCTCGGGAGCTAACGGTGGCGGTGTGGCAATTTTGGCCAGAAAGCAAATTTCTTACGCGGGCGTAGAGTCAAAAGCACTTAAATCCCTTTCTGAGGCTTTGTTTGTTGATTTCAGTGATAGAAGCGATTTCTGCTTTCGCCTAATTGCAGTTTAACGACGGCCCGGTATGAATACGAAGAATCCGCCGAATTGCTGGAGAAAGTTTCTGAGTGGTGCGGAGTCGAATATCCATCGGTTGTTGTTGGCGATTTCAATTATCCGCTGACCCCCAAGAAGCTTGACACGCACCCGACAAACAAGCTTGATCGTTTTCTTATAAACTCCGATCTCCTAAATCTAATTTCTGGCCCTACCCATGGTAATTATACGTTGGACCTTCTTTTGTGCAATGACCGTACACTGATCTCGGAATGAGAAGTCCTTCCTAACTTTTCTACCAGTGATCATTGCAGTATCTACTTGAAAGTTACCTGCGAAAGAAGCATCACTCTGACCTATCTTCCTTTTGATTTTCGCAAAACAAACTGGGATGAAGCTAATTTAATAGTTTTAAATTTTGACTGGAACAGCCACTTCCGTACCTATAACAATATTGATGAGATCTATGATTTTCTGTCATCTGTACACTTTGTGATCGAAAGCTGAACACCTCTACAAACGGACCAGGTCAAAGCCAATAGATATTCTCCCCACCTGCAACGACTGGCTGCAAAAAGCATTTTCTTTACCGTGACCGCTTTCTTCCTGGAGGCTTTGCGGTTTTTAACAAATGTGCTAAGGATTTTGAGAAAGACTGCTCTAGGCTCGCAAAAAATCGAGAAAAGCGCCTTCTATGCTTTGGTAATAAAAAATCATTCTTTTAATACATGAATGCGAAACTCAGCACTAGGAGAAATATTTGCGCCTTAAAATTTGAAAATAATTTCACCATCACGAGTGACCAGGAAAAATCTGAGATGTTTGCAAGCTACTTCTCTGAAGTATTCATCAATGACGATAACGAGATACCTGCTTTCCCGGTAAGATGCGATAAAAAACTTAATTGGGTCTCTCTTGACTGTGATGTGGTCAGTGCAGCTATTAGAAAGCTCAGTGATAAGACCTCTCTGACCTCAGACTCGGTACCTTCGTACTTTATAAAGCGAACTTTTCAGGGCTTATGTAACCCACTTTCTTATATATTCAAACACAGTTTGGTTACTGGTTCCCTACCATTAAAATGGAAGACTGGTATTGTGACGCCTACATTAGAAAAGAGTCCAGCGAACAGGGTACACAATTATCGTCCCATTAGCCTAACTTCATCAATATGTAAAGTCCTGGAAGTTATCGTAAAAGAAAATATAATGTCCCATTTCGATTTGAATGCATTGATTAGTCCTGCCGGGTATGGTTTCCTGCCACGAAAGCCCACGCTCTCACAGCTGATATCTTGTTTCCATGAGTGGCACTCAGCGATGATTAAAAACCAGCAGGTTGAGGTGTTTTATATTGACCATGCTAAAGCATTTGATACAGTCTGCCACCAAAAACTGTTGATCAAACTCAAAGGTTATGGGATATCTGGGGAACTTTCGAAATGGCTAAAATCATTTATCTCACAGCGAGAATTTATGGTAAAAATTGGTCGATGCTATTCACAGCCCCAAATTATTACTAGCGGAGTTACATAAGGAAGTATACTTGGCCCTTTACTCTTTCTTATTTATGTAAATGATTTATCTAATGGTTTGTCCAGTGCGTGCAGGTTGTTTGCGAACGACCTTAAGATTTATCGCTCAACCAACAATCTTTCTGTAGATTTTCATGAACTCCAGAAGGATCTTATATATCTAGAACGTTGGTCGCAAACATGGCAGTTGCGTATATCGGAGGAAGAAAGTAGCCTCTTCCAATATAAACTCTCAACATGAGTGCCCTCTGCGTTTAAATGGGAACAAGCTTTACGTCCAAAACGTAATCAGGAACCTTGGAATAGATATTAGTTCAAATTTAAATGGATTTTTCACTGCAAGCTAACAGCCAGAAGAGCCTCACGAGTAGCTAACTGTATACTACGCTCACTGGAACATCCGTGCATTGAACATTACAGACTTGCTTTTATTATCTATTGCCGCCCTCTTCTTGAACCAGTTATGGTCACCATATGCACGCACGAACACTGACATGATTGAAAATGTGCAGAGGCGATACATAAAATCTGCCTTTCGTAAGACCTTTCCAAACTCTCTCATTCCCCTCTACCCTGAACGGTTGCGGATTTTAGGCCTAAAAAGTTTGAAATACCGCAGAATTGAATTTGACCTTCACTTATGCTTTAAGACAGTGAAGGGCTGCTGTGATATCCCGTTGGAAAATGTGTTTGCGTACACCCGCTTCAACGTGCGTTGCAGATTTCATCGTTTTCAGTTACAACGCAAGTTTTCGACCAAAACGGGTCTACTAAGGTCGTTTTCCTTTTGAGTCATTCGGGTATGGAATCAACTACCAGCTGACATTGTTGAAGCTAGAAATCTAAATGTTTTTCAATCAAAGTTATCCCAATTTGACCTATCGTCCTTGAAGGGCGTAGATGGCCAGCTCATATGTGACTAATGAATGCTTCATCTTGCTTTGGCCTTCTCGCCAGCGTTACCTTATTAATGCTACTTGAATATGTGGATTTTTTATCTTCCCTCTCTTTTCAACCTTCTTTGCCATCGGTGTTTTCATTTGCTCAGAGCCTTCTGTCAATATCGTCAATGCATTTCTTCACATACTATGTGTGTTTCCTTATTTGTTAAAAAAGCCGTTCGTTCGTTCGTTCGTTCAAACATCTTAAGAGTGTTCGAGTTTTTCTCAATTTCATAGAAATAATTCTTCAGATTATTTACTTCCTTGGAAAGAGTGTTTGAAGATTGTGAATATCAGGATTATGAAATTCTTTTTTTTTTTTTGAAAATCAATTAAACTAAGCATAATTTCTAAAAATCAATACGATTTAGGTCGGCAATGTTAAACTTTTTGTATGGAAACGATGAGATGAGTGCTAAAACACGATTCCGCCGATCTCAGTAACCCTTCACAACTATAAACTATCATAGAATCATATCCATTAATCACAAGTCTGCGAAACAACAGTATTATTATACAAATGGCAAGTATAGTTCTAATGGAAATTTTATAGTGAACTAAAAAAAAGACTTACTAAAAGAAAAGAGTAGTTTCGACGCTAAAAATACCGATGTGAGGACAATATTCGAACAAATTTTAAAGAACAGAGATGATCGTCTAGGAAATGGCCATGCGAATTTGTACACATCGTCACCCTCGGTGCTCATTTCCAATAATCAGTTAGGCAATAATGAGTGAGTTGGTTTTTTCGCCTAATAGAAGCACATCGACAAACTACGAAGCATCTGCAAATAGAACATGCGTTATAATAATAAAAATATTGAAAAAAAATATCACGAATTCGTCAATTCATGCTTCTAAATCAGTATTAGAAATCATCATAAATTTCGATCGCAACAGAAGTTTGTCCGTAACATTTCTAGAAGTGCTATGTTCCTTACTCGATTCAATTATGCGTCTCTAACAACACTGACCAGTGCAATGCTGACCACTGAACAATACAACGACCACCAACCGCTGACCAGCGAGAACTGATAAAAGAACGCTTGAGCAGATAGGCAGAAAAAGTGGTGCTGCATACGCACCTATCTAATCATTCCACTCATATTCGGTATAAACGCAGATATGGGAATGAAATGAGAACGGTCGACAAAGAGTGTGCTGTGGTGCATAAGGTGCACTGATGATCAAAGTCAACAATACAAAAGATTCATTAGAATGAACGGATCATCACAAAAATTTGTAGGCAAAAATTTCCGAATGTGTGAAGTCAAAATCTCCTCAAAAAAAAAGGGGGGGGGGGAGGATTTCTAAGTGTGATTTTTTAGATGTCTTCGGAGAGGTTTTTGCTTTCTTTAAAGAAAAAAAGAAACATTTTCGATAGTTTAGGGCCTCGAAATATGTACTTGTAAAATCTGGCAGTAATCTTAATATAACTTTAAAACCTAACGCCTTAGAAGCGAAATCGACATCAACATTCCAAATTTTCAGAATAGAATTTTTAGCATGCGAAAGACTCAATCGAGTAACCTGAAAGTTGCTAAAATAGCATAAGTTTGGTTTAGAGTAGACAAACCTTGATGTTATCACTGGCAGGTAAACTTTATACAAGAAGAGGGAAAATCCGCAATCTGCTGAGCATAAATCGAGAATAAAATGCGCTAAGACTGTTGAGATGCACCATCACCATTGAAATCGATATCATCGATACCCCTCCCTCCTTGCTAATATCAGCAAACATTATCACGTCATACCTATAATAGCAGCTAAAGTAGCACACGAAATAAGCACCTTAAATGAGAATTACCAACTTTTCTTCTGCCACCTATAGAATAATAACCAAAATGAGAAATATAGGACAATCAGCACCTCCCATAAACTCCTAGAAAAATTCATGCCCACTCACATATCGCGATTTATTGGAATTTGGCTGCTACAGAGCGATTGGCAAGCGCCAAATTCAAATGTATCAAAGATAAACGCCTGCGCTTTTTTTCTTATTTAGCCAATATTTCATGCAAACATCGTTAAAACACAGTCATTTGCATAAATCAGGTCAGAAACACCAGTGTTCATATATGACATTAGTAATCACGCATATTCAACTGCAAAAGAAATAGCCAACAGAAATGGAGAATGCATAGTGTTTTGCTGTCTCTACCTATGAACTAGCTGTGAATATTTATATGCATAAATGAAATAATCGGCAAAAAATTTGCATATTGTAATGTGTTGTTTATGTCTCAATAGATCAACCCATTACAAATATAAAAATGCAGAAAGTGATTAAATGAATAAATAAATAAATAAATAAATAAATTTAAATAAATGAATAAATAAATAAATAAACAAATGGACAGATAGATAGATAGATAAATAAATAAACAAATAAACAATTAATAAATAAATAGATAAATAAATAAATGAACAAGTAAATGGAGGGCCTCACCGAATGATTGACGAGTTTGAGGAAATAAAAAAATTTTTTCTGAATAATTATTAGCGTAAATTGCGGCGTCTAATAAATGTAAATCTTTGAAGGTTTTGTAAATGGAAAAAAAAAGAAAAGATTCTTAGATCGGAAGCGGTAAAAAATGTTATACTGAGATAATATTGACGTAAAGTCTTTTATTTGCACGACGTTAGTATAGACTCGGATAGACTGGATGAATACGGTGCTCCGGGAAAATGGAATTAAGAAGAGAAAGAAAAATTTTTATGGCAAAAGCAAAGATTACGTGGATATGAGCAGAGACGCAATGGACGACTGTTAGGAGATAAGACAGCTGTTAAGAATGCAAGAAGTAATACTCAAATAGATTACCTATGAGAACAAAAAGTGGCCACATTTCGGCCCTTATCCGTTGATGTGTGCACCTGAGTTATGCGTGGGCCATCGTCAGAACGAAACACATAACCTGTTAGTATAAGAATCTATATAGACAGCTTAACTAAGGTTAGAGAAAATTGGAAAGGAATGATAAAGTTAACTCTTATCTAAATAATTGAAAAATGCAAATTAAGGTGTGAAGGACTGCTTAAAAAGTACAAGGACAAAAGTCTTAGTGCTATTCTAGTTGAAGAATATTTATATAAAGCTTTAATTAGCAAAGTAGGATTAGTGTAAAAGTTCGTCTACCCTAATGGAGAGGGTATTAAAAGTTGAATTAGCGAAATCTTCCACGGATTTCATGCAACTATCATGCAAGTTGAAATTGGAATCATACTGTACTATGCTTGGTATTGGTATAAGCACAGTACGAAGAGTACAACACCTTTTGGTACGGTGATATCACCAGCTAAAACTATTCACATCCTAGATATGCAAGCAATTTGTACAACAGCAGCAGATGCGCCAAGCAACACCATTTTATGCATTCATGAACGCTGCATATAAAACATTTGCGATAGACGATCAAAAATTGGCTCAAAAATTTGGCCTTCTATATGGTGATAGATTTAAACTAATGCAATGTTGTTAGAAATTCTTTGACACACAAACAACTAATCAATGAATTGAGAATGCACGTATTGATATTCCACTCCTCCAGTGCTCATCTTCTTGATCACTATAGAGGGTTCAGATCCTATGGGATCACAAAATTTTATTGTCAGTTAGCAATTCATGCATCAAACTGGACTCTTGAGCGGAAGTGCAAAAGTCCATATATTGCTAATTCATTTAACATAATTTTTCATTGAATGATGCTAGCATTAAAGGTAGCCATTAGATTGCTTTGTAGAATTTATGTCATTTATTATGTAACCAAGATTGCCAACTTTGTTCACATTAGATAGTCTAAAATATTGGGATCAATCAAACTTTCTTTGTGCAAATCGAATTTCATCCAAAAAAACGTTTTTTCGAGAGTGTTACTTTTCAACTATGAAACGTGCACTTAAGAAAACTCATTTTTCCATTTCGCTTATCTAAAACGCTTCCGAATATTCGGTGTATGGAGCCTTATGTATTTCACTTCAACGAGCAATCCCGTTGAGTTGCGTTCAATCGGCGTTCATTCCAGAATTAAACCTACGAATTGCGTGTAATCCATTAGTTGGAAAGCAATTTCATGCTCGAGCTGCGAATTTTACTCCCGTTATATGACGCTATCTCTAGAAGTCTTCCTTGCGTTAGAGCCAAAAAGAGCTTTCGAACCTCTCCCCTCATAACTTCTTTTCGGACATCATAACCTTCTTCTTGTTACAGATTTCTTGCAAGTATTAGGGAGGAGAAAGATGGATCTCTTAACTATTTCATGAGCTACTTTCTTAAAAAAGGTCTGTTAAAATAACACATTTAATTGTTTTATTCAAAGTTAAGCTGATCTCAGCAATTCTTAGCATTCATTTCAAACGGGAATTCCGCAGTTGAGAATTCTGCAAAACAGTGATATAATTGTGGAAACAATTGTTTTCCAAGCCATCTTTCAGTGCATTTTTGAGTGTTTGCAGTGTTATAAAAAATTCGATGAATTGGGTTGATATGTTCGTCATTGCATTCGCTAATTTCCATCGCAAGCTTCATCGTTGTCTGTTGTGATGCGAAAAAATTCCCATCCATTGCACTAAAATTAAATTAAAGCTGTATGCAATTCTTGAGATTTTTGCTATTCTTCAACGCACTCCACGAGGCTTTTTGTTGAATGAGAAGCTTTTGCTATTTCTACGTTTAATTTCTCCTCAACTATATATTTATTCTAAATGTATCATTTATATTGCATTATTTCTCCATATTCTTCTGAGATGTAACTTTTTTTCGCTAAGCAATATGCCAAACTCATTGAAAATCAAAAGTTGCCACTCATTTTTAAACCGCTGCTGTCTTCTTTTCCTTTGAACAACTCCAATATCGAAGCTGCAACGAACACGCTTCACATAAAAGCTGGTAGCACTTGTGCCCACTTTAATAATTTTGCACATTCTCGAACTCAAGCACCTCTTCGGTTTCCCCTTAATAAGAGACCTTGATTGCCTTTTCCTTCACAATTTTTTTTTCAGCAATTGTATGCGTTCGCAATGCCTGAAGGCTGCACAGCTATGCTTTATCGTAATTGGTGCATATTGCAATAGTGTTGCTTAGAAAGCTTCAAGATTTAGTACTTTTTGCCGATGCGGATTGATACGCTTGATTGTAAGCTGTTATTTAGTATTGTTCGATGATGTCAGAAATAGTAGAGAGGGCTCCCTAAGGGCAATGTTTCTAAACGCTGCTACTCTATTGCATTTGTCTTGAGGGCTCTTTATTGACCTTATCCTAGTGCAATGCTTTTCTGAATCATTTATTTTCTCGCCACACTCATTGTTTTCACGCGCATGTGTATAGCAATTTCGTCAGTGAAGCTATACGGCAATGTGGACCCATCAAGTGTATTATTAGCTATATCTTACTATGTTTTAGTTCTCACTCATTTAGTACTTACTAAATCTATGGCAACATTTGTAGCTGAAACGGAATCTCATTAGTGAATAATCGTGATATTCGAAAAAAGGGTTCAGAAGAAGGACAAAATCATCTACTTAACTATAAGCGGTACTAATTTCTTTAAAATTTACAAGCATTTATTGATGTGAGGATCAACCTGCCAGTTTTTGTTTTTATTGTATGTGTGTACCAGCTTGCTGTGTCTGCTGCGACGTCGATTGAAGGTAGGTCGTGTGGCAGGGACAGCTAATATGAGCATTTTATTTGGGAAAATAAAAACGGCTTCCATGAAGAACCAAGAGGGGAGCCAAGGCTCAGACGATTAGGAGAAACACTGATGAGCGAGCACAACAGAACACCAGAAGAGGACTGATTCTGACAGGCTGAGGCCGCCTTTTATAGGCCTCAGATACCGTTAAGGGCACAAAGACGGACAATGGCATTATGTAAGGCCACTCAACAAGTGAGTGTGAAACTGTGACGATTCGCCACTTAAAAGCGCAAAGCGAATACTACGATGTTTCATCACAATTGGATATCGTGGGTTGGCTCTTCGGCGCCATAATCAACAGTGTTTATTGCTATTTTATGAGAAATGCTTCCATTCGTTAGGTTTGATGATAAATTGTGTGTTGTTTTCATTTTGATGGCAAAAGATTAATTTAGAGGATAGAGCATTAATTCGATTATGTTGGCTAATTGAAAGTTTTATTAAGGAAGCTTCTTTGCATTGCTAGGAAGGCAATACGAAGTTGTTGATGCAATGAAGAACGAAGTGACGATTAATTAAAGATTCTGATTTGGTCATCAAAACCGGAATGCCCCTCAAATGTTGAAGAGTGTTTGTTCATATACGCTGCGTCAGAGAGATTAATTGAAATAGAATCACTTTTTACCTTATAAGACACTCTTGAACAGATGTTTCTAGCATACTGCAGTCATTAGAGTTCTTGTTTTCATTATTATAAGAAGTTTTTTCCTCCTCAGAACATTCTATAGGTGCCATCTTGTTCTACGACGAAGAGCGGGAATAGTGTAGAATGACAGAAAGAAAATTCATAACGATCCATAAGCTGTGCTAGATATGAAAACTTTGGAAGATCGACTGAAGAATGTGGGGAAGGAGGCGCTGAATTAAATGCCTGTCATCAAAAGTACAAGACCAAACGTGGTGTGCGTAGATGGCGTACGTGGGATTCGTGTGTTGGCACTCAGAAAGTTAAGTAGAGACCTATTAGAAGTCATTTCGAGCTGCATTTGCATATGTAATCTCAGGTGGCTTTTAAGCGTTTTTTTTCGGCGGTTGCAGAAAGAATATATGTCAGTATAGGGCTATTTTTTTTCAAATAAAAATGTACCTATCTAGACTACCAGGAATTCCGCTTTCGTCCATTGTAGTGAATCAATCGTACGAACGGAGTTGCCTTTTTGTAAAAAGCACATGCGTTCAAATATACCTATGAAAATGAGAGCTGTTGCAGGGAATAGTGATGCGGAATTCGTTTAAGAATGGAATGTACACGAGGGTCACGGTTAGAAATTTGTGAGCGGAGCCGAGAGGAGCAGATATGTCGATTGGGTTGGATTTTGCTCGCACTATGGCTCTTCATGATTGCGTATATGACAAAGGTGAGAATAGCGCTTCTCGTGCATTTTCTAAATGTTATACATTCAATCATCATTTCGAGAGTGCATCACGCTCACATAAATGCTTGCCAAAACACTGAGGTCTAGAAATAAGGAAGAAGTCTTATCATAAAAGCTTTTATAAATCCTATCTTAAAGCCACTGCGGAGTTTTTTTTTTTGAAAACATAAACGAACACAAATAAGGGAAGGTTTCTCAAAGCCCGACACTTGCTCCATTCCCAATCCTGTCTGAATAAACAGGATTACTACCAGGTTCTCTTCTTCTTCGCCCAGTTTTAGTAGCGTTTGATACTAGGATAACGTCAAATTCTTTGCGAATAGGCATGTTGATGCCTTGCAACATGCCTTGAGTTCACTGCGCTATCCTGTGAAGTGTCACATACATTTGTGGTCGAAAAATAACCCTCACATTTGATAAAAACGATTCCAGCAATGCGGCTCAATCTGCAGTTGCTGATTTAATTCAATGGTCTATTAAAGTGGGACATTTGGTCGTTTAATGGTGGGATGTCTGCACTATAATGAGCACATTATGCCATCTATATTCACTAGAAATCGAAACATCACTCTGTTCGAAAACGCTCAAGGGCAATTCACTAAACAAGTGATGCAAAGATAAGAGTAGTGAATTTAATAGATGCGCATGAAGTTGTGCTTATATGTTTGTATATAAGTTTAAATACTCATGGGGAATATGGACTTCATTACGATGTACCGACGAGTTATTTAATTTTCTGTAAGTGCAACGAGCGTATGCTTTTGATGAATTCTTTACTTTTTCATCATTTGAAATCTCGCTTTCTTCAATAAGCATCCGTTTGAAGAATTTACATAGAGAGTCAATCGAAACCTTTTCAAACATTTATTTGATAAATGAATCATATAAGCAGTGTAAATATTTAGTGTAGACATGTTGCAAATTCACCAACTTCATCCAATTATCATTTGAAAACGTGCTATACCACCAAACATTCTACGGCTACAACTATTGCTTTAAGCAATATGAATCTTCGTTGTTTTATAAGGCGACTCAAGTAAGACAGTAGAGTAAAAATTAGCCGTAGCTGTCCATTTTCAGTTTCTGGGTACTTTCAATAGGACCTATCATCCGCTGGAATAGAAAAGATAAACGCTTTCAAGCGTTTTCTTATTCATAGCGTTGCCGATGAAAAATTTGCTAACGGTCATAAACGTTTTTGCTTTTAATATGCGTTCCCATTTCGCAATTGTGCACAAGCCATCGAAATGAGTACCAATTTCCTCACAAATATATCTTTGCGCGAATGTAATAAAAGTTGATCGCTTGAAAAAAAACAATAATCACGTCTTCCTTCCCATTTAGTACAGGCGTATTTAATTCTTGCCACCTTTTTATTCTTTTTATGGGTGATGGGAGAAGATTATTATAGAAATATGCTTTTAACGTAAAAAAAAGCAGAAACAGAGTGCTTGCAAGAAATATATGTGCATGTGTTTGTGTGAGTATGTGCGTGCGTATGGGTATTTAATTTTGTGTACATGCATATGCATATTTATATGTGCACGTATACATGTATATAAGTTTGTATGTGTTGTTTAAATGGCAATGGACGACTCACGTTCGGTGGTTTGCTAAGTTGCATCGGCTAATGAAACCGAAACGATTATATTTTGGCTGCGAATAAGTAACAGTCGTTGCAAAAGCCACCGTATGGTGCAATCGACGTACTCACTGGAGATAAATTTCGTGGCGGCGTAGTTTAGAAGGACCATTCGCATAGCAGGACCAAGACGGAAGCACCATCACTTTTCAAGGTGAACGCATCCTGCATAAGCATATGATCAATCCCTATCGATTGTTGGGTACTGAGTGTTTCCGTCTGAAGACGTCCTTTAGTAGCTGGACGAGCAAGGTCATCTACAACGAACATCATTACTATAAACGATCGCTCCTTCATAAGCAAGCTATGAATGATAACAGTTGGCTGTGAAGAGGGCAAATATGATGAATGAGAATGTTCGCTGCTACAACTGAAATAGCAAAGACAGCATACCCATATGTCGGTATCCTCTGTGAGTATATATATGAGTGCATGCCACGACGTATTCAGCGCAAGTTTGTGAATATATATATATATATATATTTATATATATGTGCGTGTATATTTGACGACAACCTTAGCTTTAGCTTTGCTTTATATTCTTGCCGTATCCAGGCCAAATCGAGAACCGCTGAATTCGTTTTGGTGGCCGAAAGCACTCTCCAATGGCAAACTTTTCTGGTACTAACAGGGGTTGAAGGTGGTCGTTATTTTTTATTTTTTTACTTTTTTTTTGAACGAGCGAAGGCAACTTAAACATTCCATGGCTAGATGCGGATGAAGAATATTTGCTAGAAAGTATTTTTGTATGCGGCAGGCCTGTCTTCATTCTTCATTAGTTACTATGCAGTAGTAACGCTTCTGTTAGCTCGATTCGTAAAGTTAAGAAGTTCTCTTCAATACCTCACAAGTTTTCGAAGATAAGATCAGGTTTCTAGAAGATTTATATCACTACCTGAAATCCATTCAAACTAACAAATGGATCTATAGCAGCATTTCTCACTCCTGGTTTCATTCCTAAGCTTCAAGACCAAATTTTTGCATATGGGGCCTCATAAAGATGGAAGTAGGGTTCTTATATCGTATTCTGACAAACTCTGTGCGATGGGAGATCATCGTATGTTTTGAAGCGCTGAATAATTCTCTGTTTTTTTTTTTCGAATTTTATTTGCAATCGTGTTTCAAGCTCGCGCGGTGCGATGAAACTCAGCCACTAATAGCGTGCTGCATCGCTTCTTGACGAGATGGGGCACTCACTCATCATCATTCAACGATGGCACTCATATTGCATCGCTTTTTTGGAATCTATCTGTCTATCCCTCAGAAGGGACAATATTTTTGAACATAAGCTAGGCTACCCATAGCATTTCATTTCATGAGTGCTATGTAGGTCATAATTATTGCATGGAGGATGCATATGTGGTCGCAAAAGAGAAAGGTAACTAGAAAGCACAAAGAAATAACAGAGAAAAGCAAAAATTCAATGCTGCAAATATTCAAGCTCACTTAAACACATAAATTAATACAATCCTCACAGATTGGAACCTAAGTAGTTTCTGTGTTGGAATTTTGCGCAGAAATTGGACATCTTATCTAATCACTGCTATGAGATCTTCTAGTTTTCTTCCTGGAATCCTTTGCCATGCTTTTTTGCGGTTGTGCACTCTACAATTTGCAGAGTCGTTAAGTCCTTTGCGAGTGGTCATAAGGATGTTTTTCCGAGTTTCAATTAAATGCTTCTTTCGAGCGTTAAAGTGTTTTCAGGACTTCTGGACGTTACATTTGCCATGTTTGAGGAAAAAAGGACGTGACGTCAACGACGACGAACAGAACTCTTTAGCACAAAGCAATGGAGATAGTTCTCGAAGCGCTCAAATTTTATGAAGGAAATCGTTGAGTTTGTAACTTCTGTGACACCTCAAGAACACACTCGAAAAATTGCGACTCTCTTTGTTTATTTGATGTTGAAAGCGATGTGTTTAGTATAACTTGTAATTAGTACGAATTCACCTCATTTGTATGTGTTTTTATGAGCTGTATTACGTATCGCTGATGAAGTACAGTTCTATTGGCACTTCAAGCGGAGTGTACTAGCTTCTTCACAAAATCTCCGCAAGTATAGCGACAAAAATTTCTAAGTTTTCCCTTCGAAATAATGAGTATGAGGCTATGGCGGCGGATTTATGCGGAACAGTTTATGGTTTCATACATGTTTTACAATTTCAAAGTATTTTCAATTGAAATAGACTCGTCGAGAAGTGCGCCAAACCAGCAAACCAAATTAGCGTTTGTGCTGACCTCATCCATGAAACCAATTTCATTTATTCTCCGCAAGTAATATTTATTTCCCACAATTCCATTCGTATCTTAATTGATTCACTCGCTTCTAGGAAATCTCCCACGAAAAGCTGTCGTTCTAGAAACAACCGGTGTTAAATGAAATCCCGACCGGTATAAAATAAATGCAGTCTTTTGGCAAAATTAGACGTCTATAATGTTGTTCAAAGCTGATGAACCAACGTGAAATTTGATACAACAAGTGGCACTGCAAATCACCGTGGAACTTGTAATGCAACTAAGTTCAGAATCTTAATAAATATTCACGGCATTGCAGTAGTATGCACGGCATATTTAGAAGGACTTATAAAACATATTCATCTATGGTGTTTAATGAGTTTGTGATAGGTTCTACAAGTCAAGAATAACGAATGAGGCCAACTGCCACATGCAGTTCTTCGTGGACGGCATCGGCTTTTTGTTGGCAGAAGAGTTAGGAGAAGAAGTTGCAACGACGGCTCAGATGAGGACTATAGTTGGTTAGGATGTCTAAGGGCGCCGAAAGTTAGATGTTGATTGCTTTAAGCGAGACGTTTCGTGTTGAATGTCGTTGAACATATTCGTAATCATTGTGCGTTGTTTCATGTTTCTGGTTATTGTCGTTTTTTATCCCTGAATGTACTGTTTCATTTATACCAATTCGGCTTATTGCAAAATCTATTCTGTCGCGAAGGTAATGAAGAGCGATCCATGAGAAGATCGAATGCAGTACTTTGGAAGTTGATAGGAGGGAAAACTGTAATTTTGGAACTATCGATTTCAGGACATCGAATGTTGACAGTAAGAGCACAGGAATAGCTCGTTGCTTCTATTAAGGTATATCAGGGCGTTATGATTTTCAGAAGAAATCTAGCCACCTATAACAACCACATATTGCGGAACAAGAAAAATTATTTCTGCATCATGAATAGCGAAGAAACAAAAATGCGCAGGACGTATTCATCATGCTTAAACTGGCGTGGCCTACATCAAAATCACCTACGAAAGGCTGACTCCTCTTGTGATCCAGTCGATCTGAAACATTAATTCGACGGTCAGAAACGTTTACAAAGCTTGAATTTATTAATATGCCTGTAGGTCATGCAGAAGTTCGCAGATCAACTTGAATCTTTGCACAAGTGATTCAGTTACGTCAATTATAGCAGGTAAATTCCGCAGGTCTAGACTCAGTGGTTCATGAGTTGAAATATCTGGATGGATAACCGTACGCATACATATGCACAGATGCAACATTGCCATAATGCGTTCCAGAGATGTAAGTTGTTTGAAAGCCCATAACATCCGGGGAGGTGAATGTAAATTGCGAAGAAAGATTTGGTCTGCAGGGGCTTCTCGTTTCTCAAATACAAGAGAGCATCATCGGCTAAATCACCAAACACTACTGAAAAAAGCACGTAGCTTTATATGGCCTTAACAGTTGCCTTCTTCAAACAATAGATGTTGACAATGGTTACAGTTGCCTTCAACACCAGGCGGCCCAGAGGGGCCATATTCCCCATATGGACCAGGATATCCTGGTCGCCCAACCATCCCAGCATTGCCTGGAGGACCCTGGCTCCCTGGAGATCCCCGTTTGCCAGGTGGACCAGCAATGCCCGCGGTACCTGGTGGCCCCTTTTCACCTGGCGGTCCGACGGCACCCGGAGGACTGTTACACCTTGCGTGGACAACACCTGGGGCTCCCGCCCTGCCAGGCGGACCTCTTGGTCCTGGCAGACCTGGTGGACCTGCTGGCCCTTGCTGACCCGATGCCCCATTTTGTGGCGCCACATGGAAGCCATAGTGGCTGGCTGTGTAAGCAGGGGCTTGTAATGAACCAGGCAGACCAGGAGCACCAGGTGCACCCTTAGGACCGGGAGCACCCGGTGGTCCCATCTTGCCATCATAGCAATTATAGCAGAAGTCGATATAAGGTGGTTGATTCGATGGTGCATCCGCTCCTTTCTTTCCTCGCTTTCCAGGAATTCCATCATTTCCTGCAAAACCTCACAGTAAGAATCACACATGCGCTGGAAAGTTGGAAAACTCACGAAATCGGAAAATTCTAGTTCTGTCGAAAATCTGGCGTCAGCCAATGGAAGCAGAATGACAGGTTCGTTAATGTACTGCGGAACACATATACAGTTGACGACATGAGCGACACCGAAAGGAAGAAGAACGAGCTGAGGAGATTAAATAAAAAATCCAGATCCCCTGACTCATCATACGGGATCCATCGGCCGTGTTCCGTAAGTCTCCGGATACATGCTGTTGCGCCGTCAGACGCTGTGTCCCAGAAAGAGAATCACAATCGCTCGTGAGCGGACATTTCTCTCAAGGAAAATCATTTTCGTAAATTTCAAACGGTGTTCCACCACTGATTTGCTAGGGAGCAGTTTTGACCTGGCTTGGTGGGATGGGCTTGAGTGCGCCTTTACATTTCTGTTGCGATGAGATGATAAATAGGCAGGAGCGTTTCAGTTGCTGGCAGTATATCCATCTGGCAGTTTCCTCCTAAGGAATGAAAGGATTAAAATTGTGCATACCATTCTTTCCTTCAGGGCCCGGTTTTCCTGGTTTTCCTATAGGACCGACGCCGCAGCTGCAGCAACTTTTTGCGTTCGATGCTGTAACAACGAATGCATGCTCGTTCACCGTGGAATCGTTGTCAGATTCGTTGCCAACATGCTGTTGGAAATTGACTTTTTTACCGCGATAAGCGCGCACAGCTGCCACACCAAAGCCTTGATGTAATGTAACGTTTTTGATGTGTCGACGTGATCGAATTTTGAGAACGTCCAATACCTAAAGAGCAGGCAAAACGTTTCACTACAGATGAGTTTGTTCGAATAAATTGGAAAAGTTCGATGCTAAATGATAAGTAGCTTAATACAAACTGTGCCTATTGAAACTTTTAGCTGGTCGACAGACGTCTCGATCAGTTGGAGTGAAAGTTAATCACCTATGTCGTTGACGGGAATTAGTCATCTGAAACTGGCAAAATTGAAGCAATGATAGCTTGGGAATCTCCCAGACTGTGCGATAGGTGAAACGTTGCATTATTTGACAGTGTTGCAGCGCTTTATGACGGCTTACAATAACCTATTCATTTTTAGCTGAATTTATTTGCATTCTGACATTCCAGAACTCCATGGATTGCGCTTGTCAGACGAAGAAATATAGGCGTAGCACATTTTATAAAGACTAAGGTTGTTGCGTGAATTCGCGAAGGACACAACAAGATTCCAGCGAAATAGCTAAGAAGATTTCGCTGGAGATATGATGGGAATGGAAACATAAAATCCCCACATTGTTGTGAGAGGATTCTACGCCTCCTCCCCTTGTTGTCATTCCAGATAACTGTATTTAATTATCCATCCCATGGCTCTGTGATTCCTTTGTCCTTTATCCTTTGTCTTCGCCTTCGCCTTTGCCTTACCTCTGCCTTTGCCTTTGCCCTTACCTTTCCCTAGCGTGAAAAGGGCCCTCATTTATTTTCTGCCGCATTTATTTGCGACAAAGGTGATGCACGAGATGACTAACTGGAGGTAAGTTGCCCAGTTTTATGAGTTCGAAATATATATATATATATATATATATATATATATATNCAATTCAATTTCGAATGGATGGCAACATCTTCAACCTCAGGCGGTTAGAAGCTAGAACAAAAGTGCACGTCGCAGTCGTCCGGGAACTCCTATATGCTGATGACTGCGCCCTAATGGCACATTCCTGCGCGGATCTACAGGATATCATGAATCGATTTGCCACGGCAGCCAACCGCTTTGGCTTGAAGGTCAGCCTGAAGAAAACCGAAGTTATGTATCGAGAATGTCCAGACCGTCAGCAGCCTACATCACACGCCGTAACGGTTGACGGATCCAGTCTTCGGGTTGTCGATAACTTTACATACCTCGGCAGCATCCTTACAAGCTCAGCATACAATGATACAGAAGTCTCCAGAAGATTGGCGAAAGCGAGTGCTGCATTTGGCAAACTATACAAACGTCTCTGGAGCAGACATGAAGTCAAACTGAGCACTAAGGTTGCCGTATACCGTGCAGTCGTGCTAACAACACTTCTCTACGGTTCCGAAACCTGGACGCTATATCGAAAAGACATCAAGAGGCTGGATCAGTTTCATATGCGATGTTTACGCAAAATTGCAAACATCAGCTGGCAAGACAAAATCAGGAACACTGAAGTGCTGAAAAGGTGCAAGATAACTGGTATCGAAGCATACATCATCTCATCGCAACTACGTTGGGTTGGGCATGTTATTAGAATGCCGGACAACCGCATTCCCAAGCAACTACTCTACGGACAACTCGCCTCTGGGGAACGGAAACGAGGACGTCCGCTGCTTCGATACAAGGATAGTGTAAAGGCAACGTTGAAAGCATGTCAAATGGAGCTGAAGGACGATATTGTACATAACAGAGAGCTGTGGAGGAGAGCATGCTGCGAGGGGATTGCGCGGTTTGAGGGATATCGAGTTCAAGCACTGAAAGAGAAGAGATCGCGACGACTATTGGGCACAAGTGAGCCGGATCAGCGAGCACGGTTTGTCTGCGATAGGTGCAACAGGACGTGCTTATCTCGAATTGGACTCGTCTCACGTGCACGAATAAGCGATTTTAATTTAATACAGACCGTTTCATATTGATCGTAGAGCTGTTCAAGGCGATGTGTGCAGTAGTTGATTTCGTCGTCAATCGAAGCCATAACATAATAGGCATAGCTATGTAGTAGTGGAATAACAATAATCAATGTGGCCATTGTGGCTGCGAGTAGCATGCAGGTTGCAACTGCGATTCGACGAGCGTGTTCTAGTTCTTCGAGCTGTTTCGTCTCTTCCGGGTTGTTTCCGTTATGCATTAATGGGTATTTTGGTAGTTCTCTGCAAATATTTCCTAATATAAAAGTCCTTCACGCAGGCATATAGATCAGAACGACTATCAACAGCTGTGTTACAGTGTCAGACGGTGTTACACTAATGACCAATTGCAAGCGAGCTGACCAGGCAGCGCATAGAGACATTTGCATGATTCCCAGACATTGAGACTGTTACACATATTTGCAAAATAACTAATTCATTTCTACAGCATGTCAACGTACATGATGTCCTCTCTTCACAAGTGATTGATCACAAAACGTCGGCGAATTTATTTGAAGAGGGCTCAATCAATTTCTGCAATGACTCACAACATGTGAGGCTTCACTTCCATATTTTCATAGGTGAATCAAAATACAAACTAAAAATATCAAGTTGCAACATACTTGCATTTCCAATTTTCTCGGAATGGCGAGCAAATCGTGTACCGAATAAGTTCCTCTTTTTTCTTGATGTAGTTATTTCAGTTTTCGTTTATATTGCTGTTACAATTACTGAGCAAAGTTTTTTGTGTAACGTGGCCCTATAGCTTCATGAATAATTCTAGGTTTGTCGTATTAAATGTGAAGTTGAAGCGGTATCCTTCGCAGGGACAGAAATAGACCTAACGCAGCATCAAGTATCCCTCTGTCATGTGAACTCATTGAGGAAACTATGAATCGAATATCCTTCATTTATGGAACATTTTTGCCAACATCCGTGCTCTCTGAATAACTGTTGACGTTATTATGATGACTGACAGAACGCGATCTTATTCGATGCAGCATTTTACCTGATGGAAATGACATCAAACAACGATATGCTTTCTTAAGCGTTTCTGTGGTCATAATATCCACTGAACAGAAAGGTAAACTATGAATCGAATATCCTTCATTTATGGAACATTTTTGCCAACATCCGTGCTCTCTGAATAACTGTTGACGTTATTATGATGACTGACAGAACGCGATCTTATTCGATGCAGCATTTTACCTGATGGAAATGACATCAAACAACGATATGCTTTCTTAAGCGTTTCTGTGGTCATAATATCCACTGAACAGAAAGGATTCCAGGAGGTCATCAAATATGCCCCCTCACTTTTCAAGTTGAGATATTGAGTCAGGATCGCTATATGCTATTGCAAACTAGCACTTGCGTCTTAAGGGTATTCGAGGTTTGCGGGAGCTTTCGGACCTCGACGCTTGAATCTTTGAAGTTTGCGCGCTAACGTAAGAAATTTCCGATGGACAAGTTCAACATTGCATATGATTAATATCTACTAATACTTTCCAATATCTTCAGTAATATATAACACTAAAGCGCTCTTTCAATGAATAATTAAGATGCGTTCTCGCGCAATTTTTGCTATGAATAACGATAGTCACATGTCATAAATCGTTAGTTATTCTTTAGGCGTGAGGAAGTTCGTCAAGAACCAGAAGCGACTAAATGGGCGGTCGTTCAGACGACTTTTTAATAACTATGCAAATTAATGCGCTGACGTAAGGGTAAGTCAGTGAATGGGGACAGATTATGCAAATTCAGACTACAAGAGGCTCTTGAACAAACGAACGATTGAACTCGGGACGCAACTATGGAACAGCGGGAAATCGTATATCGGGCGAAAATGGGCAAGAACATCATAACATAGAAAACTTCAGCCTTCTATAATCTGAGGTGGCAAGATTCCGATGTTTCCTTTGAAAATTAGGTCGAGCGAGTTGCGATGCACTGATTTCATCGAACTCTCAGTATGTTTGTGCACAGAACAGTGCGATTGGAAAGGAGATAGACGTTAAATTTTTTTTGATAGGATCAGATGTTTCTTTGTGCGATGGAATATTGCAGTTTGCTTGATGTTGCCTTTTCGAAAATGTTTGCCTCTTAAAATTACATTGCGTTGATAGTGTCAGGTGTTGGTTTTTGCAGCGATTTGATGCTAAGAATTTAAGTGCAAACAATTCGTAAATTAGCATATTGCAACGAAAACAGGATCCGCATTAAACCTCTTTTAGATTTCCAAGAAGGCGTCGAGGGCATAAATAAGACAATACCTCCTCCTCTGCCTTACGCATTTCAAACACTTCGTTCTCTCGATTGCAACATTTCAATAGCGCATCTTTTCGAGATGTACTCGCTTGAAACGAGCCGTACTATCGCAGAGATGTTGAATGTATCGAAAGTTGCCATAGCATATTTTTTATAAGCTCTTTATCAGAGTGATCTTTCATATTCTGATAAAATTTTGCGTATTTCTTTGTCGTCAGCTCCATCAACAAAAATCTGCATATTATGCAGTGAAGAAAATTTGTAAGAACCATCATGAAAGTCAATAGATGAGTGCCTGCATTTATTATATGTGCATAAAAGTTGGAAAGTTGCAGTCATAACACATTGAATTGTTAGAGGAGTTGCAGAACAAAGTCAAAACTTTATGCTCAAACGTTATGCAAGTAATATGTGACAAACATTCGGGTAACTTCGTAAAGCGACATGTACAAAACATTGTGTAATTAATTATATCAGATGGCAAAGTATTATGAGGCTCAATGAAAAATTTTTTTCTGCTTTACTTGCTATTGATGGAGAGGAAGACTTGGTCATTCACACTCTTTTCTGTTTGTATACCTGAGAATGTTTCTAGACTCATACATCCGCCATTTGTCATTGGAGATATCCGTTATATCCGCTGAATATTCTATTCTCGAAGAAATCCACAAAAAATAATCCTCTACAACTGGAGGCTCATCGACGTATCAATATTTTAGAGAAAACGAAAGCACTTTTCAATAAGGAAAATGTTATTTAAAAAAGGACCTATTGCTTCAGGTGTCGTTTATGCCAACATTTCGTATATTTTGCTCTAGAGCACGTTTGTATGGGGAAATGATACTGTATTTTGATTTGCTCAGGAACCGAGCTTGTAGTCGCATCTACTCTGAGGCATTTTCGGATAGTAATAGCTCTAAAATGTACCAAAGGTCAAAAATATATTCAAAGTAAAGAAAATATAATAAAATTGCGATAAATCCCTTTATGAACAAAAGTGTTCAAAAAATGTTCAGGAATATTCATCAATACCCAGGGGGTGTTCTTGGAATAGGGCAGTAAGCACAGTCCCCGACAGGTCCTGGAGGACCAGGCGGCCCTATGGGACCCTGAGGGCCATCGTTTCCACTCACTCCATCCCGGCCTGGCTCTCCAGGGTATCCTGGTGGTCCCATTGGACCAACTTTGCCATATGGGCCCTGTGTTCCTTCAGGCCCAGGCATGCCTTGTGGTCCCTGAGGCCCTGGTGGACCAGGAGGAAGAGGTATATTCTGCATTTCTCCAGGTGGCCCTCGAGGACCTTGAGGGCCGACAGGACCAGGTAACCCTGGTGGCCCTGGCGGTCCGGGCGGACCAGCTATCGAATAAGCATCGTATGGCGGCGAACCATCTTGACCTGGTGGACCTGGTCGACCCGGGAGTCCTTTAGGGCCTGGTCTTCCTGGAGGACCTGCTGGGGCCTGTGGGCAGTCGTAGCACCAGCTCCTTGGTAGTTGATAGCCAGGTGGTGCATTCGCTCCCGGTGGTCCATTGTTTCCGGGCTCTCCATCGGCGCCTATAAGCGAATACCGCATTTGAAAGACAGATGGTGCTTTCTGCATAAAACGAAGAGAAACTGTGCTTGCCTTCTCTCGCCTTTCTATCCGCACCTCTGCCTAGACAATCGTTAAGTCAATTTGGGCAGTGTGTCGCTGCAGAGTGCAATTTCTTAACATGCGACACTTTCAAAATGAAACCTGTACATGGCTTTTGCCTTTCTTAATTGCGCAAAGTGCGCGAACTTCTGCTCTTTTTTTGCGCTAATTCAGTGAAAACGACTGTTCTAAGATGAGACGAAAACAATTTTTGCCAGTCCTCAGTAGTGTTTTGGTGGCTCCTCATCAGGAATTTCTAAGGTCTCGCACATATATTCCTTGGTTATTAACTGTTGGATATGTGTTCGCAGTCTCCGTCTACATCATCGCACCGCCACTCGGCGACGCAACAATCTCCATTCAAGAATCAACAGTCGCGAGCAAATACACAACATTAACCTATGCTTGCACTAGATGAATAAGAAGCCAGATTCTATACGAGGAGCTCCAACCGTTCAGCTGGTATACACTCAAAATCCGAAGGGCTAAACATGATGGTGAAAACTAGCAGAATATTAATACTGCCATTTCTAAAGTCGGTTTTTCGTTATAGTGGGGGAAAGATTGCCTGATGAGGCTTGGTGCGCTCTGAAAAATGAGAAGATGCAAAAGAAAAAGGTTCACTCATTGTTTGAAGGATCATCTAAAATTGCAATTAAATCTCAGTTTTACTCTTTCCGAATTCAAAATGTGCCGCGTTAACGGTTGAACGTGTGTATGTGATTAGCAAAAAAAAAAAAATTCACCATCGCGGCCATCAATTCCGGGTGGACCTGGAGGACCAGCCGGTCCGATATTGCAACTGCATAGTGCACTTTGCTGGTGCATGGCACTTGACGATGCTCCGTTGATCGAACTGCTGTCACCGTAACCGTTGATGGCTGCGTCATGAGGTCTGGTATGCGTTGTCGAAGTGGATGAAGGATAACCAGAAGAAGGATTCTGATCTGTTCCAGAGAACAATCCCTCTGCATCGCGATCATATCTACCTGCGGCGGAGCGTTGTTGAAGATTATGGATTCGTAGTTTGCGACGTCTACTAAGCCGTGCTGCCCGTTTTTGACGCCCTTTATATTCATTTTCGAGCTGCAAATACCTATTCAGAGAAAATACTCTTTCGTTCATTGTTGCATGCATGGAAGATATGGCTTTAATGCACAGTTCATCTTGTTGCAAATCAGAGGAGTAAATGGAATTCAAATCAGAGGCGTGGGCGAGCTATAGATTTCATCCCATGCCGATCACTGGTCCAACTAGATGCATCATCGTCAAAAAGTGTAAAATATTGCCTCAGGGATTTTCCTCTGAGAACCCATTGAAATCATGAACAAAAAATTTCGGTGTCACATTGTATGCGACTTATTTTGCACAAGAAATGATGTGCAATTCATAAGTCTTATGATAAGTGCTCTTCATACTTTTTTCATTAAGCACAGTTCTAGTGCCTCTCATCCTAGCAACATAGCACATTTTCTAAACGATAAGTACGAAGACATCCATAGAAAACAACAATAATGCCTTTGCTCAATTCCGCAATGTCACCACGTTTCAAATCATTGCATCGCTAATGTATTATGAAATATAGGGATGCCCCAGCTTTAAATTGTCCATATTAAAATTGTCCATAAACGCTGCATAAAGGAGCTATTTCTATAGTTTTAGGACTAAGTAAATATTGCTGTACTTGTGCTACTATTCTATAGTACCGTCGCTTTGATCATATATACTAAGATTTATTGATCATTGCTCTTCCATACTGTATTTCTCAACGGAACATTTGCATACTTAACTTCATAATATAGGCTTAAATAATACTATAGCTTCTGTATTGCATGTTCCATACGTGGCTTTGTTTCTCTTACAACTTAACTCAAGTGTCTGTATTAGTTTTAAAATTTCATTCTGGAATTTTTATTAGTATCTCGCTATATGGATCATATTTTCTTTATAAAACTTCTAAAAACTGAATTATAGCGGTTTGCATAGTTTAGGTTGTACTTACCCTAGTAAACTCCAAAAGAAGGTCTGTGGTGCGGTGATTACAGAATCGAACTTCACTATCGAGTGCCGTTTCGATATGCTGAGAGTAATTATAGATCATTGGTATAACAATCACGGCGGTGAACACCGAAAAGATTGCAACGGCCGAAGTTTGTTGCACAAGTTTGCGTAGATCTTTCGCATATTGCTCTATCTTCTCATTCCTTCCTTCGACCATCTCTGTTCCTATAGTAGTGGTGGACACCGAACGAAATTTCGTTCGGTTATAGTAAATGCTCAAAGATGACCGCTCGCAACTGAAATTCTCCTGCAGCTGAAAAAATTTTTTAATGTCTTGCATTACCGATCGACGATGTTTGGTTAAAACCACATCTCCATTGCCACCACTGAATTCGGTATATGAAAAGCGGTTGACAAGAGGGAGCAGTCTAGTCTGATTAGCATAATCTCCATCACAGGTGAATAGCAGAAACAGAAAAAACCAATCAGTAACAGCAGCGATGCATGCATCAATGAACGAAAAGATAACAACACTGAAGACCATATTCAAGTGGAAATCCACAGACCCATCATATCCAAACCGCAGATCCAGAAGGTCGTTGAAAAGCTAAACAATAGGCAACTTCTGGAAAAAATGGTTTGGAGAGTAGAAAAACCAGAGGTTCTCCAGTTCATCGTTTGTTTAGACTGTGCAGCATCCGATACTTGGTCCGTAGGGAATTCTTCGGTCCCTTCGAAAATTTATTTGGCTTGTAAGCTTTTCAGAACAGGGACCTTGGATTTTATTCCAGACATAGCAGTATTCGAGACTGTTGCGTTATTCTTGCGAAACTTTAACAATATTTGCTATGAATATGACGTCATTTGGTGCTGAACTTTGTACAGACCAATAAAGCTCACCGCGAGCTAAGGCATGTCACACTCTGCGACACTGTGCTGCTGAAGTGCTGATTTCGACATGCTTCGCAGGAGCCTAATCATTGAGCTCGGGGGGATGGAGCTCCGAATGCAAATTTCGTTTACAAAAGAATTCACGCAGGGTGGCGCTTTGTAGGAGATATTATCTCGGAGTTCGTTGGTTTTTGCCTCACGACCGAAGATGTATGGCTTTGTCGCTATACAGCTAAAGAGATGTGGAAAAAATTCTCCAGTGCTTTCTGAAAGGACGAGCCAAATAATGCTTGCCTATTTAGAACATTCGCTCACATCTGAATATGAGAATGCAGTCAATTAGAACTAAAGCTGATAGATTTCACGAATATTTGTTGCCACATATCAAAGGAGCTCGGCTCAAGGCGAATTCCGTAGCAATCAAGGCTTGATTTTCGAACCTAGCTTGCTCCCTCGCTTAGCATCAAGCATCATTCCCTACAGCGTCTGTCCTGCATCTATTCGCATGAGTATGCGGAGATTTTTAGGCGATCCAACCTCCAGTAATTTACAAACAAATTGAACCCTTACATCACTGAGATTGCCTAGAGCTTCACAATATTTACAGTCGCCACGATTTCACCAACGTTTTGCGAGTAATGACGCTAGGCTAAGGCAAAATAAGCTAGGCGCATTACTGCAGAGCGAAGCAAAGTAGTTGTATCCAGCTGTATTTACTCTCTCGACGCGGTATTGTATCATTTGATAAACAAAAACAGATATCAATATGAGTCCATAAATGAGAACTCTATGTCTCAAAAATGCGATGAAAGTGTTTTAAGTAGTGGCATTGCGATGTTATCAAAACGATTTCAAGAGAAGCGAAGGAAAACGCAGTGCATTTTATCACATATTGCAGGCAATAAGAAAATCACAAGTTTTTACCGATAGACCCTCAGATATAATTTGGCAATGCCTATGTAGGTGCAAATGAATCAAGTCATCAGAGGAAACAACTGAATCAGTTCTGGACGCATATCCTCCTCAACAGGTAACTCAATTATAGTCTTCAAGTAGAGGTTTGAGGGAAGTTTTGTTGACGATTGTCAAAATATTTCCAAAAAAAAACTGTTAGTGGAGAATTGAAACTGATTCGACTGAACAGCCGGGTAGAAGCGTTTTTTATGTGAGACTCCTCAAGAGTGTTTCGATTATCCAACAACGAAACTACAATGCAGCAAACTTGTCCAAAACGTTTCTAACCCTCATAATCCGCCACGCCCACTAAAACAATGGAAACATTCGATATGATCTTGATAGGAGATTACATCACGCTATTTAGAAAAATTTGAAAAATTCTAATCTGACGGCTGTCGACTACAAAACAAAGAAATGTGTGCGCATTGTATTTTAATTTACGTCCTTATCTGTTGGCTGCCTATTGCATGCAGGCATTGTGTTCTGAAAATTTCAGTGGAAATCAAAACACTTGAAGAGTCCAACCTCAGGAAGCATCGGACTTTATGAGTTTCAAACGCAAGAAAGCGACTCATGAAAACTGAATAAGAGAGTGGGTTCTCAACTTTTCACTTTGAAATGACTAGAATCGAATTTCGGCTCATATTTCACCGCTACAAGTCAGGTAGTTCCCTCAACGCTAAGAGGAACTTCTACTCCTTTCCTCTTCTCCGCTTGGGGGAAACCAAATGTTTTTTCGTCAAACTCATAACTGCAAATTTGATTTCATCACGCAAAAAGATAAAATTTTCTTGTTCGAAGGGAACACTTTTCCACTTTTTGCCATATTTTGCTGATTTCGGACTGAAACGTTGAATCTATAAGATGCCTGAGCCATTTCACCTGAAGTCAGAGCGTTATGCTTACCAGAGGCTGAAAATGATTCAGTCGGTTTACTTTTTATGACTTTTTCCACGACGGTATTACTGGTGGCAAAACTGAAAAGTGAAGAACCTGGGATTGCAACAGTAAAGAACCGGGCAAAGGACACTTAGGGATTCCGTAAATATACAGTTTACTAACATTAATTGAATATGTTCGTATTATCAGTCAAACCCTAAGCTTCACTGGTTTGAGATGTAGGGAAAGTCCCAATGCTTCCTTAATAATAGATTTACATTTGTCAAATCGAATGCATTGTGGCATATTCTTAAGAATTCAACCTCAGCATGACTCAAGGATTCGAAAAGAAACGTGTATACATTTAGTACGTACGGAGTACAAAGGGTGAACTATGAAGACGTGATTTTATTATTATGTGATAATGCGCCGACATAACAACGCCTAAAATTTGTCATTGCTGCGGATTCAGTTTGTGAGCAGAAATATCTCTTCACTGCACATTAATGGAATAGGCATTTAGCTGTAGTTCGGTATTGTGTTCTATGTCACTTCCAAATAATACCGCAGTTTGAAACGCTGGTCTTGAAAACACACAGTATCCTGTACGTCATCTTTCTTTATTGGATTTCTACTGCTCGAATATTTGCAAGACTGTAGTTTCGTCTATGAAGCTCCTGGAATCTGATAGTGCCGTGCAAAAACATGTGGAACAGAAGTGTCCGAATTTTGAACACTGCTCAGCAAAGTTTCGCCCTATTAAAATTCGAAAAACTGTCGCCGGGGAGGGTTGAAAAATTGCATCGAATAAATCAGCTGCTACAAAATTCTAAATTCCCAGCATTTTTTTGTTCATTCGCATCTCTATGGTTAAGATGCACTTGTTTAATTTGCTAGGCTGTTACAAAATAAGAAAATTCATCAGGTTCGCTTTGTGGATGAAAGATTTCTTGGTAACAACTTCTTGTAGAGTCATACAAGGTCCATCGTGGTCAGTGACATAGGACGTTATTGAACCACGAGATCTTCGAGTGCAGCCAAACTCCCTCATTCTACTGCCTTTGGTGGGAAAGAGAACTTTTGATTCTGTCGAATGATTACGTCAAGTGCACACGAGCACATTTTATTGGAGGACCGTTTAGATTTGAGGCGATCCCAAGAAAACTTCTATTGTAAAACGCATTCAAGTCTGTGCAAAAAATTCACCATGGAGTGTGAGACGAACAACCGCACAATATGAAACGGGAACGAATGAATCGTCACTTTACACGCTTTACTCGGTTCCACTTTTGTATCACTGGGTGCATTCCACTCAAAGAAACCCACCGTTTCTGTCCTCACTTGCAGTACAAAGTTTTGTGAAGTGAAACCTGTTTTTTATTACAACGCATCGCTAAACGCTAGAAATATGTTCGACTTGACGATGGCATTCCAAAATTTGATGCGGATGTAATTCCATTAATGATAAAAAAAATTTTCGCTTAGTTAGGCTGGTTGGTAATTGCGATGAGCGGTTTCTTCATTGTAAAATTCAACAGGAGCAAAATAGCGGTCGTGGCACGATTGGATGCAACAAAGTTTTTTCCTAAGATGACATTTCAAAGCTTTTCATCTTCTAAAACACCGTTCTTCGCAAGCACTTTTGTGTTTCTTATCAAAAAGAATAAAGTGCCCAGCTTGGCCAGTTACTGTCGAACTTGAAAACTTAAACGCAGCTCACGAATTGGCATTTCGATGACTGCCAAGAAACGATGCTCGTAAGCTGCGTAATACATCACAGCAGTGAAACTTGTATTAATTGTTCATCACATCTTGTTAAGCTTAGTAATGAAATAAATGGCTCCAATGATTCAAATCATCTTACAATGTGAACGATACATGTACTAACAGTGTTACCAGTTCGAAGCTATTTCTTCTTCCATTAATTCTTATTTTTTTCTGACAGCCAAATGAATACGGTCGTTTTCAATAGTGTGGAAATCCACCGGTGGATACTGTGTGAAACATCTAATATATGCCATCCATGTTGGCTAATATACTTCGAACCATCAAAACTTTAACACATTATTCTCCGAAATTCGCATAGCGTAAATGAGAGTAGAAAATTGAGGTCCTAAGGCGATGCATTAGCTTCTTAGCGTTGCTGCATGCACATGCAAATTAGGAGCCGAACAAGAATTAACAGTTGCTAATCTCTTTTGTTCGACCTATCAAACACATTCCGCTTTTATTCGAACTGAACGTGTCTTGCAAAACGGTGAGATTCCACTCATCTAATTTAGTTTCTGAGAAGCGAATAACAGAGAAGGGAATTCAGGGTAGTTTTTTGTTTATTGCGTTGATTTGCACGGAAAACTCGTGTCAGATAATGAAGGTTGCCCAGCAGTCAATCATAACGGATGGCTTCATTTGAAACTTTTTTCTGTTTTATTGCGATGTTTCAATCAACCATTCATTTTGCATTTATGACGCGAATATGTTTTCTTAAAACAATATGAAATTCATTGCACACAGCGATCATTAAAGCCAGTGTATTATTTATGCACTTTTCATTCGTTTTTGCAACCACCATTATGCATATAGAGATGCGCAGCTTGCATATATATATATATATTATATATATATATATATATATATATATTTGCTCAATTGTTTTTAACGGCATCTGCTGCCGAAACTAATGAATCATTTTATAAAGCAGGGTTTTTTCCTACACTAAGAAGGTTTATTTCCTCGCTCGAAACTGTTGTCTCTTTGCCATGGAGGTGAAAAATAATACATGCCGTGATTGTATTGGCACTTCGTCTTTCTGACTTTCCCAAGCAATTTTCAGATTTAACTATAGAAACGCTCGATGAATCCGAAAGGTACAACACTTATCATCGGCAGCAAGTGGTGATAAACTATCACTATAGCTATCAGCAATGATTATTTTTCCCATTAGGATTATTACTGAAAGGTGCGCTCGTTCCCGTTATTGCAACGATTTTTTTCTCGACCATTTGAAATTATTAAAGTTGACGTCTTAAAAAGCGGTTTGATCTCTGTTCGGCTCCTATATCGTTGACGTGAACTAATTGAATGATGAATAATGAGCACAAAAGATGGCGATTAGTGCGAACGAGAAGATGAACTGATAACGGTGCAACGTTTCGATATGATCGGTGTGTTGTCTTTCAATGATGTTCCACATGAGTATTGTTCTTTGCAAATACTTCCACTCTTTCCTATATATTCACTATCTGTTTTATCTAGAATTTCTCACTGCAACTGTGCGCATTGTAAGCAAAGTCCTTATGATATGATGTGCAAGAATAACTTGGTACCAACTGTGAAGATGTTATGAAATATGAGGCAGAGTGCGTATTAGGTGGAAAGCATTGGAGCTGAGCAGATTTTATTTTATTATTTCTCTGCATTATTCGTTTGCATAGCCGAAGAACTTCTTTAAACTGTTTGATTGTTCCGCCATAAATAATATGAAGGCCAGTGGGAAAGCATTCGCTGCGGTTGCGCTTGCTTTCGTTAGGAAGGCAGTGAAATTGAAAGATGAAATTGCGCCCAATTGTTTTAATATCCGGGTGCAGTACGTGGTGGCGGACAGTGATCGCATGAGCCGCCGCCACCAGTCGTTCCGGCCTGGCCTGGTGGTCCTGGTGGTCCAGGTAGTCCTGGTGGTCCATCCATTCCCGGGTCTCCCATTGGTCCTTGAGGTCCAGGTGATGATCTTCCTGGCGCTCCAGGTGGTCCATCGGGTCCAGGTGGTCCTGGAGGTCCAGGTGGACCAGGTGGGCCCATACCGCCGCCGCCAGGAGTTTCGATTATTTGCCCAGGCGGTCCTGGCGGTCCAGGTGGTCCCATAGGGCCAGGAGAGCCAGGTGGGCCAGGCGGACCGGGAGGGCCAGGAGGACCAGGCATTGCTGGTGGTGCATCGGGTCCTGGCATTCCGGGTGGCCCGGGTGGTCCTTTTGGTCCTGGTAAGCCAGGAGGGCCAGGTGGTCCGGGGGGGCAGTCGAAGCAGAAATCGGACTCCGTTGGAATTGCGGTTGGTAGGGCATCGCGACCTGGAGCTCCATCGTTTCCTGGTGCTCCATCAGCTCCTGAAATCGCAATATCTTTTTTGGCTGCTGGTTTCGGTTCCTGGTGGGAGACACTTTTATTCATTGTTCGCGGAAATTTGCTAATGGGAATAATGGTAGAGATTTTTACTTTTATGTGTTCTGCAATTTAGATGTATCACACTAAGGATGTGCTATATTTTACCTCCAGTGCTTTTTTCATAGCAGTACATTGAATTCTCCGGAAAAAAAGCTGCAAAGTGACAGCTGAATTTGATAAATGAAAGATTGTTGAACATCCTTGTGCGGTTTCGTGGATGTGGACTTCTATGGCACCTTATTGACGCGTCGTGCATGGATGTAAACATGTTGGCATGTTTCCATCTGCCTGCTAATTTCGATCAGGGAATCACCGAAATTAGAAATGCGCTAATAAACACCGGTGGCTGAGCGGTTGAACCAAAAACGCAATATAGCCATAAACTTCGAATGAACTCAAGGTCAGTTAGAGGTGGCGAAATTTTCATGAGTTCTGCAGCTGAGTGGATTCTGATTTGACATCACTCCAGCTGCAAAATAAGAGAAATTTGTATCACTACTGCAGAAGATTCGTTTAGGCCGCCGGACCGCCTAAACCAACTTAATACGGTAGTTACAAGAAAGAAACGGTGACGCGACTTATTCATCAGCTGTGATAATTAGAATAGCCCGGCTATATTTCAGTGCGTTTAAATGTTATGGCATTATACCTGGCATTCCATCAGCTCCGGGTGGTCCTGGAGGACCTGGCGGCCCAACACCACAACTGCAGCATTCGCCTCCATTGAAGCCATTCACTCCAACGGATGGTGTGTAAGATGCGCCGTTATACGAAGCAGCACCTCGAGCACGAACCGGCATCCTGCCAGTTGCCATTGTGCGGCCCGAGCTTCGGTAGCGTGCAGATCGTTTGGATCGTACTTCAATCCCAGCTGCATCCTCCACCTACAAGCTTTTTAAATTTTCAGCATGTGAGAGGAACTTTCAAGGATCAGCAATATCAATGGCGAGAATCTTGTACCACTGTTCGGTGCTCGCAATATGAATCAAAGTGGGTTTTGCTATGAATAAAAGTCAGAGAGATACACGCATCAATCTTTGTTAATGAGAACGAGTGGAAATACATTTGGAGGAGATGTGAACCTGTGAGCTTCGATTTTGTTGACTGAAACACAATCCGTCGAAGGCGTGATTGTTGCTAAATGACTTAACAAGACACAAGTATTCTCTGCTGCAAACGTTAACTTGAAGATGTAATATTCACTTATGAAATTTTCCATTGTGTTTCTCATTAGAAGTTCGCTGAATTGTTTCATTATTGATTCGAGGTGGGGGAAAATTCAGCTGACGAAATGAGGAAGTGAAAACATACTGCTGAATACTCGTGCCAGAGACCATCAGTGCGATGTTTGCAAAAGTCCACCTCACCCTGCAGCGATGACTGAATGTGCTGTGCATAATTGTACAGCATAGGAACAGCGATAATCGCTGTCAGTGTTGCCACTGTGGAGATCGCAATCCCGAAAAAGGCGGCACGACGAAGCCCGTCCGCCTCTTCTTGTTTCATCTTTTCGTATTCAAACCCCATTGTCAACTGAAATATCGAGACGAAATTATCCTGTAATTGAGCGTTGATCAACAAGTTCAGGAAAAGTTAAGAAACAATTTCATTTCTATTTAGTCTCTCATCGAGTCAGCGAGAAAATGCCAGCTTTCATTTGAAATACTCTTTCTCATTCCGAAGTATGATTTCTCGGTTCGATCAAGAAGCCGTTTTTGCATCCGACTTAAACAAATAAAGTAAAAAAAGCTCAGAACTAAATTAAGGATTGGTTGAACGCCTTAATGATCGTAGATAATTGCAGTGAATAACTTGCTTAAAATGACTCATCATATGCAGGACGACTTCACTACCCAATTTTACTTCAACTACTGTAGCTGAATAGGTTCCACAATAAGAGCATACTCGAAACGCTTCATTTCGAAGTGATAATAGGCGGAAAAAGCTTTATGTTTTAAACAGTTACATCCTTAGGCTAATTAAACCGCCATCTCAAGAACATCGCCTCAAAGCTCACATGGAAAACTTAAGTCATCAAAAATTCGACTAACATGAGATGAAACTTTATGCTAGGCATGACCTGAGCTAAACTACCAACGCTTTCAAAAAGATTGCCTACACGAAGCGAATCCAAAGAGTGGACAGTTTAGTGGAACAACAAAAAATATGATTTGCAGGAGACAATTTGAAGTGAAGAAATGAGTTCAAATCACAGTGGGCACTAAGACGGACACAGAATTTCCGTCGATCAGTTTTGAGCCGTTTTCATAAACGGATAAATTTGCCGAAAAACGTGCACAGCCGTTAAACTATGAACGTTTTCAAAAAGACTGCGTATACGGATTGGATCGTACACGAGTACCTAGAAACAGGCAAGACACAAACACAGACACAGCAGACACATGTGCAAACTGCATAAATTGGCGTATTTTCCACTGAAGAATGAATTAATGGTTGCATCGATGATATGTTTTGTGCAATCCACACGATAGTTCTTAATTCCTCATTCAGAGAGTGTGTAAGGTAGACAATCGAAGTTCCACCGCGCGATACTACAAATCAAAAACGCTGAACGCGTTCTTTTCCCTAGGAAATCCTTTATGGCCGCATAAGATGAAATTTCCTTCATCATAAATAGGACAACTGAAGTGATGAACACTCAAGAGAATTCATAAAACATTCATTATAAGAAGTCCAATGGTGATTGAATAGAATGAAAGCGGAAATGTCATCAACATAGACCGGAAAATACCCAATGCCAAAAAGTGAACTTTATGCACACGCTCGAATAAACTACACCCAATTATGCAACCTTGATTTAATAAATTTTTATAGGAAAGAACATCGAAATTCATCTTCAAATAAATGCGGCTGCGGGTGTTAATAATCGAAATCAATCGAGCTTTCGTGAGATAAATGAGTAACGATAATCACAACTAAACGAACCAGTAGCTATATAGTTGCTCAACTGCCGACTGTTGACTAATGTCGTTGTGCTAAGTGAACGTCCGTTATATACGCCTTGTGAGCAAGGGGACAATTTATTTTACGTGCATGTTGTAATAGTCGCTAGGGCAAGCGTGAAACTCGCTTCTAAAAAGCAAGTCACTGCACAAGACCAACTTTTTTTTTCTTACCTCTATGCCAAACAGGGCCTACCTTAACAGGTCCTCCTCATTCCTTGATGAGCGTTTTTTCTGTGTGTGCGTGTGATTTTTAACGCATCGTTCATTTTAGCGCACACAAACAGGATCTAAACGGCAAGTTGTGGCGAGTAATGCGAATGCATGAGTAGCTTGTGATGAGAGAGTGTAGCCAACGACGAGGTTGCAAACAAACACAGCATTCATTCGTGCACTCCAACAAGCTAGGCAGAGCAATTTGACGTTGCAAGAAATAATTTTGAAAAAAAAAAAAATTCTCATTTTCTATAGCCAAAGCAATAGACGAAAACTCGCTTTGCATTTGATGAACTTGTAGTGGCTTGTTTTTTTTTCTTCTTTGTCGCTGCAGTGGATCTGATGGTGTGCCAAGCAATCGTACCTGAGATACAAAGCATCCGAAGTTTTCACTTCCTTCCTTGTCGTTATTTCAGTTTCCTTTTGAAAAGAAAAAACAAAAAATCATTGCCATCTTCAACGTGCGTAATTCCGAGTATATTACACCAGCTGATTTAAAAGAACTCTTTTCGTCAGCATGGATCAGCGTCATTAGTGTCCTACGATTAGAATACCGTCCTCATATATATATGTAGTGCTAATGCCTTCCATGAATATTGGAATGGCTTTTCTGTGCGTATTTTGATGCGTTCTTGCGTTCTTCTTTTAAATAAAATTCCTGGTGGTGGCATTTTGAATTTTTACCGTTTTCGTATTTATTCTCCGTCTTACTCTCCATTTGTTTTTGACTGCACAATGGCTGTTGAACGAATATTGTTGTATACGAAGTCAAAATCCGACGTACCTTCTCAGCTTGTTGCATTATAAACTAATGAGATTTACAGCTCAGAACTACATAGCAAATAAGCTTCACCATATAATGGTGAAAAAGAGTTCACAGTTATTCGCTGATTTTTCTTTGCCTTATTATTAGTGAAAATATGAACCAACAGGAAACGTACAAACTTTATGAATTATCTAGCAATGCTGTTTATTTGCACTCATCTATGAAACTAATACACTTATAATATACGTCCGATAGTGTTGCATAATTGTATAATAAGATTTGTTCATAAAAAGTATATTTATCCTCTGCTTTGTAGTTTCTAAAATTTGTTCGCCATCATTTGTAGCTGAAGTCGCTGTCGCTTCCTGAGACTCAGATTCATTTGCGAAACTTTGCTGTAGATGAGTTCAGGAAACTTGATCCGGAAATGAATATTTAAAAAAAAAGATTTGTATAGTTGGCAGATCTACGTTAAACGAAGAAGCCGTGAACATAATTTTCCAATGGCATTAATTCTGCGATTGATGAGTGCAGTGCGTTGTTGTCGACAGTCATGCCGATATCGGCAATGGTGCATCATAAATTACTTCTAAAAAGTGTGTCCATAAGAAGCACTTGAAACTTTTCTTTTTTTTATTTTGTTCTTTTTTTACTACATCCCCGTTCATCGCATATTTCGATGTGCATTTGCTCATATTCCACCGAAAAAACACGTTATCCTTTATAACATCGAAATGTTAACATAAAAATATTTCTGTGAAAAGAAAAAGAAAACGATAGTGACACTAAATTACAAGTATGAATGATTGTCCTCTCAAATTATTCAAAATAGAGTTCGTATTCATGATTTCAATTTCACGTCCTTGATAAGAATATGGGGATTTGCAGTGGGTTTTAGCTTTCCTTAGCTTCATTTCGTTTCGGCGCTATAATATTTTACTCTTGTTGAAGTCTAGTGGAGCTGATTATGCTTTCTTGATATGCTTGCAGAAAAATCCTTCCCCTCAGATCTATCCTGCTTCCTCTCAGATCTATCACGCTTTGTCCCACAACGTCTGTCTTCATTTATTTCAATTTGTGTCTTCCAAATTCTGAGATCTTCAGTATGCGAGGAATATATTTGAAACTGGAGTTGCTAGTATTTTTCACTCTTTCAAACAATTTTAGGTAGATGGCGCGCTGAGTGCTGTACGCCAAGAAAGGCAGACCAGCTTTGCACAGTGATTGTTAGGTTAGAGTCACCCGGTTGGTAGGAACATCGGTGATACCCTCACGAAGAAAACTGTTTACGAAGACGTCCGCATTGATTTTTCTCTCTCAGTGCTCCAAGGCCAAAAGTAGTCAAAATGTGAAGATAAAACATTTCGCTGGAATTCCGTTGCGAAAAATGAAACTGCAAAATAATACTGCTGCTGAAAAATAAAATAAAAATTCTGTTGAAAAGTTCCGGGCAGAAAAAAAATTTGCAAAATCGTTATTGTTGTTTATGGTGTCCATTTATTTCGTGGAATGTAATTCAAATATTAATTCTCTCATTATTCGGTGCGTCGACGGCCGAAAAATTCCTCGGGAGAATTTCCGTCGGTGCGGTAAGCCAGCTAGCTCTCCGACCTCTTCCGTCTTGCGATTAGAGTTGTTTTAAATTGAAAGATGGACCCGAAAAACTCGTTTTCTCACTCATAAGCAAAAAGTTCATAAGTTGATTGTCTAGAGACTAATTGTAAGAAAGAATACAATTAGCGATGTTGAAAAGAGCTCAGAACTTGTGAGCATGTTCACTTTTGTTCAGAAATTATGCGCCTTAATTTTCTATGAAACTTTCAAGTCATTGTATCGTTTAAAGCGTGGAAGAAAACGTTGCCATAAATATCGATGGTCTAGCATTTGATTTTTCCGATGTGCAATCACCACACTTTCCCTTCATTCATAATGGTGGTATTCAGCTGGAAACCTTGTAACAGCTGCTAAATGATGCAGCCGATCTAACAGACCCATGAGATTTTAATTTCAATAGTATATCTCATAGCGTCGCTCCCATACACCGAATTTAAAACTGATGGAACGAAATGATTTGAAACGAATTGGTAGCGGCACAAAGTTGCCGAAAATATTTACACTTGTTTGCAATTTGTTAAATTGTATTTTTGCAATGATCGGATTTCTAGAAACGATTTTTTAATCAGAAGGTTTGTAGAAGTGGCTGAGGCAGATTATTATGCGCTCTTTCATATGTTTCATTATTTGCTGATGGTTTATGGAATTGTTGATTCGAAGAGTGAAAAGCTGCCAATTGTTTGGCCACACTGCTCCGCTCGTTCTGCCTTATCGTAAATTCACTTCGCAAATCTGCATGTACTGTTATATTCATGTTCATTTACATGTGGCCGCCATGTAATTTTTCTGAAAATTTCAACTCAAGAACCATTCACACTGTGAATATGAAAATTTTCTTTTAGAGCATGCTCTACAGGGCATTTCATGTACTAGATTGTATGATAATCCATTATATTCAAAAAAAAAGCATTTTAGTAAGGAAATAATTTGCTTTTATTCTACAGCGGCCAAAATTATATTTTGCGCAGATCAGGGAGCAGAAGAGAGAATATTGTTGATGAATTGTGCAGGTGACCGGACCAGTTCAAGATTGCAGACGTTATTTGTCATGTTTTATTTATTACTGCTAATACACGAAATTGGTAATTTAGGCGAGCGCTCATTGTTTCACTCCTGCATTCCGTCTTTCCACTTGTATTATGAAGAATTCTTCATAGTGCCGATTGTTATGGGATTGGTTTGCACTCAAGAATTGGTAAGAAAAGACGAATTCAAATGAAGAATTTGATTTCTCATGTAGGTGAGCTAAAAATCGAAATTTTTTTAGACGGAGAAATTGCATCGTTCAGAGCTCAGCGAAAAGCAAGTTTTCAAACACATTAACGCTGAATATGATGCCTCTATACATTTCGCAGGCAATCGGAGAGGTTTTTTACGCCACTCAGCGGGTGGAGTTTCAGACGTGCTCAGATAGCCATTAAACTTCGCATATGAACGGCCGTTGAAATGTTTTTTGCTGTAAAATTAAGTCACATGGGAAAGTGCAGTCATCTTTAAGAAAAATTTTATCTCCATTGAGGAACCTGGATGATTGCTTACCATTATTTCATTCACCATTGTTAATGCATCACAAATATAGAAGTATTTTAAAGCACTTGAAAACGTGGAGAAGTTAATTACTCTCCCTCATACATTGAACCATGACCGAGAAGATAGCAAGTTTGAAATGAGAATCCCATAAAATACTGAAAAGGAATACATGAAGTACTCTGATGACGTTGAGACCATAGGAAACCGCAATATTGGTCGTTATGCGTTTTTTTTTTTCCAGACGGAAGCCGAGAAAGGATGTTTGCAAGATTGTTTCAAGAATTTTTGCTTTCCATAGCGGTTATGATCCGAGCATGTTGTGATGTAACTCTGAATTGAAGTGTTATGCGGCTTTCAAGACTTGAAAAAAAAAGCTCGAACTAGTCATACTTGAAATAGTAAAGTTTCTATTCACTATTAGGCTCTCAGTGATAAATGTGACTTCAAATGTGAAGAATACGATAGTCAGCTGATAAGAAAAGCCAACGTTTCTGCTTTTGCTGCTACTTAAATACTATATTCATTGTCGATGAATGATGGTGATGACCGTACTGGTTATGGTACGCGTTAGACAACTTCCAGTTTGCTTTATTTGCTAAAAAAAATATCGTACAGCTTTGTTCGTCTAAGATAATGTATCGGTTTACTTCGAACCTCGCTTTGGAAGATTTCGGCCTCTCACCAGTCGAAAACTACTTTAATAGCCGTAAATTTGAACATAGTATCCGCCCCAGCAGCTTTAATCTTATATATTTTCGCATCTGAAAATTCAATCGAGCAGCCAAAATTTTTCCCTCAAAGAAAACCTTCTGAGCTTTCTGATCATTCTGTGCAATTTACCGAAACTTTTTCTCCACTTCCGATATTAACCTAAACTTGTTCGGTTGTAACTGCATGAAGTGTTCTTTCAAGAATGATCATAATTGAATAGAAAACAGCAAAAAAAATTTCTTTCGACCGTAAGTTTGCAAATTCCATGTGTTCGGATACTTCCCAATTTAAGTTTGAAATTTCCCCTCACTTTTATACTGTCACATAAGAGCTACGAGAAGTATAGCAGTGGAAGCAGCACAAGCGGACTGTTTTCATGTTGATCCGCTGCTGATTTATGCGGATGCATTTCCTGAAGTAAAGACTATGCTGAGCGAGTTAATAAGGAAAGGAACGAGTGAATCAAATACCCATGTAGACCACCTGGTAAAAGAGCTTGGGAGTAGTGGTGGATACATATGGGCTGACACATGATTGACGACATGAATTAGTCAGTGATCGAGATCGATGAAAGCATATAGATCAAGTCTGTTTGCTGTATAAGCAAATGCGGACATATTTGTAGCAATGACAAAATTCCTGGGAAATTCGTTTCTCACACTGAGAATCCGGAATGGGAAGTAGCGTATGCCTTTATTCAGAGCATATTTTCTGCGAGGCAGCTGGCAGAGATACGTGCGTCTTATATTCTGCGAATTCAAAAGAACATATCGTCAGAAACTGTTTCACGAAAGAAATAAATTCGCAAACATTCTAGAAAAATATAGTGCGTGCTTAGAAGGTGATCGAATCGCCATGTGATCAAGTATAAGATGCGCATTGCTCAAGTTTGCGCAGATAACAATTCGAAGGTTTCTTGCTAGAGTGTTCAATTTCACGAGTAACGTAATGCTTTCAAAATGCAATTCGCGCTGCCTACATCTTCATCACGATAAGGGCCAAAGCACAAATTGAGCGTTATTTCAATGCTGAGGCCTCGAACAGCTCGCTAGTACGTCAGGGACCAAAACGTAGTCAAGCAGCATCTGCAAGTGGATCTACTGAACTTAGTCATCTTAGTCAACTTAGTCAACTTTGTCATCTACGCCTGTGCTTTTCGATACACTCTTCTGTTATGGGTCATTTTGAACATAATGCGCAGATAATATAACTACGAAACAGTCTACTTCGCGAGATGAGGCAACCTTTACTGCTCGGTCAGTAGAGCAGCAAACAACGTCACGAATTCAGAGGACAATGTAGTCTGCGACTACAATTTGCCATATAACGGTTCATTCCACTGCATGTGTGCATCCCCTGTGCACTTACTTCATCATAAGCGAATGAAAGCCGGCCTTTTCTCTGCGTTTCATAAGAGTTTTGCTTTCTTCTCCTCCCCTTCACTCTCAATTGTCACAACAACGGCTTTCTTCTTTTCTAAAAATTCCATTATATGTTTAGGTTTCCTTCCGCAAATCTGCGGTTTTATAAAAAGATCTTTCATTCTTCATAATACTCTATCATGTTGCATTGCTACTGATGTTATTGTGCTATGTTATTCGAGAAAGATAGTTCCTGGAGGAAATGAATGATCACTTTAGATCTCAACTGACATTCGATGAGGCTCACTTGGATGAGAATTTAGCTAGTGCAACGTTTTCGCAATGATACATCGAGGAGCGATCTATTCGAGAAAGTACTGCACTGTTTGTCAAGCAGTGCAGTACTTTGTGCAGTGCAACGTACTTTGAAACTTTAGCTCTCTGGATAGAACTGATCTAAGGAACAGCCTCTTCAGCCACGTTGCGCATTATGAGTGAAAAATTCATATTTCTCTCGCAGGTGGAAAACGGTGGGAAAGGAGAAAGGATGTCAGAGAGTGGAGAAGCAAAGGGTTGTAGCGGATGATGATTCAAGCCACAGAAACGTGAGATGAAAGGTGCCGATTTGGACCACAACATCATCATTGCCTCTATTGTCGGTCTCGCCCTCCTTTATAATCTCCTCCTCCTGGTGCCTCTTTGTTTTATCAATAGTCAAAATAGCGGTATTAAAGTTTAGTAATATTGTGATTTTATGGCAAGAATCATAACACGTAGGTAAGAGATTTCAACAGGAATGGCAACGATTTCTTAAGAACCCTCTATCCCTTGGAAGAAATGGCATGTGTTTTTTGCAATTTTGCCCGCAAAACTAGGTGTTTGCATGATTATCGAGTCTAGGCGCAATTCAGCGCAATCTTTTCACAACTCCAACATGGTAGCTGATAGTCGTTCACAGATTTCTGCTCGTTCAAATCGTAAACTGTAAGCAGATCGTAAACTGTAAGCAGAACCTATAGATGTCAAAAAATGAACTAAAAGTTCTGCACATTCAAACAAAGACGAGCCAAAAACGTATAGAGTTTTGCGTCTCCAAAAATCGCTCCAGTTAAACAAGGCCATTCGCTAACTTTGGCCAGAAACGGTGGCTGGCAGAGTTGTTCAGAAATTAATAGATGCATGGTGATGCATCGTTTAAATGACTCTATTGCTCTTCTATTACGAATATGTGGTTGTGTTGTTAATTGCGGCTTATTGGCATCGTTTTAGAATGATCAATATCTTAGCTTTGAGTAGCTACAATTACGCATAAGAAGCGATAAGTGACATGTGTCCGACAAACATAGATTAGAATTTGATTTTTTAGTTTAACTCGTTCATCCGGTTTTTCTCAGCTCATTTTCAATTCACTTCTTCGTAAGCACTATTCAGTTCAGAGTATTTCAGTTCGTTTAGTGACGCTGCAAAGTGAAAGTTCAACGCAGTGGTTATGATTTGTTTATTTTTGGATTAGTGACGAACATGAAAATTACCCACTACATGGTGAATTGGGCTGTACTCGGAAAGAGAATTACTTTCAAGGAAAGAGGCAGGTGAACAGTGCACTGACAAAGAATTGATTGGAATCCTTTATAATGAATACTCAGTCAATTTATCTATAAATATCACCTCTTAGTCAAGCGCATGAATAGTGTTTTGTGAGTAAGGAATGTGAAGTATCAGCAAGTGGATTGAAAGAAGTGAGTAAAGGGATGGCGAAGTAAGATGGATTTAATAAACTACGCATAAAAAATGTCTTTCTGTGGTGAATCGTTGGAAGGCATTTGAAGGGCAGCAGCTAAGTGTTTGAGCATATTTGCCGATAGGGCTTCGTCTCGACGGAAAAATATTGGCATAACCCTTAGTGCTTGAAACTGTGAATAACACATGTCAAATGAAGGCACTTTTTTTTGAACAGAAAGGTGGAAGTAATTCTGACATTGCAGTCTTGTGTGCCTGCAGCTATGCTATTGTTTGGCGTGGACACTTTTGCATCATGCAGCTACAACACCTTTAGTTAATTACATTTTAGTTCAATTTTGAGAGGACATATACAGCGAATAGCAAAGCGTTCTTGTCACTCTGTTGCCTGGTTGCCATATTCGAGCAGGTTTTCGGTAAGATTGACAAAAGAATTAATGAAAAACTTGCATTAGCACGTTAACTGTCGTTATATTTCCTTTACGCAATAACGCAAAGCCATTAACATGTCGCCGACTCATCGAGGTTGTGTTGCACTACCGTCAACGCCTAAGTGATCAAGTTGTCAAACTCGACTGCCCGAAAACGTTATGGCATACTCAATGAGAGGAACAATAATGGTGAATTTTCTCATTAGTTAAAAATTAAATTACCAATTGCGTATCGATCAGCGCAAGCTTCATCCTTCGTTGCGCTTCTTTGTGAATGAACAACATAGAGAAGGATGGTGGAGATTACAGGAGGAACAAATAGTAATAATGCTGAAAACATTTGGAATGCATGTGCTCGATCCATTACAAAAGCACATGGATAGTGAGCATTCCCTCAATACAACAGTTTTTTTTCTGAATCACTTCCGGTTCCGCCGTGCATTGGATTACAACCTTAAAGCTGGAAATTGCGTTCTCACAGCCACAACAACACCAGTTCTGCCAGTCCATTTCGAAGCTACTTCGTGTCATTTTTAAGCACGTATAAAAATTTACGTTCCCAAAGGGCATTCATTATTGCGAATGTTTATTGTATTTTTGCATGCGCTTAAATGCGCTTGTGTGTATTTCTATGCATTCACGCTTGCATATGTATTGTTGGGTTCACTTTTCTGCTCAACAGTTTCGACTTTGGAAACTCGAAGACTGTAATTGTGGAATCTGAGGTTTGCAGCCAACATGTGGAATGACAGGCGACACTAGCTTAATTTTTCATTCATTAGCTCAGTGAGTTTGCAGTCTTAAAATACCTGCAAGTTTTAAATATATTTCTTAACCGTAGGGCTGAGAAACAATCATATGAGCACTTGCACAATCGGTCGTCTTAAATATGAATGAACTAGTAGGAATCGGTTAAAAATGAAGAATAGCTAAGTAAGCATCCGCTTGGTTCACATCATAACGAACTGCGAGCTGTAGGAGATACTGGTTAAGCGATTTAGGAAAAGGCCACTGGATGAAACCTCCATATAAACAATTTCGGTTGGAAAGACAAATGGGATCGTCCCGAGGCTTCGAATTCTGTTTCAGTGGGCAAATAACCGACCAGCGAACGTACACAGGCGAATATAGAAATGCTGCAAAATTATACTGTGGTATACTATTGCGTTTCACTACCTCGTGAAAAATTCTGGAAAGGTTAGTTTATTTGGAGATGTTGTAGAAATGTGAATCATGTCAGGTTTATGCTTTTCCTTGGAAAGAGGTGATACATTTTGATTGGCATGAACGTTTGAGAAGGATTAATAACGGCAACAACAGCCATTTCTGTATACAAATGTGTTTATGAAAATGCGTATTGTTTGTAATGGTGTCACGCTTTTTGTACGGCAATACCAATTCGTTTTCTCAAGTATAATGTCGTGAGGACTGGATCAATTCAGGTGCATTGCTTGAAACCTGTTTGAACAATTCTTCTCATATATATGCAATCCGCGAAAGGGATTCAAAAGCAGAACGGATGAGCTGTAAAAGCGGTAATACGATACATACGTTCTCTTTTTCACTTCTTACCAATAGGTTTACGAATGAAGAAGGGAAGAATGCACCTATGGAGGAGACGATCACTGTAAAAAGAAAAGCAGTGTCATTAAGTACGGTTCAATAAGATAGCAATCATTTTTCCCCGAATCGTTAATGCATTTGATGATTATGGCAATATTTCACGGTTTTCAATGTAAATGTGTATATGTGATGATAGGTCTCGTCTAGACAGCGGCAACGAATCTATCGTACCTACTGAACTTTCATCTAAACCCCGTTAGGTTGTATGTTGAAGTTCTTTAATACCACCTAGAACAACTGAAAGAAATACAAACTTATGCAACTCGTCGTTAGAATTACATCAAAATTAACTGATTTCGATGAACATTGAAACAATTACAGTGATTTCAAAGGATAAGTAATTAATAAGGATTTGCTGTTTTTGAGAGTACATATAAGTACGCCCAACTATCAAAGTTGCAAAAATTGTTTTGGCGCAATGTTTGTCGCATGAAGCAACTAGAATTTTTGTGAAGTTAAATATTGTTAAATAACATAAGACATAAGATTTCTTAGGTGGTTTCGTTGTTGGATCTGGACAAGCATTACGGTCAAAATTGCGCATTGAACAGTTGTGCGCCTTAGATAAGCGGATATTGAAATTGAGCCATTTGCCGCATCATAACATATAACGTTTTCTAGCGTCTTAAAGAAAGGCTCAATGGTGCAAGTGAATTTTTAATTAGAGCTATTTTCTCTAACTAATGAAGTAATTACTCACCGTAAGTGAAAATGCAGTCTTGGAGGATTTCCATTTTGGTCGATTGTGCGATCAGAATTGAAATAACAACTATGTTATTTCAACTGCGTTAGAAAACGAACTTCTATTTCTACACGTTGTGATGTATGACAGCTTTTCTTTGACCGTGAAGTTTCATGGCGAAAGAAAACCTTGTATCAGGATTCCAAAAATTGCCTGAACCAAAAAAACTGAAAGATCGTTAAAGTTCGACGAACACAACTTATAGTTTTTTCGAAGAATCGGCAAGAAAAATCAGTAAGAAGAAAAAGTAGCCATCTTTGAAAACTTGAATCTCCAATACTATCAGTTTTCATGTGGAGTATGACAAAGAAATGTGTTATTTTTGTGCTTCTTTCATCAAGAAATACACCCATCTGCAATGAAACATTTTACGTTTCAACAAATAATATGATATATGACTGAACACTCAACAGTGTAATGTTCCATCTCAATCTTCTATTGCACAATTTGCTAACCGTTCACAACAACCTAAGAGTCAGTTTGAACGCTGCTGTGTCCATAGACGAGAAACTGTTGAAAAGGGCAGTTTGCCCTTGAAAGTATTGCGACGCCTTTTGTGCAATAAATGAAGAGGCCATCATTGGCTTTTATGTTCCTTTTTGAGAAAGTTGTTTAGTGGAATTAACAATAGATTTTTTTCGCTATGTCTTTTCAACTGATTCTATATGAGGGTCAGAAAAAACTGAAGTATGGAAGTACTTCAATGATTGGCTGTATCGATGTATCGACCTTGCAACAAGGTCAACATAGGTCATAATAAAGAAGTAGAAATGGCCAGCAACCAGTTTCCATCTGTATGAACTGTTTTTCGATCGATAGTTTGTTTTCTCTCTCACTTACTATAGATTTCTTGACAAAGTTGAAATGAATGAAAACCTTAAAAATAATGCCTCAAAAACGGTTCGCAAGACCAAATGTAGCGATAAAGAACATCGAAAAGTTTGAGGAAAACGGCTCGAAGAATCTCCGAAGGGGTACTATTTAATCGAAGCAAAATTCGATCTACTCTGTACTACTGAAACAACAAACGCCACTTTGCAACGAAATCGCTCTATATGTGAGAAGAATCCAACAGTGTATTCGGTCAGTATTTGTAAATCTTAGACAGGTTGTTCGAGACTCTTCAGCGACATATTCAGTTTGATAGCGGTACAGGTTGGATGGAATGCTTGCGTTTTCCCTTGTATGATATTGCGGTTGGTAATCTGTGAGAATGCGATAATGAACGGCGATGACGGCAATCTCGAAACAATATATTTTTCATGTTAAAATAACCTTTGCTTTAATATTAGAACTTTGTCTCTTCTCAGTATTCACTTGGATGAGAAAGTTTCTTTTCTTTAAAGAATTTGGTATAAGTTTAAAGATGCATTGCCGAACGATAGAGCAAATAGCAGGGTGCCCGGACGAGTTGGCGTGACATTTAACGCATTCATCAGATCAATCACTAACCAGTATTATAAATTGCCAGCAAATAATAAAACATCCGCATTAATGAGTTAATGTGTTAATCGAATTGGCGAAATTTCTAAAAAAGGATCATTTTTCTTTCCGATAGAATTTGCTGTGAAATGCATCTACTTTTTAAGCATATTTAAATATTGATATCTCTATTGAAAGTCGATGCAGAAAGGTGGCACCCGGTTTGATGTACTGAACAGACTTGCATAAGCACAAGTGTAAACTTTAAGAAAGCGCATATGCACAAAGATAAAACCTTGCTGTGATACTCTTAAAATGGCAAGTCCGCAGCCGTGCATAAAATCTTTAGAGAATATTAATGAAGAGAAAAACGATCAGCATAGGTGCTGCCTTCGTAAAGGAGAAAATTTGAAGCTTCTTTTTAGCAGGCCAATGGCCGAAAGAGGAGAAATGGCATCTCCCTTACTTTCCCATCTCCTCACAAAATCCAAATTTTGCTGGAATGAGGCTCTTCCATCCTATCAGGTTCTTATCAAAAGGAGGTTTTTCTGAGGTTTTTGGCACCTCGTGTCGCCAACTTGGCTTTCTTTCAGAAACTTTCGGCGCATCGGGGCGTCAGTCTGCCAGACCCCCAAAAGTCCAAGCTGCCTTTTCCAAAAAATTTCCGTCCTTCGCCTGTGATAATGAAACGTTTCTTAGACTTGGCGATAACCATTTTTGCAGAATAGATGCGTCGGCTATGACATCCCAGATCTATGAAATCCCTTACATGGATTTGATGGAAATGTCGAACATAGAGTTTGCGTCCATTAAGGCGGTCCCATTGTATCTTTTCTCACTTTCAGTTCAAATGAAGCAAAAATCGTCCACCAAAAACTTAAAACAACACTTATCTTTTGGCTTACGCCACGTTAGAAGGGCGCATAAAAGCCATGTCCTCCGTTCTCAGAAAAAATTCTATTGCTGGGAAGCTGCCATTTCCACATCATTCCGTCCCGCGATTCCTGGAAAAGTCAGGAGGCCGATGGAACTATGATAACTTTCAAGCGCCAAAAGAAACAGTGAAAGTGCATGGAATAAATTTGATGTCTCATTATCGAATAAATCGGATCAGTAATGATGAGGTTGTTGGGTATGGTAAATCGGATCAGTAATGATGAGGTTGTTGGGTATGGCGCGTAAGAGCCAACCCAAGATATCCGATTGTGATGAAACATCGTAGTACTCGCTTTGCACTTTTTAGTGGCGAATCATCACAGTCTCACACAGACTTGTTGAGTGGCTTTACATAATGCCATTGTCCGTCTTTGTGCCCTTAACGGTAGCTGAGGCCTATAAAAGGCGGCCTCAGCCTGTCAGAATTAGTCCTCTTCTGGTGTTCTGTCGTGCTCGCTGGTCAGTGTTTCTACTAATCGTCTGAGCCCTGGCTCCCCTCTTGGTTCATCATGGAAACCTTTTTATTTTCCCAAATAAAATGCTCACATCAGCTGTCCCTGCCAGACGACCTGCCTTCAATCGACGTCGCAGCCGACACAGCAAACTGGTAGACAGATACAACAGAGGTCAAATAAATGCAGCAGATTTTGCTTTTCTATAGTAATAAAACGCATATATAACAATTTATTGATTGATGGAAAATGAGTCATCCATTTGTAGAAGCAAGCAGGAGCAGCGAAGTGTATTGCATACGCTACGCGACATGATCCTCACCTCCCTAATGTCCATGTTAGCATAAGGCATAAATTTAGGTGCGATTAGGCGTTAAATCTGTTCTGCTTCCTAGATTTCCCTCTCAATAGAATGAGGTTTTTGTTACCTAAAAAGAGGTCAGCTAAATATTCATACTGTTGTTTTCACTCTTCACATACTTGAAAGATCCCACTAGCAACATGGTCGTGATCCGTCGAATAAAGTCCCATATTTGTTCTTCGTAACTCCTCTTAGGCAGACAATAATTCTTCTCACTAAACCCACAAAACGTAGGCGTTCCTTTATTCACATCGTATATAATAACCGAGAAAAAAACATCATCACTGCAGTAAAAACTGATCACCACTACCGAAATTTGAATCTTGCGATGTTAATTGTTGCTCAATATTATTACATTTTGTAACTACCATTTTTTCGCGATGCCGAAGTGATGTAATATTGCCATTGAACATATTAGCTGTCACCACTGATCAGTCATGTAATATGGTGATGTAAGTATATACGCAGTATTATACAACGTGGGAGTCCTTAGTGGGAATGTAATATGGCCGTAGGATATATGCTATGGAAATTCAGACCAATAGAATATTCGGAAGATGAGACGAGCTCATTCAGATAGTATCACAAGCGTCTCTACTTCTCAGTGCAATTGCACAAAGCAGCCGTGCCTTGATCCGACGTGCTCGATCCAGTTCTGCATCCGTCGATGGACGTCCTCTTTCGCCGTCCTCATTTGACAGTGCGGCTATAAAGGAGTTTTTATATGACGAGTTAAAGATTAATGGCATTCTGCGTCCATTTATTCAAAATAATTGTTCAGAAGACACACGCAGACACACGCTGAAGCATACAGACACACGCAGACACACAGACACACATAGACACACACAGGCACACACAGATACAGGCATACACAGACGCACACAGGCACACTCAGGCACACAACAGACACACAGACACACAGACGCACACATACGCACACAGACACACAGAGACACACACAGACACACACAGACACAGAGACACAGAGACACATGCAGTCACACACAGTCACACACAGACACACACAGGCACACACAGACACACAGATACACATATATACGCACACAGGCACACAGACACACACAGACACACACATTCACACAGAGACACACACAGACACACGCAGACACACACGGGCGCATACAGATACACACAGACACAGAGACACACACAGACGCACCCACAGACACACAGAGGCACACACATTCCCACAGAGACACACACAGACACACGCAGACACACACGGACGCATACAGACACACACAGACACAGAGGCACACACAGACGCACACACAGACACACAGAGGCACACACAGACACACACGGCCACAAACAGACACACACAGACACACACAGATACACATAAACATACACATACGCCCAGAGGCATACTCAGGCACACAACGGACACCCACGGACACACAGACACACACAAACACACAGACACACACATACACACACACAGACACACAGACGCAAACAGACACACAGAGACACACGCAGATACACACAAACACACACAGTCACATACGGTCACTCACAGACACTCACAGACGCACATTGACACACTCAGACAAAGACGAGCACACACACAGACAGACACAGACGCGCACAGACACACACGGGCGTACATAGACACACATAAACACATAGACACACATAGATACACACAGACACGCGCAGACACACACAGACACACACAGACACAGAGGCACATGCAGACACACACAGTCACACACAGACACACACATGCACACACAGACACACGCAGACACACATAGACACACACATACACACGCAGACACACACACAGACACACACAGGCACACAGACACACACAGACACACACGGACACCACGGGCACACACAGACACGTACGGATACATACGGACACATACGGCACAGAGACACACACAGACACACACAGACACACGCAGACACACAGGCACACACAGACACACGCAGACACACAGGCACACACAGGCACACACAGACACACATAGACACACAGGCACATAGACGCACACACACACACACACACACACTCGTTGCTCTTACACATGAAATGTCTACTCGCCTAAATAGTGACTTTGTGAACGTTCACTTCTTCTTACTGTTCATCCTCCTCATTTACGTTTTGTATCTTCTCCCCACTTCGAGAACTCACCAAAAAAGTAGATAAATAAACAAGTGCGCAAATAGAAAAACAAATGAATACTAAGATAAATAATATTTCAATTTCCCAGAATAGAACCTCTCTAGCCGGAATTCTGAATTTTTTCCAGTGGTCTTGCACTGGAAGCTCACCGATACCACAAAGGCATAATTCTTATCATCAAGATACATCTAAAATTCTCGTATATTGCCGCTTCAAAATATTGAGATCCGCCTTCACGTTGAAATGAGGTGACATTGGGATAGGGTACGGGGAAGGTATATGAGTTTAGCGCACATTTGTTGAATGCCTTACTAGCGGTGGGGAATTTGTTCCAAGTTTTTGACATGGCTTCGACAAACAAAGCGCTACTCAGTATGTTCAGTGCGCCGTGAAATGCGTTGTTCTCCCACATAAAATTCCCTTGCAAGCACAGATGTCCCAGCTTCGACCTCGAAGCCAAAAATCACTGTAATAGTTTCGTCAAGCTTCCTTACACCTTTGCCTCCTAAATTCAATCTTTCACGTACACCATCTTTTACGACGTCATTAACTGTGCCCATCTTATGAATGCGCTATATTTGAGCACTGGACAGAGAAAAGTATGCGCAGAGATTTTCTTGACACCAGCATTGGGCTGTCTTTTTGAATGCTCTAGTCGCAGTCCAATTAACTAAGAAATAAAGTTGCCACAAATGTAATGCTAAAGTTACTCTTTAATGAAAAGTTCTGCGTTCTCGACATCATGCATGACGTACGCTATCATGAATTTCCAAAGATACATTTCACTGTTCACAGGAATGCGCTCCGCAAGTGACAGGAATTACTCCTGTCCTTGCTACCTGCTTCGCAAACGCTTCATTAGCATTTTCGAAATGGAGGCATTCAAATGAAGTTGCTCAAGGTAATCACTTATAATTTGGAACGATGAAATATGCAGTTTCATAACGAATAACTCTGCTCTCAAGGCTGCCATCTAGTATCGATTGAACCAACCGACGATCGCTTCACATTGACTGCATTCTTCAATTTTGGCTTTTCCTAATTGGTTTCACTAACTGCTATAATAGGAAAGCCATATTTTTTCAGCGAGTCACTAGTTTGATAGACAGTGATGTCGTTTACCCATCCATTTTCATTGCGGAAACAGGATGAAAGAGATAAATGATCGAGAATTCAGCTCACATTCGTCAGGTACGTATCGTTCGGAGTTGGTAGAAGCGCTGTGCGATAACTGCCATGGTTGAAACGGATTGAATTTGTATCGTTTCGGGCGGCTATCATCATCCAAGTCTATAAATGCAAACATTCTTAGATGTTCATGAGCAAGAATAATTAAATAAACTGACTACATCATGATGATTCACGCAAAAAGAAAGGCGGATTAGCTGAATGAGGGAACAATCTGAAATGGCACCATACTGATGAAACAGGATGAAGACGTTCCTCTTGATGCATAAGCTCATCAACAATAGCGGTATATTGCTTTTAATGACCGAGATAACAAAAAAAACGTCCATTAATAATGACACAGAAATCTAGCAAATGAAAAAAGATTCGCAGAAAAGATAACTTGGAAAGCATTGATGATGTGCAAATTTCTGTCTGAATTAAATGCCCAAATTATGCAACAATAAATCGGTGGGCGAACCATTACGGAAAGTGTCGTCACATTTCATTGACCATTACTAAGTGATAAAAATGTAAGAAAAAACTTTGAAGTCCGAAGCGATCTAACTACTTGCTTTACTCTTTAAAATATTTCAAAAAAATTTTTTTGCCTTTTTCATACTTCATCTATATGGAATGAAAATTCGATTGATGCAGGATGCAAGCAATTCTATTGCCAATTTATTTGGTTTCTTTAATAGCTGCTCACTCAATCATGAAGCTTGTCTAGTTGCCGTCCCATGTGCTTACACCACGCTCCATTATCGCTGCTCTAGCTCAAATTACTAACCATTCGAAGCTTCCAGACATACATGTGCAAATGCGTCGATTCGTTGATGCTCTTCAAATGTGAACTTGCGAAGCAAGTAATGATGAAAACGAAAGCGAAATACCTGTGTCTGTCTTTTTGTTAAACGGCCGAACAGCAGCTAGTGGTAGGGCATGTGGAAAATCCATTAACGACTGCGAAGATCGAAGAAAGCCGAAGTTGAATCTTTTCCCTGAAGTTTGAAAACATTGCTTTCAAAAAACCACTCACCTGAGTGCTCAAATAAAAATCTCAAAATGTGAAAATTCTCTTCTGCAAGAAAGTAAATCTCAGTGATTATGCGCGCAAAAGATTTCGATGTTTTGTGCTTATTTCATGCTCGAATAATAGACATTCAATGGATTCTTAAGGAATCTAAAAGAATACGGAGCAATCTAAAACGATAGATTTCCTTACATTTCAGCCGATATTGATTGCACAATAGACAAGAGAAAATGCCAAAACGTTAAAAAAATGCGCTTATCTTCAAGCAAACCAATGCACGTCCCCCTCTGAAAAATTACGCTCTGTGGATATTGGATCAGCTGTAGAATAAAATTTGCTCACACAAGCTGCTGATCACTTATAAATATTAAACTTACACTAATGATCGATAATTATGGGATCAGATCTTGATAACGAATTCTCTTACATTTCCACCTTCATTTGATTTGAAGAGTGAAAAGCGGAAAAATAGATTTTTGTGGCGTACTCTGCGATGTGAATCCAGTAGAGTTCATTGCTATAGACTTTTCTCATCACGAAGTGAACGAATCTGAGAGAGAGAGAGAGAGAGACACACACACAAGCAATGTATGTGTCGTCTTAGTGTGCCTGTATTGGATGCAATTTGTGTAAAAAAAAATCTGCAAATTGCTCACAGTGACATAGTCACGGAAAGTAATTTTCTAGCTGAAATGTGCGGAAAAAGCGAATTTTTTTTTTTGTGGATTTATGGCAATCACTCACGCAAAATATTGCTACCTAATTGTGGGCAATTCGTGTTTGAGCACTAAACAGTCGGCCAGTTCGATGAATGCATCTAAAAATGAAACGAGAAGTTCGCCCGTATATTGGCCACGATCAACGTTCTTGCATTCTGCGCACTTTACCAATCACTTTCACAAACTGCCAATAAATAAATCAAGCATTTCAAATAATGTGCTCATATTTTTGCTCGTTAGGTGTTGAAGGACTCTATTCAGTCGCTCCTTCCCCTCACCCCTCCGCCCCTCCCCTCTTCGGCGTGGTATCCCAAGCGGTACGAAAAGAAATTATGTAATTCTAAAACGCATCATGTCGAGGGCATACTTTCGAGAACTTTCGCATTCACCTTTTGCATTCACAGTTCACGTGCACCGCTACGCTCAGTGGAATTTCTACCGGAATCCATTCGATTCTTCATCACCAAACTTTCATTTTTTTTTCTTATTTTTATTTGCCAATTCGATTTTGTTCGTATCATATGTGAACTTCGTTTCTTAAATGAACTTCGCATCATATGCGAACGGTAGCGCAAATGGGTGGTCGGATTTCCGCAGATTTCTGCAGGAAGCATGAAGTGCGACGACGATTTTTGATATTCATGTTTGCGCACCGCACAACCAGTTCACGTTTTCGTGAGGGAAATTCAAAAAGAGTAAAGTTATCTGGCAAGGAAACACAAGATCAGCCATCAAAAGGGCGACAGTAGGGGGATGATTGCGATTGCCCCTCTGAGCTAAGCAAAACCAATTCTTCTCTGAAAGAAATATATATATATATATATATATATATATATTATATATATATATATATATATGTATATATATGTATATCGCTATAGCCTGCTGGTGACATGGAAAATAAATTGCGAAAACGGTATAAATATATTGCTGAAAAAAGAGTCACCTCGAGATGTGGTCTCCGCTTGAAATGACTGCACTAGGCTGCAGCCGCCAAGGAGCAGGCTGATTGAAATGTAATGGAGCAAGAAGGACCTATGCATCGCTGAAATACGTCTCGGTGAAACTCATCTGTGAATAATAAGTCAAAGTTCGAAATGTTGAGAATGTTCCAAATCACATTTTCTCACATTGAAGCCTTGTTTGCACCTACCACAAACTTTTAAGAGCAAGATTCATCCTAAACATACGGAATGTATGAAATAATCTGTACTGCTTGACGAATTTTGGAAGAAGCTATTTCTGGTGAATATTGTTTAATCAGTCGTATATTTCTTCTGTCAATGAGCAGTTGCTTTGGCTTTATAACAGCGGTCGTATTCTCTTCATTCATTGAAGAAGGCACACCTTTCAACTTTCACTTATGAAGGTCAGGCGGGAATTTCAGCAGAATGTAGAAAAACGAAACTGCACAGCTTCTTTTCGAGGTCGGAAAGAGCAGCTCTACCAGTGACTTTCAAATATCGTTCATAACCTCGGCTCAGCAAATGCACTAACACAAGCCTAAGGAGAGGATGCATGGCAAGTCAGCACTTGCCCTTAAAACAACTATCCTCCTTAGACCGACTACCTCGCTTGGTTGAACAGGATCAGCTCAAAAATAAGTTCAGTGTTTAGCTTTCTCATAATTTAAAGCTTATGAACGACTTCCAAAGGAAAGAACAACATTTATGTTGTTTATTTCCCCACGTTCTTCCTCTGTTTCTATGGAAACTTTTGCCTTCGCAACATTCAGTCAACATTCATGAACGTACTCAAATCACAAACGTGATGTTTTCATTGGCATATGAAGTTGGGCTATTCGCCAAGTTCCTCCATTCATAGGCAAACAATTCGCGAAGTTCTTGCGCCACAAAAAGTTTAAAGAGAATATGAATTACGATGAAATATTATAAAATGAACAAATATGAGGGATTAATTATGTAAGTGATGATTTCATGATCGCGAACAAGAAAACCAACAGAATGAAAAGTGCTTTTGCAGCGAATGATTGGGGCAGAGGTAGGACCTATGCTTGCTCATTTTTGACGACACCACCTTCAATGGCTTCCAAACCGAGCTACTGAATGGACAAAATGGTAGGCACATACATTTACACGGACATTTCGTGCTATAATATCTTTCACAAAATTAAACTTTAGAGAGGGCAATAAAATGTTACGAATGGTTGTTACGAACATTTCATTTTCCTCTAAGTACAAGCGAGATAATTAACGTACAACTGCGAGGGTCGGGGATAATGGCAATGTGAGCGTAGCTCGATGAGTTGACGCACGATTTGAGGCAGTAACGTGATAAATTTTCCTTTGCTAGCCTGTGGTTAGCTGATACAAAACTCTCATAATATGATATTCAAGCTTTAGTAGGTTGACGTATAAATAAAAGAAACTGACGCATATAGCCACGAACAGCAGCGCTTTCGTGACCCAGCATTGTTTTCGTGTGAGAGGAATAACTATCTCAAAGAAATAAGATATGAAAATCTTTCCGGACCTATTTACCTTCATCGAGTATTAACTTTACCCACAAGCTCTAAAAATATCTGAGGTTTCCTTTAGTGTCCAGTCATATCGGCTAAACACTTTTTTGTCCCATTTTGCCTCTCGAAACTATGTATTCAACGGGATATCTCATGTGCAAAACTATTCAACATAAAGTGTTAGCATCAGCAAAAATGCTGGGACTTTTATAGTTTCGTGGGTGAAGAATCGAACAGATACTATTTTTTTACGTATGTGCCATGATCGAACCAATGAAATCGTCGAAGTGATCAGAAAATCTCTGTTGAACGCTTCATTATGCCTATAAAGACTTTTAGAATAGATTCTTTTGTTAGCATATGCTATTTGTTTTCGTTATTCTTCGCTCACACAAGCGCTAATGAACGGAGATAGCGAACATTATCAATCCAGGGAAATCAAAGATCGCATGGAAGAGTGTTTTTCATTAACTACAGGAGCTTTGTCACTTTCTGTTTCAATAGGTATTTAAATGATGCTCAAATAGGCACGAAATAAGCATTTCAAAGTAGTTGTGATCTCGTTCCATTGTATGGTATTTCGTCATTTTTATCTCACATCTAGAGAGGTTTCATATGAAAAGCCTATCCTACAAAAGATTTTATACTGAAAAAAGGTTGTTTTTAAGGACGATTCTCATTTTTCACGGGATGCCAGTAGTTGGCATTCGTTCAAGAGGGTCTTGATTTAAACAAACATGGTCAAACATGGTCCTCACCTATCCAGGTCAACAGTGAGGATCAGCGCCGCAAGCATTTGCATATTGAGTTACCAGTTGCAAAAACAGGCAAACCGTATGAAGCTATAAGAATACTCTTCCAGCATATTGTAGAAGAGCATCGAGGAAACAAACAAAGCCCTGCGGATGTTTGAGAATTGATGCTCATTCATAAATGCGTTGCTTTTTTTGCTAAGCCTCATGCTCATTGAACAATGTAGTGCAAGAGTATATAAAATCGTATACAATACAACACATTGAAGTGGCATAATCTTTGGCATTTGAAAAGGGAAAAAAAACGATGAAACAAAAAGATGTACTTTGAGGTATTCATTTCAACAATTCGTTATGCCGTATTCAGAGGGCGCTTATTTGAGCGATACTATAGTGCACGTCCGCGAACATCTTATAATCGCTTACTTCAACTAACCAAATTCCACTATTCCCGAATCATTACCACTTTTATAGGCAAAGAATGTAACTTTATTGAAAAGATATTGTAGAGAAACGATTGTGAACGTTGTGAAGGTGAAAAAGAAGCATGAAAACTTGGAGATAATTTGTCGCAATAAGAATATCGGTGCTTATCTCAGGTTAAGCCTCTATCGTAGCATGAACAGCTATGTAAGTCATCTCGATGTGGGATAGGCATAGCGCTTTAAAGTCGCCAAAACCGTCTTATAAGGCAATGGGCCGATTGCCCAAAGCTATGAACAAGATCAGCTTAAAGCAGTGAAACCAGTAGCCAACGACCATGAACTGCTGCTGGGCGGTACCGCAGTTTTCTGGTGGGAAGAAATGTTCGCGCCAATTCAGTCGAACGCATTTGATTTATCAGCTTCTTTATTAAGCCACATTTATGCATAAAGTTGCAAATCATTAAAAACACCGGCAGTGTTTTAGCGACCACCCTAAGGAGTTGAATTAGGTGATAACTTTTTCGAAAAGAACCAAGCAGCTCATTTTGAAAGTTCGTGGCAAATTGCTGAGAAATTTATGAGCACTTATAGAGTTCAACTCAAAAGGAAATAGGTCTTCTGAAGAATCTTTTTTAACATAACTGAAAAAAAGCAGTAAAGTGGAGGAAGACTATCGCGATATGCCTTTTGTAAGACCAGAAGTCGAAAGAAAAAGACTTTCTTAGTTGCATAAGTATGTACATTGGACCACTTACGCTCTATCAGAAGTAATGCTCACTGAAGCAATGTTGTAAGGTGAGTAGCTTCTTCATTTCTCATTGTTACGGAAGAAGCAATTCAAATTGATCGAACTTGATTATGGATATTTGAGTTCTACTGATACAAATGGCGCAATTCTCGAAGACCCCATTGCCGCAGATGTCTCTAAATGTTGCGACATAAGGAGTTTCGGGGGTAGTTGCTAGTTGGTAAGAACATTAATAAACCACATATTGGCCTTCTTTGTCGCCGGAAATCGCAGTGATTAGCATGATAGAGCTTTTTTTATGACGACTTAAAGTTCCCTTTATGAAGCCAATATTCGGGAATTTCGTGACAAATTTGGCACTTAGCATTAACTTACAACTTCATAAAACTCGTAATCCTAATAATCTGTCGAATAGGCGGACGGTTTGTTTAAATTAGCACGAACTGTTTGAGGGCTCTACGATCTTTCCTTGGAATCCGTATTAATTCTTGGACAGCAACCTGCGAGAAACTTGGTTGAAAATGCCACTTTCAACGTTTGCATGTTAAGTTTTTTAAACACATGTATTTGTAAACACAATGTATCTATCCCAGTGTCTTATCACGTAAATCTTGGGCCTGTGTTGGATTCATAAAACATTCAAACGAGAATCAAATAGGCGTGTTGCATGGTGAATGAGTGGCATTCATACTTTCACCTGAAGTGAGCAAAGCTGACCTCGATGGTAAAGGTCACTACTCCCCTCTTTATCACCTCAAGACTATAAGGGACCATCTGGAAGCGGTCGAGACTAAAACTTTCATATATCCTGAAAATGTGAGAACTCGTGAGAGAAGAATGTAGGCAATTGGACACAAGTCCACATACTCACTCATATTCGTCGACTGCGTGACGAAACTGCTCACTGTGCCGAAGTAAGAAATCATGCATGCTATTGAGAGCCAAATACTGATTTCATGGGGTTGCATGACATTCGCATTGCTAGAATCAGGTATTGAAAAGTTGTGACAACTGGCTAACGCTACTCGAAAAAAAGAGCAGATCGTGCATTGGTGAATTTTTTATTTGCTGAAAATGAATTCAAGATTTCCTAGAGTCATATTTCTCCTTTGTATCAAAACAATGCCATTATTTGTTCACTTTTCACTTCAAAGCGAATAAGAATTTCATCGTTATGCACTTTACTCATTGTATGTGAAACTTATTTCGTCGAAATCCTTTCATGAATACTCTTCAGCGTGAGCAAAAACGAAATCAAAGAAGTGTTTTACATTTAATTTAACATAGCAATTATCATTGGGCAAATTCTGCAAATTTCAAGGCAATGGGAAGGCACATTAGTCTGATGGCACAATGCGGGTTGTTTTCAAACAGCTCATGGCGTATCTTTATTGCATAAGCGTTCACGGAAGGCAGTGGTAGGAATTTGTGTTTTCCAATGCGATACGATAGCTTATAGACCTTCAGTCGAAAATATTTGCGGCTGCCCACCCAATAAGACGTTGAAGAAATATATACGATGTTTACACCCGTAATTCACAAAGAAGGTTATCAATAGAACGGAATCAAGGTATGGAACACTGAAATTTGATACGCATTCCTGCTTGTCAAATATGATTTCCGCAGATTTTGTGAGCGCTAAGTTGAAATCTCTAGAGGAGCAAACAGAAAAGCACTTATGCATAAGAAAGCATGCGCAGTCCATTTTTTGCAAAAGTTTGCATAAGCCTTACGAAAATAAGCGCTAACAAATGAGCGCGCAGTTCGAACGTTTGTAATTGCGCAAAATGTCCGTTTTTCCGAAAATATGAACACAGAAGCTTATGGAAAAGCGCATCAAGCGGGCGGAAGTTTCGCAAAGTGGAAAAGCGGAGTAGTTGTACGAATATTGAGGAGCACAAGTGAGGTTTAAATAAGACGGGATAAAGTAGAGTGCAATAAAGTAAGAAGTGTGAGAGGCACACTAAGAGAACATAAGAACCCTCCCTATCATCCTTTTTTTGGAAATTGAATGCGTTAAATTTCTCTTCTTATCTTCCATGTTCTTGCACCAATACCCAATAGGAAATGCTTGCCATAGAAAAACTTTGTTGAAAGCATCCCGCAATGTCTTTAGCACAGTTTTTCCACGACATAAGGATTGAAGTGCACGAAAGACGCTTGAGTGCGAAGAGAGATATTCCAGCTGGATCTCTTTCAACGATGAGCTTCTGTTACCTAACTGTCCTCAGTAATGCAGTGTTGTACTGATTATAAGCAAACGCGCAGTAGTAGAGCAGAACCATGTAGAAATGAATATGAGGCATTTCGTCGATGAAGGACAACCGATTGGATGCGGCATAGGTGGAGAAAAAGTGGATCGTTGCTCCCCATTGCTTGCTCCCAGGCCTAATAAAAAATTTTGATATAAAACCGGTCGGTTACTCAAAAAATTAAACTGCATTGCTCATCTTCTTTGGAATGTTTGCGAAAGATCAACTCCGCAGGATCGTACACTCGAACTTGTCGAAATCAGTGTTAATATACAGCTGAATATTATAATGTCACAGAAATTGCTTAAAAGCGGCACTAGCATATAAAAGAAATGGTAATGTTGAATGCGATGAACAAATTGTGTGCAGTTGCATTGACGTGAATTAAATTCGATGCTGTTTTTGAAATTTTGATGTTTGCGCATTGGACCATAAACCATCGGAGACGTGGGAGTTATGAATAGTTTTTGTTGCGTTTTGTCATCATTCATTAATGCCCCATTATCATCACCGATGATGATGAATTTATTATGCCTATTGATAAGTCTCAATGCTTCTTGATGGGATCGGAAATTTTGAAATTTAAACTCCTGAGTGGAATACATTTATACACTTCCAATCAAATTCATCCTTCATCACTACAAGAATGGAGATCGGAGCTAAAATATTCTTGCTCAGTGCACTTTCCGCTTCTCTCTTCCTAAACTAGCGATGTAGAAAGCTGGCGCAAATCAACATTCACAGTGTGATGTGCATTCGGCCTGCTAAAACTTAACTTGGTGTATATAATCAGGATTTCATTCTCTGTCCGACTTCAGCAAAAACAATTTTGCGAGGATCACGCATCAATGAATTTCCAACCACAATTTAGCGTTTATCTAAACGCTCATTTCAATCCAAAATTTATATGCAATGTTCAGTCCAAAATTTCTGGTAGAAATTATGATCGTGGCTCTTAGAATTTTAAATCGGCGGCACTCGACTCCACCTTTCCCACCTTTTCGCGTATCTACCGTGCGTTCGCTATTCAGTCATTTACACGTTTGAATAGCAGCAAAATGTCACTCAAAAACACTATAGAAAAATAAACAAAATTTTACTTAAATCTTCACATCTGGCCCCTACAGGCAATTTTCACATTTCTTGCATTCCCACGAGAATACGTATAAATATTCGCTTGCTTTCCCATCCCATATTCTTTTGAATAAATAGTTTAAAAGAAATACGACGTTAAGTATCGGTTGATGAATTTGCTTAACTGCAGATTTTTTTCTAAAGTGCATCGGAAATATACATTTCATACAGTATAGTTGTTCGAAGAGCACAAGGAAACATCCATTGATAATGCAACATCAGTGCGCGGTAAAGCTAATAGTTTCTCACAATTATTAGCAATTGTTAGGCAAATACGGAATGCCTGATGTCCAATCTTGAACTGATAACTGTATGAAATCTTGCATGCACATACATGAGGAATGTTGCAGCACTCCGATATACTGCGACGTGTGAATGCAGATTTGTGGAAGTGGAATATATGGGTAATGCTTTTGAAACTAGCATCGAAAAGCGTAGGAGAGGGACTAAAGTTTGTCTTGACAGAAAATTTGATATCCTTTAATGTAATTACAACACAATATTCTGTTATCAGAGCTTTCTTGTGGTATAATGAAGAAGAAAAAGTCATCCTTGGTAAAATATGTTGCGTTCTCAGCACACAGCCATCAAACGACGCTACCCCATAATTTAGGAAAAGCTAGCATTCATGGCAAGAAAAGGATGTAGCTGACAATTTAAAATTTCAAAGGATGATTTAAAAATAAAATTGTTGGTTGAGTTTGAAAAAAAATAGCAGTAAATGAAATATAAGTTAATTTCAGCGACGAAATAAGAAAATGGGAACACCAGATAGGTTAGATTGAATTGATTTGCATCGTGCCATTTAAGAAAATGAAATCTGTCGGTTGCACGCCATATGCATCTGCGCAGAAACACATCCGGAGATAAAATCTTCACGAAAAAAGTCCTACTTAAGGAAATTTCTCTAGGTGATGTAAAGGCGAGAATGATCAACGGGAGATAACATGGTGAAGCTATAAAAGAACAAAAAATCAACATCAGACAATTGACAATGATTGTTTCTTTCTATTTTATTTTTCGTTGTTTTTTTTTCTGCTGCACCCGGAGGGATCATACAATCGATAGCAGGTGCTTACTGGCATCAAAAATTGCATGAATATGAATGAAGTTGCATTAGAAATTTTTGGGAAGAACACTGAAACAACACCACTGCAAGAGCTGAGGATATCCTGCAATTAATGATTGAGATAACAACGATTTGAGGCTCTGTCAACTTTTCTTCTATGGAAATTGAAGAAATATATAGGAATTATCACACACGGAGAATATAAAGCGCGCAACAGATGGAGGTGAATGCTGATATGTATACGTGCAAGAAGGATGTCACTTATACATGGAAAAGGCGAACGGATCAGTTGAGTGTTCGTGGAGGCAATGCTTAATCAACCACAGTTGATGAGCGATAATTTCTAGACGCAAAAATTTAACACACAAAACAACAGATATGCCACGTTTTCCAACGGAAGCAATGTTTCAGATAACTGAATTACCATCCGATATCTTATCTCCTTTTTAGAATGCCATAATACCTGTGACAAGACAAACTTTTTCATTTTAATTTGCTTTATGATAAGCATATTTACATTCAGTGTAGGACGCGTAAACGTAGAATTCAAATATCCTCTTGTTTGCTGTGAATGTTTTGCTCAACTATTGAGTTATTATGAAAGTATGAAGGAAGCAAAAACCCGAACTTTCGAGGCTATTCAACAGAAACCATCACTATTATTTGACGATAGCAATAAAATAATTCGACGACGAGCTGCAGTTCAAAGGACGGCGTCACTGCTTCGATTATCACTCTAAGGTACCTCTTGCCCAAAACCCTAATTAACGCAATGACTACGTTTCTGTTTTTGCGCTTATCGACTTGGCTAGGTCGATAAGGACGATGACCATATAAAATTGAGGTAGGATCGCTGACAATTATGTGATAGCTTATAGCTTAAAACACGCTTTCATAATCACATAAGTTTCATATCTGTTCAAAAGATCAGAAAGTTGCTGCAGTTGACGTTTTTCCTAACAGACATTTCGCAAAACTATAAGACAGCCAATTTTTCCGTTTTTTGATCTGTGAACTTTTATCATGTTGAAGTACGTAAATGACGATCTTTCGATGTGTTGGCTATTTCGTTGTGGAATTAAATGACGAATCTATTTGTCGAATGAATCGCCGAGTTTTTGCATCACGGTTTCAATCGTCTCTAATGGTTCCACATTCGCTAAAGTAGCTCTGTATAATTCACTCTTTTTGAGATATCAAATGCAATCAATTTAACGCCTTCATACATTGCGCATAGTTGGATAGAATGACGAATTAAAGATGAGATTCTTCCACCTTAGTCATCAAGATTTCATGCAAAATATATAATCGAATTACAGTGTTTCCATTAAGAAATCGGAACTAAATGAGATCCACTAAGGAAATATCCGAATCTTAATGAGACACGTGGAGCAAAGAAAGAAAAATATGCTTTCGATGCAACCATCAACAGTCCAGTGTAATCGCGGTTTTCGGAGTACGATGGTTTACCAATATTTTTCGCAATGAACGTATAGATTTACACAACTTTCCATAGACTATGCGCAGCAGTCATTTCACAATGCTGCACTAGTGCTTAATAACAAACATTATTGCCGTCATATATGTTACTCAAGAAAGCATGCCAGCACTTGATTATAACACATATGGCATAGGCAATCAGTTCCACTTCGAACCTTTATACCTAAAAGAAAAAGTGAAAGTCTCTTGTAGACATTCGACGTGAACGCTTTTGCAGTGAACTGCAAAAATCATTGCATTGCTTTAGCAATAACAAGCACTTCCGTCGAAAATAGCGCATGAGAATAAAATATTAATTCGCCTTCTCCATGAGAATGTTCTGCTCTCTCACTCAGTCAACTCACTTTTGTGCCACTTTCTAGTAAGAGGCAACTGCAGGAAAATGTTTGGAAAGTTTGCGTAAATCTTCTTAATTTTCAATTTTCTTTAAAATGGCATATTTATTGCTGAAATTACCTGTTTTATAATCACTTTTTGGCGGTATTCCTACCTTCCACCCACAATATTCTTTGTTCAGGATGGAGTCAATCTGTTGACGCGATTCCTTACTGTTAAGAATGCTAGAACATCTCATCAGAGCTTTGCTGCTATACATAAACTTCTTCTCCTTTAGTGTAAATATTTTGTGTTATTCAACTGCAGATCTATAGTAGATAGTTTTGCTAGTCGAAATCTAATTTCCATGAGCAGAATTTTCGAGGACGCTTTCTAAACTTTTGCATCTCTAGGATGCTGTTAGAAGTGTTCAACACTCGCAGTTCTGCTATTATCGTTGTCGGATGTGAAATATACATGGCGAGAAGTGTGGTCGGATACGAATCAGATACAAGCAGTCCTCACCTATGCTGTTAGCTTCTCAAATAGCTTCTCTCAACTCGCCCTTAAGTTGGCTAGAAATGCTGACACCAGTCTAGCTGTTTCCTCTAATAGGGAAACCGCAGATTTACTAAGAAAATTCCCAAAATCAGGAATGGGGATCAGAACTCAAATTTAGTGGCAGACTGCCGTATACAGCAGTATAGAATAGCACCGGATATTACGTTATAAAACCACGTCATGTATCCTGTTCATTAACGTATTAACAATTGAACACAAATGCTACAAAGTATAATATTTTGTCACTTGATACTCTTCACTTGACTGCTTCAGAATACGGCCTTCGTTTATCATTGTAGCGCAAAACTTTAACAGACAGATCACTGAGAGTTGTGCACTAACAAATAGGTAATGTTAATGGGCATGTAACGTGTTTTGTATTGCGAGAAATGTGGAATACACAAAAAAGATAGCACTGAGGCGCTAATCTATGAAAAATTAATGTATAGACTCGTTGCGAAGATTCGCCGTTTCTTTGTAGACAGCAAAAAGCAATACTGGATTGTTAACAAATTAACTGACGTTCACACGAGTGAGCTGTTGGCAGGGAAGCTGCGCTGAAACACACCGCCTAACAGAGATGTTTATAGCAGCATTGAAAGCACTGATGTAGATACATGGCGACACTCTATGAAGTGCGAGACCAAATGTGATGTCGCCGTCGGTTCTCATGGGACCACCATAACATTCAGATGTCAATAAGTCCTTGACGCGGACTTTTACACAAGTGTGTTGCATTTTTTGTCAAGCCTTCAAATATGATTTCAATTCGTTAGGAAGTAAAAATTTTGTGACTTCATGCTCATCGATGATTCTGCAGAAGCGTGCGTTTGGATTAACGCGAGCAGTTAGAAAATTATAAACCACCACCATTCGTGTAAAGCTACACCATTCGAACTTCTGCGTTTTGTCAACTGGTATCATAAAATGCGAACGAATAATGAAATCTTACAATTCTAATCACTCGGCTGTGCAAGCGGCCTGCGTAGCAATTTATTTATTTATTTATTTATTTATTTATTTTTTTATTTATTTATTTATTTATTTATTTTTGAATAAAACTTGCATTTGCATAGAATCTCGCATTTTTGAATTTATGGAGCAACTTATGGCATTTGGTGACTATATGCTACCTTCCCCTTCAAACTTCGAGCTCGAAGGCGCTGAAGTCAGATTTTAAAATCTAAAAGAATGCACACACAGCTACATAAAATTTCATGCAAGAAAAGGGATTTTGCGGCTGCTTACATCCGAAAAAACAGTCTCACGTTTTCCGAAACTTCTAGGAAGCATTCACTGAAGTTCTTCTACGAATTTTTAAATCGAGTTTTGAAATGACCAGTTGTAAAATGCGATTGAACTGGCTGCAAAGTATCTTCACTGCACATATATTCCTATAGGACAAACAGATGAATTTAAAACTTGCAAAATCGATCAAAGTACAAAACTCTTACACCGATGCGCTTTGCATCAGCGAGAAAAAAAAAGCTAAACGGAAGTGATTTCACAGGTGAAAGGCCGAAGACTGCATGTAGGGTAGGAATGAAAGATGTGTGATCTTTTCCGATTCGTCATCCTCTCCCACCTTTCCTCGCTCTATCCTTCTTTGAAGTAACAGCTACTGGTTTGATTTGAGCCTTGAAAAAACCGGTTCTCCATCTATCGACGTTAGCTCCAATAAATAAGATCCTTGTGATTCTCGCCTTGAAATACTTTTTTGTAGTGGGTATTGCCCATTTGAATGTCACATCTTGAACAAGTCATGGGCTGCTTTTCGATCTTATCCCCAACATATTTACTGCTCTTAATAATGCTCACATAAATTCAGAATATTTTAACAGTGAAGCGTCAGTAAGATGGCTGTGAATAAGATAAATTATTCAGGTGTTTCTTCGTTGAAATTTATATGCGGGATTTCTCAATTGCGTGTTCCTCCTCAATAAAGCGACAATGCACGAAGCCCGCAAACCACCATCTGTCTTGATTGCACCTCCTATTTATTCCTGATTTTTTTTCTGCTATGGTCACTGTCGCTCACGTCACAGGTGAATGTTCCTTCACCTCGATAAGCTCATTTTATCGGTATGCGGAGCAGTTATTGGAATATGAAAAAAAGCAGCCTTAGGCAATAGATCTTTTCTCTCAACTGCATGGCGCGCTTCAGCAATACATGGATTGCACTTTTTCATTAGATTGCAGATGAGGCGCTTATCCCCTACTATCAGGTATTGGGCTACTTGCATATCAGCTCGCAAGTGTCGACAAAGCCTAAATTTTCAGTGGTGAAAATCTTGCTAGGAGTGCGTCATGCAACGATAATAAGGCTATTTTAGAAAATCGTAGTTCAAGCTTAGCCTTATGACTAGCATCGAAACACGTCCTTGTACCACTGAAAGAAACCCATCTCTACTGAGGAGGCCAATACAGCACAGCTCATACCTTCTCTCACGAGGAGGATGTGGGGGAGAGGAAAAGCGGTATGCTTCGATGCTAAAAATCATCGTGCTGAGATCACTGTATACTCAGGGAGGCTTCTGCATGCTGATCTTCAACAAATAAATGCCTCTTAGCGTTAAGAAACGCTCGTATTAACTTTCTTCATCTTTCTTTGTTTTGCTTTCCTTTTACGTCTCGACGACTTCCCTCAACGATGTGGTTATTGCTTTATAAATGTTGTTGCATGCAAAATGTCCCATCGCAGACTGGTGGGATATGATGGTGCGTTCATTAATGGATCAAGTCGTACTCATCATTTTAGTTGCACCATCGATTCAATAATGAAGAGCTGGCTGATAGTCAGGACAAGTGACAGCCTACAATGCCTTTCATTGGGTGTTACCTTTACAGCTGATAAGTTGACAAAACGAAGTTTTTATGTAGAAGACGCTTCAAACCAAGGTTCCTGTCAAAAAGTTATACGCCTCTCAGTTTCATGTGGATTGCAGTGAAAACGAACAAGTGGAGAAGTAAATCAAGACAAGAGATAGGGTATATACATCCATCTTTCCTTAGCAATCAGTTTCATTATTTACAAACAGATAATAGCTATACGAAACGATGCTGTTATGCTTAATTAATGAAAAATGCTACAGATAATCGTTAAAGCTGCTCATTGTTGCGGATGTTGCTGCAACCTAACAGCTAATTGTTGTTGTTCCTGTAACTAATTACTTCATATTATTCTATTTTGAAGTCAGGATCTCAATGCACAAGTGAAGATGGTGCAAATATGCTAGCTCCCACAATTGTTAACGACATTTCTCGCAGATAGAGACAGAAGAATTAGAGCTTTTCATGCGAATAATTGTTTCGTGACCTGATGAATTTCATAACGGCCACCTCATTCATAGGAAATTTCTACTGTATCAGGCGGCTCTGCAAATGATACATTTTTCGTTGTTTATCGGCTCAAAATCTCGAGCTTTACGGATGCAGTGAAACATTCACATAAATTAAGTCACCATTATAAATTCATTCAGTTCTGCAATGATAAATACGCATGCATGAAGTAATAAATTCTTGTATCTCAGCTATATGTTAATTCATCTCATAGCAGTATTGATGTCACATGCAAAATTCGTCAATTCAGTAATCTCAAATAACGCTGCTTGAATCGATCCACTCACATTAGATGCACCAGTAGCCATAATATTTGCAATTTTGCGCGAATATTCTCATCGGACAAGCAAGAGGATATTCGTAACAGCTATTTTCATCACTTTTCATTATTATATTTTGATTGCTGCTTGAAGCAACGATATGCTGTCACCATGAAACGAAGACGGCAAAAATATCACAACTATCCTTGTTTTTTCATTAGTGGAGTTGCACTTTTGACTTATTTAAGAAGTTCTCGTTTCAGATTATCGGCATGTTAAAAAGAATCGCTAAAAGCACATATTAAGGTATTGGAAGCATATCTATTAAGGTCACACTCTTAAGTTTTTGCAATGCAGCTCAAACATCTGAGACAGTTTTGGACATTTTGGCGTAAACAAGCGTAAACAATGCTTCGACTGCTTCGCCACTCCTGGTATTCATAAGAGCAATGGTGGAAACGACTAAATAAAAGTGCAATTGCCACATCTGATGTTCCACTCTGGATACCAGGTCGATCGAGGATGGAATCTTCTTCAAAATGCATTTTTTAAAATCTCTCCACTATAAAACATTCATCAAACAAGGCCAACAAAATGGGACACGAATCATCACACCTCGTCAACCAAGACGAGTGTCGTAGTATTGGGAATTTACTGAAAGCTTAAATTCTGCGGTTCATATCCGCACTCCTCTCCAAATTCAAGGAAGCAGAGGTGGAATTCACATCTATCATATCGATGTGCTTCGGGGAAATTTTGCCCAATTACCATCGAAACACAATTAAGTAGGAAACTTCATGATTTATTTCGAAACACAATTAAGTAGGAAACTTCATGATTTATTGCATCATATACATCGCAATGACCTGTATTCAGAGAAGCTTTCACGTTTAGCTTCATAATGCGATAGCAATATTGCGCGATGATTCAGTGACCCGAAAAAGTAGATTATGCCGAAAGCGCAATGCTGACTCACTTCACTATAGCTGTTGATTGCTGCACTGAAAATCAATTCAAAAAATTTTAATTCAGATCCTCATCAAAGTGAGCTTTGACAGTCATTCAGTGAGTCGTCAACATATATATGGTAGAGGTTTAGATGGCGCACCATGCTGCTGTAATAACAATTAAGATGAAAATTACGTTATAATGCCTTGAAGGTTTGGATTAAGGGATTATAATTGAACTTTAACCATTATTGGTATGTGTTAAACGTCAGAATTGAATTCTGTCCAGCATGTGGGAATTAAATCAGCTCGTCAAACGATTTCAGAAATTTTTCAAATACTCTTAGGCTTTTCTCAGCGATTTTGTTCATAGTGATGTTGAAAGTGAGTGTGAAATCCCATCATCACTATGTTTGCCTGTCAAAAAGTGATGACTTCCACGCTTTTATATCCTTAAAATCTTCTAATCCTTAAATAATTCCACAAATTTTGCTCCGATTCCTTTTTGAATATCTTTCAAATAATTTGAAAAAAATGAAAAGAATCAAATAAGAAAAATCCTACACGATGAATAGTAATTGGGCCATCACTTTTACGGTGGTAAGATAAAAGCTTTTCTCCACCGCTGTCAAGGTCACTGGCCAGATTTTTGTAATTCATCATATCGCGTTTCTGCGCTTTGCTTTTGCTTCTCATTCATCTGTTTTTGCTTCACATTCATCTGCTTTTGCTTCTCATTCATCCACTGCCTTCCTTGCCGTAGTCAAAATTTCACATCACTGCAGCCGCTATTAAACAACTGGAAACGGCGAATTAAGAACAGTATTAAATTTCATGTCGAATTTTGATCACCAATTTCAGTTTTGCCCTTTCCAATGCCATTTTCTGCTCTAATCCATTTTTTTTTTTGCTCCAAAAAACCGTCAAATCTGTTCTAAATCGTTTTCCTTCTATTAAATCGCTCGAAATTTCACAACACGAAGGGAGTTGTCTCACATTTTCTCTATCAAGGTGCAGAATACTTTATGCTTTATGGCAATTAGTTATGAACATGCACTTCCTATCAGCGGCTGCTAATTGCTGTCAGCGTTTCAAGCCTTTTTTTCATTTTCCTTACGCTGAATGCCTGAATAAGCTTACTGGGGAGGCAATGTGATCATATTCGTTGCTCTCAATTTACGCTGTATGGGTCAAACAATTGAGGATTAAGGTCACGCACTCAACGAAAAAACTTGCAAGGATTAGTGAGAGATGAACAAAATGGTTGGATTACAACCAGAGCATCACACCGTAAACAATGTAACAACTCATGCAGCCTCAGTTCGCCGTATTCAAACATCCTCCTCGATTTTGCCAACTTTCAAATCACTCTCCCATCGCGCAATATCGTCATGACGCTTCATGACGCTCAGGACATGTTTTCTTCCTTCACTTCTCCGTTTAAAATAGGTTTGAAGTGACGTGTTGTTAAATATTAAATGAGTGCCTCGTTTTAATCAGTGGTAGAAAATTCCAAACAATCGTATGTTCCCAAGTTGCCAACAACAGACTAATCGGCGCTTTTGTTGCCACCACTTTTATTGCAAAAGATATAAATTTGAGCCTAGGCCATAGCAACAGTAAGTTCAAGGCTGACAACACCTCGCCATAGTTAAAATGTGAAAATATTGTCACAACATATGGCATAGTGAGAACGAAGTTTGGTCGTGCACTGAGGCGTGCATGCATATCACTTACTTTTGGGGTGGCGAATTGTGAACGTATTTGGAATTAAATGGAGACCACGCTTAGGGATTGGACAAGAAACCTAGTTGCCTTGCGTCATTTGCAGAAGCCTCCAAAATGCGAGTAAAACGTTCACTGGAAGGTGTGTTACCGTGAACACCTTCGCTTGCGTCACTATCTGAGATGACTTGTTTGCAAAAGACCACCAAGTCGATCCATCAAATCTGCGTGTCTCTCTGATAGCTTCGGCTTGCTAGATACAAAAAGAGTTGTGGTCAAATTTGCTACGTAGAATCTCTTAGAGTCCACTTTCTGTGCCACTATTTGCATTGATCATGCTCGCCACATAGGTGCCGAGAAATATGCACAAATTTTTTATTCGCCGGGTTCTCGCCTTACACCGGTTGAATCGCGAAACAAGCGGAAAAACATCCCAATAGACCTGGTGTGATGTGTTCTCGCATACACCGACTGCACGAATCAGTTCTGTAAATAATCGAAAGATAGAATACGCCGGGAGCGCGCTAGGAGAGCTGCCACAATGTACGCTTTCGAATTACGTTTGCTTGAGATGTAACCTTTCCACAAAAAAAAGAAAAAAGAACGCAAAAGCTCGCATTAGTTTAACCTGCCTCTAACGCAGATTTCAACGAAAACCACCTTTTTGTGACCTGATTGCTGCGAAGTGGAGTTCTTTTAGGTATAAAATGCAGATAACTTTAATGCCACCTTTATACGTCTATATGCACTTTTGAATTTAATGAGATAATATAGAAGATTGTATGAGGAAGTCATCTATGGCGCTTCATGCTCATAAAGTTTCATGACGCTACATACAGCGATTCCCGAGAGGATAACACAAACTCACAGACGCAAAGTTTGCGGTGACAAATGCAACGTTGCCGTGCACATTGCGGGCAAGGATTTGCTTAGCATCATAGGAGGATAATGCATCCGTGTTTCAATCCAATCCTTCATGCAAATCCTTCAAAAATTCTATTTTTAACATCTAATTGGTCTATAATGGAGAACTGGCAGATAAGAAAGTGTGAGGGAAGTTTTAGACAACTTTAGATGACCGTAGATTTCTTTCGAGGTTCGCATTTGCTAAGGTGTTTTTTTCTATGTGAGATGCGTATAAAAGGCTGAGTCTAATAGGGAGGTAGACCGACGTACATGCGCAAACACATCCACAAACACAGACAGACATGATCTCACAATAATGAACTTTGCAAGCGGATGTTTCAAATGTAGGCATAACTGATTTTTCTTTGAACGAGTGAAGATGAATTACTGCTCATGTTTTATTATTTGCTGACAGTTCATGAAACTGGTGGAGGTAGTGAATGGAAATGAGAGAGTGCATATTCTTCCAGCTTCTTTGGCCTCGTTCCCACCTCCAGCCTCCTTTCCCACATCGTGCAGGCTTCCCTGGCTTCTTTTCTCAGCTTTGCGCTCAGAAAGTCAGTGAACATGAACTTTGAAGCGTCTGCTATATGCGCTTTGCTAAACGTCGGAACAAATCTACCTGTTTGCTGATTATGAACAGAATCTTCACAACATGCAGCGTTATGCTCGCTCGCAATTACGGCGTGTGCACGATAATGCCTAGTTATTTGAAGGTTGTTTTTTTGTGTGTGTGTGTGTGTGTGTGCGTGTGTGAATGCCTCATAAAAACCTCTGCGTTTCCTGATATGAATTTCATTTATATAGCCTCCGCCGATCGTACTTCCTTCCATGAAGTAAACTACGTTATGATTAAATTCACAACAAAGCATAACGCCTAATCGTAAACTGCAGCAACAGTTATTACGCTTTCAGATTTTTGTGTGGTTCAGCATGATGTTTGTGTTGAGACAACAAATTGGAATCACTCTTTTCGTATTATTCCTATTCTTCACACCCACAAGCTCAGTGAGTATTTTTTATCCTTTTTTTTTGTTCCAATGCTGTAATATGTGTTCACAAAGGGAATTTCATTGGGGCATTAAGGATATTACCTCATAGGACAGAGCCGGAATGAATAAACTTCTTGAGGATTTATTATTTATCTACACTAATCAGCATCGCAAACGTAGTGGAAATCGTGCTTTTTTGAAATTTAAAATCGACCAGGAACAAAACAATTGAAGTGCTACCAAGTGCTGCACTCGTGAAAATCGCTGATAAAATATAAAGTAAAGCATTTCATCACTCTTTGAAATTCATCGCGAATTTTTCTAAATCATGCTGCTGATTCACCATGAGGTCCAATTCAGCGGGTCTGTTGCTTCAAATCGTTTCACTATGCATCGAGTGCACTGGTTGATGTGCAATCATTTCACTGTCACTATAAGTGTTTTAAATGCAATCATTTCAAATTGTTTCACTATAAGGATGATGCAATGGATGGTTCCTTGTTGAATTTCACGAACATCGTCTTTCAACTGATGCGCATATCACATCCAACAACTATCATTGTTTTGATCTCACCTTCATTAATAATTTTAGTGTAAGCAATAATGAGTCGTTTCCTTGAAGTAAACAGCTCGACATTGTCTTGATCGAATCACAATAGCACATACTATAGCTTTTATTCGATGTTTTCTTCGATAAATAATTTTGGCGAAGTCAATTGTCTTTCATATTTCAACAAAAGCGGTAACGATATAGATAATAATGGAGGCAACAATGATGATGGTAGTACAGTGAAGGAATGGGGACTATAAGTCTGTTAAGCAATCGATCGAGATGGAGAAAAACGGTTATTAATAAATAACACAGAATTGCATTCCAAATTATAAATGAGCTTAAATGTGAAGCCTAATATATAACACTTATGAATACATTATTGCGTGGCACGACTGAAACACGCATCACGGCGCGACATAGTACAAACTTCACCTTAAACAGCAATTATCAGAAAAGTTTTGTGAAATTTGAGCAAATAAATACGACTAAGGGCGGAGAGGGGGGGTGGGAAGGGGGAGGGTGAGAAATACGGCAAAAATGAGTTTTCGTTTTCCTTCCGAAAGTACTATCAGGTCTCGCACTACCATGATTTTCGCTGTTGTGGTGTAACTCGATCGTTCATGTTTGCGGTTATGTTCCTAATAATTTCTGGAGAAATAAGTAGGGGATCCCTTTTTGAGAGAAGCATGAAGTGCGCTTTCAACGTCTATAGTAATGGGATTCGACGAAAGTAGAAAGAAACTGCTGAGAAGATGCATGACTAATCCACTCGTAATTCACCTCACATTCACATCTATCACTCCAAATTTGAATTCACGGCTTTATGAGCACTATCCCGTTCTCAACTCAGATTTTGATGGTTCATCCTGTTATGCTTTCATAGAATGAGTCAACCAGCATTCATAAAGTAAAATGGTGAACCGGACAGCTAATTCTATTGTAAAGCAGTCAAAACTGAAGCTGGAGCCTTCGCGTAAGAGCCACTACTGCCTTCTTCTACGATATGTTTTGACGAGTTCATTGGGATACGAGCTGCTCACAAATAACGGGAAAAGCTTTCAATGCTTGACAGAATCTGATAACATGAAGGTGACGTCGCACTGGATGATTGTGCTTTCATTCAGCACAATTTCTCCCTCTCTTACAACGTCCTCTGTAGTGTTCTTTAAAGTTGTCCTCATCCACATTTGAGGGAAGTTACAATGCAAAATCATTTGCAGCTCTTTTTTTTTAAATTTATATACACTTGAAACTTGACGAATCTTTATTTCGTACCAATAATTTCCCCACCTAGTTCCGATTGCTCCATAGCGCACTTTACTCGAGTCCTGCAGAGCGGTTTCAATTTCGTGATCTCGCAATGGCCTGAGACACCTGATCCGCAAAGAAAAGCAGCACCTCAAAACAGCGTGCTGTATACTTCTTTTCTTATGAATCCCATTTTCACCTGATTATTGCTACTGCTCGGTTTCTTAATAAATGAGAAAGTAAAAGCAGTTGCTCCTATATTTGTAATTCATTAAACTAACTTGCGTTTTCATCAATTGGCAGTAAAACCATTTAAAAAATGCTTAGGAGGCATAAGTTGCTGAGGTGATATTTTTCTTATGAGAGGTCGACTGTGTGCACTGAAGTAGGTCCCCAAAAGTAAACGCTTAAGCTCACCATAACTTTAAAGTGGAGATGTTATTTAATAGGTTTGTTGCCAAATTTTGATGAAGAAAACTTGCTGAGTCCTTATTTCAAACTGAACGTTTCGTTCAGAGGTCAAAAATTTGTTTATTTCAGAAACCAGCCGAAAACTCAAAAGAGGTAACGATTAGCGAACAGATGGATCCAACTATATATACTCGTCAGGGAATATTTCCGAACGGCTTTTTCGGTCACGCGAATAGCTATGTACGGCATTTTATTGTCCTTTTTGTGTGCAAAGCTCGTGAATAAGAAAGTATTTCACGAATTCATAGCTTAACGGAATTGCGTTGCACGCAATAAACGATAGGCATGCGCAGTCCACTTATGACGCCTCATTTTGTACCGCAAAAAGATGGCAATCACCTCGGGCCTGCTGCCCATAGTACCTCACCTGAGGGGATGATAACAAAGTTACGCCACCTCTCCAAGGCAAAGAATAAACCCTTGTCAACATTAGAGGGCAATGCAAATCTACATTCTATGCATGTTGAATCAACAAAAACCATAATGTACAGTATAATATCATCTATGGGTTGGCAGCGGCATCACGCTAATCAAATAATGAATAGGTAAATAAGTAGTATGAATGATTGAAATTAAGGGCAACGGCAAATGATCAAGTTTATACGTGAATAACTAAGTAGAAAGCAAGATAAGTAAGCAAACACTGGTTATATAAATATGAGTTCAACATGGAAGGCTGGCCAAGAGCGCTGCACCCCATCCCCATTCACCTTTTATGAAAACCCTTCGCGATTGTTTTGCTCGGTTAAATTTGAATGTTGATTTGATGAAAATTGCAGACATATATTCACACGCATTCGAATGACCGCAAATGAAATTTCATGACCCTCTCATCATTCCACGACACACCACTGAAATTAATGCTATGGAATTAAGGGACAAGCTCATTTTCTAAGAATGCACTTCAAAAGTGAACCTACCATCAGACGTTTAATCATTGTTTGAAGCATAGGTTCTTCGAAATACGATGTAATGGTAGGTTCTGTGGGCTCAGCATTTTTGGCTATTGGGAACACTCGTCTCATTGGCACGTCAGATAACCGCCTCCAACTACCCTGTGGACACGGTAAAACATTCATCTCCCGGCCTTCGGTAGCCTTGCATGGCCTAAGTTATGTTCAGTGCTTTCTATAGGAGTTAAAGGAAATTCGCGACAAGCGCAATAAAGTGGTTACTGCAACCAAGAAGACATGAGAGCATCAGGTGTCTGGGCTTGGGAACAACTCAAAAGAACCTTTAGTCGATTAGAAAGGAGTAACAAATTACGGGCTAGAAAAGAGATGTCGAGGGCTAACATTGAGTTAAAGAATGGCAGTTGTTTGTTATACATGCGTTTCACTGAGTGAGGACTCGCGATATCGCCTCATTCATATTCTGCTTCAATTCCTTACATTCCGCATGCATAAGCTATTGAAGCATATTTCTATCCGTATCAATACTCTGAAAGGCCCAACACTATCCTTCGGAGGATGGCCTCTGCTAGTTAAACTGCGCTTCCTGCAAAACGAGAGCCACGTAGCAAACATTGCAACATGTTTTTGAATTTTACTATGATTCTATGGTATTGTCAATGAGGTCCAACTTTTAAGCGTTCAAATCATTGTGCATTCAAGTCATAGGCAAAACGTGGAGCGTATTTTGCTTTGCATCTCCTTCGATCACATTACCGTTACCTTTTGCATCCTTTTTAGCTTCGTGGATATGTGCCTATAGCATAAGCCTCAAACCTCTGAATCTTCGAATTTCTAAACGCTTCAAAAAGTACTTCTCCTCAGCGAATATAATCTTTTCAGCTAACGCAGTTCCCTGGTTCAATTGGCGACCAAGCTTCCCAACAAGGTGATCTCAAATGTTCATTCGAAAGAGTTTTCTGATATTCATTTCATCATTCTTTGAGGCTGTTCCTCAATTTGCATGTTGGAGGGCATGCGATTCTCTGCAATGAATAGTTAAATACCGCATGCTTTCGAAAACTTCCGCTTGTGGTACATGGGCTTCTGAAACGATTATTACTATGAGCAGTTTACTACGAACATTTTCACGTTGATACTTATCCAAAAAAATCACAATTATGTTGGCACGGAGAAAGGATGGTAACGCTCTTCATTTAACACAAATATGTTGTTCCCAAAAGCAAAAGAAGTAATGTTCAATCGCGCTCATTCTTTATTCCTACAACAGTCGTTTGCGTTTCTCGTTGAGCTGCTTCTCACTTTTTGCTTAAATCTGATAATCTTATGATGAATAAGCTTAAAGAATGAAATGGCAGTGAAATGTTCGAATGTGTTTTAAAGTTCAAATATTATATCCAAAAAATCGAGAATGTATCCGTATGCTCTGCTCATATGCCTACAGGCAAAAGTCCTTCTATTAAGGATTTCCGGTTTGTGGGTCTAAGGACGCACTAAAAAACTTAGCCTAACCGAGGTAGATGAGAGTGTTCGATTTGTGACATATTCTTCAATGGGGTGTTAACTCGCGTTGCATTATTTTACTGCACCGCGCTTGTTCAAATAGGTCACTGCGTTTGTTGAACTTCACACCTTGTCACTTTGATGTATGAATACAAATACTAAAAAGCGTAGCTTAACCGAGGTAGATGAGATTGTTCGATTGAAGATGTCAGCTCGTATTGCATTATTTTTTTTCGGCTGACTGTAAAATCGGACCTGTAGGGTCCGATTTTACACTAATCCCATGTAGGGGAAGTCTGCAAGTGCGAAAAAAAAATCAACGGAATAAAGAAATACATTGCGTCGTCTCCACATGCCTTTAACCCGTAAAAATGTCCATTTGCAGTAACTTTCGAATTCCGTTGTAAGTGCAATTCGAAAGTAAACAAAAATGCGAACAATGTTCCAAATGTGCAGGTTCCGGCCGACGCGAATGCTCAAGCTCAGCAGCAAATTCAGCAGCTCCAGGTCAGATAATTGCCAACGATCATATTATTACTCGCCAGCTTCTCGATGTTCTAGCAAGATGCCCATCTCTTTCATGAATTGCTGCTTTTCCAAGAATAATGTGAACAAATGTATTCCAAGAATAATGGAAATCAAACGTGGAATTTCGGCTGTCTGCAGATAGCGACACCTTGTGAACGTCAACTAGGAATCACGTGAAGGGATGAGCATTGTTATTTATTGCGTGGAAAATTGATATTGAAGGCGCTGTATAGCTTACTAATGCAATTTTGTTGGGAAACCGGTCGAGAGCAAGAAAGATAAATTTTCTCATTGCGAATTTGCGCGAGTGTCCAATTGCTTAGCGAATATGTTGCCTCATTGCTTTCCCGAAGAACATAATGGTTTTCGTTATATAAAGTTTGTTCAAAGTTATTACGATGTTCACCACAAACATATGCCAACTAGTAATGAGCTTAAGGAATGAAAACAGTAAACATCATGCTTGAGCAGCTAGAACCTCAAAATTGGCAATCAGTTTACCTTCGTAGCAATACCCAAAATTCAGAGAAACCCGATCCACAAATTCCTACTGCAATTACACATGCACGACACTCTAATATTCAAGCACGTTGTATTTCCCAGCAACATTAGAAAAAATTGAATGAGAATTTTCAGTGCTCTGTAGATTCCTCTCATTCGCCCATTGTGTAATGAATACGTCGTTTCAAATCGAATGTGTCGTATAATTTAGTACATTAATAACACACCCTCTCAATAATAGAGTTCTTCAGCATAAATTTATGAAAATCATCAAACTAGTCCGTGGAATACTCTAAGCGTCATGCAAAAAACGATTGTTTGTGTTAAAAATCAATCTAATGATCGTTTAAAAAGTATTTTCTGACGTTCAGGAGCAGTTACGACAACAGACGGAGCAGCTCCGCCGGCAGCAACAGCTGACAAGTACGGCTACAGGTTTCGAACAATTTGGTAATGTTGATTCACACCATTATGTCCATCACAAATGCTAATATTTGAACGAAAGGAGTTGGTAAACACTGTGAAAATGTGATGACCATCAGTAGAAAAATACGTTCACAGTACAGCAAGCGACAAAAACAAATGCCGCTTTTAAAAGTTGCTTTAAAATTGTATAGCGCACTCGTGACGTAAAATATGCAGGAAATTTTTACAATCCATCATGATATTCCATGATACAAAATGTGGTCTGGTTTTATTGCGATGCTTTCTTGCTCGTGCTTTATTAAATGCTAGTGATGAATTGGATCTATTGAACATCAATTTCCGCCTCCGCACATATGTATTATTCAGTACTAACGCTGAAATAAGGCTCCGCTAATTACAAGCTTGTTGCTAATTTCTGTTCTAGAATTCTGAATGCTGCTGACTGCTAAACCATTAAACAAAAAGAATCACTGGTACATACAACTGGGCTCCCTCTGCGAAAAAAACGCTTGAGAACGGATGGCACAGCAGCTGACACGAAAAACAGTTTTGCATACAGCTTATGTCATCGATGGTTTCTGTGACCTGCCAAAAAATGTAAAATAAACATAATGATGCCTCTTTATTTCCGCCAATCCCACCCACTATGCAAATCTATGAAAGATTCATTTTTTCGCTGCTTAGTCAGCGTGAGAGGGGAGAATGATGCAAATATGCACAATATTAATAGTCCTCTTGGGAACTAGAAACATCAATATCTAATTTCGAAGCACATAGAACAACACATTTTCACTGCTGTTTTGCAATGCAAATTTGCAAAGGCGCATAAGAAACGGAGCCATCGAGCACTTCAAAGAAGTTGGGCCTCCAAGACCTTTTGTGCAACCGATCACACAGATAAGTCGATAATACGGAACTTGATTACGATACTGAAAAAAAACTTCACTGTCGAAGACATACACGTGAATTTATTGATCCCACATCTGCGCGAATGAAACTGAGAATTTTTGAAATTGAAAATATGATTGACAAAGATAAAAAGTAATGTGGTACATTGCAGCCAACTTGTTGTCGATAGCTGATGGACTTGATTGCGCGTGCACAGGTGTATCACCAAATATGAATCTCAATCAGCAGAGCTTGTCAACGGGACCTTCATTCATGGGTCCGCTTCAGGGCACTTTTTTCACTCAGTAGCCTAAACAATATATTCTCTCTCACTGCGCTGGTTTGATTTTTTTTTTCAAAAAGACTTGTGGCATATACAGCTGCATCTTCTTAAAAATTCTACTGCATTTCCTTTAAATTACTCATGGAGTATTGGCAGCTCTTTTTCTGGAACAATTTTTTCAGGCGCCCAAGGATTCATGCACCCTCAGATCGCCGGAATGGTTGGTGGTGTACCACTCACAGCACCGTTCAATACACGGCTACTGCCGCTAGATCGTCTATCGGCTGGTCCGATGCTTCCATAGGTTCAACTACTTCACCTACCTATGTTCGTTCTTAAGATGCCTTCCTACTGCTCGGTTACGGTGACTGCCAAATAAAGTGCATCTCATTTGCTGTAAACTTCATGGGTGATAGATGGGTCATTTGCAGCTGGGAAGGTACACAGCTAGCAGTTCTTAGATCATTAGAAGACTTTATATAGGTACTTTCTGAGTTCAGTGCATGGAAAATTTTGATCGCCTAAGGAAGTGAGGATGAGTAGGCAGAACCTCCGTTTTAGCAAAATTAAGATCTATGGCAGGCTTCTTTACAGTGCACTTTATCATCTTGGTAGTAGAAAACAACTTTTGACACAGCACATATATTTGCTCCTTTGACGAAGGAGTGTGGAGGATGTGCGAAAGGGGGGAGAGGAGGGGTGGGTATTAGCCGGACGCGTTCAAAAGTTATAAAGCTTCAGAAATCTGATAAATATGAACGATAGCGCTAGTTTACGCAGTCGCAGTCTAAAATCGAAGGTCATGAATTGCACCAAGGAAGTGGAAAAATGCCGCCAAAGGGCACTGTGGTGAATGAGGGAATGTTGGCAAGAAATCTGTTTTACTCAACGCTGTTCCTAAGGAGCATAAAAGATTTTGCTAGGGACTTGAAAAAGCATCTCTTGAATTTTTCAAATGTCTTGCCAGCTTGTCAAATGGCCATGAAATTCTAACCTAATGTTTGATGTCTATCCATTTAGAATGCATCCTAGCTTTCTGATGCCACCTCTGCAATGCCTACTCACTCTTTTTTGTTGCATATGTCTTTGAACAAAAAAGCTCAGTTGCATGGATAATTCAGTAAAACTACTTCTTCGAAAAAAATAAGAATTCAAAAAAGAACTCACAAACTTTAGCGTCAGATATAAAGTTTTGGCCCATTGATGCTCGTGGTTGCCAAGGTTCAAGAGGCATGTAAAAAGGACTCTTAATTATCAGCTCCACAAAGTTTGACTGTTTTTTGACTTGTGGAAACCCGCATTACTGTATTTTATGTATCGCATTGTCATGAATCACTGGAAGAGCCAGCTGACGATGTCTTGAGTGGAATTTTTATCAATAAAAAAGCTGAACTTCCAAAATGAACAACGTAACTGGGGTACACATGCCATTAGGTGTGCTTCTATTATGCAAATAAATGCCTTCATGTTCACCATATCCATGAATTAGCCTGCCCAGTGTTTTAGTTACCATCAAACAGGCTTGAAGCAAAAACACTGTGTGTGTCGTGAACAAACGAGGTTGATGGTCGTATGTAGACGACAGAAAACCGCATGGAAAGATCGACGGTTTATTAGAAAAGAGATTAACAGAGTTAAGGTCACGATGCACGTGGAGTAAAACTAACAAGCTGCGCAGGCCTGTCACAAAACTGGCTGTGTAAAAACAATAAACGAAACGAGGACAATCAAAAGCGGCAACTTTGATGGTGGGCAGGTTGGGCGATTTGAGCGATATTGTACAAGCTAAGAGCGGGATACAACTTCAGAATGTGGCACCTCTGCCAACTGTGGCAGGGCTCGATACAATGAAGCGCAACACAATCCACATGGAACACGAGGTGTCGGGCGATTGCTTTCGTGCCGACACCAGGTTATCAGGTTATCAATGTACCTTAGCCCAACTCGTGCGGTTGACTGTCGTGCACCACAATTTGTTTTCCCGCGCTGTCGATGATTTTCTCTTTCTGCTTGCCGACTTCTCTGCCGGGCTCACAGCTACTCGAGAACTTCACACCGGATCAATTACAACTGGTCATAATAAAGAAACTGACCTGATTTGACGAGGGCTCGTCCACTCGCCCTTCCTTTTTTCAACCAAATCTTTACCGACCTCCTGGTTGGCTCGTCCTAAATTTGCTTACACGGTTCGATGGATACCTGTCCGCTCTGCGATCGCCCGACACCTCAAACTTCGGTAATTAAACCTTTGACTTACTTTAAGAACAACTCAAAAACGCGACATATTCGAAAGGCAATTACACAATCATCATAAAACTTGACCTGAGTCCAGTGAGGTGATTTTTGGTGATGAGGCTAATAAAGGAGGTACGAACAAATGGCAAGAAGAATGAAAAACGTCAAAGCTAGCGACGAGATCGCAGAATTTCGACGCAAGCAACAAGCAACAATGAGAATCAGTTGAAATACAAGAAAAAACAACGAACGAAAAAGTGATGACGAGTAACGCAACCCTCTACGCTTACATACGACCGCAACGCCGCTTGAGTAAGACAATATAGTCGCTACAGCCGGAGGTCAACTTAGATCGTTCTGTGAGTCACCGCGTTGAGACACAGTTTGATTTATTTTCTGCAGCAGCTAAGTAACTCACTCGCGTATCTTCGCGACAGTGTGAGGGGGCAGCAAAGATTCGTTATACGATCGACTGGATGCCTAAACAAACGCAAAGGTTTCTTTCAGTAAACGATTGCCCAGGGACGTGGGTTACTAATATTTATACGTGTCGCAGTAGATTCAAAATAAACGCCGTCATCGGCGGCAGTATCGAGTTGAGTCATTCTTTGAGTGAGGGGTGTATTTGATTTATTTGATAACGCCTAGTGTGTATTCATTTGTTGTATGTTTTTGCAAATGGCAAAAGCACATTGCCGCATATGTATACTTTTGCGAAGCCGTAGTCGACACTTGGTTTCTGGCCACGCCAAAGGTATTTATATGCATACAGGTGAACTGGGCCGAAACTGAGTTCTGGCAATGCTCTGCTTATTCACGGATACAAGCACGATGTAGGTAGGAAATTTTTTGAAAGGATAGGAGACGGAACTCATCGACATTAATGCAAGTACAAAGGCAAAAGACGATGTGATACTGGCCTCCAGTCCATTCATCCGCCGAATAGTTCCATCGTATTTCAACTGGCCCGATCACCACAAAAAATGTTGTACGAGAGCTTTGTGCTCGCATAAGCCAACTGACCCAAAAATTGAAATTCAGTCTGTATAAAAAAAGGTACATTTTGAATCACATTGAAATTTGTTGTCCTTTTCAGATGTGTGAGTCAGCATGAAATTTGTAATGAGAGTTAAGGCTTAAGTGACGTTGTGCTAATCTAAAACCCATATACTAGTTCAGTCTTTGTTGCGGACGGGCACATCGAAAGTCACAGATCCAATACTTTAAAAATCCTTCGCCCCATAGAAGGATACAGCCCCCTTGGATGGGTCAAAGACGTCCTTAGGAGAAACTCCTTGGGCTCAAAAATTCTTCATCATGGCGAATTACGTTTGGGAGACGAATATTGCTCTCGTGATCTGAAAAGTTGCTCTCTGCTGCCGCAGCAACCAGAGGAAGTTGCATGAGACAACGTGGTGGGACGAAACACTATGAAACAAAGGGTGATGCAAAAAATTCAGCGGAAATTACTGATTCGCGGCAAAAATTCGCGGTACAAAAATTAGTGACAGCAAAGAGCAACGAGAGATGCTACGCTTAACGGGTGCAAGCGAAGGCACATTCCATCAAAAGCGATATTTAGATTTTACTATGGATATTTAGATTTTACTATAATGTGCCGAACCTGCTCGAAGACTGTCCGAGAGAGCATCTGAGAGCCTTCCTCATTCTCCTCTCCACATCCAGAGGGCTGCGCAGACGCGCAGATGAAATGGGTCACCTCTAAGCCGCTACGTAGCGCAATCACCGAATACAAGAAAATCGTCACAATCATGCATTCTCGGAAACTTGACAACTGAAGTTAGTTAATATTCCATCTCTTGGTGGGTGGAGTGGTGACGTGCGGTGACGTAGACGGAGGCAAAGTGTTGGCAAGGACGCCAAGTAGAGGAGGAAGATTTATCAGACGGAGATGGATAACCAAAGCACATTGAACACACACAGACACAAACAGACACACATCAGACACACACAGACACACATAGACACATGCAGACAAACACAGAGACACGACACAACACACGCACACAAACGCATATCCACATACGCGCACGCGCGCGCACACACACGCGCGCGCGCATTCACACACACACAAACACACAAACCCACGAGCGCACACAAAACCCGCACTCACGAACACACACACGAAGACACACAAGCACACGCACGCACACACACGCACGCACAAACGCACACGTACACGCACATTGACACCCGTTCCTGCAGCCACAGCCACATCCAGAAAAATACTCAAACCAACTCCCACACTCTTCCACACCAACACTCATTCCCGCTTCCGCACACTCACATTCATACCCTTGCCTAACTCATTCCCACACAATAAACCACAACCTCCTTCACATCCAAAACCACGTCCACATTAACCCACACACCACGACACACTCCCACCAAATACAGACATCCACACCAAACCTACACTAACACCCACAAACACCAGCCCATAAGCACATCCAAACCCACTTCGGCACCCACACCAACATCCACACCCACACCCGCACCCACATCGACACAACCAAAAAACCCACGAACACACCGATGACCAGATTCATGCCCACACCCAAAACCACAACCACACCCGCGCCCACATCTGCACACGCACCCACATACCCACTTCAGCACGCGCACCAACAACCACATCCACACCCACCCACCACCAACACCCACGCCCGCACCCACATACATACCCACATGCACACCCACAAACTTATCCGCACCAACACCACACCCAAAATCGTACGCACACTCACACAAACACCAAAGCCAACTCCCACACTAACACAGAGATCCACACCAGACATACAGAAACCTCCACATCCCCACTGACACCGCCACCCATACCCACAACCACAACCATAAGCAAATCCCACACACACTCACTCCCACGCATACGCTCACGTCCGCACCCACGCCCACACCGACAACCACATGCACAGCCACGCTCACTCCCATACCTGCAACCATGCCCACACAAACACACACTACGCATACTCCTGCACCCACACACCCACATTCACACCCATTCCACGACCCATCGCCGCGCCCGCACCCACATCCGCATCCCAACCCACACTCACATCCAAACCCACATCAATACGAACTCCTGCACCCATACTCGCAAACACACCCACACCTACACCACAGCCCACCTTTATACTGACACGGAGAACAACAACACACCCAAACTCACACCCATATCCATACGTACACCTACACACGCGCCCACACGAACGCCCGCACCCACAGAAACACCCACATTTGCAACCACAACCACGCCCACACTGGCATCAATACCAACATCCACGCCCACATACAACCCACACCCTTACACACACACCAACACAAGCACCAACGAACGGACCGATGAAAACACTCGGGTGCCACAAAAACACGCAGCCACAACCACATGCGAACCCACACCAACACCCACAAGCACACCCACAACTGCACCCACTTCCTCACGAATAAACACACCCACACACCCATTTTCACACTCACATCCACGCCTACAAGCACAACCACAGCCAACCCACATCCAAACACTCCCGCACAAACAACCACACCCACATCCACGCCGACTCCTGCACGATCACACTCACATTCACACCCACTCCCGAAAATACTCTCGCACTCAAACTCAAGCCGAAACTAACGCCAACGCCCAAACACGCAACCACACACACACCCTCACCAATACTTACATCCACGCCCACACGAACGCCCACATCCGCACAAGCACCCTCGCCCGCACCCAACTCACGCCATCAAAACGCCAACCCAAACACCCACAAACGCACCAACACCCACACCAACACCAACAGCCGCAACCACAATCAAACACAAACCACGACCACCATCTGCACTCACACACTCAGATTCATGCGCACTCACCAACCCACTCCCACACCCACACCGACACCTCAACCCACTATCACACCCACAACCACATCCGCAGTCACACTCAGGCCACACCCACACACTCACAGATACCCACGCCTCCAACGACAACGACGCAAACACCGACACCCACACCGACTACTGCTCCTGCAAATTCACATTTACGCCCACTCACTGAGCCGCTCCCACGCCCACATCCACTCCACGCCAAAACCAATACCCAGACCCACATCCGCACCCACACCCACACCCAGAATGAAACCCATACCGACATCCGATCCCACACGCACACCCACACTCACACCCACACTAACACCCGTACCTACACCCGCCGTCACGCTAACACCCACATCCAGTTCTGCACCTGCATATCAAATTCACGCACACATACACTACGTAACACATTTCCACGAACACAATCACATCCATATCCCACACCCACACCCATACACACACCGCACCCATACCGACAGGAAGAGACACACCAACAGACACATCCGCAGGCGAATAAACAATCACAGCTACACCCACATCCACAACCACACCAACGCCGGCACCCGCACACATACTGACATCCGCTCCCGCACCCACAACCAACCCCACACCTGCAATCACACTCACAGCCCCACCCGCACCCACAAACACGCGCAGACCCAAAAACATACCTATTCCACCCTCACTCCCATACCCAAAACCAGACCCACATCGATATCCACGAACACACCCGCAACCACACCCGCACGCACACCCGCACCCAGATTCATCCCCGCTCCCACAACCACAACCACACCCACTTATGCACACATACCCAATTCTAGGTGCACACTCACATTCACGCACGCTCACTACAGCATTCCCATGAACATGCGTGTACCCAACCACACTCACATCGACATCGCACGCATACAAATACTCGCAGGCACAAAAACACGCACAGCCGCACCCACACAAAAACCCACGTAAACGCCCCCTTCCCACACCCGCACCCGCACCCGTACCCACTACCAAACCTACAACCAAATGCATACCGACATCCATCCCCACACCCATACCCACATGCACGTCCGCACCCACATCCACGCCCGCGCCAACACCCACAATGGAACCCAAACCCATATCGGCATCCACTTCATCACCACACCGACAGCCGCAGCCGCAATCGCACCCAAAAACAGACCTAAGCCCATACCGATATCCGCTCCCACACTCACACCCTCACTCACACCCGCACACAAACCCAAAACCACACCGCACCATACCCAAATAGGAGACACACAAGCAACCGCACCCACGCGCACACCCACTACCGCACGCACACCACGCCCAAACCCATACCCCAACGCATATTAACATCACTTCCGCGTCTACACCCACACCGAAACCCATACCGACATCCACTCTCTAACCCACACCCGCGCCGACACCCACACCCACACCAAAACACAGACCCAAACACACATCGACAGCCACTCGAACACCCACACCCGCATCCACAACTGCACCCACACTTAAACTGGGACCTAACTAATACCGACATCAACTCGCACGCTCACACCCACACAGAAACTCGGACCCAAACTAATATCGGCATCATATTACACGCCCTCATCTACTGCCACACCCGCACCCAAACCGCACCCACATCCACGATCACACCAACATCCATACCTACACCCAGACCCAAACCGATAGCGACATCCACCGCCACGCCCACACTCACAACTACACCGGCACACGCACGTACACCTACGCCAGCGACAACACCCACATCGAAACCAAAACCCATATCGACATTAACCCTCACGACCGCACCCACACCCGCACCGCAGCCGCACCCAAACATAGACCTAAACACATACCGATATACGCTCCCACACTCACGCCCGCGCACAAGTCCACAACCACACCGCACCCATACACATAATCAGAGAAACACAAGCAACCGCACTCACACCCGCACCCACTACCGCAGCCGCACTAACGCCCACACCCACATCCGCGCTCATATAAGCACTTACGCCCAAAACTATACTCAAACCCACACCGACAACCACTTCTACGCCCACACCAGCAAACACACCAACACACACCCACACCCACACCCAAACCCACACAAAGACCAATACCGACATCGACTCCCACGCCCACATCCACAACGATACCAGAACCCAGACCCAATCCCATTCCACCACCCAGTCCGGCACTCCCACCCGGACCCGCACCCATATCCAGACAAAACCTGTACTGACATCAACTCCCACGCCCACACCCACAACCACATAGACATCAGCACCCGCACCCACACCCAAACCCATACCGACATGCACATCGAGACCCACACCCACAACGGCACCCACACACACGCCCGCACCCACACCCAAGCCCGGACCCTAACCCATGACGATATCCGCTACCACACTCACACTCACACTCACAAGCTCACACAAACAATCAAACACACACCCACACCCGCATCCACACCCACCCGCACACCCAAACCCAACCCAAACCCACATGCGCGAGCACATCCGCACACACTCCCACTCCCACGCTACCAAAAGCACCCGCACTCGCGCCCGCGCCCACGCCTACACTGAGGCCCCGCTGACATCCACTCCCACACCCGCACCAAAACCCACATCCGCAACCACGCCCACACCCACACGCAAACACACCCGCACCCCACCTGCGCCCACACCCACACCCTCACCCGCAACCACGCCCACACCCACACCCGAACACACACTGACGTCCACTCTTACAAACACACTCGCAAACACACATGCACCCCACCTACACACACTCATACACCCACTTAAACCCCAAAACAAGTATCGACATTCTCTCCCACACCCACACCGCACCCGCACCCACACTCACGGAAATACCGACACCTTCACCCAAGTCAAATCCGTACAGACGTGAACTCCTATACCCACACCCACACCCAACCCGCACCCACAGCCATAAACGCACCCACATCGAAGCCCATAAACACATCCAGTCCGGCACCCACACCCGCGCCCGCACCCACACTCAGACTCAAATCCGTACCGACATCCACCGCCACACCCACACCAATAACCGCATACGCACCCACATCCGCACCCACACCCGCACCCATGCCCGCACCCACACTCACACCTACACCGAAACCCATGCCGACACTCCCACCCGCAACAGCAAGTACGCCAACGCTCACACCGAAACACAGACCCAAACCCACGAACAAACCCCCACCGGCACCCACACCGAAACCCATAAAGACATCCAATCCTGCCCTCCACCCGCACCCGCACCCGCACCGGAAACCATAACGACATTCACACCGCGCCCATAACCATAAACCTAGACGCGCAAACAACCACACCCACACCCGCAGCAGCACCCGCTCCCTCATCCTGACCCGAAACCAAGCTAACAAAGACATCCAATCTCGCGTCCACACCCACACAAGCAACCGCACCGAAACCGCAGCCACACCTACAACCACACCAACACCCACTTCCATACCAAAACCTATGCCGACATCCACTCCCACACACACCCACGTCCACAACCACACCCGCACCCAACTCCGCCCACACTCACACCCACACCCCCACCCGCACCTCACCCACGCCAATACCCGCAACGAAAGCTATACCGACATCCACTCCGACACCCAAACCCGCATCCACACCCGCACCCAAGCCGCACAGACACTCACAACCACACCGAAACGCATACCGGCATTCACATCTCGCCCACACCCATGATCAGAGACGCGCAAGCAACCACGTAAACATCCACATTCCCACCCACACTCCCATCCACACCGCACCCACACCCACAACCACACCCAAACCCAGAACCCAACCCATGCCGATATCAGCTCTTACACCACACCCACAACCACACCCCTAATACTCCCACACACACACCCGCAAACGCACCCACTTCCACACGCAAAATCACACCAAACCCGTAGCGACATCCACCCTCACGCCCATACGCACGCCCACACCCGTGCCCACACCCACACCCATACTCACACAAACACCCGCAAACACAACCGCACCCACATCCACACCCACACCAAAACACAGACCCAAACTCACATCGACAGCCACTCAGACATACACGAGCACATCCTCACACACTCCCACGCCCACACCCACAACAGCACCCGCAGTCGCACCCGCGCCCACGCATACACTGAGACCCCACTGACATCCACTCGCACACCTACACCCACACCCTATCGCACACCTGCAGCCACGCCCACACCCAGAAACAAAATCAGAAACAAAACCCATACCGACATCCACCCCAACGTCCCCACGCACGCTCACACAAACGCCCGCACCCACCCAAGCACCCACACCCGAACCCAGACCGAAACCCTTACCGACATCTACTCCCACGAACAGGCGCACGCCCGCACCCGGATCCACAACCACGCCCACACCAAAACACAGACCCAAAGTTATGCCCACACCTGCACTCGAACCCAAACAACACTCAAACCCACTAACACACCACACTCACATCCACACCCACACCGAAACCTATAAAGACACCGGGTCCGGCACCTTCATCCACACCCGCACGGACACTGAGGCCCATGACGACATCCACTGCCACACCCGCACCAAAACCCACTCCCACAACCACGTCCACACCCACACCCGAACACACACTGACATCCACTCCTACACCCACACTCGCAAACACACCCGCACCCCACCTGCGCAAACACCCACACCCGAACACACACTGGCGTCCACTCCCACAAACACACTCGCAAACACACACGCACTCCACCTACATTCACACATACACCCACTTCGACACCAAAACAAGTACCGATATTCTCTATCACACCCACACCCGCACCCGCACCCACACTCACGGAAACACCCACACCTATACCCAACTCAAGTCCGTACAGACATCCATCCCACGCCCACACCCACACCCTACCCGCATCCACAGCCATAAACGCGCCCACATCGAAGCCCATAAACACGTCCAGTCCGGCACCCCCACCCGCGCCCGCACCTACACTCAGACTCAAACCCCTATCAACACCCACACCCGCACCCACACCCGCACCAGCACCGAAACCGCACCTACACCTACAAACACATCCACACCCACACCCGCAGCCGCACCGAAAACCATAAAGACATTCACACCGCACCCATACCCATGAATACAGGCGCGAAAACTACAACACCCACAGCAGCACCCACACCCACACCTACACCGGAACCCGTAGCGACACCCACTCCGACGCTCCCACCCGCACCAGCAGGTTCGCCAACGATCACACCGAATCATTGACCCAAACCCACGCAAACACCCGCACCCGCACCCACAGCGAGACCCATAACGATATTCAAACCGCGCCCATAACCATAAACACTCACACGCAAACAACCACACCCACACCCGCAGCAGCACCCGCACCCACACCCACGCCCACACCTACACCCAAATCCAGTACCACACCCGGACCGACATCCACTCCCACATCCACACCCACACCCGCACCCCCACTCGAACCCATACACAAACAACCACACTTACACTCACACCCGCACCGACATATGCGCCCACACCCACCAATTTACCCAAACCCAACCCAAGCCCACAACGACATCCACCCCCACATCCACACCTCCGCTCACACCCAAGCCCACACGCAACCCCACACCGACGTCCCCTCTCACACCACACCCACAAACACACCCGCACCCACGCCCACATCTGCTCCCACGCCCACACAAGCACTCACACCCAAACCCAGACCAAAACCCTTACCGACATCCACTCCCAGACCCACATCAACACCGAGACCCACAGTGACATCCCCTCCCACACAAATACCCACGCCACGACCCACACCACACCCGCGCCCAACCAAACCACACCCACAATCACACCCAAATCTGCAACCACGCCGAATCCCACATCGACATCCAGTACGGCACCCACGCCCACACCTGTACCCACGCAAACAACCAAACCTCACCCACGCCAACACACACAACCAAACCCATACTGACACCGACTCCCACGCCCACACTCACACCGAAACCAATACCTACATCCACTCCGACAATCACACCCACACCCACACCCGCGCCCGCACCTGCACCTGCTCCCACATACTGACCCGAAACCAAGCTAACACCGACATCCAATCTCGCGTCCACACCCACATCCGCAACCGCACCGAAACCGCACCCACACCTACAACCAACCCAACACCCACTTCCACACCAAAACCTATACCGACATCCAGTCCCACACCCACATCCACATCCACACCCGCACCCAAGCCGCACACACAAACACAACCACACGGAAACGCATACCGGCATTCACACCGCGTCCATACCCATGATCAGAGACGCGCAAGCAACCACGTAAACATCCACATTCCCACCCACACTCGCACCCACACCCACAACCACACCCCCAAACACTCCCACACCCACATCCGCACCCGTGCCCACCTCAACACGCAAAATCACACCCAAACCCGTAGCATACACACGCCCACACTCGCGGTCGCACCCATGCCCGCACCAACTACCGCACAAACACTAACACCGACAAAAAACCCTCATCGACCTCCACTTTCACACATACACCCACACCGCCACCAACACCCGCACCCACGCCCACATCCACACCGAAACCCATATCGGCATCCACGTCTCCACCAACACCGGCACCCACTTCCACACCAAAACCCATACCGACATCCACTTCCACACCCACACCGGCAACCGCATCCAAGCTCACACCCACGCTCACACCCGCACCCACACCGGAACCCATACCGACATCCACTCCGACAACCCCACCCGCATCCACACCTTCACACAGAACCTAACCCATACTGATATCCACTCCCACGCCCGCACCCCCACTCATACCCGCACCTACACCCAAACTCAGAACGAAACGCACGCCGATACCCGCTAGCACACAAACACCCACGCTCACATCTAAACAAACCCACACCCCCACCCGCACCCAATCCCAAACCCAAACAACGAATCAAACAAATACCGACATCGGCTCCCAATTCCACACCTCCATCCAGACCCGCACCCACACCTGCACCCACATCCACACGCATACCCAATACAGCACCCGCATCCGCACCCACGCTCACACTCACACCCGCACCCGCACCCACATTCACAATTAAAACCACACCCACACCCGCGCCCACACAGAAACCCATACCGACATCCACACCGTTCCCATACGCACAATCAGAGGCACACCAACAACCACACCTACACCCACACTCGCACTCAAATCCGGACTCAAACCAAAACCCGGAACCAAACCGTACCAACACAAACAACCACACCGACACCAACACCCGCGGCCACATCGAAACCCATACCAAAGTCCTCTCCGACACCCACACCCGCACTCGCACCCACACCCGCACCCACAGTCGAACCAACACAAACAACGACACCCAAACCAACATCGGCGTCCACTCTCAACGGCCACACCCACAAACACCCGCACCCGCACCCGCACGCGCACCCACACCCAAACCGAGACTCAAACTCATACCGTCATCCGCCTCAACGCCAACACCTCACCCACACCCGCATCCACACCCGTTTCTGCACCCGCCCACTTACATTCACACACTCTCTCTATCCCATTCAAACGAACACACTCGCATAAGCCCTTCCATATCCACACACACATTCACACCGCACCCATACGCATACTCCGGGACACACCAGCACCCACGCCCACACCCAAACCCACTCCCCAATCCACACACATAAACGCTCACACCCAAACCCATACCGACATACACTCTCACACCCAGACCCACACCCTCTTCTGCACACGCACACTCACAATAACACGCACTCCGTAACCCATTCCCAAAACACATTCACAAACATATCCCACACCACATCCGCGCCCACACCGCAGCCATACCCATACACAGAGATACACAGCCACCCCCTCCCCTCAACCACACTCAAAATATCACCCACACCCGCACCTACACCGACACCCGCGCCTACATCAACACCCACACGCGCATCTAGACCAGCACCCACGCCCATGCACACGCCCACACCCACACCTACTTCTGCACCGGCACACTCACACTCACACACATTCCCTAACCCATTCATACGAACACACAAATATATCCTACACCCACACCATATCCACATCACACCACCGTCAATGCCCGGAGACACACCAATACCCACACCCACGCATACACCCACGCCCACATCCACACCCAGAACCACACAGGCACTCACACCCACACCCACGCCGACAACCGCGCTTACACCTACACCAGACACAAACCCATACCGGCATCCACTCCTACGCCCACACCCACACCCACACCCGGACACACTCCCACACACATCCACACCTACACCCATGCTCACACCCATGCCGCACCCATGCCCGTACACAGAGGCACAACAGCAGTCAAACCCAATGAAACACCGACAGCAAATCCCACACTCAAAACACACCGATACCCACTCCCTCACCCACACCCACACCCACAGCCAAACGAAGATACCAACCCATAGCGATATCCACCCCCACGCCCACAGCCACTGCCACGCCTGCACCCACACCAACACAACACCCACACCACACTCACACCCGCACACACACCCACCCACACACCCTCACCCCCACCCGCACCCACACCCAAACCAAGATCAAACCCATACCGCATCAACCCCGACACCCACACCGGCACCCATACCCGCACCTACACCCACTTCTGCACCGCACATTAATATTCAGACCTACTCCGCAGCCCATTCCCACGAACACTCACGATCATAAGCTACACCCACGCCCACATCTACAGTGACCCATTCCCACAGCCACACCTCCATCCACGCCCATACCCATTTCTGGAAACGCACACTCACCTTCACACACACTTCGCAACCCATTCCCACGAACACACACCTACATCCCACACCCACAACCATATGCACACTACACCTGTGCCCACACCCAGAGACATCACAAAAACCACACCCATACAGATAACCACGCCCACGCTCGCACCCATACCACACCCACGCGCACAACCAAACCCACGCATACACCCGCACCCACAACCAAACCGAGAGCCAAACCCCTACCGAAATCCGCCCGCACGCTCACACCCACACCCACATATACACCGCACCCACACCCGTAGACAGAGAAACACGAACACATACACCTGCGCCCAACCCACACCCGCACCCAGACCCTCACCCGCACCCACAATCGCACCAACACCCTCACCGACACCCAGACCCAAACCGACACACACTCTACACACCTACATCCCACACCCACAACCATATGCACACTACACCTGTGCCCACACCCAGAGACATCACAAAAACCACACCCATACAGATAACCACGCCCACGCTCGCACCCATACCACACCCACGCGCACAACCAAACCCACGCATACACCCGCACCCACAACCAAACCGAGAGCCAAACCCCTATCGAAATCCGCTCGCACGCTCACACCCACACCCACATATACACCGCACCCACACCCGTAGACAGAGAAACACGAACACATACACCTGCGCCCAACCCACACCCGCACCCAGACCCTCACCCGCACCCACAATCGCACCAACACCCTCACCGACACCCAGACCCAAACCGACACACACTCACACTCACACCCACACCCAACCCACACCCACACCCACATCCACTGCGCATGTACACCCATACCCACAAACAGGGCAATACTCACACTCACATCCACACCGACACCCACACCGGCAACCACAACTCGCCGACGCCCACACCCATACCAACATACACCCTCACACTCACACCCACACCCACACCCACCCCACGCCCCCACCCACAACCACTTCTGCACCCGCACACTCACATCCACACCAACTCCCTACCTCATTCCCACGAACACACTCACGATGATATCCTACACCCACAACCACATCCGCTGCGCACGCACACCCACACCTGGAGGCACAGCAATACCCACATAAACACCCACGCTCACAATCAAACCTACTTCTGCACCAGCACGCCAACATTCACACAGACACCCCTAACCCAGCCCCACACCCACACCCGCATCCACAACGGCACCCACATTCAAACTTAAGCCCACACCCGCGCCGACACCCGCACCTGCAATCGCTCTCACACCCACAGTCCACACCCGCGTCCACACCCACACAAGCACGAACGCCGACACCCACACCCACAAGAACCTACTTCTGCACCCGCACGCTAATGTTCACACAGACACCTCTAACCCACTCCCACACCCACACCCACACCCACGCCCACACTGACACCCGAACCCACTATCACACCCACACCAGAACGAGCGCCCACGCCCATCGTGCACGTACATAGACACCCAAGCGCACTCCTGCACCGACATACACACCCACACTCACTCCCACACCAACAGACACTCCCACACCGACGCCCACACGCGCACCCAGACTCACGAACGCAACCACGCCCACGAACAAACACAACCACACCCACACGCACGTAAATGCACGCTCCCATACCCTCATACACATAAACACAAACACCCCCATCCCTACCGACAACCGCACTCACACCAACACCAACACCCACTCCTGCACCCGTACACTCACGGCACTCCCACTCCCTAAGCCATTCCCACCCCCACACATACACCCATATCCTACACCTACACCACGGCCACACCACATAAATACCCATACCTACAGACGCACCAGCGCCAACAACCACACCCACACCCAAACCCGCTCCCACAGATACATCCACACCCATACCTACAAACACACGCCCATTTGAAACCCAAACCCACGCCCACACACGCACTTTCACACCCACACCCGCACAAACACCCACATCCGCACTGACATTCACACCCACACCAACATCCACAACCGCAACCAGTCCACACCAACACCAACGCCACAACCGCACGCACACAAACACCCACGCCGACTCCTGCGCCCACACACTCAGATTCACACCCGCTCCCTCACACACTCCGATACTCACAGCCACACGCTTGCCCACTCCTGCATCCATACGCTCACATACGTACCTTCTCCCTGACCCGCCCCTACGCCCACACCTGCGCCACAACCACACCCACGCCAACACCACAACCACCACCACATCCACATCATGCTAACACAAAGAACCACATCCACACCCACACCCATGCCCACTCCTGCACCCACATACATTCACACCCACTCCCTAACCCGGTCCCAAGCCCAAACCCACACCGACGCGCACGCCCAAACCCACGCCCGCACCCACTCCCACACCCATGCCCACTCTTGCACCCGCGTGCATTCGCACCTATTCCCTAACTCGCTCCCACACCCACACCCAACACCCACACCCAGATCAACACCACACCCATCCCTATTCAAAGAGACGCTCCAACGCCCACACCCACACCCATAATCAAACCCACTCCCACGCCCCCATTCACACGCACCTCACACTCGCAGGCACACCCACGCCCGCACGAACGCCCATACCCACACAAGCACCTATACCGCACCCATACCCACACCATACCCACACCAATATCCACGCCCATAGCTAACCCACCCTCACACCCACACCCAAATATCGCACCCATACCAGCACTACCACCCACACTCACTCCTGCACTGTCATCTGCATCCACATTCACACGACAACCCACCCCTACGCTCACACAAACACCCACACCGCACCCAGACGCACCCCCACACCCACGCCCACAGACATAACCAAAACAACATCCACTTCCACACCAAAGCCCACGCCTGCACTCACACGCTCAGATTCACACCCACTCCCTAACATGCTCCCATTCCCGCACCCACCCCCATGGGAACACCCAAACCCACACCCACACCTCTCCCACACCCACACCTACGCCCACATCAACACGACACCTATACCAATACCCACAGACACGCCAACACCAATACTTACGCTCACGCCCACACCCGCACCCACACCCATACCCACACCCGCTCCTACACCCGCACACTCACAATCACATCCACTCCCTAACCCATTCTCGCGCCCACACCCACACCCATATCTCACACCCACCCCGCGTCCACACCACATCCATACCCACACCCACACCCACACCTACACTAACACACACACACCCAAGTCCAAGCCCACACCAACGCCCACATTCGCACCCACACCCAAACCCACACCCATGCTAACACCCAAACCCACCTTGAGAATCGATTAAACGAGTAACCTTTTCATGCGTCGTGATGACCACAGCCAGTCGTAAATTACGGTGATTCACGGCCGCTGTTGGTGATGCCAAAACCGTTATCCATCGGTCTCGCGCTCGCTGGCGGACGATCCTTCTTGAGAGGGGGGGGGTGAGGGGGTGCTAGATATTAACCGCAAACAACGAATACGTAGAGCTCACAGATCAAAAATAAAAAATGCGCTCGTTTGCAAATTTCTCACCTTCCAACAATCTTGCTTGCAGTATATTTCGCTTTAGTCCTTTGACGCATCCGCATCGACCGACAGTGAAACCCTTCCCTGACTGCGAACGGAATATTTAGCGTTTAAAGTAGAAGCAATCGCGATGAAGGATCCTGCATCTTATTAAATATTTCGAAGCCGTCATCTGCAACCAGTAAAGAGATGGTCGGTTTTGAAGTGTGTTCCAAATAACCGAGGTGCATGTATGCACGTGTAAGTGAATATGTGAAAGTTCAATCCATTTGCTGTCTGTGCTCTAGCGCGCCCGCTAATGAAACATTATTGCTATCATTTACATTGTTACTTTTTATCCCTGCAGTGGAACTGTGAGCGCGCAGCAGCATCAAGAAACTAATGATGTTATTTTATGCCTTAGAGTCCACAACATATCCAAAAAATGCCATGGTCGCGTAAAAAAGGACCAATTTTGTCGAGAACGATTTGAGAACGCTACGCAAAGCGGCTTTTGCATGCCATCTACGACTGTGCATTCTTCCCAGGGAAAGAGGCGAAATACTCGATGTCATTTGAACAGAAATTATACGAGTAAATACATGTGCAATTTATGGGCAATACAAAGGCTTCCACGAAGCATCTGGCTGTTCTTTCGCTTCCTTCGCGAGAAGACTAACTCATCATTTGAATTATTTGTTATGACTTCGTAACTGCCCTTGACTGCTCTCCATACTACTTAAAATGCATTAAAAAAGAGAAGAGAACCTCATAAGTGCAATATTTGCAGGATTTCTTAAACTACCCATCGGAATCTGTTGAACCAGATCTTAGCGAACCGAGAACTTAACACTGTAGATGAAGGGCGCTGAGCAATGCATGCGAGGGCTAGCGGCAATGCGGGCTAATACACATATTTCATACACGTCAAAAACCTGCATCGGACGAACAACTTGGCAATGATCGAAATACAACCACTATGGCAATGGCGACAAAGATGACATATTTCTGACACCAACTGCAGTTGGTGATGCGACAACCGTGAGCATGCGAAGGGCTCCCCGATAAGAACCATGGCCAGTCGACAGAAGCAAAAGATGGCGGTTCAGCGAGATGCATCAGAACACATGCCTGTAAAAAATATGATCCTTCATGAAGGAGAATAACTAGGAAGTGTAAGCGTCGCAAAGCTGCATCGTGGATGTCAGTCAGGAAGAGTTGTTAATGATGACGACAAATGAATTAAAACCGAAATAAAATGGCCTTGCTTACCTCCCGTTTAAGGAAGCTGCAATTGATGCTCGCCTGCAATATCCGCCATTAGACCAGGCTCAAGCGTTTTGAACCGCTTCAAATAAGCGGCGCAAATATCCGCCCTACGAGCTTCTTCGCTGTCGAGGTGCCGCTTTCTTCCAACGGCTGGCGGTTGATGTTCCGGTTCCGCCATTGCTTCTGCAAATTGTATAACTGGAAATAGTTTCATTTTTAATGCAACAGAAAAAAATCCCAATGTATGAGGTGTATTAAAAATATGTCGGAACGATATTATCCATAGCCGAAAAGGAGTAAAAAATTGATGGGAATGACAATTATCGTCCAACATTCTGCTGTCACGGCAAATACCGCATGCGAAAACTTAGAAATAAGGAACAAAAAAATACACTTTGCGCAAACCTCCCAAGTATGGCACCTTTATGCCATATAAACAACTTCCTTCATTCTCTCATTTATAGAAACTCAGCGGAAATATTGAATTTCAAAGAAATCAGTTGGAAGAGTCAGAATATCTTCTTTGCTTGGAAGGTACCAGAAACGAAGCGGCAGCTTGAAACGAAAACAAACGATGAGTCGATTCTTTCGGAGCACCAATACAGCGCTCTTTCTTATGCGCTGATATGAAGGCCTAAAATCAAATCACCGAAATCTTCACCCATCGCAAATTTCAGAGTCACAAAGGGCTGAAAATTCAACTCATTACGCTCAGGACAGTATATGATTGGTCCGAAGCACGATTTTATGAGCTTTCCACTGCTTCTATGAGTTAATGGGAATATTGACTGAGGAAGGGTCCCTGATAGGGAGATTTGATTGTTATTCCATTCCCCTGTGTAAGTGCTAGAGAATAGGGGCAACTCGAAATCGTTTGATCCGATTCTACTCAATGTTGATCTACCACATGATGGAAATGAATGGAAGCACGTTCGAATTCCATTTGCGCCCGATCCGTACGAAAACGCATGAATATTTATGGACGAAAAACGCAATCAAATAAAGCTGGTTTGCACTGCTCACCTTAGTGGTTGCCGCGTCCGCTTCAGGAGGCACGACCAAATGATGCCCACAGGTGCCACAAAATGCTGAAATTATATAAAACAAATGTAAATTATTAATAACGGTTACATAAATAAGTAGTAAACTAACTGTTTCATAACAAAGTCGAGGATTTCAGCTATTAGTAAAATGTGCTCATCGTCATGAAACAATGGCTATTAGCGAGGATCGACCAGCTAATCATCAGTTCGCTCTTGTTCACAAGACGAGTACAGTAAGAGCATAACATTTACCAACGAAATCTGTTAGATCAGCTCACATGGAAAATAGAAAAATAACCGAAAAACGCCGTCACAATGTAGATAGCAAAATAAACTGGCTTACCGTGCATGCTTTCAAGCGGTCACAAAAAATTTTCAACCTAACTGTCTCCCCCACCGTGCAAATCATGATCATAATCACGTTAGCATAACTAATTTTGCTGACATGATTACAAATTTGCGAATTCCTCATCGATGCAAATAAAACGGAACATTAAGCAATTAACGCTTATGTCAAGCTAAACAGTAACATTCACAATTCTACATTTCATTCGACCGCTTAGAAGCCTTCGGCTGAGAATGCAGGAGCACCTATTTTGTGCAGGTGTCTCCTCACCGTATTAATTCCTAAACGATTCTCTCATTCCAACCACGAGACAGAACACGCTACCGACAACCTCAGAGAGCGTGAAAACCAAATTTTTGAAAGACAAAACGACAGGATATGTGTAAACACTTACAAATCTTATTGTTCTGAACGATGTATGGTGGCGTTGTCGGTGCCACCAATTCGGCTGCCATGTGGGCTGGCAGTGCACTTATATCCGCCGGCCTGAATTCCGGCTGTTGTCTTGTCGCCCGTCTGCGAGGCGCTCGTTCCGCGGGCGCATTTGCTCCAGTTCTTGGTCGGCTGAAGTTATATTCAAGGTTGGACAGTTAATTATATAAACCGCGGAACTAAACCTCTGTTTTCTTCACGGGTATGCTTTTTATATTTCTACAGGCTTTTGCGTACTTGCTTGCAAAGGCAAATCATGGCAATTTGATCTTTGTCCATGTGTGTTTATTCGTCTGCGTGCCGGGAAATTTCATACGGAAGCTACTGAAGCTGAAACTACGAAAATCTGTATGTTGCACTGTGCTTCACAGCGAGACTTGTTAGACGATTCTTCAATGAGAGCCGCTTCAAAACAAACATTTGTTCCGCAGCTGTGCTGCTATATAGGATGCGAAATTTTTTTCAAATACCGAGCATTTGCTGCTCTTCCTCTAGAGTGCAAAGGTTGTCCATCAGTGACTCCCATTCACTCCTTATTGTGTTGTAATCTGCACAAATATTATTCAAATATTCAGTGTGCAACGAAGATCTAGAGCGATAAAATCAAAATGTACTCACCGGCACCACCGGCTGTTCCATCACAGCGAAAAAATGCCCTTCCCCGACAGTTGCATTATATAGCGGCCCATCGTGGCCGTATAGGTCGCAGCTGTGCCGTTCCACATCCCAGATGCTCAGTTGCGCTCCCTTCAGCCGGCACGCGGCTTCGAGCAACAACGGGTGTGGACGGCATCCTGCTGCTTCGCCGACTAAAACACATTAAGGTTACTTGTATATTAATGCTGTTACTTTGATCCCAAAACACTTCAGCTGGTCAATTTTCGACGGCGTTTTGCATCGAATTTTTCGCCCCAAAACGAATGCAGGAGCAACGGTGCCTTAACATAACATAAGTATGACGTAAGAAAGGGATTCTTATGGCATATGGCATATGACGTACGATCATTTGCATTGGTTATACAAACAATCACTTTGAGAGTCAGCCACCCTGCGAAATGGTTAGTGCGAACTTTGTGGCACATCATGAGAAGGTTGGAAAACAGCCCATGGCAATTGTTTAATAACAGAACAGTCGCAAACAAAAACATTAGATGTTACCGAAAGACTGATCAAATAAAATCCATACGCACCAGTGTAATAAGCAAATAGACTTAAGTGCTGCACTACCTCAGCACTCCACTCAAATGAATTATTCAACGGTTCATTACTTTTCCAAAAAAATGTTCAGAAAAACGAACCGAAATACCACAGTCCGCGTGAATGAACGTCGAGGGTGGCCAAATCCTCTGCCCAGTGGTCCTGTAAGAATAGCTCCACCTCGCGGTAGAGCTCTGCCACTTCAACGCCGAACAGAGCGGCGGCGGTAGCGAAGGCGTCTTGACAGCGCCTTATTCTGATGAGGCCCAAAAGGCTCATAATTCTCACGAGGATTTCTGGCAACGATTCGTAAGCGTTTGCCATTTCAAAAGTCGCTGTAGTTGAAATCACTACTGCAAACACAACCTTTAGACGATTTTATTTGTTTAGTTTATTTCGCACAGCGCACGCATGTCGTGAGTAACTCAAACGCGTAGTCCTTTGACTGGGGGGCGTAGAATAAATCAAGGGCACAGAATGAAATGTAATCAGCACACTAAGCACATAACCCTAAATAAGCCCTTGGTTGCTAGTTTTTGAAGTTTCTAGAAAGAGGGATTTGTTGAGGCACACATTTTGTTCGCAAGGTTTTGTCAACGTGCAACAAAAGCACAAAACTTTGCAGGCACATGAAAGCAATTTTTCAATTTTATGTCGTACAGTGAAGATGCTTTCTTGCTGAAGTTTAGACTAACATTTCAATCAAATAGACCGCTGCAGTCTCTCGAAGTAAAATGGGTTGTTGCGATGGGGAGTGGGGTCCTCTGTTGATACAAATGAAGAGCTAAGCGCCGAGGCGGCACACACAAGCGAAAGCTTTAAAAAAGAAACTAAGAATGAGACGTAGATAAGACAGGGACAGAGACATCAATGAACTGTCCAAAATATGCTGAATAATGTTTCTCGTCACAATAATATGCCGGCTTTCTCACAACTGGAGGATTTTGCAGCGGCGAATTCCATATAGCGAACGAAAATCGTCAGCGATTTTTCCTCGATTTTGAACAAACAGGCGAAAGTCACTTCTTTCGCACTTTCTTTTTCTTGCTTTTCGCTGCACTCGTTGCGTCAAGCGCAATACTCCCGCCTGGCGAAAAGAAAAAGAATTCTAATCTGTAATCAAAGTAAAGCGCATATTACTACAAGAAATTCTATCAACGGGCGAGGCCTCAGCATCGGATCACCGGGTGCGTCACTGCGATGGAGTGCAGGGCTGGTTGTTCACTTCGACAGGTAGTAGCTCGTAACATTTATCAGCTAGACGATGACCCTCATGTATTGTTTTTGGTTTGAATGAGTAGCAACGAGTGATTAGGAGTGAGTTGCCAACATATCGTGCTGCGACGCCGCTTCGACCGATCATTATGCGTGTTGCAGCGGTAGGATTTTTTCACGCTTATTTTTCGGAAGAGGAAAATGAACAGATTCGGTAGTGAACACCATCGCACTGCAGCTCGCTAGCTCTCGATATACTGCTGCTTCCGACTTTGCTGCTTCCGACTTTCTGGATCCGTTTTTGACACGTGCTCCTGAAGAAATGGTGGTCCCTTCGTATCTTCAGATTCCTCGGTGGGCTGAGGACGCTCCCCCCGGAACGATAATGTAATCGTTGAAGGTTTATAGGGAAGATGGAAGAAGATCGCAATGCAAGACTGTAGAGTTCAGTGGTTGCAATGGAACGCGGAAACTGGCTTATAGCTTGTCGACGGCAATTTCGTGTGGCGAAACGTGAGCGGGGTATGTTCCCATAAGGGTACAGTGGCAGGTGTGATCAAATGTTCAGATATTCGAAATAATGGTTTCGTGGGAGTAAAACAATGGTTATCTCGCGAGTGACAATCAGCAGTACGAGAATGGTTGAGATCTACCAAGAAATGCTACCGAGCTAAATTCGACGGCATAATAGGGATGGTCCCAACGTCCCAAAAAGTCCCAAAGAGGTTGTATGAAAATGAAGGCGGGATTTGGGCGCTTCAGACATTAGGCATTCTAGTGGTTTGAGTGGTAACGACCCTGCCTGCTTGTAAAGAGCTATTTGTCAGCATCGTTCTGCTTTAATTGGGAGACTTTCATGTGTGTCGCTGCTCATTCTTTCAACTGAGGAGAAGGAATGCCCATGTGCATGTTGCTCGCAGTACTTTCGAGCTGCTGATTGCAGTGACGTTCACCATTTCGCGACGAAAAATATTAAAATCATCAGCCTGCCAGTCCCCGCTGGGGATAGTGGAACAGTTGCGGGTTAGTGGGAAAGTCACATAAACTCCAGAAGTTTACGGGGACAAAGCTGTGTTCTCATTGCGGCTAGAGTGAGTGGGAAGAGCAATGCTGTTAGTAAGATGTAAAACGGTGATGGAGTGGGACGTATCTAGACGGTGGGGACATGAGCTTTTCGAAGGGTTCTGTGGCGATGCATGTCAGAAGAACGAAGACTTGGAGCAGAATCTTCTTCATCGGACTGGTTCAAACTGAGTGTTCGCTGAATAGTTTCTTCGGAATGATGGTCTGCTGTGGTCCGAGCGTTATTGAGTTCCGAAGGAAATAAAACGGAAACTGGTCGTGAAGTTGTGTTTGTGTTGGGAATATTGTAAAAAAGGGCAAGCGGATGCTGGTTTATGATTGCCTCCTGTGGCTGAGCCAGAAACACAGTGAGTGTGTAACTATGATTTGGCTTACGTCGGTATTTTCCTTGTCCTCCTAACATGCGACCAGCTTGAGATGTCAACAGACGAAATCCGCTTCGCAGCTGTTTGATCGAGGTCGGGGTTGCAATATGATGAAAGCTCGATCCTACAACAAGATCTGGCTCACGATCTATCAAAGGAATGAGAAGGACCGGACTGTCGTTGGAGCGTAGCAGGTTGCGATGTTTCTCTGCATGTCAGCATCTCGGTTACAATAGAGAGCGTATGGCTGTCGATAGTGTCTATTGCGCCAGTTGGTAGAAGGACAGGGATCTGAACTCGATCACTCAAGTGAGTTGTTCGTTTGAAACCTGCAATTCCTTTGAAGGCATTCTTATTGCGTTCAATAGAAGAAAGAAGCTGTTGTTTGCGTACTTTTTCGGTGAGATATGAGCCTTGGACCCCACTATCAAAGAATACGGTTACCTGTATCATGCGAGATGGATCGTCTGGATTAAAGACGGCAAGTTTGCAGCACGGGGAGAGTGAGACCGGTTTATCAGAAAAGTGACCAGCAGGTTTGATGGCGGTTCGCCTTAAAATTTGCTGCGGCGATCGTCGAATTGTGTTCCTGAGAAGGGGCCTCAGCAGGCGACGTTGCGGCTATCGTGATTGTGCGCGCGTTGGGGGAGGCAAGTTGCGGGCAGGGAATTGAATCATGCGATCCGTTGCAGCGTGGGCAAGGTTTATGAGTAAAAACAGAAGCAAGGTGACCCGAACGGAGGCACCTGGGGCATAGATTGAGTTCGGTAACATGGCGTCGTTTTTGTTCAAGAGTGGTATATACGGAGCAGTAATTGGAGAGATGCCGCCCACTGCAGAAAGCACAGTGAATAAGTCAAGCTCTCAGGCGTGGTTCGAATGGTCTCGAGGCCAAGGTGCGACTTTCGGGTGCAACTGCATGCGAGGAGTTTCTTGAAATCGTCTCTGGTGGCCTTCGTAGCGAGCAGTGGGTGGTGGAATCGATACTTTTCCTGACGTAAAGAGTAGTGGTCGTGGGGAGGAGAATTTGACAGTGATTTAAATAAGATGAGCAAAAACCATGTCTGTCTGCGTGTCAATAGTCGAGTAGGTTGGAAACATACGGATGCGTTTTTTTCCACCATTGCAGTGTCTCTGAGAGCGGTGAAATCTCTTTCGTTGTCAAGGAAGGAAGACGGTACTTTTCTTGGGCTAGCAGAAATCGAATATTTGAGGGGACCTTGGATGTGATCACATCGGAGATAGAGTTTCGATGGTCTCTTGTGCAGCAGCTAGTTGGCGAAATATTCGTTCGGATGCTTTCAGATCTCGCCAGTGGTCGGTGGTTCTCACGGCGCTTGACTGATTTCTTAGTTGCGCCCTCATTTCTTCTTCATCACCAAATGCGTCTCGAACGGCTTGCTTAACTAATGGATGATTTCGGCGATAAGAGAACATCCTTTGAATACTTCTGCAGCTGCGCTTCGAAGAGCATTTCCTAATATGAATACTCTGACAATATCGGGAATGCTAGTCTGGCTCACAAGAGCTGCAAATAATGGTCAAAACTCAACAAACTCTGTCGCATCACCTTGAAATTTTGGCGGCTGTACGAAACGATCGAATGATGCCGTTGAACTACTAGGCGGTTGTATATTTGCGCAGATTCGTCGCGGTGTGATAAAAGAATCTCAAGATCTCGATGAAGTTTTAATGGAGTGTGCATTTGATGAACAACTTCGACTGCTTGCAGCAGTCCTCGTAGGTTGGCAGCCATCGCGGGATACTGAGATGAGTCTTCGGTGGTAACTGTAACTGGCTTACCCCCGGTGGTGATGAATGTTTGCCATTCAGCGAGTGTTTGGTTGAGGGATTGTGTTTTAGTTTCAAGCAACTGAATATAGGGTCCAAGCTTACGAAGTTGAACACGCACTTCTCGGGTGGCGTCTACAGATTTCTGAACATAATCTGGGGTGAACTTGAGTAAGGCCCATCGTGGAAAAGTAGCTGAACTGAAGAGGTTACACCTGGTGCTGCTGCAATGAAAAATGCAATGCATGTAGAAAGATTTTGCTGAGTTTCAGGCATCACTAACGTGTCAGTTGCTTGCAGTGAATAACGCACGGGCACTAGTAATAAAATCAATTCGATTACTTTGCGAGCTCGGAATTCAGAGGAGCTGACGCACAATGTTGCGACGTGAGGTAATCCGTTGAAACAAATGAAGAGCTAAGCGCCGACCCGGCACATACAAGCAAAAGCTTTCATAAAACTGAGAGCAAGGCATAGATAAAAAAGAGACTAAGATATCGACAGTGAACTATTTAAAATATGTCCAATAATGTTTCTCGTCAAATAATATGCTAGCTTTCTCACAACGGCGGTCATCTGCGGCTCCAGTTCACATTGGAATTCCGTATCGCGAACGAAGGTCGTCGGCGACTTTTTCTCGATTTTGAATAAACAGGCGAAAGTTACTTCTTTCGCACTTTATTTTTCTTGCTTTCGCTGCACCCGTTGCGTCAAGCTCAACATGGGTTTTATCGCAATTACGTTAGGAGAAATCCTCAGGTGCCACTCGCATCACGAACTCCATATCGATTTTACAAACACAGTTCGATTCCGTCAACTGATCAAACGCTCTACTCTCAAACGATCAATCATTCAGTTGATTCCGAATGCATCTATTCATTACCAAGTTACATTATCAATAGTAGCCTATTAATTTTTATTTTGCATTTACAGGCACCTGCCAGTGAATTGAATTCAAGAAGGCAATACGCATGTCACTTGGACACAATTTTGCGAAATGCTGCACTCCTTCATAAATGGGGTGAGACAATTCACCACACAAACAAACAACCATTTATTCCTAAGCAATAAAGAAGCTTCTTCTGCACACATGCAGGTAGTACTGGGCTCCATGCACTCAATATTTTTGATTTCAAAGGCGATATAAACAATCATTAAGTGAACTTGACGGCGTAGATATGCTGCTGCATATTTCGGGTATTTCTTTTCAAAGCTTTTAATCCTCTACCGAAGCTACGAAACTGAAAGTGTTACGATATGCTAACGTTCCTAGCTACAGCTATCTCGTCAGCTATAAGCATTCACGTCAAGTGCACAATCTACGGCACGTAAACTACGTAGACGTCACATTTATACAGAAATCCTTGTGAAAAAATGAGTCATTACTACTGGTAGGCAAAAAAATTAGGCAGAGAAAACGAAACGCGACAGCTATAGTGTTCTCATAGCTTGGTAAGGGGGGGGCGGGGGCGCAGTGAAGAATAAAGGAGATCGTGTCCACTGTTAGTTGGGTTCCCACTAGTGCGCAACCATTATACTTTAAGCGTCGACTTGTACCGTTGTTTTGCGACGTTTGTAAGACCGATGTGCGACGCGCTTCAAGCCGTTGATCATATTTTGGTACTGCGAGAGCGCACGCAGCATCACCGGTTGCTATATTGGGTGCGTATTCAGCATGCTCGCATGTTTACTTTCGCATTCGAAAAATTGCAAACGACTGCAGTAAGGTTGAAAATGGTCAATTGGTGATCTAATGGTGATCTACACCAAGCGCGCTGAACGCACCCTAAAGCCATCCTTGCGTTCACAATATTCTGCTGGTAAATATATGGCGCCAACATTCGCACACTTCTGGAACGTTCTACGACCTTCATCAGGTTTAACACTGCTGTGTTTGAGATTTGCGTCAGGTATCTAGAACCGTGGCCGTATTTTTCTTTTTCGAATTTATTTTCGTAGTATTGGGATAATAGTACAATATAGTAATCTTGCTCGTTCTTCCATCACTAATCAGCCTGAAAAAGAAATTTCACTTACCACCTTATAGTAATATTACGCATAAACTTTTATTACACTACCCTTAAGAGTATTAGGCTTAGTTTTAGTGCAACCCTTTCTGTTAGTGATTATGAGTTAATATGTTGTTGTCGGTATATTACAAAAACGAACATGTGTGACCTTAATCGTTAGGAGTGAAGCAATTTTCAGCGTCGTGCGTTTTGTGTTAAAAAATTTTTTCGAATTTTGCCTTTTTTTAAAAAGTTTATAGTATAGATAATGGAGGTCGGTGGTAAAAGGAACATCAATTCTACCTCTCAAGGATCATTTATGGAAAAAATGAAAAAAAAAAAGGATCGCGACGATGAGGTAGGCGAGCTTCATGTAATCCGTTTTCAACCCATAATCTTTTTTATATTTATGTTATTTATAGTCTTTCCTTATGACTGCTGAACGCACCCTAAAGCCATCCTTGCGTTCACAATATTCTGCTGGTAAATATATGGCGCCAACATTCGCACACTTCTGGAACGTTCTACGACCTTCATCAGGTTTAACACTGCTGTGTTTGAGATTTGCGTCAGGTATCTAGAACCGTGGCCGTATTTTTCTTTTTCGAATTTATTTTCGTAGTATTGGGATAATAGTTTTGCCCTCTATGCTATTCCTCTTCATTAATATTAATATTTCAAGTTATTTATTCTACTTTATTGCACATAAACCTTTCAATATTAAAGGGGTTATGCGTATCGTTCTGACGATGGCCCGTGCATAACTCAGGTGTGCATGTAAACGAATAAGGGCCGAACTGTGTTCACCTTATTTCCATCTGCAATTAAAGTCTTAATTCTATTCTCTGGATATCCTTTTCTAACGATAGTCTACTTCTTTCACTTTTTCTTGTCTAATTATTTTATTTTTGCATTCATAGTTCTTAAATAATTTCCTGTAACGTCACATATTTCTGCACATCCTTCGATAGTTCCACATATAATAATTTATCTAGTTTAAAAATCTTCGCCAGAATAATGGATTGTTAGGTATATCTCACTTTATTCCAACATTTGATCGTATAAGGAACTAGCAGTATTAAAGAAAAGCACGGTTTCTATATATCTATTACTGCTACTATTTCATTTCGTCTATTATGCAAATAGAAAAAATGTTTTGAAAATTTTGAAAGAATTTTTCATTTTTTGGTACGTGGTTCGTTCTGTTCCTAAAAAAAACTTCAAAAATTCCAATGACCATTCGATTTCACTTCGGATACTTTCGCTTAGCGGCTTTTAACTAGACCCGTTATATAGTCTGTTTGCTTGTGTTGACGAGATTTACATTTGCGAAATCACGAATTCATCGCTTTATTCTAAGTTTCCACGAAGCAGTAATTATTGAAGATCGGATATAGGGGACATTTACAAAAGACCATATGGCTGCAGAATCCTTTGAAAGGAATGTTATGGCAGATAAGCGTTACGAAAGTTTATTTGCTTGATGCGGAAAGTTTCAGTATTGCCTTTTTTTATTCCTAGTTCTCCTCCAAAAAAAGTATCTTTTTTTGGCGTAGCGCGGACGTGGTCACAGCAGCAATGATGTAAGGGGCATATAAGTACAGTAGCATTATATCTATGCTCACCCATTCGGCTACAACTGATGCGTGCTGAGCGATCCTTGATTGGCGGCTATTGTTTATTTGGCTGTGGGCATATATCGTTTGTCATTGCTGTGAATGGTGATTCTGCATCCCCTCCATCTCTTTCCTTTATGGTAATTTCTGTAACATGATGTTGGTTCGCATCGGGGTACTTCTCGATGATCTTTTGATGAGCTCACTTCTGGTCTCTGGTGTATGTAGTTATCATATTCGTCGAACTTATTACTCAGGATCGGCTACCACGTTGCGGCTGTAGCTAAGTTTCTATTAAGTGAGGGTTATCATTTTAAAGTCTTGTTCATTACTGTGGCCATTTACCCATCCGATATTTGACATGGGTTTGCTACCGATCGTCGTCACTCGGTGCTCCTGTGATGTGATTTCAGAATGTTCAATTGTGAGTTTGATGTTGTTTCGCTAACATATACAATTGTCATCTTTTCATGTTCTTTTATTGTCATATGACAGTTCTATTTTACTTCCCCCTCTTTTTTTTGTTTACTTTGTTTCTTGTGTTCCAGATGCGTGTTTTGAACTCACAGTTTTTGTTGCAAAGAGAGAGCATTGCACTAAAGATATGTTACCAACCTAAGGAAATGAATGGACGAGACTAAGTTCCGACGTCTCTTTTTCTTAAGCTGCTAAAAGAAAGCAGCACCATAGCGTCACTCTATGTTTGAAATCTTTAAAAATGTAGTTGCCGAAAAGTGTTAATACGGTGCTTCATTTTCCTGAACACGGTCGTGTTCTCCGTTTTTAGTGCAATCGCATGTTTTAATGTTGCCTTTTTTTCGTCAAGGTTCTTTATCAGGGTATCGTTTGAATTTCTATTTTTTATTTTTTGTTTTGATTCCTGTGTGCACCTATGGGACGGATTGTGCATGCCTGTTGAATGTTATAGGAAGGGGTTATCTAGGGCTTATGTACGCATTGGAGTGTAGATGATCTCAGTGGTACACGCTACACAGCGGGCACAAATGTATTGTTTTGTAGAGTTAGGAAGATGGCACTCTTTATTTGGATTATTGCTTCATTCAAAGTTATATTGTGGTGATCGTTTCCTGTTTTTTACTACTCCTCACCCTTGTCCCTCCCTTTTAGAGGTGATTTTGCCATTACGCTTTGTTATCACTGATCACTTGCCAATAAATGAAAATAAACGGAATTGTTTCGTTTAGCAAAGAATGTGGACAGATGAGCGATTGAGAAATCTCGTGTTCCTTCACGACCATTGGATGAATTTCTGGATGGATTTTCCATGACCTGTATCATCTGACACTTCGACGGATACTTTGATGGCCAGCTGTATTGGGTTCAGTCTCTAATCACACAACGAGGCGAAGTTTCCATCAGCAGCTCCCACCGAGTTTTCGTTTAGCAAAGAATGTGGACAGATGAGCGATTGAGAAATCTCGTGTTCCTTCACGACCATTGGATGAATTTCTGGATGGATTTTCCATGACCTGTATCATCTGACACTTCGACGGATACTTTGATGGCCAGCTGTATTGGGTTCAGTCTCTAATCACACAACGAGGCGAAGTTTCCATCAGCAGCTCCCACCGAGGACGAAGGTAGGCGCAGGTTTGAATCATATAAAGTGTGATTCTTTTCTGTCTTAAGTATAGTGCTTTTTAAGCTTGTGCTTATTCTCAAGCAACGTTTTGTTTTCAGGATGATGCTATAATCTTATTTCAGGTTCCACCCACCCCTAGCGTCCCATATGTTATTCGTTTGTTACATTCTTTTTTTTTCATTTAAATGCGCTCGTTTGTTCATTTCTCACTTCGAACATTCATTGCTTGTTTCTTTCATTTCGCTCTAATCCTTTAATTTAGCAAGCAGATTCAGTGATAATGTGGCATCACCGAGGCTCATAAATGGGATTAATTGACAAACGAATGAAGATAGTTGGCATTTCATGTTCGAAAATTGTACGAGAATCTCAGGCAATTCGTCTCATCAAAGGTTTCATACTCTTATCAGTTTTTCTTATCATTTATCTATTATCTGCAGATTGTAGAAGTGAGCGGTTTCTGCATCTTAGTGGGTAATTAGAAAAAGCGAAGCTGCCAGTAAGTTATAACTCTCTCAGTGCGCAATATTTCATTTTGTTCTGCAGAATATGATTTAGTACTTTAAGAATCGTATGCAGTACTTTTGCTGCTTAAAAGATTGCGTGCTTGCAAACTGCAAAAAATTCGCAAACTTGTTACGATGTTTTTTGATCAGTGGGTATTTATAAGGTAATTTGCAGTGCGGAGACTTTCAATAACATTGCTACTAAATCATCCGATTATAAGTAGTGTCGCACATATTCAAGAAGCTGCCTGATTTTCTGAAATGTACGTCGCCGACCTTGCACATCCTTATTCACGAGTGGTAAAAGCTAACCTTAGGGCATTGCAAGCTTTATGGCCCAGGTGTGCTGCAGATAGAAGTTGGCATATGTCTTACTCAGTAAAATTTATTTCGGCTTTATTCATTGATGCAATTCATTAGTGTGAGACAAGTGAATTTTTCATCACCATGTGGTGTTGGGAACTCGGGTGGTGGCTGAGACATCTTTGTTAGCTAAATCCGATTACAGAAGAGAAGCAAGTTTGCTGCTTAGATAAACATTTTGAGAGCGAAACGACAGCTAACTGCAAAGTCCATTTTTCTGCTCTAATCTTTTAAATTCAATACAACACCAAGCACTCTGTGCAAGTGAGCAATGTTTTTTGGCATTGCGAGAGCGCACGCAGCATCATCGGCTTCTATAATGGATGCGTACTCAGTATGCTGGAGTGTTTACCTTTGCATTTGAAGAATTGCAAAGAACTTCAGTGAGGTTCAAAATGGCCGCTTTGTGATCTACTAGTGATCCATATTAAGGCCCTGAATCCACACTTAAGCCATCATTGCGTTCACAACATTCCAATGACCATTTGATTCCACTTCGGATCCTTTCGTTAAGCGGCTTTTGACCAGATCCATCCTACAGTCTGTTTGCTTGTGTTGACGATATTCATATTTCTGGAGTCGTGAAGTGGTCGCTTTATTCATAAGTTTCCACGAAGCAGTAATTATTGAAGTTCCGATATGGCGCACATTCACAAAAGACAGCGTGGCTGCAGGATCCTTTGAAAGATGTTGTGGCAGATAAGCGTTACGAAAGCCTATTTGCTTGATGCGGAAATTTTTAGTCTTTTCTTTGTTTCTTGATATTTCTCCTTCAAAAGAGTAACTTTTTGGTGTAGTGCGGACTTGGTCACAGGAGCCTTGATCTAGGGGCCGAGCACATAAGTACGGTAGCGCTATATGTACCCACTCAACTAAAAGTGATGCGTGCTGAGCGATCTTTGAAGGCGGCTATTGGCTATTTGGCTATATGCATATATCGTTTGGCATCTCTGTTAATGGTGACTGTGCTCTTTTCCATCTCTTTCATGTATGACAGTTGCTGTTGCATGATGTTAATTCGCATCGGGGTACTCCTCAGTGATGAGACCACTTCTGATTTTTGGTATATGAAGCCATCACGTCCCTCAAAGTTGCTACTGTTTGACTGACTCGCACAGTGTGGTTGTAATTAAGTTTCTATTAAGTGAGGGCTGTCATATTTTTTATTTTTGTTTTCTTTTCATTCCCGAGTGCGCCTATGGGAGGGATTGGGCGTACCAGTTGAATATTATAGGAAGGGGCTAGGTGCGGCTTATGTGCGCATTGGAGTGCAGAAGATCTCAGTGATGCACTCTGTACAGCGAGCACAAACGCATTGCTTTGTAGAGTTATGAGGTGGCATTCTTAATTTGGATTATTTCTTGATTCAAAGTTATATTGTGGCGATCATTTCCTGCTTTTTACTACCTGCCGTCCCCATCCCTCCCTATTCCAGGTGCTATTCCCGTAATGCTGTGTTATCATTGATCATTTGCTAATAAATGAAAGTAAACGTAATCTTTTCGTTTAGCAAAGGAGTGGAAAGATGAGCGATTGAGAGATCTCGTCTCGTTCACGATCAGTTGGATCAATTTCTCGATGCATTTTTGCATGACGTGTATCATCTGGCATTTTGATGGGCAAAACGCATGTAAGTATGAATTGCATACTACAAAAAATGTAGTGTTTGCCCTGCGACTCTGCAGTTTAATTCATGAGGAGTGCTTCTAGAGGTATGACGCAAGTATGGCCATTTTTATTGGAAGGTGAAATAAGCAGAATTTGCGGAGGTTGTTGCTAAGACAGATTGGTGAAAGTTATTGCATGCATATTTGTACCTCGATGGAGCTCTTGTTTGCATTGGCAACTTGACTGCACTGGAATATGGAGGAACAAGGCGTATTTTTGTTCGCCGACTGTGGTGAAATTGGGAACATTTCTTTAGTCGGTATTCTAATGGCTAAAGAAAATGTATGTCGAATTGGGATTATTTGCTTGAATTTTTGCAGTATTTGTTTATTGAAACGATTGATTAGTGCACCGTGCATCCATAGAGTCATAGCATATCACAGTGGCACCTGTCATTATGAAGGAATGCTGCATATGGATCAGTTTAAGAGAACACATTATGTACAGGTAAGAAACGTATTTCGATTACAACACTTTGCTTTGTAGGAAACCTTTTTCGTTAGCTGATTATTCGTGTAAAGAGCATAAAAAAACCTGGTCCTATATCATCACGTACCTACTGCTTTTATTCCCCTTTGAAAAAAAAGTAGTGTCCGGAATAATGGCTGCAGTATATCGAGGGTTGTGCGAAATGATCTCCTTTGTAACGAGGAGCCCGATTAAGTTTTCGATTTTTTCTTCCATACTTTTTATCATCGTCATCATTTCTCACAAGTTGCTCCCTATCGGGGTTCTTCTGATTGAAATTGCGCTCCTCGCGGTAGCTTTGCTGCCTGTCATTGAAGGCCAGTGTACCGGCAATGATTACCCAGCTTTGAATTTTGCTTCGAATTTTTATCAGAGCGGTGGTGAGCCACGAACGAATGCCCTTCAAATCAGTAAATAAAATTTATTTCGCTCGAATTTTTGCGCATATCAGTAGTGACTCGAAAAGAAAGCAGAAGCTAGAGTTTCATGAAGCAATTGTTTCTTTGCACATTTGTTTTGTCGTACATGTGTTTATTGCGTCCTTTGTTGTACAATGAGTTTGTTTTTTTGGGAGGGGAAAGTGGGGGAGTTTTCCATATGGGCTACTTACTCAGCAGTATCTGAACTCGAGTTTAACCCAGGTGAGAGTGAAAGGTCATGCCAAGCAATCTGCTACCTTTTGTTACCTTTTGTCGAGTTCAACCCCGGTCACGTTTTGCAGAGGGCTTTCTATATTCAACCGCGGCTTTTCCTTTTGTTTATTATTCTCTTATTACTCTTTTCCTTCATTCGTGTTTATTTTTCCACTTTATCACTCTTTCTTAATACTCCTTTTTATTATTCTTTTTCATCATTCTTTTTTATTATTCTTTTTTATCACTCATTTTTGTTTTTCTTTATCCTTATTCTTCATTGTTGTTCTTTATAATTATCTTTTATTATTATTAGCGCGTGTTAAACTTCTCCACGTGTCACACTTTCCCACATGTCCCACCAAGTTAGTTGCAAAAAAACAGGATGAAAATGGAGTCATCGTGAGCTAAGAAATGACGCCCTTGATGTATTGTTTTATTTGTACGTTTTAGATGCACCACATACACATATTTATGCATTCCAAATACGCACACACATACACACACAGCGGACTCGCGCCTTCAGCGCTCAGAAAGACGGAAGCCGAAGCTGAACTTATGACGAAGTTCAACGTATGCAATCAACGTATGGCAATGCAATTAACCACAGCTGAATGCGTCGGTTGGCTTTTCTACCATCAAACGAACTTACAATGCCCATTATCAGTATGCCTATGTGGGAAAGAAATGAAATGAAGGAAACCCAGAAGTGTCGAATTGAAGAAATCTTAACTGGTGCATGTAGTAATCGCATGAAGCATCCATTTATAAGGAGCCACAACGAGTGTAATGTTATCTATGGATGATTTCGTCAATTCATTAAATCGTCGAGGCGTGTCATGAATTCAGTTCTTCATTAAGAACAATGTCATAAATGCATAACTATAACGCATGAGATAATGAATAAGGCGACATTGCAATTTATATCAGTTGCACGTCATATGAGAAATTGATCTTGTTGAAAAGCTCTTGTTTTTGTCGCACATTATTTCTGGTTCTGATAGAGCTTTTAATGCTCTTTCGAATATGCCTGGTCACTCTTTCCAGATCTTGTTCCTTTATACACTTATAGGCCCTGATTATGTGGGAAAGAAATGAAATGAAGGAAACCCAGAAGTGTCGAATTGAAGAAATCTTAACTGGTGCATGTAGTAATCGCATGAAGCATCCATTTATAAGGAGCCACAACGAGTGTAATGTTATCTATGGATGATTTCGTCAATTCATTAAATCGTCGAGGCGTGTCATGAATTCAGTTCTTCATTAATAACATTGTCATAAATGCATAACTATAACTCATGAGATAATGAATAAGGCGACATTGCAATTTATATCAGTTGCACGTCATATGAGAAATTGATCTTGTTGAAAAGCTCTTGTTTTTGTCGCACATTATTTCTGGTTCTGATAGAGCTTTTAATGCTCTTTCGAATATGCCTGGTCACTCTTTCCAGATCTTGTTCCTTTATACACTTATAGGCCCTGATTTATCGATGACCATGCAATTTTCGTCAATTGCACGGCATTTAAGAAATTGATCTTATAGAAAGGTGCTTGTTTTGTCCGAGATTATTTTGATTCTGATAGAGCTCTTAATGCTCTTTCAAATGTGTTGAAATCGGTCGTTCCAACCTCGCTTTCTTACCGTATATTTCCACATTTATTGCGACGATTTATTTTTAAGTGACCAGTGCCGCCTCGCTCGCTGAAGACGCGCGCGGTCTCTCTCCGTCTCTTTTTAGCTAAATGCGTCGACACCGAAGAAAGGGCCAAGTGGAATATTTCAGACATAGGGATGATAGAGAAGTGGTACATAATTTTATTTAAAAAAAGACCCAAATCATATGCGAAGCTGAGATACTCCTTTGATTCCCAACTGCGAGAGCAACCATATTGCTTAATTTATCGTTCATTTTGGCTTCACGACTGCAGCGAAACATATAATTCCGTTCGTTTACCTGGATGAGTGAATCGTTCATTGGAGGGAACAAGTATGTTTCCAAAATAACGATTACATTCGGCTGCGTTTCGACTAGCAAAACCCATTCCGCAAATAGGAGAGGTGAACGTAGGTTGTGTAGGGACGAAATAAGTGGAAAGGCGCATGAGGTGACGACTGACAAAACTGAGAAGGAGGATGCTCTTGTACTGAATGAGCGGCATCTAGCTGATGTTTTTAAGACTTTTTTTCGATTGATAAACTTGTTGCAATGATAAGAATGTTACTATTGATAAGAGATAAAATTTGAATTTCAAATAGTGAGCGCTTCACAACGAAAACATTTACTCTTTCGGCGAATGAAATATCTTCATAAACTTCAACATTTATGCACAATTCATTCTATTAGAAGTTCAAGAATTAGAGCGTCACCATAGGTGAATGCCAATGCATTCGTAGTTCAACTGGGTGGGTCATGTGCTAAGCGTTTAAGTGTCACTTCTTTTTTTTTTCTTCTCTCACTTGCTATGTAGTGATTTTATAAGAATGCCATCATCGTATCTATCAATATGTGCGTGTGTGTGTGTGTGTGTGTGTGTGTGTCAATATGAATTTCATGACTAAAATTTAGTTCACGGAATGCTCATAGTAGGATGACGTCATTTAGTATATTTAAAATCAGACGTTTAAAAGACTAATAGATCCGAGGTATTATATATAGGTGATCAGATTAATAGAAACATGATGTATTACTTTGTGTATGTTATTTTTTATTTTCAACAGATGAAATTCATTTGGCTTTCTTGCATAGAACTTGGTATCCCGATTGCGAACGAATATGTGATGTGAATATATTTTGCTTATGCTGAGTTTTCGCATGTTTTTTTGCCGCTGATTCCGACGTGAGTAACGTATGTTGATTATATGTATATAATCAGGTGACTGAGATGAGTGACGAAAAAATGAAAAGTGAAATTGGACGTAATGGTCGGAATGAGTCGAATAACCATGCTATGTATTATGCAACCAACGAAGGCAATATGTTCACAAAAGTGAATGATGGTGTACGAAAGCGTAGACGTCCTCGTACGAAAGCATTCAGAGTACACATGAAAGATGAGGTATTCTTTCCTTTATTGATATACCTTTACCTGTTGATATATTCAAATAATCTTTTTTTTTCTCTCTCATAAGAGTTGTAGAGGGCTTAAATGCTAATTCTTTTCCCTGATTGTTTTCTCATGTCGGGGTTCTCCTTTACTATCAGCTAGGTGTTTGATTTCTTTCTTCTTATTTGATTTCTTCACTTGATGCATTTCTGACGTCAACAACTCTATTGTTCTGATCGCATCTCACACTGTATAGCCTTTTCAGCTTGTAAGGAATAAAGGTTAAAATAAGTGCCATGTTATGGGAATTTTTTTTTGGGAGCGGGGAGTTATTGGATAACATCTTCACAACTTCCTCAGCTGAGTTCAAACCCTAAGATTTACTAATTCGCACCGAAAACTTAGATAGGTTTGTTTTGTTGATTTTTCTCAGAAAATGTTGCGAAAAATCTACATTTTGCTCAATCACTGTTGACAGTTTTTTCCGCATGCTACGGTAGTGCGTATACTATTGACGTATTTGAAAAAAAGGATGATCGGTTACTTAACGAATCAATCATCTGCTGTTGTTTTTCGTATATTTTACTAAATTGTTTGCGGCTGCCACGTAAACATTTCGGAAAGATAAAAATAACTTCCTCTCCTTTGCTTATCGTTTATCAAGTTTTTTTTTTTCGTAAGAGCACGAACGAAAGTCTCATTTAACCGTCTCCAGGTGTTCTTTACGTTATTTATTTTAAATTAGTCTCGATGTTAGCTATCTCATTTGATATATCATAGGCACTTTAGTGTTGTTGTTGTTGTTGAACACAACGGTCATTTACAGACCTTATCATTGTCTATATTTGAAGAGAGGATGTAACGAAAGCAAGTATAGGTTGTATTGTTATTTCTTTCTGAAACTTCCGTGCATAAATTTACCTTTCTCAACTCCATTGTCACTTTCAGTGAGCACCAGTGAGAACTATTCGAATTTCCTTTGATTTCATTTTGTAGCATAGAACTTTAAATGCAAAAAGTATCAGAAGTTTTGATGCCAGGTAACCTCCCCAAATAAATGTCGATAGAGTGGTTTATTTATCTAAATTTTTGGCATTTTCTCACAATTCACTGTTGAAAAAATACGAGGTTTAGTTTGAAAAGCGTTCAGCCAACTTTGCCCTATTAGGTAATTTACTTATCTAGGTGTGCACATTAATGTATTATGCTTGATTTAATTTGAAAAAAAAAATTAGCATTTTTAGATCGAGAAAGCGTTATGTTCACGTTTATCACCTTTACATCATATTACATTTACGAGCGAAGGAAACGGACAACTAAGTGCACCACTTGACGATGTAGTTGCATCGTTAGGCCTTGATGGTGATAGATATAGAGCACTATCGAGAACGGCGCTCATCAAATTAGGCGATATATCGACTCTATTCACCGTTGATTGCTCATCCGATATTCGACCACGTCTATGTATTAACAACTCAAAAACGAATAGTGATACATCAACAGTTTATGTGGTTTGCAATTTGAACATTATTATTTGAAAATCGGTACCTGGCAAACACATTCGAATTTACGGAGAGAATTCATCTGCATTGTTTAACGTTATATAGAATTACAACAAAAAAAATCGTAGTACTGGTTACGTGGTTACGATTATATGATTACTTCTTGACGTTAAAGTATGAGCTTCTTAGCGTTAGAAGGCCACACGATTTAACTCGAGAGGGGGATTGAGAAAAGGGTTGCTCATGGTATGTTTCGATACTATTAGTGTATCTCTATGACAATTTTAGCTCTTAGAAATGATACGTAAAATGCACTTTAATAAAAATTTGGCGAAGAAATTCCCAAAATTTACCAAAAAAAAAAAAAAAATCAAGAAAGGAGAAAGAAGGCCGTTAGAGCAAATAAAGCAGCAAATTTTCGCCGTATAAATTCTTAGAGATACGAAAATCAACGGTATCAGAGTTGGCTTATCACAACTATTTCAGTGCTTGTTGATAAGTGAATATTTGCTTGATTTGATTTAGAATGAATAATGAGTGTTAAAATTACGGAAGCATGCCATTAATGCTGTAGTAGTTTTTGAAAAAATCTATGAATACAAGTACGAAAGTCATCAAATTTGTTCTTGCAAACTTTGCTTCGAGTTTTTTGACGTTTCCATGTTGACTTTATTCTAAAAGAAAGAATCGGGGATAGAGGAAGAATCTATTTTTAAAAGAACACTCTAATACATACCCTCAAAGAGTGTGAACGTCACGCTACATTATTGCACCGCGAGTATATTCGTTAAAACCACAATTACAAAAATATATTTCAGTTGGACGTTTGCGCCTTTTTCAGGATAATCTACCACGAAATTGTGATCTAGTATCATTGTATCGTAGAGCGGCGACGTTTGGTACTGTGGTATCTTTACATCCGCTATTTGTAAATAAGGGATCACGTAATAGACATTCGTCATGTGCCAATGATCAATCGCCGTCATCATCGATGGCGCAATTGCCCAGTGCCGATCAACATGTGCAAGCGGCATTTATCCAGTTCGTTGAACAACGATCAGCCAATAAGTTCTGTGAGGTATAACACGCTTCAGCATTATAAATGTTATTCTAACGATCTAGGTTTAAACTTTTTTCCTTATCCTTTCATCGTAGAATTTGGCATAAAATTTTAACAGTCTAATTTTCGCTGTAAGCATCTTGAACGTTTTGCATCTTTATAATGGATTTTACAACTTTTTTTTTTTTATTTTGTCAAGCAATCTGAAATTCATCGTAAACTTAGAATGCACTTTCTTATTAAATCATTTAAAAAAAAGAATTATCTTTTTTTTTGTATACCACAGGAAGTAAATTTCGCTCAACATAAGGGGTCAAATTATAGCCGGAAAAAAGAAGTTTCTAAGGATAGCGTATTTCAAGGAGGCTAGTTTATTTTATATGAAATGCTTATCATGAACTAGACCTTAGAAGCGAGAATGGCTTAAGAAAAACGATAAACAGGTAACTTAAAGAACGTAAGTGTTTTCTAAATCAGAAATTTTCTGCGTATATGAATGACTTCTATATATAATGACATGATCTGGAGTTGTGCTAGCGCTAGGATTGTCCATCCACTCATCGCATTCGGCAATGCGCTCATCTTACTGGGAATTGGCGTGAAAACGTTGCTAAAGATCACTCAGCGAGCAAAACATCGAAACACTATTGGTTGATTGCAGGCTTACTCGAGGAACTGGCCCGGAAGAAATGTGTGCAAACGAAGGAAGATACGTAAGGCGAAACGTAACATTAGCGGTAAAAGACGATGTCGTGCAAAGACGATTGCTAAGCAGAATGTGACTATTGAGTTGAAGAAATCGAGAAAAAGGAAGCGAACTTCGGATGTCGGTGATGAGGCATCTCCTCTGAAGAGATCCAGAAGCTCCCTTGAAATATCCGGTGAGTACTTGTTTAGAGTGCCTGCTTATGAGTCATTTTGTTAGAGGGATGGTTGTCTCTCATTTACTTAATGATTTACTTAATGAAAGCAGGTGGTAATGAACTGCTGCATTGAATGAGATGATGAAAGTCGGCTTTAGAAGAAAGGGAAATGGTGTGGGGTTTAGGTGGATTTCCAGTTTCACGAGCCATGCAGATATTTGTTAGTTTTTATCTCGAAAATCGGAGGATTTTATCATATTTTGCGATTGTTCTTCGCATTTTTGAATATTTTTTGAGAAATAAGGCTCTGAAGGTCTTTTTTCTTCCTGATATTACAATCGTTCAACAATGAAATCTGATCCTTTTTTGCTGTAGAATCCTTTACATGACTGTTTTTGCTATCTTTTTTTCTTTTTCTTTTTCTTTCTGTTTCTTTTTTTAGCGTTTACTGCCATCTTCAATAATGAAGAAGCCTTTCATTTTCTTCATTATTTTCCTTCAAACATTGGTAGATTTCTGACTTTCATATTAACATTTGCCATCGTCTATAAAAAATTGAAGAGGGCCTCCACCGTCAAGCATGACTACCATCGATAAAACACCTCTCCTGTGAGGTGTTGTGATGCTTAACCATCTTTTCTTTATTATTTATCTATAAACTTTTCGTTTAATAAACGACTGTATACAATTGAAGGAGACTTAGAGGGACTCAATTTTGCGATTTTGTTCCTTTAAATCGTTGAGGATGTCAGTCTTTTTGATCATTCACATTTTCCTATCTGCGAAGGTTGGAAGCTTTGGCTTAATCTCGGGATTTTGCGGTATTTGTATCTGTTTGATCGCCGAAATGCCAGTGTGTTTCAGATTTCAGAGATTATTATCTATATCGTTTCCTTTTGAATTTTGTCAATTTTGTAAGTTTGCAATGAGGTGATAATATTGGAGTTGTTTGCCTATTAATGTGGTAATCGTCGTCTAGTGGAAAATCGATCAACTCACAGTTATCGAAATGAGCCTTCAGTTGAGAAAGGAATAGATATTCTCATTCTGTGTGATTCTTCAGAATGCTCGGATAACGTTGACATGCAAAGGCGAGAGGTACAGGAAGAGGAACTGTGTTCACCAACCTCCAATATCAATGTTACATGTCACACTGATGGGGGAAATTCTGTGATTATTGCCACGGAGAATGTGACAGCACATGCAGCACGGAATAGACGGTACTTGCTCTTACATTTCTTTTCTTTTGCTTTCACCAGCTGTATTCAGGTTTTAGTAATACGCTCGTGAAGATTGCTTCCCTTCTAATCAAGAGCAAATTATACGCACTGCTTTTAACTGCTTCTGTCCTGCTTAGGTTGAAGGCAGCCGGTGTGCACAATGTACAGCTTTCACCAATTGGCTCCGGTCAGCGCCACTTTGCCGGCAGCTGTTCGTTCGTACTATTATATATTAACAGCGGAATGTTGGCACATATAATTATAGACAACATCAAAGAAGGATTATGTTTCGCCGTGTAAATGTGTTTTTTTAGGCGAAAACGTGTGAAGAGGCGGAGGGGAACGAAATTCAAGTCAAAATACAAAGTGTTGAATTTGACTCGTTATTTCCGGCGTATACAAGTTTTATCGCTGTAAGTTTTTTTTCAAGTTGGTTATCTTTTTGTTCTTCTGGTCACTGGACCAGGCATTCAATATCGCAAATGGAGAGACGTTTAATTGAAAATACTTGAATATTTTCAACGTGTTGCGACTGCCCTTGTTTATATTGACTCTTCACTTGTTGCCTTGAAAACGCAAAATATTCCGATTATTTATTCCTCCTCCTTGTTTCCTCGTTTATTTATCACTTACAAGTGCATTTAATCTGATAGTGGATCAATGAGTTGATTCATCAGCAATACAAGAATTGAGTAAAAATTTCTCGATCTCAAAAAGTGGGACGTATCCATCAGAAACGAACAGCTTTTTTATCTCTGAATTGACCTAGATGTTTGGTCGATGTTTTGAGATATGCTGAGCGTTTGGAAAAAAAAGATTTTTTGGTAGCCGAAGGAATGACCAGATCGTATACCCTCATGGATTGATTACGGCGTTTTCATGGATTTGTGGAAGAGGTGCCATTGCGAATAGCCTGAAATATGAGATATGCCATCCTAGCTGGGGAAAAGAATTCGCTTTCTTGAATAGCTAATAATTTCAATAATAACCACAGATAATATAGCTGATTTCCGCTGCGATGAGCTGTGTTAATCGGAAACCTCAAATAGGTTAATAAAGGCAATCGCTATACCAGATGAATGATAATTTGAGTGATTAAAAACGGCTAATTAACGTAGTTTTAAAATTAAACTTTCTTTGCAATTCATTGATGATGAATTTTCAGAAAAACTTTCAAGGAGCTTCGAATGAAATATCTACTTTTGAAGAAGGAAAGCTTTAAAAAGTTGAAAACTGATCTCGCTTGCGTTGAAGTTCCTATGAACTTTATTGCTAAACGTGTCAGGGATCGACGAAAGAAGCGTGGAAGGGCAAGGGTATTGCTTATTTATTTATTTATTTATTTATTTATTTATTTATTTATTTATTTATTTATTTATTTATTTTTTTATGGTGTTAGCCTTCGTTAATGATTTCGCTAGAAGTTTTGTAACCCCCTTTGATTATGGGATAATCAATGTTGACGACTTAAGGGGCCTGCCTGCGTCTTATTTATATGCTAAACTAAGAAACTTTCTTCGCCGCCTTCTTCTGCAACCCCTGCCCCCTCTTCTCTTCCTCACCCGTTTTGCTACTCTGAATGCTGTTTTTTGAAACGTATATTTTGAGTCTTCATTTATTATACATAACCGCTAGAAGTAGGATGACCGCATATCGTAATGTGGAAGGGTTTATCCTTCATTCCCTTTCTCTTTTTGAGGACAACTTTAAAAATTGAGGTTAAATGAGCGTATTAAGTGATCTTACAAAATGCATCAGTTTATTATGATTGAATGCAAAACTTTCACCATCATCAGCCATACGATCATTTCTCACTACATTTCCTTAGCATTTGTATTTCTTTGCTGCTTTCTTTCATGATTATATAATTTTCGTTTTATTTTCATTGGAGAATGAGAACGTCCTTGAAAAAGAAAGCAATTTTCAGTGGTAATTGATAAATTTAACTTAGAAAAATTTTTATTTACGATTGCACCGAAACAACAATGCCTGTGTTTCTTTCAACTAGATACCTTATTATCACCGAAAAAAAAAATTCTGATGGGATTTGATGATACGTACTAGATGGCTGTAATTACTTCAGCGATATTACGCTGGATAAGGCATTTAATTTGTAGCATATTTGCATTACCAACTTTCGTTCCTGTAAACGTTTAATTAAAGCGACATATGTGCGCCTGGTTTGTAATGCAGGACTAGATGGCATTGATATGCTGATAGGTTTACCTTCATAGCACCGGCGTTGCATTTTTATCTTAGTTGGTTTATCTTTGTAATAATTAAAGTGTTTTTTGTTTGTTTTTTTTTTGAAAATACATTTCCTTTGTAGTTGATGTCGAGAGTGAGTAGACTTCGAGAATGGCACGACGAAACTATGCAGTCCTCTACTTCGACATGTGATTTCGGTGAAGCAGATGGAAACTCCCGAGAAGGTGACCGTGAATTGCCGAAAATTGTTGACGGTCATAAGTTGTCTTAGACTTGATGCTTGAAGAATATTTCAGACGATCGCTTCTACTTCTGCCTTTTTTCTCTGTTTAACTGTGAGTGTGTACTGTGTGTTGTTGTGAATAAATGAACTGTTGAGAAAGCTAACTATAAACTGAAAAACAACGCCTCAGGGAATATTCGAGAGCACATTATTAGTGTTTGTCTGTTTTATAATAACAATAACAGGTGGTAAATTGTTTCTGCTCTTCGCCTACCTGCAATAGGGCTTGTAGAACATCTGAGGGCCGTCAATTTGGAAACGGATGGAATTCCCATAGATGATACGTAGGTAAATGAACAAAGACGGACTCGCACATTTACGCTTGCAAAGCCTGCTTGAGAAGGCTCTATGCGTTTGTACATATCTGCATCTTGAAGCAAGAATTACAGAATTTCCTAAGCATAAGCTTTAATCATTTGGCAGTCACTCATACTAACTTCCGGTCGTTTTATTCAAGCGGAGAGCATTTCTAGGTCAATAAGGAGCCAGATTTGTGTCTCCAGAAAGGCATTAATAACAGATGGAATCACAAAGCGCATGGAATTTGCTGTATATTTGCAGGATCTATTGGTTGGGTTGAAGAGTGAGTACGTTGTTGTGCAGTTAATAAGTAGGCATATAATGGCATATGCCATGTAAATCCTTCTTTCTTACTTTCCTCTTATTCGTCTTATTACTTGAGAGTTTCTCATTCTTCGCAAAGTTTTTTTGGCAATTATTTTTTTTTTTCGAATAAAGTCGATGTAATATTTGAACAATAATAAATATCATTAGTTTTCTACTTTCTCTCGTTTCAAATGGAATGATGGTCGATGATTTTTTTAATTTGTAAAAAGAATTGCAATACTAATTGCTAACAATGCACCAAATCTAGAATTACAATACCACTTGCTAATAATTCATCAAATCTGTTGTCTTTTGTAGTGATATAGGGGGGAGAGAATATTGAATTCTTTTATTATACTTTTCCTAATTTTATTGCTCACTATGAATTATAAAAAGACCTTTATTATTGAAGACATTTTCTTCATTTTGTATGTGTTGTTTAAGAGTGTTTCTTTTTTCAACATTTATGCTATGAAAGATATTTATGCGCTTTTTGGTTGCCAATTATTTGTATACAGCATTTGCATTTCAATAAAGTATTTGATAGCGAAATGTGATCAATGCTTTCTACAAATGATCGAAAGAGAACCAAACGGATGTTGTAAGGTTAACGTATCATTAAAGTATTCATGGGTGCTGACCAGTTGTTCCACATCTTGAACCGAATGAGTTTATGCTGTTTTCTAGATCTCTAGAGGTTGTTTGCTGTTAGGATATATTTCAGAGAGGGATTTTTTCCTGGCTAAAGGCTAAGGTCTAAAATTATTGGAGGTCATTTAGGTTAAGGATTTAGGTTTTCGTTTCTGATTATAGGTTAGTAACAAAGTGAGTTCAGATTACTGGAGGCAGAATATATAGATCCAACGCACTTTATGCATATTAGTAATGCAAATGGAGAACATTGCTGATAGGAAATTGCGCAATACGAGGTCGAAAATTCATAAACTATGCGTAGTAATGTTTTCATATTGCAACTGATTCGATTGTTGTTGTTGCAATGGCAGAAAATTTGTTCTTTGCAATCCGAGCAACAATAAGGTACCTATTCACCTTCGCCTAAATGTATGCAATATTTCCCTACATTTAAGTCTTAGTAGTTGTTGGCGTCATTGATACATAATATTTCATCTCAATAAATAGAAATAATTGTCTAAAAAACGTTAAATATTGTAAGTTTTTATTTTTCTTATTGTTCCGTTTCATCTTGCACTTCTTGAAACCTTTTATTTTTTTTTTTTTGTTCTCCTATTTTTCATCTCATTGATCTCAATTCATTAAACGGAGCTCAGATGAGTGGACTAGATCGCCACCTGAGTATGCCATTATCATTTCTTCCAACATTTGTTATCAATTTCATTAATTCAGAACAATTTCGCACCGTTATCTATGGATAAGTTATCGCCTAACAAATTGCACCTGTCGAGAATGATGCATTCAATGTGCTGAATTGCTTTAGCTGCTGAGATGCTTCACTTATAACCATATAATAACGTCTAAGACGATCCACAACCTCATTGATTCATCTTTAGTCATCGCTTCGTATTTAAGTCATCGTTCCGTATCGTCACCAATCTTGATGCGCTCTCACTATTTTATCTATTTCAAATTCATCTCTAGGACTAAGAAATTATACAATTCCATCTTGTTGCAAATATGTCAAATGCGAAACACGTTGTTACCAATGGGATATATATGAGCAGCAATCGTCTTATCCTTTTGCTATACGTTGCTTCATTTATTTCAACATAATTTATTGATTATTGAATCAAAATATTTTCTAATATTAAATTTCCTTATATTTCTAATATTATTATATTGAAAATTTTCTTATAAGTTGCAAAATAGTTAAGTAATTAAGGATATTAAGTATCTTTTTTCCTGCCTAATTTCTATAGAAATGCTATTTCGCCATTAATATAGCTGAAAAATAAGGAAACACTGTCATAGGCAACTTTGAGAAGAAATGTTATTTCTTTTTCATTAACATACAAATAAATATATATATTTTTTCAACGTATCGTTAACGATCACGCTACACATACAAATAAATACAAAAAAAAATATTTTGCTGAATGGAAAAAATCAATAATAATTCACATATATTCAATAGAATTTTTTTTCCTTTTTTTATTTTTTACTTTTTCGAAAAATATGGCGGTCATCACAGTAGAGATCACAACATCGATATATACATTACGTGTATTGTGGCAAGCATAACAAATCTGCGTTTCGACCTTTGACCTCGCCAATTCGTCATACATTTTATAGCATGCTAATAGCAAAACATTCTTATAACGAAATGTTTTTGCAGTGTGCTTTTTCTTTGGGAAGTTGATTCATCAATGTTTGAAATTTTCTCGAACTCTTCTGGATTAAAATTTATGCCTGAAGATTGACTAGTTTTTTATGCATAACTCTTTAGGCGTTTCACATACAAAAATATATTTGCACGATAATAATAAAGTAGAGAATTCGAGGAAATTTTTACGAAACGCTTGAGATGTTTCTAGACTAGAAATTAGACATAGGAAGACGAGAAACAAAAAAAAAGGAGTAACAACAACAATTACACATATAAAAATCCATAACAAAATTTTATTACGAAATCGAAAAAAAAATTCAAATTATTATTGTCAGTGACCACTGAACTATTCTACAATCTCGATTCGTCACTGTTTTATTTCCATCTCTTCATTTTAACTACAAATTTCGAAAGTATTCCTTCGATCATGCATGTCAAAAAACGGCTCAATTTGATAAACCATAAATATAACATGCGAATAATTTCGTCACTAAGGAAACCAACATCGCATGAAATCCAGCCTTCTAAAATCATCATAAATTTCCAACATCCAGTAATGTTGTTCCAGAGGTTCTCTTATTCCACATTGAGAATTCAACCCTACCCTTAGAGTCTGCCGGTCGCCAGTTTTCGTTTCAACCAATGGAATGTTTTATATGACTGGAATGCATTGTATATGCAAAATGAAAGCGTGCGCTCTGGTCAATGCTAAAAACTATGGATATATTACTTAGTAGAATTGCTCAAACCAACCCTTAGACTTCTTAGCTTTTTTAATTTAGAAAACTGCAAAAAAACTGTTGTTTTAATTGAATTGTTCTATCAGCCCCTGTAAATATACATCGAATCTATGAAATAATCTTGTTCAATTTCCCTGAGTAAATGACGAAAATTAAGCAGAGGCTGACGAAAACACAAATGAGATTTAACTCTTAGAATTGAGCAATAAATTTAAATTGGTTCGGCTGGAATGATGGATTCATCAACAATCTCTATCGAAAGTCTAACTTAGAGTAATTGCAGTGTTTTCTCCAACTCAGCATTAAAACATTGCTCCATTTTATGGTCTTAAAAAGTGGCCACTTTCGTAAATGAGAAAATGCTAATTGAAATCCAATAAAAATATTTAGCGATATTGCTGTGTACTTTTAAACTTGATAGCCGAGATCAAATGCGATGAAATTCAGCTCTTTAACTATGCCCATAATTTAATGTAATCTATAATAAATGAAATATATAAAATAACTAAGAGGATCTATTCAAAAAAATAAATAAATAACACAAATTGGTGAGGCAAAAATAACGTGGAAGTAGTAACGTTTCATTCCACAATGGGAAACAATAGGAATATACTCATATTTCGCAGTGAATAAGAGCAATGAGGACAAGTAGTTCAATAACCGACTATTTTGGAGTCGTAATTTTCCTTCACTTCTCACTGCTGATCGTAGAGGTCCTTTTTAATGGAATATCGATTATATGCATCCCGTTGACGAAATGAGGAATCCCATATGAATTGTGTCTCATTGAAATGGCGAATGACAAAATGTTTTCTAGAGTGTAATGCCATCTACCTCGCAGTTTCTCAATTCTTTTTGCTGTTATGCTCTTTAGGTGGTTCGGCGAATGGATCATCCTTGTTACCATCGTGGACTATAGGTGCGATCATCTGCACAAACTCTTCATAGTTTATCTGAAGAAGAAAAATCCTTTGCAAATGGTCATTGAGACTATTACCGATGAAACTTTATAAATTAAATTTATAAATTTTTTCCTAAAAATACTATCTATAAACGGCGTTGATCCTCTTATAAGAGATCAAAAAATATTTTTAATGATCTATTTGATGTGAGTAAATTGCATGAATCAATTACCATTGCTTGAATCAGACGCAAATTGTTTGACAATACGAGTGATACGAATATTTTGCTAGCAAATATTGATTTACTATGAAATAAGTTTATAGTAACTTGTAGCCCTCAATCAATCGATAAAATGCATGTATATATTATCGCGAAATATCGGCGCAAAAGGTGAAACAATCGCTAAAATCTACCATAAATAAGGATGGCGTTTTTCGAAGAGTTTTTAAATCACCGATTTGCTAATAAAAAACTCAAGGTGAAAAACGAGGATTTGATCGATACCTGTTCATCTCCATCTTTGTCCACCTCTTTAATTATTTCGTCCACCTCTTCTTCGCTGAATTTTTCGCCCATTGTCGTCATAAAATGTTTAAATTCTTGTGCAGTTATATAGCCATTTCCATCCTTATCGAATACCCTCAAAAATGGTCCTTTTCATCAACTTTATATTCCTTTTTTTAGTATTGTCGGTTGGATTGTCTGCCAGTGTTGATATTCAAGAACAGCAATTCAAAGATTTTGAATCATATATTGTAATATCTTTTTTAAAACATGTATTCAATCTGTTCAATTATTAACAGTCAATTTATTTAAAGACATGACAAAAAGAAACTGTGTTACTGATCACTCAGCACTTTATTGTCAGCAAGATGCATTTATGCTTTATATCAAGAAATTGTATCTCACATCCAAATATTCATGGATTCAAAATGTCTCTAGGAATATAATACGAAAGAAAAGTGACTTCAACTGAGGAGACCGATAGTTAAAATTTTTTTTCGCACAATTCGAAACGTTGAAAATAATGCCGTTTATTTATTCGAAAAATTCGAATTGCCCAAGTTTGAACAGGCGTAATATAATTTGCTAGGAAATGCTAATAAGTTGAAATAAATTGACTTACTTGAATGCGAGCCTTATCAGTTCTTGATCGGTTTCTTTATTCATCTCTTTCATCATTTTGCAAAATTCGAAAAAATCAATTTTCCCATTTCCATCAACATCATATTCGTTAACCATATTTAGTAGTTCCTCTTCGGTGGGATTTAATCCAAGTGTCCTCATTGCGACACCTAATTCTTTTATATTCATTGTACCATTACCATCTTTATCAAACATCTGCAATCAACATTTTTATATGATTTTTCTTTTTTCGCTTCTCTCATTCTCACATAAAAGTCCTTTTTTTATTTTTTTTCGGAAAATTCTGGTGTGAAATAACATCTTTCTCATCCAACTTTGATTTCATTTTACTTGTTTATCACCGATATTTTCCACCCCCTAGTATTTCCGTTTATCTATATCTCTTTGACATAGCAACTTGAACGTTACTTACTTGAACGGTTATATTATTAAAGGCAGATCTATCGGACAATCGCCACTATGACATTGATACAAAATGCGTCAACAGACATATCTGAACCGGTTTATAACGTCATCGGAGGAAAAGAAAAACTTTGTAAATTCACTTCAAACTTCATTGCCATACACCTACATGTTTTTAATTAATTCCGATTATGAGTATGTGCTTTGCAATGACGCATCTTTGCACATAATCCTGCACACGATTTAGATCTCATAGGAGTCGCAAGATGAGGTGGAATTCATTAAATGAATTTTGTATTTTAGAGGAATTTTAGCTGCAGTACGATATATGTACGTTAGCATTGAAAAAAAAAGTGATTCTATTGCGTGCTAACATTTCATTTCATTGCATCACTGTTTGCATCACCGGATGTTTCTCTCATGAAACATCATGACTGCGTGAAATGGCGCAAGCGTATAACATCGTAACCTGTCTCATGCGAGGACTTGTAGGCTAATCTGCTGCATTGTAAAAAGTAACCTAATTTCCCAAAATTCGTTAGCCACTATCGGTCGTTGCGCAATATTGAATTAGCCCATAACCTAGCTTTATTCATATCTCGAGTATATCAAATATGTTGCTTCATAACAGATTCGCCCATAAAATAGTAATATAGGATATTCGATTTGTATGTAAAGCATAGGATTGTCGTCTCTCATCATTAGATGCAATTAAATGCTCAATGACAACAAGCTCTGTTTCATCTCAAAATGTTAGCGGCTGTAAGATGACAGCGGTCACTTTTTACAATCTAAAGAATTTCGATATTACTTCCCCACGATCAAGACAAATTTCTCTAGTTCTGTTTGCTTCAATAGCAGATAGTAAAATAGAACAAAGTCAAGATCCCATTAGCTATGAGTTTGAGTTCAACTGAGGTGGAATGATGCAGGTGTCATTGTACACAATAGGATTACAGACGTGTTTTCAGCAAGAGTCATTTCTCGAGTTTTGTAAGCTACATAAGGCAAAACTTAATTAAAGATTTCGCAATTAGATTTTACCCGAACACTTCATTTCCTGAAATCTTTTCCATATTTCTATATAATTAATTTTCTAGAAATCATCTTAGTAATTCAACCGAATATTTGAAGGCGTATGGGAAAAAAATTCAAGCTTAGCGCATAATATAGAAATGAGAAGGCAATGATTTAGAATATAGAAGAAATATTAGAGAGCTATTATAGAAATCACACCGCAGATTTATTTCCAGTTGATTAATTCCGATTCATTCCAAATATTAATTCCATTCATTTAAATGCATTTAAAGAGTTTATGTTGAAAGTGAAATGCAAATATTTAAAGCTCATTTTCCATCTATTTAGTAAAGCTTTCGTTATAGAATTTATCTCGATTTATAAAGCAATAATACAAAAGAAATGACCTTAAAAGCTTGTGCAAATTCTTGTAACTCTTCTGGAGTGAATTCGTCTTGATCGGTACCATTTGAAGAATTAGTAAATTGTCGATGCATTTTCGTTTCGTTATTTGTGCTAATAGCCGTACACGATAATGATGGCCGCAATGCACCAGTTGCACCAGCTATAAACTCATAGAAATTTAATTATATAGAAACTAAACAGTACACCAGAATAAATAAAAAGCCTCACAACAATATCTATGAACTAAATGCAAAGAAAACAGGCATAGATTAGCAGAGGAAGGCGTTTATATTATACAAGAAAGTAGAAAGAAGGAATGAGATTTGATTTTTAAACGTTATGATGCAACATGAATAAATATCCTATATAGTAAAAATTGAAAGAATATTTAGATGCGTAACGTATTTAAGATACGTGAAGCATAAAACAGTGATTCTGAATCGATTCAAAAGAATTGCACATAGAGATTCTCCCGATAAAAATTCTCATTATTGCTACTTATAATTGAGGCAAGTGGATATGTACGCAATCAACGAAACAACCGCTCATAACCACATTTCAAATAAAAACATTTTACGAGTACTCTAAAGTCGTCTCTTTACGGTCGATGCAATCATGTAATGAGGTGCTTCATAAAAGCAAAAAACAAACAAACAACAACAAAACAACATTGCTGCAAATATTTGTGCCAATTTGCATCAATCGACCTCAGCAAAGATTGTAGATTCAAGACTGTCACATCTTCGCTCACTTCCCGGAATCTATCCTCGGAAGATTGAAGCGGATACTTGGAAAAACATGTAAATAATATTCTATGCATAGGCATATTAATAAGTCATTGGCTTGTTTACTTGGCTTATTCGAAATTCAATTATAGCTTGAACAGCATAACTATAACGTCGGGATAATTATTAAATTTTTTAAGTAGTGGAAATGTAAGGTTTTACAGTGGAATATACGAGGTTTTGTGGCAAATATATATGGAAATATATAAGGAAATATATGGAAATAGTCGAAATAAATATAAGGTTTTATGATAAAGAAATATGGATGAGAATACCTGAGGAGCGATTATGAAGTTGACAGAATTCAGGCAATTAAACGTAAGATATTGCCAATTTATAAACGATGATTGATGAGTAGAGAGTTACAATTACTCTTTTTAGCTAGCGAAGAAGTGAATACGAAACGTTTGTGAGATAAAATGATAGCGCAAAAAAGTTTTTCCCACGCCAAAATTTTGCCCAGGACTTTTCCCACGAGTAAGTGACGCAAGGAAAAATGATACAACCGATACGCTTGCTGGTTCAAACATCGGCATTGTTCATCGAAGTGAATAATTGAGTAATGACAATGCGGATGAGATTTGAAATTAAATTAGCAGGCTTCCAAACTGAATTATGTTGATAATGCGTCTCACTCACCGAATATGCATACCATCTGCTACCGGATAACGCATGCAAACATTTCATACGAAGAATGTGTTATGCAGAAAATTGCAGAAAACTTGACTTTTTGCCAGACTCAAGTTTACTTTCTTTGAGGTGTTTCATTATTTCCTTTTTTTTATTTGGTAGAAAATTTTGATGAGATTCGATTTATCGGTAACTTCTACAAGGCTAAATTAAATCAAAGATTTCGCAAAGAAAAGTATAATACGCTTCCACACTATACGAGTAAGAAATTCGAATTAAGTTTCAATTAATGCTGCGCCTAAAATTCGCCTTACCCAAGAAATTTGAGCCGGAAACATTTGAGCGCAAGTATGCCTCCAAAATACGCATTGAAAATGCAAACTTATAAAATGCATAAAAGCAGACGTCCCACATCTTCATCAAAACCCAAAAAATTTTTAGGATTTGGCTTCCATCAAGCATGACATGCAAAAGGACGAGCAAAAATCTGTTTAGCTCAACCGGAAGACGTGAAGAAATGTACACGTTGACCCGATTGCAGTATTGTCTCGCATATCAAAATCAGTTGCCCACTTTCTTCACTCAAAAAAGAAAAAGAAAATACTTTTGGCTTTGTTTTCCGAAAAATTCGGCTGCTATATCAGTTTTTCAGTAGCTTCTCATCTAAAATCACCTAGACAACTGTAACATACGTTGGTGAAGAGTAGAAAAAAGTTGAGTTGCTCTATTTTATGATTCGCACACATACCTATTAATGCGCATTTTGAAGCGATATTTGCACCGATGAAATGTTGGCGAGATATAAAGCCAAAAATTTGCATATTTTTCAGTCATCCAATACACTCCTCACTTAAATGCAAATTGACTGAAAAAATGTAGTATTTAAAATATTTCATATGATAAAAATATCTTTGGGGTGACCGTTAAGAGAAATTATATCAGTCCAGTCTACATGGAGTGACCGTTAATAAAGATAATATTAAATCGCTTTATGCTATATTCTAATATTCTATCGATATCTATCAATAACCCGCTTTATTTAACGAATAATGAAAATTTTATTATCTAAGAAAGAAGGGCCGAATTGAATTACGGTCAGAGATATATTTAAATGATAAACTCATACAATGTACTCTTATATAAAGAAATTTTTGTTGAAAACACAACAGAGAACTACAAGAAGTTCTATATAAGATGTTTGAAAATTGATGAGTTGTTTCGAATAAAAGCATTATTTTTTGACACAATTTTCGGATATATCATTTGTACTGAAATAATTTAATAGTGAAAAATTATTGAAATTATAGTCTTGCATAACTTGTATAAATTGACTTTCTGGATAACTTATTTAAAAAGTCAAATAAAAATGTAGTTCCTTGAAGAGGTATTTTGAGCGTCAATTTGCATATGTTTCAACTCATTAATTCATGATCATAGCATAAAGAACAACCGGAAAAATGATACTATGGCTTATTGGTTCTAGTTTTATGGCGAAAAACTCAATGAACTCTCGTTGAGGGTTTTTATTCGAAAGAACAGTAAAAAATATCAGTATGAAATTGCTCTTCTGTGACTTGGTGATAAAGCTAATCAGAGAATATTAAGACAAGACTAGATCGAATCATCGAATCTTATGCTCGCTCAGATCTTAGCCCTTCTAATCATGGTATTAAAAACAATTTGAAAACTCGTTGAATGAAATTCAACTTGCACAGTTCAAATATTCTTTAAGCAATTGGGATTTTTAGCTCATTTTCGTCTTTATTTATAAAAACTATTAAAAATTTTTAGCATCAATACATAAATTTAATCTCTGCCTTAAAGTCTATGTCTCATTCATACAAAATAATATCTAAACGAATCTCATTTTTTAACTTATTTCTTATATCAACTCCGTTAATCTTCCATCTTTCTATTGTCCCACAATACATAGGCATTTACTTATTCGGAATAATCGGATGCGCACATATGGAGAAAAAATTCATGTGTTAACGAACAAATATGCAAGTTTATGATATTAGTTATGTATAATTGTGAGTGCTATAATTAGAGATGTAATGAATAAATCGATAGAATTGAATAAAATTTTGAATAAATTCAACTAATATATTTTATTAGGAAAAGACAACACTGGTCAATAACGAATTCTCTTCCTAAATTTGAATTCGAACAAATCCTTTTATAAGCATTCAGATTTCTACATCGCTTATAGAGGTTATAGTAGAAACATCAGTAGTAGCAGCTTAATAAGTAAGCTATATTTCAAAATTTCACCATAGGATATGCAAAAAAAAAATTCGATGTGAAATGCTGAATATAATTCCTTAAAGAAAAAAACACATATATTATTTCACATCAAGAGGAAAAACAATCGTGAGAGAATAGCATTATGATGTCTGATCCTGTTTGTGTAGTAGTTCGTGGATATGTTTCGGTTGGGAAATGTGGGAAGAGAACGAAAGAGTTCTTACGTATGCAAGATGCACTTTCGAAGAAATAATGCACCTAGCGAACAACATTTGACAGGTGAGTTTGAACTGAAAGGCATTGTTTAGTTGAGTTTATCTCTCTGATGTGCTTTCGATTACAAAAACATACTTTCAACAGGTAAGTTGAAGGAACTGCAGCGCATTGGTGAGCGAGGCAGTGGGAGGTTGGAAGAGGAAAGTGATTGAAATGGCAGAGAGATCGAACTAATTCAGGAGTTGAGTCGATTGCCTAGTCGCATGCCATAAACATCCACCTAATGGCACCTGTAGAAGTGTTCCCCCTTACCATTGCAGCGCGTTTCTCGTAAAAAAAAGAATCCTTTTAAGTAATTTGTTTCGGCATTCACTAAAATAAAGATAAAGTCCAAGCAACATTTGCTCACGTTTCCCGTGGAAACTGAGTATAACAATTGGGAGATATGACAGAGGAAGAGAGAAAATCGGCTGGTGCAACGCTTTAATCCTTTAGAAGTCAAGAAACGCCTGTTGATAATAATTCAAAATGTAAGAAGGATTTTTCCTGAGTCAGACTTAATTCGCACAAGATGAGTTCAACAAATGAATGCATCTTAAAAGACCAATGGTGTATTTGTTCATCTATAAGCCAGTCGGCTAATGACAGCATCTCAAGAGTTTTTTTTTTACTATCCTTTAATGAAAAGGATAGCCAGTTGCAGTGTTTCTCAAATTTCATTTTGTGTCAAAATGCACGCCTCATGCTTACAAAGAGTCAACGACACGGCAAATAACTGAGAAGAGCCATCGCCACATATTGATACTTACGCATCACCATTCCATCAAATTCTATCGCTCACATGACATCAACTTAATTTAAGTTCTCCAGCTGGACTGAAAGCTATCTCCACGGCCATATATTGGCATATTCGATTCTACAGCGTTAAAACTTCAAAAGGAAATTGAAATTTTCAATTATTCAAATTGGCAATCACTGGCGGATTTATATAACAGTGAATGAATCTTGCACCATTTTATGTAAAAATCGATTTCGATAAAATTTTTACTGAAATCTTGCTATAAGGTGCACTGAATCAAGAAGTTACTTGTTGAAAAGTCGCAATGATTTAATGCGCAATCAGTAATAGCTCAGTCGTAATAAAATGCTTGAGGTGTTCAGTTTGCAACTTCTTTATTCTTATGTTAACTTTGGTAAATTGTGATGTAATTGCAAACACATCTATTGGTGAGAAAATTTGTCAGCTATTCCAATCATTGTTGTAAAATATATTCCATAGTACCATGCGTATTATCTCATCACTGAGAACATCACAACTATTCAGAAATCCACAAATTATGTGAGATAATTTTTGTGCAGTTATCGAACGTGATAAGAAACACCTGAAGGTATGATCCAATAGATGGAAGCGATATGGAAATTTTCTTCCAGAATATGGTATCAAACATGACAAAAAAAAGGGATATGAAATTTGAAAATGATACGACGTTTGCGAATAAAAATCCAACAAGGAGGCAGTTGCCGCTGAATCATTAGTCTACTTGTATCCGCTTGTAAGTGCGTCGAAAGTGCAAAATGATTTATCAAGAAAGCAAGCTTTTCTAAAGTTATGCTTTTTTTCCAACAAATATGTGATGGATTTCTCCTTCAAAGAAAAAGGAAAGACTAAAATAATATTTAAAAATGCAAAAAATTGCAGAAATAAGCGTTAATTAAAACAATAAAAAAATTCGCAATCTATCACTGAGTGGGCATCGTATTTGCCATATTCTATGTAAGGAGAAGGTTCTATAAGAAGTTTTTTCCTTAATTAGATTAGCTTTGACAATAATTCATTAAAAATCGAGAACTAAGTAATATTTGAATTTTAAGCACCAAATGAAGCTGAAGTACATTCGTTTGAAGCCGCTTTCGATGCGTGAAAAAGAGACTAAATAACGTTGCCATTATACGTTCTCCTTTATGTGGCACTATTGCGATGGATAAATAATGTGTTGAAAACATTGCATATATTAACGTTTAGAGCGATAAAATGTTGAAAATTTAACCACCTCCAGAAGCTTTTCGCTATTCAAATCACGTGGGCATATTTGAGCAAAAAAACCTTTGAACGGAAATAATTTGTGCCAATTTTCTATCGCAAAATTTTTCTTACTTAAATGCACACCTTAAAGATGGTAAATATTTCAAATCATTTTGGCAAATATGTTGACACAATAGACGCTTTTTATATCTCATTAATATGGTCAAGTGGTTCCTTTAGTTATCAACAAATAACATATATACGAAATGCTGTTATTATCGCGATCAGCAAATCACTCAAAAGAAACATTCTTATACGTACATGCAAGATTTACGTTATTTAGCATTACGATAAGAGTGCTTTTGCACTAATGATTTATGATCATTTAAATTTTCCAGTTCGCATTATTTTCATACATATCTGTGTCCATGCCTATCTGAACTTTTATCTTAGCTGAAGCATCAGGGATGCTGGATGCAGAACTAAGTTAGTATAATGCATAGCGCAAGATCACCTCTCCTATACCATGTTTCAGATTTACTAACTTCGAGACTATTGATATATAAGTTAGGGAGAAATTCAAATACCCCTTACACCGATCGATTTATAAAGAGATCAACGAGTATCTCAGTGCGGCTGGCACAATATACATTTATGGAGACATGTACAATATGTTCTCATGCTGAGGCATTATCTTCGAGAGGTGCTATAGAATGATGAATATCAGGAAAAGTTACACTTATTCCACGCCGGGTTTGCTTTCAATTTATAGCAGCCAGATTGCTATATATATATTATGGTCTGGTGATTCGGGGTATGAATCGACCACGATTCATACCCCGAAAAAAAATATATGTATATGTATATAAATCTTAGTGGAAGATTTCTGTTAACTATGGTGCTAATCTAAGAAAGACTAGAAAGAGAAACGCAAAAGCGCATATCCTACTGGCTCCTTTGCTATATTTCTTCATTTGGTTGTAACGCAATCGATATAAAATTAAAAAGCAACCCTTGTAAGACGTGTTAGTTTTTATCTATATTTAAATGGCTACAATTTTTTTCCGGTTTGACGCATCTGAAAAATACGTAGGAGTCAATCTAAAGATGTAAACTATCCCCGACAAATTCTCTAAGTGCAGGTTAAGTGGTTTTCGAAGTGAAACTAACGGATAGGTAGACGGATACGCACACACTTCTTAAAAGCATTTTTGAAAGTGATATAAAATGAATCTTAACAATGATGTATGTAAATAATTGATGCAGTGGACTTACATATTTGCATAATTTGCATATTTTACATACTTGTAAAGTATGCAATAAAATGAGTATTTACAAAGTATAAAAGCATAAAATTCGAACGAGTAAGATAGACAACGCAAAGACGAAATGCAAAGCAAAAGTTCCTACACGGTTTGCTGACCTTATGTCATTAGCAGCTGCTGATGAAGACTGATGTGAGTTGAAATACATTGACATTCTTTAAATTTACTCGTTGAGCATTTGGATCTGCGTGAAAAAGAAAAGAAGAAAAGAAATGCAACTTTCATATTATGCAAATGCAAATCACTGAATATTTTAATGCAACAATTATAGCCGAAGAGAGCAACAAGTTTGTTTGGAATATTTTTGAAATTAAATGGGAAACCTTCAAATTGATTTTAATCTGAACGACTGACGAGAGAGAAGGTTAAATAAGTGAGATTATATGACGACGGTAACTTGCATGAACTAATGAATTAAATCACTAAATATTGGAACAAGAGTGAACAGCATTGAAGCTGCTTTTAAACTACAATGCCCTATGTTTTTACTAAGGCAATCTTCACTATCGAAAACACACTAGACTTTTAGAAATTCCGAGTGAGTAAGTTAATGAGGAAAGTTTTCATGCGAAAACGGAACCTGAATTAAAAGTAGACATCGACAGGACTGAGCGATGAATATTGCTCAATGAATAAAATACATTGGGAGGTGCGAAAAGGTTGATATTTTTGTAAATTCACTAAATTATATATTCTCAATAGTGGATTATGGAATTCCACCAATATTCATTTATTATCCTTGCAAAAAGAAACGCAATAGATCCTAATAGAGGAAATGATCAAAAGTAGAAATTTTTATCACTCGAATGCCTTAGCCAGATTTTTCGTCGATAGGAATCTTAATTATGCAAGCTCTCTATCGTCTTTTTGCGCGGCAACATTAGAAAATTTGTGGGAAAGAGGGGGAATCGATAAGCAAACAATTCCAGAAAGAGAAACTCAAAGATAATTTGTGAAAGCCACTCATAAATCATCGATGCCATCCATTCTAATTGAGATAGTGAGTAGGCGGCATAAGTGGCCAAGCAGAAACTTCACGTTGCAAGTGTGATTGCAAACTACGAGTTTATTGAGTAGGTGACTAATTTAACGCGATTGCATGAGCTTGGCTCAAGACAGCGGAGGATGAAACACTATAGAAATGCCTCACGGATTACTGCAAACAAAGAAGAAGCAAGAAATAGTATATGCGAGGCGGTAAGAGTGTACTTTTAGAAATATTGCAAAGAAGTAACATCAGAAGAAATCCGATTGTATATTACGTTAAAATAGTTTAGCACATCAATAAATGCAAAATGCAAACGCTATTTGGAATGTTACATTCTATAAGCAACATTAAAAATGCTCGTTTGCATAATCGAAGTTTAAAGTTTGACGGCGGCAGCAAGAAATAGTGAGGCTTAAAATCAGAGCATATTTTCTCCTTGGTAAACGACGAAATTTAGCTCACTTTGTAGCGCTCAGAGTTATCTTAGGAATCTGTTTCAATTCAAGAACAAAGGAAGATTGAAGAAGTGAACAAGAAGAAATTAGATGAAATTAGAGAAAGAAAGCAAAGTAATAGAGCTGATCATTCAGAAGCGCAATGATATAAGAAGACACAGCAACGGAGAAATCGAGTGGATTTATAGAGATGAGGAAAAAGTCTAACGACAATACGATAAAAATAATGAAGAATATCTATTAAAGTATTTTCAGCATAATCTTACATAGCCGAAAAAAATGCTCCAGTAAAGTTATTTGGAACTATTGAGAAAGATTGATAGTTTTTAGTGAGGTACTCTCTTATGCCTGTTAACATCCCACCGATTTGCTCTTATCATTTTATCTGAGCTAGAAAAGCGATCAACCTACCTGTGTTGCCACCTTCATCAGAAGATGCGGAAGTACTCGGTGGAGTTTGAAAGACGCCCACTATATGGACGATGCGTCCTTTAGCAGCGACTGGTATAACGACTCCTTTTGGAGGTGTTTGTGTATGCCGACAATGTGATCTGCAAATCAAACATTGTTTCAGAGCACAACTACAATAGTAGTTATCTTTGATCATTGTTTCTCTTATATACGTTCGACACAAAAAGTTCCGTTAGTTTCGCGAAAAAAAAAAGCGAATGATTTATTGACCTGCTAGAGATGTCAAATTGCGCCTCGAGTCAGCATCTACCAATATCGTCAGAGATGGCTTCATGCCGCCGTAATCAGGCCATCTCATTCAGTAGTCAGTTACGGTTCGAGTATAGACGCCAGTATCTTAGGCCTCCAATTTCTCATCTTTTTTTACACTTTGACTTAGATTTTCCTTCTTTTTTTCATTTATCGTCGTTGCATTTTATTAGCATTAATGTTTAGCAGTCTTATTATATCAACTGCTTGCATAACGCTTATGAATGTACCAATGAAAATCTACAAAATCCCGCCTTCGCTTAGCCTCATGAAGTCTTTTTCCATCAATTCGTGGTGTTCATTGTTTACCGCCTTTGTCCCCTCCCACGAAGGATTCCCTCGTGGGAGTCCCCGCATTAACATGAATCATAAATTTTGGATCGTCGGGGCTCCGCGATCAAAAAATCCCCGCCTCGCGAGGGATTTACTATAACCAACTCCTGCCAGCGGAGGACCACCGCGATTGCCTCGACAGTCTTCGTTATATCTGTGTGGGGTGCTAGGAGCGCGAATTCTGCGGTCGTAAGCTTAAAAAAATTCTCCATTGAGTCACAAAACACGAAGAAACTACGTGAAGCTGTGTTGGAATGAGAAACGCTGAAAGGAAATGTGGTGCACATGTGTTATCAGAGAAACATCACTTTATTGCAAAAGATGATATTGAGATAATATGGACACAGTCAAAAAACCCAACGGAAAATTCTGATGTGAATGATGTCTCGAAAGAACGAAAACACTCGTAGCGAATCATGAGACTCTGCGAACTAGCGTTATTGCAGACCTGTGCAGTCCACGTGGTGCTCAAAGAAGGTCCAATTCTGAAGGTACAGTTTGCTGACCCCTCCTCTCCTCTCATACTTGCCTCACTTCTGGTGAGAAGTAAACCTAGACTGCCTGAGTACTGTCAACGCTTATACTTGATTCTTCTTTCTTTTGATAAACCAACAGTCTTTATTGGTTTTTTTTCTATCACCTACTCACGAGCATGTAAATTGTTCCGTTAACTATAGTTAACCCACAAACGACAGCATAGACGGCAGACTGATGTGGAAGATGAAATGGTGTAGGTGGAATAAAGCTTTCACCGCCTGGAAAATGCTGAATACTGAAGAAAAACGAACAGATGAAAACGGGATTTCAAAGAAAGCTCATTGGAGCTTTTGTTGTGAAGGCAACATTGAAAAAGACTTTTCTTTTCAACTATAGATAACAGTTGGCCTGAGAAAGCACAATATAAGGGATGCTGTTGTAGAGCTCAGAAGGCTCAAATGGAATTTTGAAATATCAAGGTGGCTCTCCATGCCTCTCAATATCAAGGTGCTCTGCGTCTAATTTAGACGAACAATTCGAACGTAAATGTCGACTTTTCAGATACAATCGCGCAAAGCGTTTCATGTCAAGGAATATTTTGCTCCCGTGGGGAAAATATTGCTGAATATAGGCTTAAAAGATAGAAATAAAACTGAGTAAAGAGTGCTTTTCAAATGATCATGAAGCTGAATGAAAAATAAATCCAAAAATTCTTAACTAAGGCTATCGAATGCAACAGAAGGGTGCACCTAAACTGTTGGCAAAGGTAACACAATTGCACTATTTGCGCAGTGAATGCATCAAATTGAGATGCACTGTGGAACCCACTTAGCCTAAAAAAAGTTTTTGATGCATTTCAAACGTTAAACATTCAGCATTGAAAGTTTGAAGTGTTTTTTCTTCTGCAACGATGAAACTATAGATCGCATCTCATAGCGAAATCCACGATTTGTTCTTCATGTGAAGCAGAGTTTGTGATCTCATGAGAATATTGCTTTTTTGTTTTGATTTTTGTTTTGTTTTTTCTTTTCAAATTGCACTTCACGATGAATTTTCATAAACAACTGATAAGAACAGCGCTCTCAAAAAGAATCCTAAGAGAATATGTTGGAGTAAAGCACCAAATGTGAAAGTTATCGCTTATATATGTATTTGTAGTGGATAAACTATCGCCTGTTGAATAGGGAATGCTTCTTTTGGCTCTCCAAAAAGTTCTTTCCGATGGCATTGCAATATTTTCACAATTCTTCTCACTTGATAGAGAACAATTCAGTGTGTAAAATGAAATATAAATGCAATAGCAAAATAATTGATAGGAAACAGCGTGACGAGTAAAAAATTTGCCAAGCGTTTGCTCCTTTTTTCTCTCTTTCTTTTTTTTTTTTTTAATTGTCAAATGGTTTATCATTTCGAACATTTTTTTCTTCTTTTATTTAAATTATGCTTTTATTTTTATGCTTCTTCTTTTATTTAAATTATGCTTTTATTTTTATGCAAATTATTATCCTTTCATAAATTCGGTTTTATTTTGCAGCATAAAGACTTGCCATAAAAGAATAAATTGAAAATTTGGCTTTAACGATCTATTATAAAACAATTAGTAATGTTTCTAATGTTTTCGAGGGCGATGAATACACATCTTCGGTAGCTTTCCAGAAGATCTTTTATATTACTGTTTTTAGAAAACAAAAGTTCAAAGGGAATCGTTTTTTTTTGTCTGAAATGACGCATTAGTTTCATAGACAAAGCAATTACTGCAGGTGCTATTACAGCAAAGCTGTTAAGCCGGGAAGGGGGGTAGGAGTTGAAGACACTGTTCGTAAATAGAACTTCATTTTGCGGTTCTTTTTTGGACATATTCCGCGTAGCATGTTTTTCAATTTGTTGACGGCTTACTTCGTCTGCATATTTTAACAACTTCATCTGTATATTTCAACAACAACAACTGTTTTTCTTTCCAGAACTACTAGGCAACTGTGAATTAAGTGTGGTGATTACAGCTGCGTTTGCAGATGACAACAATCTTCTTGGCTTACGTAGACTTCACACACATACAACAAAGAAAAATTTGACGAACCTCATACCCCGTATAATACAAAGAAAAATGTTGAGGATTGGTAAGAGAAAATCACTTGCTATAACTACAAAAAAATATTACAAAACAAGCAAATAGACAAACATCACATCTCAGTTTTTCAATTTCAACGTCATCTTGCGTTGAGTGATTCAAAATTTAACCTACTATATGTAGAATTTAATGGAATTTTCCAAAATGGATTGAGAAGCAGAGGAGCAAAAAGGTAGCAATATTATTTTAAAAAATAAAAATTTAAAAGATATGAAATTTTTGCCGAATAAATAATCAAAAAAGAACAAGAAGTAGAATTGTCGTGTTGAAAAATAAAAAGAGGAGAATAAAATGACGAATTAATTAGATACCTGAATCCACCGGCACGATGATGCTTTCCTATGGTGAAAGGTTTATCCATTTGTTCAGTGCTCGTTGTGGAATGTGTGGAACGAGAAAATAGGAAATCATGTGGGAAGAAAGACACAATGGCAACGAAGTGACGCAGTAGCACTCTTGCTCATTTATTGAAAGAATGACGAGGACGTCGGTAATGGTGCGACAAGCATCAGACAGCATCGGCGACGAGATGCATCGAACATAACGGGCACTAGATGCGGAGGCGTTACAACGCAAAATTTGCATCAAATTGAGGAGAACGCCTTGAATTGAATTCCACTCAGAGTGGAATTCAATTGTCACTCTTCCGTAGTGATTGGTTGCAGTAGATTTTCGGTGCCATCGCAATTAGTGATTGCATTTAGTTCAGAATTTTCGAGTGGTTATGGAAGAAATTGCATGGATGTTATTGCATTTATCAAAACTATTGACTGTTAGTGCGATTATAACCCATCTAATCACGATTTGATTTGATTCGATCCCACATTCGGCTATTGCCCGACAATTGTTAGACCGACCTGAAGGCAGGCCTTCAGTTAAAACGGCTTGATTATTTTTGAGGGCAAATTTTAATGCGAATATAGAAAGGCATCGGAAGTTAGAGAATAGGTTGGAGAGGGAGTCAACTTCAAAATTCGAAGGCAGATGGTAGAAAATTCAATGAACAAAATTGAACGAACAAATATCATAGTTCGGCTAGTTTCGTCTGAATGTTAGCGCCTATCAAACACGTAATTCATAGTATCGGTGTAACACTGGAAAAATATTTCGGGCCAATATCGCCAAGCCTATCTATCAACTGTACTGAACTGCTTCAGAGCCGCTCATTAGGATGCCATTAAATTCAAAAGTCAATAGCGATACCACTATTTTCTTGTTTTATAAAACGAATGAGGATCAGATGAAGAGGGATTGTGGTTAAATGGGTGCTAGAAATACGGTTTCAGTAGTATCGTTTTCTGCGTAGCTTCGATGACCATTCAACGCTGGCAGTGCGTCGCCTGCAAGTCATAATACAGGCAAGGGATAAGAGCGAGGAAGTGAGGAAAGTATGGTGCAAATAGAAAAAAAACAGCTTACTCTCACGGTTGCTTGAAAAATGCGAGCGAAGTGAATGCTTTGTTTTTAACGAAGAATATCTGTTTAATTATTTTCACATGAATGCTAGCCGTAATCTCCTGAAACACAAAGAGAAATCTGCTATCATAGATGGCTACCCTGGAGCATTCGCAAGTAATGGTCTGGAGAAGCAAGGGAGGGGTAGATTGGGCGACGCAGGGAGGTGCGTAGGGTGTACAAAAGAGATATTTCCTAAGTGCATGTTTTGAGGCGTAAAATTTTCCCTTTGATTGTGCACATTTTTATAAGGCAGCTATCGCCATCCACCCACTGTTTAAACTCACGATTTACCGTTGCATCGAGTTCATCTTAGTGTACAACAGCTGTCGTCACATAACGGAATCTTTCAAGAGCGATTTTTTTCTCCTAATTCATGTGACTTCTCGAAATAATTGAACAATTTCTATGGGCAAAAGGCTAACTCTTGATAATGGTGCTACTCTTGAAAAATAATTGAACACAGCTCATGCAGAAAGACGAAATAAATCATTCAGGGGTACTGGTTCCACAAAAGTGACTTGCGATTTTGTCGCATTTCTTATTGCAGCACAGCTTTCATGTTGAAGAAAAATTGAACGCGGCAAAGAAGAGTTGAAGTCATTAGCTGCTTAACTGTCATTCTGTACAACCAAATTATAGATTTGAGTTATGGGAGATGATTCATCGTTGAATAACGAACCCAAAAGGTGGAGATGGTTGAGAGAATACATAGCGGAAAAATGAGGTCGATCATTCATTTATTTTACAGTTCGTTCGGTTCAGGGACGAATTTCACCTAGATGATCAATGAGGCTACGTATAGCACTGGAGAACCAGATTAATGAATTCGCACATCGTTTTATACGCTATTGTAATGCCATTTTTCATAGATTCGTAGCGAATGGAATCACAAAAACGAAATCATTACATTTTTTTGAAAAGAAAATTACATCGCTCATCAGTTTGCTTATCCTGCGATTGCTAGTTGCTTATCAACTTCTTCCATATTTTTTTCATTGCTACAATTCGTTAGCAACAATTCAGCGCTATTCATTCATTCATTCAGTCATTCAGTGATACAGCCATTCAGTCATTCAGTCATTCAGTCATTCAGTCATTCACTCAATAAGTCATTCAGTCATTCAGTCATTCATTCATCCATTCAATCATTCAGTCACACATTCACTCAGTCATCCGGTCATTTAGCCATTTATTCATTCAGTCATTCAGTCATTCAGTAATTCAGTCATTCAGTCATTCATTTATCCATTCATTCAGAAATCCAGCCATTCAATCATCCAGTCATTCTGCCATCCAGTCATTCAGTCATTCAGTCAGCCAGTTATCAAGTAATTCAGTCATTCAGTCATCCAGTCTTTCAGGCATTCAATCACTCAGTCACTCAGTCATTCACCCACACGGTCATTCAGTCATTCAGCCATTCAGTGAATCAGTCATTCAGTCAGTGAGTCATTAAGCCATTTAGTCATGCAGTCATCCAGTCATTCATGCAGTCATTGAGTCATTCAGTCATTCAGCCTCCCAGTCATCCAGTGATTCAATCATTCTGTCGTTGAGTCTTTCAGTCATTCGGTCATTCAGTTATTCAGTCATTCAGTCATTCAGTCAATCAGTTATTCAATCATTCAGTCATTCAGTCATTCGGTCATTCAGTCATCCAATCATCCAGTAATTCATTCATTCAGTCATTCAGTCATTCAGTCGTTCAGTCATTTAGTCATACCGTCATTTAGTCATTGGTCTTTCAGTGATTCGGCCTCCCAGTTATTCAGTCATTCAGTCATTCAGTCATTCAGTCATTGAGTGTCTGCCTGTCTGTGTCTCTGCATGTCCGTCTCTACGTGTGTCTGCCTCTCTGTCTGCCTGTGTATTTGTCTGCTTCCCTGGCTGCCTCCTTCTGTCTGTCTGTCTGTAAGTCTGCCTTTCCGTCTGTCCATGTGTCTGTCTGTGTTTCTATCTGTCTGTCTGTCCGTCCGTCTGCACGGTTGGACTGGAAAGGAGACATTTACGTCGCATGCCCGCATTTCTGCTCTGTAGTGCTTTTGAAGCGGCTTGAAAATTACTGTTGCTGGTGGTGGGAGGTCTCGTGGCCTGCAAAATGTGCATCATAAAATATCTTCCCACGGTTATGTTCAAAATAACGCGTTTATTTCGAAAAAAGTTTCAGCCATTTAAAAATGTCCGGATGGTTGCACGTCTTTTTCAATAAGCAGAGGCCTGGCTTTCATTTATGTGGGTCAGGTGAAAAAAATTACAAAAAGCATTTTCCTACAGCGACTGGTAAGATCAGTGGACACATGTAGGCGTAGGATGTCTCTGCGTATTTTTTTTTTGTTGGCAGCTTTTCAAAGTGATTGTTCAAATGATTGCATGAAGAACTGATCTTGACAGCTTCTCTCGCATCGTTTTTTTTTACTTTAGCGAATGTGCATAAATTTACTCTCCCAAATGCCATGCCCCTATTTGTACGTATTTATTTGTCTTTGTCTTCCTGCGCAGCAGTTTTAATCGAGCATTCACTAAAGCCCGAGGTGTGCGTGAAAAGTAGTTGCATTGTTGCACGACTCCTCACACTTTATATTACTTCGTCAATTTCAAAAGAGGAAGATGCTATGGGCAATTTAGTCTTTCAAAGATTTCATGCGTACTTCACACAGCTCGGGTCTTCATTTTATGTCTATGTTGTCACGAAAAGGGATGTCTTGTTGAGGACTCGAACGGGCGCCCGTATCAGTCAGATATAATAGGATTATTCAATACATTTTCTTTTTTTTTAGTTTAATTGTGAAAGTGACAGGTCAAATGAGAGGAATACAATTGCACGTATTGCGTTAGCTTTTCTGCCACTTTTCTTTACTTGTTCTTGTTATTTTCAAATCCATCTTCCTGCGTTTGGTGTGGATAGTATTGATCTTTTTCAGGTGCAAACTCATGATGTTTGAACATTGACGTATTTTAGTTTTCATATAATAAGTAGTCATTGGGGAGGGGGGGGTAAACAAATAAATAAATAAATAAATAAATAAATAAACCCGCCAATAGTTGTAACACTTTATAGTATGTTGAAAATTAATCAAGAAAATGTTGAAATTAACTCTTGTTTGACTGCTCGTATGCTTATAGATAGATCCAAAAAGTGTAGCACTGATATGTAAATGCAGTAGTCGCTTCTATTTCATAGAAATACTCGGGGCAAAACTGTCCGCTATAATTGATGATGCTTGTTAGTTTAGCGTCAATTGTATTTTTATGTATAACACGCGTGATATAATGTGCTTACTTCAACAAGCGAGCGATTTGCGCTTCATCAGTGGCAGTGGCAATTACGACTGGTGAACATTGGCAATTCGAACTGCATATGGAAGGATTTTCCAGTGATTACACATCCGAAGCAATGGTGCTTGTTTAGAGCAATTTATGCTCAATAGAAATGTGCAAAAAAACCCATTTGAATTGTGGAATAAGTTCGAAAATGATGAGCTGTATTCGCCGTCGTAAGAAAATGCAATTGTTCTAACTACATCCTTATAGTTGAAACGCAGTAAGATTCTAAATTATTCATATGGATACTAACGTCAACAGTGAATTATTCGTTAAGCCCGATAAGGAAGTCGTGATGTTTGTTTGCGAACCAAGAATAATGGGATGAAGCTTTTCCGGCAACGTCTTATAGCTAAGTTGTAGCTAAGTTGCACCTTGTAAACATAGGATTCATGATCGATGGGTAATTATGAATATGCATGCAGTAAATTATGAAAACAAATGTTCGTGATTTTTTTCTCTCTACGAAAGGAAATTTTCGTCAATGTTTTTGAGAAGGAATAATGTGAAATGCAATGAAGGAGACAGAGAGAAAAAAACTCACCCATTCGCACGAACTGATGTGCTTTTTAGCGCTGTATTAAGGGAGCCCAAATCAAATGCCGACTCCGACTTCTTCTTTTTTGGTTTTGCCCTCGTAGAACGTCGCAACCTCATCATCGGAATCAAGTGATCTAGCTGCAAGGAAACATCGGTTGAAGCGATGAATTTGTACGTTCACTTTTGCGAATTGTCCTTATCGTCAGAATTTCAATAAATAACCAACACTCTATAACCAGTATGAATAGTTTACGTAACTTTGTATTAGATATTTGTTATGAAAGAGTTTTAAAAAAGCATATAGTATAGAATGATGATTGTTAATATGAGCAAATAACTTGAAAGGCATGCAGTTCTAGGAGTAGGCACTAGGCACGATGAGGAAGGAATAGTGGAGGATAATGCTAGCAGCGAACGTATTGCAAAATTAGCGAAGAGGCTTTCAACTCCTGCGCATTGTCGTCATTACCATATGGTAATAAGAACAAACAATTGGTGTTGTCAACTTCAGTTCGTCAGATGAGTTTGCACGTCGAAATCATGCATTTTTTTTTTGCCATCTGAGGTGCTTTTTTGCTCGAGGATTGCTTTCGGAAAGTTAAGGGGTTGTCCGCCTAGGAGAGGTTAAACGTATGAAATATTGAACAGGAAGATAAAACACTTTAAACGTTATTGGTGTGATGGAGGAAAAAACGTGTACGGAAGGTAAAATGTACTATGACAGCGTCGGCGACATCAGCCGCTGAATGACATGTGTTGGTTGACTTAAACGCTTTTTGTCTTTGAAAATTTCACGCATCCTTGGATTAGGTGTAATTAGTAAAGAGAGGAAAAAGCTTCTTAATCTCTTGCTACGCAATAAGTAGTAATAAATTAGTATCACTTCTTCAGCTCGTTTCATCAGCGAATCGCATGCGATCTTTGAGGCCAGACTTACTATTTTTATTCAACGCATCTTTCTGGCCAGGATCTCAGTTCGGATTTGGGTTTTTTTTGATTATTTCAAATTGTCGACTTTATTACTCGACCGTAGACTTCAAGCGATTCACTTTTACAGAACTGTCGAATTTCTAGTGTCTCAATCGACGAACTTGAATTCTTCGGTTTCTTTCTCTGAAGTATAGCGTCCAAGAAATCAAGGGCATTTTGATCAAATCTGCCAGCACTCTAATATGTACTCAGAAGTACAAAAAAACTCCGAAAAAGCTTTGCTGGTAGGAATGGTACTATCCCTGATCAGAGGTGAGGTAAACGGGAGAAATGCGACGGAAGTCCAACTGTAAAGATACGAGTTATCAGACTGGGTTCTCAGTTTAAGGCGCCTGAAAATTGAAATATTGAACCACTGGAGTTCGGTTATTGGAAATTCCAACAGTGACTGATGGCATTAAGCCGAGAAGGGAATAGAGAATCAGAGGAAATAAGGGGGTGACACAGTACTCCTATGTAAGCAAACATAAGGCATACAATAATCACAGCAAGTCAACTAAATTTTGTGCAAATAAAACGAAGTATGACGTCATATGGATGCGTTACGGAAGAAAATGATGACCACGCGTACTTCTTATTGCCTCAAAAGAGTTTAATGGGACCTGCGCAATCGTCTGAGTACGCAAGAAGGCGTGGGAACTTTAAATTGGATGATAGGCGATGAGATATACAGACGATATTAATCAAATATCCATCCTAATAAATGCAGTATTTTGCTTCGATGATGTGACGACTGCGTTGCGTTGAGGTTGAAGAGAGAATCACGAATCATGACGTTAATATAACGCGTTGAAAAAGAGGTCGAATGGATATTGCGTTATTCGGATGAGAGTGTACTTGAAATAAGAAGGAAGCCGCATGGAAATCAACTTTTCCTATCAGCCTGAGATTCAAGGTCGTTTCGTTTATCGTCAATTTTGCAGTGATTTTGGATTGAATGAATATGGTTTGACGTCTACATATTTCTGATATTCCTATTACGCGTCTTCTCATAGCGCAAATCATTGAAAAATATGTTTTTCTTGGTAATGAGAACTGACAAAAAATCAACAAAATATATTGTACAGAGATAAATAAAATCGAAAAAAAGCGCGAAAGGAAACGAAAAAGGTAAGAAGTGAAACCTATTCGTTGAAATACGCAATGAATGGTCGATGTGGTTACAACAAAATTAAGTTTCATTTCGTTTACTTCATTTTTTGTAGACATTTCTATAAATTTGCGCTATGGATCTTAAATGCATTTGTATATATGGAAAGCAAATGATACGAGAGAATAATTGATGAATGCAGAATTTAAGTGCGCTGTTTGCGGATCCATGACGTGCCACAATCCGGAAAAATTCCATTTTTTTAATTCACTATATTTGCGCTCAAATACACATAAATAATTGCATCGTTTCCCCATTACATTTCTTCAACACTTGCTTGAGTGAATGAATATAGAGGTGTTTTTGATAAATGCACATCGTTGCTATTTTGCTGATGTATTTTTAAAGCCAATTCGCATGTTCATTAGTTCATGATCAATGTTGTTGTATTTGCATAAATAAAGTGTGAAAATAACGAAACAAAGCGCAATATCCGTAATATTGCGACGATATTAAAATGAGCCTCATTGCGAATAAAAATAACGCCACATAAACATATGTCAAACAAATAAAGGACAGCTTGAAATGGTGATAGTTCAATGGTAGAAAATGCTTTATTGCTAAGGATGTTGGAAAAAAAGTGCAATCGTTGCACAAAATGTGATTATTAATAACTCTGAAGATTCATTTCAGTAAAAATATTTATAAAATACACATGAAACATTGTAATTAAAGAAAACCAATATAAGGGCGAATTTTAAATGAGATAATATCGATGTGATTCAAAAGGAACAATCGCCTTAGCTATCCTCAAATCATTTATCTGAGGGGGATTTTCATTTTGAAGTCAACAGATGCTATTTAATAACTTAATTGTTTATGGCGTATATAAAGCGCAAATATTACAATAATAGTGTTCGCAATTTTCACTCCTTATAGACTTAAAGAGGCATTTCGGAAACTATGATAGTCCCAGGACAATGTCATTATATTTCAGCTAAGAAAGATTGGCTCAGACTCCTCTAATGCGAAATATTATTAAGGTTGCAGCAGATTTAATACAGCGATGACATTAGTGATGGCAATAGTGAAAACAGTTAACTCCTCTAAAAATTCTCCATTGTGAACGTAATTTTTCTCGCAACTTGCAAGGAATTTTGAACTTTTCGTTGGTTTTCGGGATGATCTTCCTCTATTTTCCCTTCTTCCTTGCCTCTTCCTCATTTCGAACTTCCTCGAGTTCCTTCCCAAAAAGTTTAGCTTGGCCAAGTTTTTGTATGATTACATGAAGCGAAGTCAGCGAGTACGATAAGAGCATCTAAAAAGGAATAAGAGATGTTGAGAATTCGGGTGGAAGTTAAGCTCAACAAGCAGCCACCACGAACTAAATTTTTGCAATTGCAATTATTATGTCAACCAATTAAATAAATCATCATAAAATAATCTAGCATACCGAATGCTTCTTAATAAATCGAAGATTTTTGATAATAAAACATTTTTATGGCTCGATTAGTCATTAAAAAATTGAATGCAATCATTGCAAATTCACCGACTAAAAACGATCTGCCTCTTCTCATTTTGAAAGCAATTAGAATTCCAATTAGCTGCAAGAATTTAGGGAAAAAAACGTATAAAATGTGAAGATTTAGCGGAAAAATTCTATCCCCTCTACCTTAAAATTTAAAGCTAAGGCATTTTAGCTAAAGAAGTTTATTTAAAAGAAATCAATCCCCATTTGGCGATGAATAAAGAGATTTTTGAACGATATAGAATTTCAAAAATATAAGAAAAATCAAAAATCAACGAAATATAGTTGTTGCGCTGGATATCATTATAAGAAAAGAATCGTTGATGCCTCGAAAGAGAGACTTGCTTTATTTGTTTGTTAAGTGAAACTCAGTAAAGCTTGCGAAGAAGTGAATTTCTAATGCACTTCTCTCTATTTCCTTTTTTTCCCCCATAAAACCGTTTGAGTGCAATTTTCAAAGTCGTTTATTAATATATGAATATCAAAAAAAAACCCTTCCAGCTTTCAAATTAAAAATCTAGAAGTTTGAACTTTCTAATGTTAAAATTTTTGCTGAAAAAAATCTAACCATTTCATTTTCGTCAATTCAAACAATTTGGATATGATAAAAAGGTGGATTTTTATCAGCGCATCTTTTTACTGAAGCTATAAAAGCTAAATAAATGAGGGTTTTTGACCGCTCAGACGCGTTAATCTTGCCAATGCAGCAAAAATAAACAACAACAAAAATTCTAGCTATAAAAAATACTTTATGGGGAGTAGAATATCAGCAAATGTGCAACTTATTGATGTTGTTATATTCTTTATTCAATAGAGGAATCAATTTGGAGCATATATCAACCTAAGAAATAGGCGATCTTTTGCACCGTTTTTTGAAGGAATTCTTACCGACCACTGCGCATGTTCTTTCGGATAGCCATTTTTTGCATTTCCTTCCCAATAATGGTAGAATGCCAACGCGTCGAAAAAGATTATCCACCAACTGACCTCTTTCCGTGGCGACTATGATCAGGCGTAAAGCAATCGCCTCATTTTTGATATGACATAGGTCGTTTCTACGTTGAAAATGGTACCGTAATATTAAACTAGGTAAGGAAGGCCGTGTTGCTGCTCAGGCAATGACTCGCATTGTCTCTATCTAAAATGATATCGTCGCGCACCACCAATCTACCGTTACAACCAAATTAAGTATTATCGTAATCCCAGCGAATGGTTGATGTGGCATTATTGTAATTATCGTAGCGCTGAACCAGAAAAGGCGCAGCATGAAAATCACTGTAGGAATTTTTTCAGCTTAGCAAAACGCTTCTTTCCTGTAGAAATCAATTTCGAAAATCACTTTGACTACATTCTCTAATTAACTGAGCTTCATCTTTCAGATTTTGGCGATTTTATAGCTGAAAAAAAAGTAATAACACCTTAAAATGTGAATTATTGGCTCACATAGCTTGAAGTTCTTTTGTTGTCAATGACTTGAATATAAGCATCAGCTAAGCATCTTAATCGTGAATATACTTTTCATTAAAGAGGTGAAGAAAGAAAAGGTAAAGGAAAGAATAAAAGCAATTGGCAATGCTTCCAAAAGCAGGAATAGAGTGATGTATTTGACCAGGTTTCGAGATGCTTCAAAAGATATTTCTATTTCAGATTTTGTTTCGTTAATTCAATCATTTTCCTTTCGCTGAGCGATGTTATCATTGCCGTTTTGCGAATATCATATCATTCATGTCAGAAGATGAAAGCGAATTAAGAAAAAGCTTGACCTCTTTGGACTCATGAAGAACTTTTTCTTTGCATATGTGAAATTAAATTGCTAGCTTTTATTCGTAAATAACAGTGAAAAGGATAGAGTTACCTAAACGTGCGAAAAAAATGAGGAACGCGGTAGTATAAGGAAAACGGATGAACAATCGAAACTGCTTAGATGACAGCGCAATTGGCATAACACTCACTCTGCAGCATTCGTTTGTGCTTGAGTAGCGAATGAAACATGACAGTTGGTGGGCGTTGTGACATCAGATTTCGTCGTTTCACCACATCTCATATGACTGATAGCATATATTTCATTTCCGGCATGATATTTTCTTTTAGTACAAGTTTTGACTTCAGGTTTCATTTCAAAATTTATGGGACTTAGAATGTGATGACTGATTCGTTTTGGAACTGATGCGTTTTTATGAAGATTTTTGCGGTAGGGTTTATGAGCAGGGGACCAATCAAAACGACGCATTCTCAACTTCGATGTTTCTTTCTTATGCGCTTTAGTGAAATATACTTTACGCACTATCGTATCTCATTTTCTCAAATCCCTTGAAAGCAAGATTGTTGTTTGATAGAATGAAAACAATCAAATAACAATATCTACAGCAGTTGTTCGAATGGAAGGAAGACAGGAAGAGCGAGGCATGCGGTTGGATAAAATAAACGGCTATGAGCTCGAATTCCTCATGCGAAGTCTAATCAGCTCGAAATGGTTCATGTTTGAAAAAAAGATTAGTAATAGAGAGGAAATGACTGGATATATCAAAAGTATATTTCCTCATCAAACATAGAGGGATTAGAATGCCGCGGCTTGTCTCTGAGTAGCGAAAATTGCCTTAACTCTTTCAAGTGAGTAGAAAATGAAGCTCTTGATCCTCTTTTTCGAGAGCTCCATACAGGTATATTTAAAAGTGCACCATTTTAAAGCATAGGCTGTTTGTTGAGTAGGAAATACAATATATTCCATAAATTTGCTGATATTTGCAGCTGGTTGGTTCAACTAGCGGCATTTCTTGTATTTCGTGCACACTTTTTGTCAAGTCGTTGGCATAAAATTTTCTCTCACTTCTCAGTGCAAGCCTGCGAAGCGTGAGAGAACTTCTCGCAGCTATATTAGAAACCCGAGACACCTGAGAAAGCTCAGCAGCGACGAACTTGAACAATATCACAACGAAACGTAGGTGCGCAAAAGGTTCAACTATTCAGAACTACGCGTTTCGTCGATGTTTACTGTAGAACGGAAGCCTAATGCCGTTGTGCCTCCTTAGAGGGTCTTCATCTCCTATATTTGCTTTCGCAATGTGATTACTGCTCCTTCATATGGGAACATGCTCCGATATGAAGTAAAACAAGATAATGCTAACGAATGGTCTGGGTCAACTTTAATTTCCGTTTCCACGAATTGATGTTTGTGGACACAATCTGCGAACGCGATGCTCAGTTCGAATATGAAGTGGCAAGATCGCTGAGTCCGTAGCACCAATAGTGCAATTTGCATGTATGCTGCTATATGAGTTTATGGAAGGAAGGAAAGCGGCATCCTTGTGAATGAATCTCAAAAAGTTCAACGAAATGAATTGAAAGTAAGACATCGAATTCCTTAATGAATTCTACTTGATAGCTATCTCTTAGTTTTCTTCTGTAAATTCTATCCGATAGCACATTAAATAAAAATCACTGTTAACAGATGGATTAATTCCTATCAAAAATCAACTCTTTCAACAACGAATCAATAAAAATCAAATAAGAGATAGTAATTCAGTGAAGCCTATATTTGCATAAACTACAACACAAATCTTTGCATTAATATCGATGTTAATTCCACATGAAGTAAAAAACTTGTGACAATAGAACCATCAATTAGCTTACGCTCTTATCGGCATCTGATCTTAGGAAGAATTAGAGATATTTTCGATGAAAAACGAGGTGGCGAGGAATGGCGGGCGAAAATGCCGGCTACCCCACGAATGAAGGTTCCTCAACACTTGCCGATTCTAATGAAAAGGAGTGAAGATTCTTTCGAAGATCTGTCTAGTAGCCAATTTCACCACTCTGAATGAGAAATCACAGCATATATAAACAGAGATATGAGCTTGTAGTAATCCACTGTTTCAAAAAATGCGAAAAAAATAGCGGCCTATTCCACTGAAATTTTTTGGATCTGCGGATAAAGCAGAAGGAAAAGAAAAACGATAAGAATCAAAAACTTTTCTACAGGTAATCAAGACGAGAGTACCATAAAAAGTTGCGCAAAAAAATACACAAAAATTTTGCAAAAAAGGGAAAAATTTAATCTTTTTTCGCCTCATTCTTCTAATGCCAATTATATTCTCATAACACTGGTGTAATATGTATGTCACGTTGCCGGAAATGCAAATGATAACATGCAACAAGCAGAAATCTATTTTATTGCATTTTATATATGCGAAACATTGCAATGTTTGCTTTTATTAATTAATAATTTCCCTAGTGAAAAGAATATTGCAATGTTAGAGCTAAATGTACGGTGAAAACTGATTGCAAATTGAGGAGAATGTGCGACGATAGCAATATTAATAGTCTAAAGCAATACAGAGATATGCAACTGAGTAACAAAGCACCAGATGCGTGTGACGGTGGGATGTTGTTGGCAAATGAATTTCGAGTAATTCGCAATCGACACACACACACACACATCGTTGCATAGTCAACGGGGCATTGCATCTATTGCTATCGATCCCCCGTGGAACGTTGTCAGCTTTAGCACTGCAGCTTTTCTACCTTCATTTCACTCTCTTACGCTTCGCTAACTCTATGGCACTTTCCTAATACACCTTCACTTCCTTCTAACTTCAACCACTTTTACCCTATTGCCAGCCAGTGGAATTTGTCACGAAGAAGTATCTATTGATAATATAGGAGGAACGAGCAACTAAGAAGCATATGAAGACAGTTTTGAAATATCTTGAAATATAACACATAAACGCAAGCGTAATCAACACGTTGAGTTATCTCTAATATATGTTCATGAGAAACGAAGATGAAAGATAATAGCAGTATGAGGAATTAGCCCAAAAAAAAAAAAATCGTTGACACTCGCTTAGCGGAAGTAAACACAACAAATCGGTTCTCCGTCCCTCTTTCATAAACCATCTATCTCCTTTTCCAATACATCCAGAGAATGGAATTACCCATCAGACACTTCTCTAATAACGGCAAACAGATTTAACCACCTTCTTCGTCGATTTCGACGGTTTCTCGCAATGGTAATTATTATTTTACAGCAGAAGCTGGAGCAATTTCTTTGAAACTTTATGGAAACGCAAAATTAGCTTTGAAGGATTGTCCTTGATTAGTTGGAGAGCCGTTTAAAATCGAATAAAACCCATTGTGAAAATTGTTATGATTAGCCAATTGCGAACAAGGAAGAAGCAATGAGAATCGATGAAAATGATTTTTATATTTCATAAAATAAATATTTCTTCATGATAGTTACCAAAAAAAATTACCCGTCGGAAATTTGCGCATTTCGAAGTTATGAGAATTAATGAAAAACGATAAAATACACATCGAATTCGCTTATAAATATTCAATTACTTATATTGACGGTAAAAGATTTTTTTGATCTTGAAAAGAATTCTTTCTTTTTTTTTGCAATGCAGCGCTTCAAAATTGTCAACTGAATCTCTAAAATTTTAACAGCTCCGAAAATTTGCATATGCAACGCGTCGCGCTATTAGGAAATTTCGTATGCATATATAAGTGTAGTTGTGCGTGAGTTTATTTCTCCGACAGCTTTCACTTAAAGTCGGCTCTAGCTTTAACGATAAAATACGATCATTATGATATATTGATATGTAAATGTATTTAAAATTTGTATGCATTTTGTAGCCGTCGGAATAAAATTTATAACCAGTTGCTATAGGAAATAAGTGGAAAAATGCATAAGATAATCGGCGTAAAATATGCTTTCGCATTTTTTGCTCACTAAACCGAGCAATCTCTTTTGTTGTCATCAACTAATAAGGGATGTGCACCAATTCAAGCATATTCTAACTGATGCGATCGCTCGTAAAAGTCTTCTATAAAAAGGTTGCTAGAGCAAAACAAATGTGCGCATTTTCTAAACGTAGTGTAATTGTAACTCTCCTTAGCGTTATTGGATGTTCACCTAGAATGTTGGTGTGAGAGGCGACACATAGGTACGCTCAACATATCAAATAGTAGTGCTTGTCAGGTACTCAATACAACGGAAAATTTCAAATCTTTTTATTGGAAAGCGCATGATTCCATAAAAGGCGGTCAATTTGCTGAAAAAGAAAGCAGTGGAGAAATACCTTAAGAGAAACGGCAAAAAATATATATTCCGTTCATAGCATCAACCAACTGCGCAAAATATAGAATAATTCCTTCAAATCTGAGGAAAACTGACCGCGCTCTTGCGAACATTCAGTAAAACAATTTGCAAACACATGTAAAATTTGTGGAAATTTCTTAGCATTTCTGAGTGTCTGAAACTCTTTTCCAAATTAACAAGTCAACATGAAAGTTCGGCACAAGCTATAGATTAACTTCTACCGAGTAAATTCAATATCTGTTGCTTTCATGTTCGTGAATTGCACCTGTTGAATACGGGTGTTTATACGTTTCTCATATGCAAAGATCTATGCAAATTTGCAAAAAAAAAGTATAAAATACAAAATGCATTCCCTTTTAAGGAAGTGAGATAGGGCTTGAGTGCATAAGCGAAGATAGCATCGAAAGAGTGCGCTAAGCGCCAAGTCCAACTCGAATGTATCCTCTATTTCCTATTCGATAGATGTGATTAGTCGAGTGGAAACGTTGAATTAGCATCAAGAAATGTTGGAATATTTCTCTATCAGCGATCTTTATGCTCGAATTTTCTCATTTCGCAGCATTCATTCCTCCGATAGTGCAACACATTCGTTCTATGAAACTCAATTTGCTCCACTGAACAATATGATCGAAATTTTTCACTCAGCCAAAATTTATCCAACACCAAATTTAAACGTAAAGGTGGGGCGTATTCGAGCAGCCATAGTTTTTTGATTACCAACTTACTATCGAAATTTCTCCACGTACCGGCTCATAAACGTGTATCCCATAAAATGCGACTGGTGTGAAGCATTATGAAAAGTACTGCAAACGGAAGGAATTTTTGCATGCGATTTTTTATGCGATTGGCATGTGAATCGCACAGTTTTGAATATTGCACTGCTTACGCGAGAGTATGCTTCGTTTATGGAAATTACCGGTTGTTTTCCTCTTTGGACAAACTATATGAGTGAAGGATTCAGCAACTTTTCGTGGACAATAATTTCCCTGGAATATAAATGAGCATCAGAGAGCCTCGAACCTTAGCTGTTTCCAAAGATTTGTGAAAAAAATCTTATTACAGTCATATTCATCACCTTCTAGCATCATTACCCATTTTATATAGAGATTTACCGTTCTCTAAGCAATCCACAAGTCTTTTTCAGACGACTCAAAGTAGCTTTCAATGGACGACTGCAACCGATGTTAGTCCTTGAATTATACTGCGTAAAGATGGTAGTCTAGATGTGCAAGTAACGGTAATCACTGGGTAGCTGTTGTCTACTCTAGGCCTGCGCGATTCAGCAAAAACAATCCTTAACAGTGTGAGCCATCTTCAAGGAACCCAGACAAAGACGAAAGGAGGTCTTTTTAAAGGGATTCAAGAATAAGAAATGGCGGTGAGAGAAGCACGTTGAACTTGAAGCATGTAATGTTTGATTATGACAAAGTTTGAATGTTCTAGGTTCCGTGAAAGCAATCGATGCTGGAACCTTTTGCACATTGCTGTGACGGTATATCCACCAGCCTTTATGTATCCTTCGATTTGTCCCGTCCACTCAGTTTTCAAACGGCAAAAATTGTGACTAGGAAATTTTAATCGATACAGGATACATATCACTGCTGACCTCCAATCTCCGATTTCATCCTCCTTCTATGAGTTGGCGAGAGTGGGCGATGTAATCACGTTAGCATCTCCAAAATTTCCAGCTACCGCCGGTGTAAAGTGAAAAAAAAAACGAACATTTTGACTGAGGATTTCTATCATATTTCCAGGAAATAAAGCGTTTGCGATTGTTTCTGCACTTTTGACTAGTAGCTGACTGATATATGAAGAATGAAATGCAAAGGCAAATTGTCGTGCCATCCTGTGTGACTCGCATTTAAACTTTTCATGACTTTAGTTACTCGCATCGAGGCAATCGCGCACTTTTGCATATAAAGAGATGATCGAACTTTAGCTCTGTTCTGAGCTCTAACTTCAAAAAGTTCAGCTCTAACTTCAGCTCCATCCAAACTTCATCTCTATTCACCATTATGATAAAAAGCGAAGTACGTTGAAAAATTAGATTCTGTCTTTGAGACGATGTTTGTTTGATATGCATAGGAAGCAGTGAATACGGAAACGTCTCCATGCTTTCTGTTATCTTTGATGTGCGTTTTTTTGCACACTGTTTTGAAGAAAAAATAGAGATAACTAAGTTCCTGTTCACTTTGATGAATATAAAGACTTTACCAAACTTTTCGTAAAATATTGTAAAAACAGTTTGAAAAAAACAGCTCAAATCAGCCGAATTTTTCAGATCGTCAGTAAATGAAAATCGTTTCTTTACATAACTCTTTAGTGTGAAAGGTGATGAAGTTGAGAACTCGATATTAGTATCGGCATTGATGCTAACATTTCCTCATCTACTATATATGTTCGATAGATGCGAACTTTTTCTTTCCTATTTTTCCCTTTTTTCTTTTATAAACGAAATATTCAAGAAAGTACTTTCCAAATTTGGACGGTTGTTTCAAGTGGATGAGATTATAAAAATGATGCAAACATTTTTGTAAATATCAGTTATTTCTCGTTTTTGAAATTCATCAGCATATATTGATATCTCGCCCCATAAAATATTCATCTAGTTTTGAGCTCAATATTTATAGGTATGAATATATTGAAGGCATTCTATTCGCGCGCAACTATGTCCAGATTTATATGACAATCCAACGAGAGTGTAAGAGTGCTCACAAATAATTTTGGTTTGAACACTCTTATCAAAAAAAAAAAAACGATGAGCAATTAAAAAGCATAAAACATGCCAGCTATGAAATTGGCGCCAATGCTTCAGAGGATGTTAAAAAAACAAGCGAATGCCCACCTTGAATATATCTGAATGTCGATGATCCTGTTGCCCCATAGTTGGCATATTCCTATTTCTCTGCAGAGCAGAAAATGTGAACGCTGCCTCATAGCATAGCTTCACTCAATGGGCTCTTCCGTCTTTAGTGGTTAAACTCTCGCTCGGCACAGACCATTGACGATAGTGGAGCAATTATCGATAGACAAATCAGCGAAATCCCTTGACGTTTCTTTTCTATTTTCGTAACCCTTTGCGAGAAAAATTCCGTAACTCAAAGAGAATTATTCTCTATGACATATAAAATGAGAAGAGAACAGCTGTGATTCGGCATTCGGAAGCACTCGAGAACGACGTCAACATATATCGATGTGAGTGTCACGTTGTCGTCAATGCATAAAAAGAAAAGCGAATAGCGCAATTCGTTGCTATGTTCAACGCACACTGCTACTTCACTTACTTGCTTATGCGACGTAAGCATGCGTAATTTCGACGATAATTGTGTGTGGTCACATACTAAAAAAACGAGCTAACCAAGGGCCTACAACGTGCGATAATAATTATTGCGAACAACTGCGCAAACTGATGCATAACGATAAGTAAGATAAATGCGGTCTTATTGATTACGGTAGCTTAATATGACGACATGACTTCGATATATGTAAATGTATGCTGTTATTTCTCATACATTCATGAGCTTGCAGTCTTCGTAAGGACCGCAAAATTGAATCGAGTTGCAGTACTCAATTATCAAAATAAGAATATCTATACTCAAACAAGAAAATCTATGCATTCATGTATTTACCGTATCCACTAATAAATACCATAAAATCAGCTAATGGTTTGTTCAAGAGTGTTCAAGGAATGGATAAACTATAGTGAGATGTAACAGCCAATAAAGAAATCACCTTTTTAAAATTTCTTTTTGTGTTATATGAAATTCGACCGTTACATTTGTTCAAATCATTGCTTATACATTAGCCTTTTCTTTTATTAATATTATTTGCGCTTCTTTGATAAAGTCAATGTCGAGAATCTAGCGCAGCTAACTACTAAACAAAACTCTCAATGAGAGAAAGAGAGTTTTTCGATAGCTTTAAGCTATGAATATCGATATACTAAATTACTCTCACTGCATAGATTATTTCGTAGAGATGTGTCAATTCGCATTACCGTCAATATGGAATTAAACGAAAGAAGCGAAATAAACCCTTAGCATGCAAATTGTTTGCATATGTAAATTGTGAAAAAAACGTCTCACTGTTTGCAAGCGTAGATTAAAATTAAAATATTAAAATTTTGTCCTATATAGTGTTAGAAGCTCTAATCACTCGTTTGATCGTTAAACTTTCCTCTACGCTTCATATGGATTATAGTCACGATCCAGAAAAAATTCTACCAGTCAGAAAAGGACGCACAGTATAATCACGCCTGTATCCTTGTTGTTATAAGCAGGCGTAGCAAAAGCTGCTGCGCATATTCTAACTGACTGTTGCTTTGTTAGCAAGCGATGTTTATCGGCATCTCTATTTGCAATATAGTGTTCACTGGTGATGATAATTGGAGGCATCCGATTCGCAAACATATTTCACTCTTACCAAATCGATTAACACCACTGAGAATCTTCAAAATGGTTAAATTTCCTTTCTCAAAAAACAATAAGAATGCAATGAATTGAATCTAGCAATATCTCCAGAAAAATTGAATTCATAGATTATTTTAAATACCAACGGAAAAGAACAGTGTGCAAAAACATTAGGGTAAAAACTAATCTTTTCAACAAGGCACAGACTCTTTAAATCATATAAGTTTTTTATTGTTTAATTGGTCAAATTTCTTCTTCAAGCTTTCAACTGCCCTACACAAATTGCTGGTTCTAGATTCGAACGTCATATTTTCAAGTTCCACATTTGGATGATGGAAGGTACGTTCCGTTTCGCTGGATACCTTGAATTCGATGCTATACTTCAAATGCATTGAAAAAAAATGAAGGTTACTCTGATCAGTAAAAGATTTTTGAGTTTTGTTCAATCAACGAATCGGACGGGAAATTTTAGGTATACTTTAAACGTCTTGAACAACATATAACGAACCTTGAGGAATAAAATATGACTGACTTGAGTAATTGGTGATGATGTTATAAAAAGGTTGTTAAAAGGTTAGATGGGGCTGAGCAAACTTAATGCTTAAAAGCAACAAGTAAAGAGGTATATACTACATCATTTGGCAATTCATTTCATACGTTACATCCCGGTGAAGAAAAAAGGCCGTATTTAACGAACGATGTGTCAATAGGCATGTGACGGCCGGTGAATGACTGCATATGGTGCCGTCAACTCAGACAAATAGAGATAAGATTCCACATCACAGAGGCCATTGAGCATTTTATTACAAGCCATGAGATCAGTATGAAGATCAAGATAGAGCAGATATTATGTGGTGAAAGATGGAAAGAACAATAGGGGAGTAACAATACCATACTGACGAACCAAGTCATTGGCAGTTGCCTCTCAAATCTGAGACCTATCAAACAAAGGAAAGTGACCATCAAAACAATTTTCCATTCCCATCACAGCTACACTTTTAATTTCTTTAAAATATTATGATATCATCTTATCTCAATTTCCGTTTCTTCGTTAAGCTAATATTCTTGAAGCTTAAGCATACATTTACCACGCTGTAAATATTTGCTTCGATTTTACCGTTATGGAAAACGATTAGTAATTTAATAATTTCATAAATAAGGATAGTGATAATAGATAGCTAGCCGAATTGCGCATATTCATATGCTAATATTCAAACCTTTTTCGTTGCTGCTAAATTTATTCGGCTATCATTAAGGAAAATTATGCTTGAAAAGTTGTTTTATTGAATACACTTATGCACCTCTTCGGCTGTCGTTTATTTGGATGACGCTTGAGCACAAACTTCACTAAACAACACCATAGGGCAATCGATAGTTTTGTTGGGACTGATGGGCTCATGTCGATTGCTGAATGAACGATGCCTCTCGAATGAGAAACGACAAAATTGCGTGCCTATATATGTAAGCACTTGGCACCGATTTAGTAGTATGGCCATTTCTTTCTAACTCAACTCGTTTATCGATGCTTATTTGCTTCACGAGTATGAGCTCACGAGTGCGTCAACATGCAATAAGATCAAAAACCGATTTGTTAAGTTGAAATTTGAGCTGAACATATAATCATCATCTAAATCCGGAAACTGAATGCGTTTCTCTTTTTCAGGTGGCCCGTTTCGAAGCATAATCGATAAATTTTGTTAGAATATAGAGCTAAACTATGAGAACGAGCTAATAAATCGAAATCGCAATAGAAGCTGATAAATAGCGTTTGTAAAAATTCGGTAGATTCAGTAACGTAAGGAAATTCTATTGCTAATTGACGCAAATTTATATGGTTCATGTGTTGGTATCGGGAAATAGATACAACTGCTGCAGTTGCTATCGACTACGCATATAACGATCACCAGAAATGTCGCAATCAGTGACTTATGGTATTTGCAACAGAATCCTCTAGGAATGATTACGTCTGTGGCAATCATCAACTGTTCGTTTATGAAATCTTTTATTTCTGAGGACTCTAAGGATTGCTAGACGAGGAAGCCCTAGAAGAATTTAGCGCGATGATAACAGTCAGCTGGTACTTTTCGTAATACTTTTATTAAATCATTCTTGCTCGATTTTTCATAGACTTGATCGTTACCTTAAGGCAGTAATGATGTCGAAAAATTACTCAACGTCACTTTAAAACGAATTTTATTCATATTAGTAAGGGTCGGTTGAAGAAGCGAGCTTATATGCCGAAGAAAATTAGTTTCGAGAAAACTTTGAGGAGTGCAGTGTGGAACTTTGAATACTACAATTCTTCGGATGACCGAAAGCTCATAAAAGAGACTGAGGTTGTATGTACTCAAGAGAATGTTGCAAAAGATTAGAGGAAAGATAAATTACTGCAATAAAAATTTAATCTTTTCACTCATTGAATGGGGGAGAATTTCTAGTTTAAGGCCCTTAAGCCAGAAGAACCTCTAAGTCAACATCGTTAAGGTATGAACTTGACTGCACGCTGCGTTTTCGAGATCAGAATATGTCCAGAATCTATGAATCTTGGAAATCCATCACTGTTATTTTATTTGATAGATAGATACCGTGAAGAAGCTGATTTATTTAGGTTTTTTTTCATCTTTCTTTTTTTTTTATATATATATATATATATATATAGAAATCGAAATGTCTTAACATCCTGTTATTATTACAGAATGGAACTTTAAAACCGATTGAGTTGCGTAATTTATATGCCCTTTGTGTACAGTATCGAAAAATTGGGATTCCATAATTCAACACATTCACAAATCAAGTATGCCAAGAAAAAAGACAGTCTAGATAACTGGACGTGGAAAAAAAATTGAAACAATGAAAGCGGTTTTTAAAGGCAGCTTTATCTATCCTATTCTTGCAAACAATTCCTGAGAACGATGATGACTTATGAGTGAAAGTAAATCGGATTAAAAAATAAAACAGCTTGCTAAAACAAAAACAAAATAAAACAATTAATGGTTGTGTATGAGTTCCATCTATCTCTACGAAACTAATATTGATTGGTCTTACGACCTTTTTTTTGCATATTGAACGGATGTTAGATATTGATGCATCAATTGAATGAGAAAAAAAAAAGAGCCGAAAAAACGATAACCAAACCAAGCGCCTTTAATGCCGTTCTATTTGTGAGCAAAAAGCTCCACAAAGGCATTTGCTCGCAGGCGTGCAGCTTTTATATGCACACTAGTCTCTGACTTCGATTAATAGATAGTAGTGAAAAAGAGAAACAGCACGAGAAAGGAAGTGATATTCCTTTAAAAGTTTTATGGATATAATGGAATTTTGTCGAATAGACGTACTTAACGAAGAGCACATGCAGAGATTGTTTTCAGGATGAAGAGAAGCGGACGATAGGTGGAGAAGAAAAGAAAAAGTAAGTTCTGGATGACAAATTTTAAAAAAACCAACCCTTCTGCAGTCCCCACTCTGGCCATTTTGACTAGTAGAACTGCAAAGATAGCCAACGTTCTTTGCTCGGGAAGGGTGGTGGGAATCGAATGATGAAAATTGAAAAAAAAAATTATAAATTTTAGCAAATACTGAACAGATTTTAAATGACGCTTTTTTCCGACTTCAAAGTTTCCTGACTTTGGAGACAATCGTTTTGAGAATGTCATTAGAAATTTTCCATTGGCCTATTTATTCATTTGCGATAGGGCTGCCTAACGCTGCAATTTTACTTCGATTGTATGTAAAAAAGCTGAAAATGTAGGAATGAAAGAACAATTCTTTTACGTATAGGCTCGTTGAATATTTTCCCATCGGAAATCACCTCTTCTAATTCCCATTTCCGGTGTAAAAAAATTCAAGTCCATTAAGCGGTTATAGAAGCAAGATTGTATTGGTGATATTTTTAAGAGAAGAAATGATAGAAAAAAGGCGTATAGTGTCGCAATAGCTAGAAGAAATAAGCGTGCGCAACACCAATTCTTCAAACAAGGCGATAGAACTCATCCAACCAGAAAGAAGCCTATGACGACTAATTGCAAGTGATGTTTGTTTGAAATTGCGTGCCATAAATGTTGTTATTAAATGCACCGGCGACAAATCTTCTATAACGCTAAATGAGGTTCAAAAAACGGCAATCAAACTGCATTCAGATTGGGCAAATACGTTCTGATGATTAAAAATTGAGCACTTTCAGATGTTACTGCTGAAATGTCAATAAATTTTTCATAGTTCTTTCCAGATAATTAAATGATAGATTGTCAACCGGAATCTAGCTTTCTTCCTGAATTTTCTGAATTCTTTTGGAGCAGTACTCCCATCCATCAAACACTTCGATTTAACTGACAAATATATGTTACCATTCTTCTCAAGGAGAATATTCGCTTGAAAGATGCAAGAGTTTTAAGAACCCTCGTGGAAAGAAATTCCACACTACCCGAACTTATTTTGTCGTCTCACAGCAATCGCTGCCTCAGCGACTCTCGCCTTCGATAGGCAATTCCTGGCCGCCCACTTCAGTATGATTCTAAGCAATATAAACTCTCTTGAAGTAGGGGAAATGTAGGTACATGAAGCTGAAGTATTGCATCAGCTAAATCATTAATTCTACTAGTTGCCGGAAAATTCTGCCAACAGATTTACTAGGACGAAATTCAAAACACCTCTAAATTGTTGAAGTACAGCGAGTTAGTGTGTTGATTGTAGCAAAACAAACTGCGCTGAATCAGAACAGCTTTCGCGCGTTGTAGATCGAATTAGCTGAACTGCGCTTTACGATTTTTTCGGCTGTTAGCTTTTGCAGCCTGTGAAACATCATTATGTCAGCTATTTGCCACGATTTACATGACTTTTCGCATTGGCGATTCCATCCTGCTCAATAGGTCAATCTTTCCAATGGCTTTATGAGTGGGATTATTGGAAAATTATTTAAAAACTTATACTTGTGATCCTTTTGTGCGAAAACTTGTGCGAAATAAACGCATTAAGCTTATCGTCCTCTTTTGCACGAGCTGCAATCGCAAATTCAAGTTACTGCTATTGTTGTCGATGTTCATAATCATCATTGTTCAATACTATCGGTACGAAGCTCTAGTAGCTTTGAAATAACATGACTTAAACTTCAGTAATAACTGTGCAAATTCGTTTTTTCCTCTTCGATCCGGTGATAAAACTTCATCTTGAGTTCCTAGCTACCCAATTTTTTTCCAACCCTTTAAATTTTTTTTTCTTTGAAATTACCATGATTACATGCGAAGCGATACTGCACATTCCAAAAAAATTCACGTATGCAGTATGTAAATCGAATTGAAACTAGAAATGAGTATTGGAATTGGCATTAGACGCGAGATTACTTCAACTGATGTAATAGACGTTATTGCATTTTCAAATCTATCGCCGACTTATTTTAAAATCAACCACTGAAATTCATAGCGAATAAATGTTCGCTTTAGTGACGCAATATTTAGCGCATTTTTTCGAATCCCAAATGGTTAAAATATTGTCACAATTGAAGCTGTTATATAAAGTGCCAAAATTCACATCAATAATTTTTGCCACAAAAATGTTAACTTCTTTTAAATCTTCAGAGTCATTGTTTATCGATAAGATATTCTCTATCATGTAAATATTGCTTTGACGCATTCAGTAGTATCAATGATGATTTCTTTATTGACTTAAATGCGATAAACGGCATGGTATCTACTGATAAAATATTTTTGTTAACAAAATCTCAATGCATAATTGTTGGTGGTGTTATCAAATTCTCAATATATCCGTCTAAGATCATAAAATGCAATTCATCTTGCCCATGAAATCATATATGAAATGATCAAGTATTTATATTCAATGATTTAAGGAATAAACAGATAAATTGGCATATCATGGTTGAGGCATATTTTATTCGAGAGCAGCGATGAAGAGTGAAGATATTATCGTTGTTATATAAAAATCAACACAAGCAGTTGAAATAGTCGAGCTTAAATGCAAAAATTTTTGAATGTTTGGTCTGCTATGATTGAGGCGTCATAAGTGAACAACTAACCGAGCTATAGCACGCGTTGAATGTTCAGCGACAATGAGTGAGGAGGATGTCAATGTAGTTGATGACATCGCATAGAACATGAATCAAACATGATCGGTGCTGACAGTCGGGTTGAATCAGTTGTTATTTCAGCGCAGAGAGGTCCTCTTATTCAAGATCTTCCTCTAAGCGAAGTTATTGCAACAAAATGGGCTTCGCAACGACCCGTAGAAAGGGGTACAGCGACATGATTACAGGATAAAGGATTACAGTGAAGTCCCACATCAGAAGAAGTACAATCACTGCCGACATAGAAGCAAAGCTATTGCTGAAAGATAAGAGCAGAATGCATGCGCATCGCTTCGATGCCACCCTCACTTCTGTTGTTGGGCTCGTATCGACGAACGGCGTTGAATAGAAGTTTTGCCGCTCACATCATTCATGCGTTTTGAATCGGCCTCTGTTCGTTGCTTGGCGAACAACATCGGGGTTTATTGAACAGAAGCTTCGCGTCTCCAGCCATACGCGCCTTTTGGTGTTTCCTTTCCATCACTTATTGATGCAACTCCGTGTTGAATAAAAGATATGAGTGAGGAGGATGTCAATGTAGTTGATGACATCGCATAGAACATGAATCAAACATGATCGGTGCTGACAGTCGGGTTGAATCAGTTGTTATTTCAGCGCAGAGAGGTCCTCTTATTCAAGATCTTCCTCTAAGCGAAGTTATTGCAACAAAATGGGCTTCGCAACGACCCGTAGAAAGGGGTACAGCGACATGATTACAGGATAAAGGATTACAGTGAAGTCCCACATCAGAAGAAGTACAATCACTGCCGACATAGAAGCAAAGCTATTGCTGAAAGATAAGAGCAGAATGCATGCGCATCGCTTCGATGCCACCCTCACTTCTGTTGTTGGGCTCGTATCGACGAACGGCGTTGAATAGAAGTTTTGCCGCTCACATCATTCATGCGTTTTGAATCGGCCTCTGTTCGTTGCTTGGCGAACAACATCGGGGTTTATTGAACAGAAGCTTCGCGTCTCCAGCCATACGCGCCTTTTGGTGTTTCCTTTCCATCACTTATTGATGCAACTCCGTGTTGAATAAAAGATTCAAGTACCTTCCGTATCACGTGATCTCACAGCACCGACTCCAAATTTTTCTACTCAGAATATATATGCCCTAAGATGTGCCAATGCCTTTGTTTTAGTACCCATTATTATGCATCTTTTAAACAAATTTGAATGAAAAGCTTCAGACCTCGATATCTGCCACAGCTTATTTAGAACTAGAAATGCTTTTAATAAACATGAGGCGTAGTTGTAATACAGGTCAACAAACGAATAAATAAATAAATAAACAAGTAAATAAATAAATTAAAAAATGATTCGTTATGCTTTCATTTAAATGAGAAAGGATTATAAAATAACACGGAGTTAATCGTAAATTTCTAGTTCCTCCGTACCTAGAATTCTGAAATTTCGGTATTTCACTCATTATAATGCTTATCGATCATCCATTCGGTCGGTACTGTCTTCTGTAAGCTCTGTGGTTACTGTAAGAGTTGCATCTTCATAACCTTGTGGAAAATGCGTTTTTGATGCCGCTTTTTTCGATCCTTTTTTTTCAGCTGACAGCGAATCTCTTCGTTGTGATATTTGCATAAAGGTGGAAGACATTCAAAAAGTATTCATAGCAAAAATACGAACATTTTTCATCTAGAGATTTCTCTACTATTTGTTGATCATATTAGATTTCCTACAACGATTGCAGTAATAGTGCTAAAAAAGATGAAATGAGTGACTGCAGTTCTATTAATCTCTGATTAATAAAAGCTGATATAAGCTTATAAAATTGTGAAACATTCTCATTCATTTTGTAGAGTAGTTAATATATCCTTCATTCATTCGTTCCAACTAAATACTCATTTTCACAAGAATATCGCAATGAAGTGACGGGAGGGCGGTCGCTCTTAATCGAAAAAAAAATCACAAAAGATGAATTTGGCACCACAGGTAGCATCAAACAATAGGTTAAATGTATTTGTTGATGGCGCTATCTCACGAAAAATTTTTTCAAGCCTGTCACAATCGCATATCAAAGTGCATTTCAATGTCGTCGACTATGAATGCCGCCATAGAAGTACTTATCGATTGGACTTTCAATAGGATAGATTGCTCGTAAACTTGAATTCATAGCAGTTATTCGAAGATCTGTTTCGTTTTGATAGATTCGAAGAAATAGTCGAAGTCAAAATCACGAGATGAGGCATTCAAATTGGTTTTTCTCAGATTTTTGGACTATAGATTTGCGAAAAGAATTTAAGTTTTCAAATTCAATCGACAGATCAGTACAGCAGTACTGCTTCATTCGGTATTCATCGTGGATAATCAGCACATTTTTCTGGATTTTTTTGAAGCGAAATTGTTAATTTAAAGGAGAAATTAAGCAGTAAATATCAACCCTCTCAAATTGTGCATAAACATCGCGATCGTTTTTTTTCTATCCTAAAAATGTGTTTTATAAGCTGAGTGAATTGATATTTCAGTTCGACATGTCCGAGACCATATGAAGGATCATCCACATCGATCACTCGCCCAATTAGTCCAGCAATTTAGTGGAGCATTGATGGACGCTGATGTCGAGTTGTGCAGTGAAGTTTCTGATCGAAGAAAGGAAGCTGTTGAACCAATCACTTTATAGATAGGATTTCCTCTTCATCGATAGATTGGTTATCCAGGAAAATATCCAGAAAAAATTTAACATCCAGAAAAACAGAAACAGATTCATAACATATTTTATAAGTTCATATAAAGCATTCATATTTTATGTTATAAATAATGTTTCGATATTGCTAACTTGAATATAATCCAATGGAAGTAAAGTGGAGCATATTACTGTTTTTCAACAGGAAAATAGCTTACTAATACTTCAGAGAGTAATAGCGATCTCAGTGCAGCGAACCGAGAACTTCAAATTGGGAATGAACTGGGCACTGAACTGGAACAAGTACCGAATATGGGACCACCCAGATCTGAACTCTGTTCAGTGAGACCTTACATCTTTCCGATCAAAATTAAAGACGCCTGATCGTTTGTTTCATCGAATTTTCGCCTGAATTGCGACCAGTTGTACGGGCTCAATCTACAGTACCTTTTTTTCCCTTTCCAATTTATATATAGGTTATATTTCCCTAGTTGTTATCATTTATTATTTCGAATGTGCGTATGATCACGAATTACTTGATCTGTAGTAGAATTCGAGTGAAAATTATCATATACAGGTATTGATTTATTCATTCTATTTCGACATTTCTGCACCTTCGGTAACGATAGCAGAATGTGGCAACTCAGATCTTGCAAAATTGCCCACTGGAAGCATTTCTTTTCACATAGATGATAGTATAAGGCAGAAAAAGAGCTAATGTGGTCCTGGAAAAGTAATATCCTGAAACATGCTTGACACAGCCACGTTTTCCTCATGTGTCTGCGCTTTCTCTTCAAGCATTACCTGACCACATTTTCCCATTCGTGGATGAGTTCCAATAGTATATCGGCAACATTTTCCTCAGTATTGCCATATCTGCTGATTCATATGCGTTATGTTTAGATTCTTTATTGCTATGTTTCATAGGTTATTTAACACATCTGTGTTAGTTTATGTCTTTTGCAATCGCGAACACTAGTATTCGAAATCAGTACTTATATTCATTTGCCCGTTAGCTATAGAAAATATGGATTCTAATTTCATTCACCGTATAACACAGTAGGCAGTTTCAATTGATAGTATAGTATAAAAGAAATGCAAACTAACTCTACTGTTACGTAGTTTATGAGTGTAGTAAGAGGATATAGCAAGGATTTGAACAAGAAAACGCGTGGTTCAGAAATATGTACAATTTAATTATGAGCTTGCAAATGTGTTATAGTTTAGTTTCAAAACTAACATATTATATATATATATATATATATATATATATAATCAAAACCATTGAGCGGTTTCTCCTCTTTATGATATGGTTGCTTCTGTCCTGTAACCTGGAGATGTCAAGGGGTTTCCTTCTGAAATCAGTGAGCAGTTACCGCGTTTTCTGGAATGCACTCGTATATATCGCAGAATTATTTTCGATGCTATTCATGTTAATAAGCACTCTCTAATTGTTAGCTATAGATTGGCTGCCCAGGTTAAACCTATCACTTCTTCGTGTAAAGGTGAGTATATATGGGTTTCTTAATCTCTAAGAGCTGACATAAATAGGCAAATTAATAAAATCCCCGCTCCATATATATCAGTGATTTCAACCTAAAAAGTGGGAAAAAATATGCTTTCAAAGATTAAAATATTTTTATGCTCTAAATGAAACGATGTTTTGGCTCTGTCTTATTATTTAGTATCGCTGTTCTACCGTTTATTGTGATTTTTTTCGTTTTTGCAACAATCCTATCGAAATGTAATCTTATAGGTTGCACAATTAAAAATGTTGTAATGGAGCAAATATTTGTTGAACAACTATTAGTGGGTTATTCAAAAGAATCAACAATAAATGAAGGCTATTTTATGGCATCTGGTTCGGTTACACTCATTATTGATGGTTCTCGGAAGATACTCGTTGATTGTGGTAATCCATGGAATGGAGAGGCACTATTAAGCGGTAAGCAATTATTTGTAAACAGAAGCAGTCTTCATAGATATCTAAGTCCTTCAATTGTGGAGGAATGCTGGAAAAATCTCGCAGTCATACGGTTAGTTAGAATGAAGAGAGAACCGGAACGTTTATAATTTTGGCTCTCTACGTTCTTTTTAATGAAAAAAAAATTTCAAAAATTGAAAGTTTTTATGTCCCTTATTCGAGTGTTACATAGGTCATTGCTACTTCTTTATGTTCTCGTTACGTAAACAACTAGTAGAGATCTTTCGTATATATTTTTTTCTTCAGCCTTTAATCTTGGTTCAATTACCATTTTCGTAGCAATATGGTCCCCACTAACTCTTTCATTGAACTACTTAGGCTGATTTTCATCGTCCATTTTCTGTAAAAGTTGGTAGTGAAAAAATCTTAGACGGTTACGGTAAACGCATAGTTTTTGTGAATTAAAATCTTCGATGATTACGGTAAAAGCACGGTTTTCGCGGATTAACTCATAAAGATGTTTCATGGATTGGTATTTTTAACGACACTCCAGAAACCTTCAATACATGTAGGGAATCCTCCTTTTACCTCAATGGTGTACCATTAGTCGAAGCACCGCTTTTACTCTTTATCTGCGGTACATTCTCTTGCGGATGCTAATTTTTCGCCTTCAGTTGCAAGATATATCCTACGTCGGCAAATGATCACCGATTATCACTAAGAATCTAAGGATGAAACGTTAGGAAATTGTGCCGATTCTCGTACGGAGATCACCACAGAAGATATCAATAATAAATTGGCATCGCCAAGTTTTAAACTTTCCAAGAAAGTTCCTCGTTTCTTCATTTTGAAGGAATTTTATGAAATTTTTGCAGCCACCTCAGTAATTCCAAGAATTATCTTCTCATAAAAACGTTAATTATAATTTGATTTTAAAAGAATTCCAACCTCTTATATGAAAATCATTTTCTCCATCTTTGTTGAAAAATAAAATACAATAAGTCTAGTTCGTAAGATTTGATGGCAATCTAAGGCTAAAGGGAACCATCGAATCTACAACTAATAGTTTTAGCGCTATGCGACAATGCGTTATCCACGAGTGAAATAACGGATTTAATCATAACACATGGTCATATCGATCATTGCGGTAATATGTCTATGTTCACAGATGCCCGCATCTATATGGATCGTGATTTGGCAAGACCATGTTCAGAATACACCAGTTTTGAAGTAATTGTTCGTATGTTTTTTTTTAAAGTAATAAGTCATTCGGCTATTTTATTTCGCTTTTTTTCCGAATATTTCGATAGTTTAGCACTTGTTTATAATCCCATTTCCCTCAAATTTCCTTTCTACTTCCCAATTACTTTCAAGTAGTAGCTAAGAGGTATTTTCTGGTACTGAGTGACAAATTTTTATTATGGTATGAAAAAACCGCAGAATTAATTGTTGGTTCATTTCTAATTTTTTCGATTGATGTTCATTTTCCTTGTATATTTGTTAATGTGGTACTGTAAGAATTTCCCCACCGTCAACTTAGGGTCGAAGTGCTGCTATCTTCTCCTTCTCCTTACAATTTAATTCTATTATATTACCAGTGAAATTTTTTTTATACTATAGGATTGCTTTGAAGTAACAAAAAATGTGCATATATTACGTACTCCTGGACATACGGATAACGATCTTAGTGTTATCGTTTATAATACAAAACGTGGTTGTATTGCGATTACTGGTTTGTTCTTGTTCTTTTTTTCTTTTTTTTTTTGCTTTTTCAATCCTCGAAGGATTCATACCAACTTTGCAAGTTTTCTTGTTACGTTCACATTGAAGCAGATCTCAGGTAAAAATCTAAAGAACTCGCCGATCTTCAATTTAAGACTCCATTTGAAATTTCTCCGAGTCGAAATACTTCCTTCACCAAAAAATTTCATTCGATTATAAAACGAGAAAATTTTACTTTCATATTCTAGGCATTTTTTATTTAATAATTGAAACGTTTGATAAGAGGGGGAGGGAAGAGCGATGTGGAGGAGGAAATATTTTGACATGAAGTGAACGGGCAAAGAAGGGAGAATGGTTTGATGCAGTTGTGAAAAGTGCTTCATCTAAGACGAAGGAGGGCACGGTTGTCGTCATTCTAGCATTTCAATAAGGAAGTCCGTAGTTTATCCATTGCTTCTAGGTCAAAAACGACACCAGTTTTGTGATTTCGTTAAAGAAACACAGCATATGTAAGATATTTTGTAGGAGACGTATTTGAAGACGAATACCCGGACAATTGGGAGCCGAATAGTCGATATGTAGAGGAGCAAAAACGGAGTCGGAGTCGAATATTGGCGATAGCTGATTGGATCATACCCGGTCATGGAGCAGTGTTTAGAAACCAATTTAAAACGGCTTCAACTTGAAAAGGTTATATAGAATTAAAATAATAGAGAAAATGATCCACTTTATTATATTCGTTTTTGATTCGATATTTCATTTTACAAAATATTTACTAATTCTCCATTCGGGATTTTCAAGTTTCAAGTCCATTTTTGTGTGAAAAAGTTGTGATTTGTGTGGTCGAAATGTTTCATCCTGCATTTCGCTCTTTGCACAATTCCAAGAACTCTTGTAAGTTTATGCCTCTATTTCAAGTAGATTTTTCACAGGACAACTTCTACTCGATGTTGCACTCAAAAATGGAAACTATTTCCTAATGAACGAATGAAATCACATTAAAATGGGGAAAATGAAGATTGCTTATAAATCGTTCGATGTGAAACCATCGAATTCCCTCCTCTATACGTTCATATTGTTTAAAACGTAATTGGCCACTTCACTCCCGCAGATTCTTTATATTATTTCCTTCTGCAGTGGATTCTTCTGTTGTAATGCAATCTCAAAATTGAGTAATTAAACCATTTAATCATAATTTCGCATCATCGCTATAAGCAAATATCCGTCGAGAAATAATATATTGAAGACAGTATGTCATTTCAAAAGGAATGCTCATCATTCGGGGACGAGGAGGTTTGTTGTCAGAAAAGGAATGTGCACATATGTCATACGTCATATGCACATGAAATTGCGAAACATACTATCGTACCGTTTTGAATTGTGTCCAAGGATTTAAGCAACGACTTCCGTTCGGGAATTTTTATTGGAAAATTTAGAGTAACAAAAGCGAAATGAAGCAGTTCTTTTTCCCCTAGAGTTCATTCTTCTCTAGTTTCTATATGGCCACCCAAAGACGATGAATATCGACGGTGCCACTGTGGCAGCCCTCCGCAGGAAGGGGGGGAGGGGGAAGGTTCATAAGGGGTGAAGCCCCACTTACCTTAATATTAGTGCTGAAATGAAGAAATCTGTTGTTAATAATTTTGTATCGTCACTTCTTCCTGGGCCCAGCATAGGTTCTATTTGTCTCTTTTCCCTGGACTTTTTAATTTTCATTTGCTTATACATTATTNATTATTTGTCAGATTTTTCAAAGTTCATTCAAAGCTGATCACATGTGAATGCATCTGCAATCTTCATAATTTACATAGAAATTCTTTCGATTTTTTTTATTATATTAGAAGTAACAGCTACTACAATTGTAATAGAAACGGATATGAATACAAATTTTTAATACAAGTGATCATCATCAGAAACAATGCATAAATGCATGCACATGAAGTGCGTAAACAAATAATAATCCAATAAGTCTCTATGATAGACTACTTGGACAGATAGCAGAAATACTTTCAAAAGAATAATCGTGCGATAGAGGTTCGAAGAAAAGAGATCATAATCTAATAGAAAAAGTGATCTCAACAATATATGAATTCCCTATTAGAAAAGAAAACAATAAAACATAAAGTAATAAAATGAGCACCAAAAAATAGTCAACAGATCGTTCATTCAAATATGAACTTATTTAACAAGCCTAAAGAAAGTTTTCCCGTCTGGGAAACTATGAAACAGCTATTCCTGCTCACAATCGCTATGGTTGTGGCAAAAATCCTTCCATAGAGATGTCATTTAACACTGTTCTTGCGGTGACTACCAACGACTCCCTCAATGGTGAAAAAAAACCTCCACCTCTCTGTTTCAATAAATCGGTCGGCCCACCTACCCGCGAACAGCCCCTTCAGTTATTTCTTAAAGCTCAGTACTGTTGCCGAACGAAATTCCCTGAAACCTGTTCCGGAGAAGTCAGAAAGCAAGAGGCAATTGACGCAAAGATTGTGGAGTAAATTACATGCAAAAGAATCTGTCTAAACCTAGCTGTGATCAGTTCCGGTTGGCATTACCTGACATCCTCATGTTGAGGTCTATATCTTTAACACCTCAAAAACAAATTCCTCAGCTCCTACATCAACCGATAAGTGCGATCGAAGATTACATTTGTATTGTTTCGAATTTTAGAATTGTTTGCCTTGAGTCTCATCAGTTAGGGCATTTAGCTGCTCACGATTAGAACTGACAATCGTGGTCATGAACTTCAGATTTCCCAAAAGTTGGCGATTCGTCGACCAACTTTTTTCCCAGTTCCTGATGGGATGGATTAAAAAGTTCATTGAAAGCGTCAAACTACATTTCAATCGAAACTGTCTACTTTCCACTTACTACTTAAGTCTGTCTTGCCAATCATTTCTGTTACGATGGAAATGTACCAGGTGTTGCCGGTACTCTCTCTATGAACGGGCACAATAGACTACATGATGAAAACTGTAGTCGCTGTTGCTCTAGCAACTCAAAGCAATAACAATTTGAAATGGGTGAGACGACGTTTGGGCCAAGCCTAGAGAGGTAAAACATGTTTATGACTTACCTTACAACGCAACTCAGAAGGACAAAAAATCAAAATTCCAATATTTTCAACATCATCTGCAACGACAACTCCAAATATAGCATAGAAATTCGTTCACTTCATACACTCAAGAATCGCTTTTCGAAGCTCCTCACCTTGTAACGTTTTCAATTTTTCAATTATTTGTTGCTCTTCATCATCCTCATCCGTTGTATTCTTTTCCAACTTGTGCAACATATCTTCCGCCTCCTATAAATTTGAATAGATCGCGAATCATATGTATGATTTGCACTTTTCATCATTAGAAAAATATGGTTTTGCATTTTTTTCTATTTTACACCGAATTATATAAATTCTGAATTCTGAATCGCAAGTCTTCGCAGTATTTTTTATCATAGATAAAAAAATGTTCTAAGAAATATTGTGTAAAAAATGCTGGAAAGCTCTATATTGTTTCCACCGAAAAAAAAGTGGAGCGTTCCGGCAGACATTAGCCAACATTGGCTAATGTCCGCTGAAATTAAGCAACTTACATTGCCTCGAACTTATATAACTTTCAAAAAGAAAATATCTATAAGCTTCGTAGATTCAGAAAGCAAATGCAAAATGCCTTATATTTAAGAGGCAATTGATGAATAGAAGATATAGAAAGAATTTTGATAAATGAAATACCAATTTATAAACGAAAATCCCAAAAACTACATAATTAAACAATAATCCAAACCTCAATAATACCAGTGGATATTCCAACGAGTTTTGCAATATTAATACCAAATGAGCGTTCTGCAATTCCAGGCATGACCTTATATAGTAGAATAAGCTCGCCATTTTCATCGATTTGTGTTTCGACACGAATATTGCGTAATACATTTGGATACCGTTTATGAAGTGCACTCATCTCATGAAAATGTGTCGCGAATACACATAAACATTTGATACGCGCAAGAATATCACTATAAAAAAATAACGTTAGAATATAACAACAATAAAAAATACAAATATTTTTTTATTAACGATATTATTCGATGTAGTAATGAAATAAACTGAATCTCGAGCATGAGTTTTATTACTCACATGAAATAGTGCTAAAAATGAATTCCACACTTAAATAAAAACGGACCTATTCAAACCTATCCAGGGCTTATAGAAAACTAAAAAAAAGGAATTCTATCAGTCATAGAGATCGAAGAATATTCCCTCTAGACTCTTTGAAAAAAAAAAAAACAAACTCATACGACTGCACCTGTTTTCCTCTATAGGAACAAAACTGAGTGAAAAGCGATTGGCGAAGCGCAAGAAACTAGCAATCAAAAGGATCATCAACTTACTCGGCAATCGCCCATGCAAGTCCAAAACCATCATATGTTGAAGTGCCTCTACCAAGCTCATCGACTACGACAAGTGATTTGCTTGTTGCTGCCTTAATTATATAAATATTTTAGCAGCTTTTTCAGTATATAAACTAGTAAAATGAAGCTACAATAATTCCTCGCAATAAAAATGTTATCCAATCACATATTTATTACAACTATAAGAATGGTTATTACTGGCTAAAGTAAAAAATAAATTAGCGACTTTGAAATGCAGCATCAGTCCCACTTCCATAGACTTACATATTTCAAAAAAAAATATTGCTAAGAAAGCCAAGCTCTAAACTAGCATAAATCATCACTATGCAACAATCGCTCTAATAACAGTTCAAAAAGTTTGCTGCAGATTAAGATAGGGATATCAAGGAACGACCCGATAAGTGAATCGTACCCTAATAGTTAAGAACTTCCACATTTTTTACGAAAATTCACCAAAATGGAGGACATATAAACGGTGAAGCTCGTCATACAGTGAGTTAACTTCATCATGAAATTGAAATAGACAAACATTATACACTCTTTACTGATTACAGCAAAGAACTAATAACTAAGGAAGATGGCATTATTTGTGTTCATTAAAAAGTTTAGCTAAACGCGCGAAATTTGCAAACCACCAACGTCGAGTTCAAACCGATCAATCGATAATCTATTAAACGTTTGTCCCTCTGCTTAGAATTATTATCGTGTCCAACAAAAAAAAAAACTATACATTTCTTTGCTAAAAACATCTCGATATACCCTTATCATCATAACTTCTTATCACTACATGCTCGCCAAGGTGGAAATAATTGCTACAATAAAAATGACTTATAAACAGACAAGAATGTGATCCTTTACTTCGATTACTACTACCTTCTGATAAAGCCAATACCTGTCGATAAAGAATTCCAAAGAATGAAGAAAAAACGACTATACTACCTCAAGAATCGAAGCACTATCAATCATCTCGGCCATAAAAGTTGACACACCTTTACATTGATAATCGCAACTTCCGATCCTAAAATACATTTTTCATAACGGGAGCAATCATATCAGAATTATTCACGAATTAACAAGTTCATATCGCAGTAGCAATCTAGTGACGAAATCCAACAGGATGTGGCTGGAGGTTGGCGCTGGCACCCCAGCACTTAAAAAGTAGTCACAATACGCGAAGACGATTTCGTGTCATGGCGAACACGATCCACCGAAAAAGCCAGCAGCCACTACTACTTTTTAAGTACTTCGTGAAAGAAGAAAAGCCAGGAGAAGGAAACTCCTTCTTATACGTCGGCAGCAGGCCGGCCATCAGGCGACGCACTACCCACCATAGCAACATTGTTGCTAACTGCATCGATCGATGGAGGGAACGATGAAATCAATGATATCACGCTTGTTCAAAGTATTCAAAGTAAATGCGCTCGTCATTCACTGGTTGAACAAATTGGCACTCAATGAGTACATCCTAATTCAACCAATGTCCTCCAATACAACAGATCATATATTTTCGTTTTAAAAAGTCATAAATCAACGAATAGATATTCGAAAGTGAAAATGAATACCAAAAATATACCTTGTATGGATACCATCGATAAGTGAAAATTTTGCATATTCACAAGGTACAAAGCAACCCATTTGACCCATAAGAACGCAAAGTGCACATGATCGTAAATACGTACTCTTACCGCCCATATTTGCACCTGTTAGCAAGAGGAAGCGAGTGTTATCTGTAATTAGAACATTCAAAACAATTTGTCCTATTCATCGTTCGAATGAATCATCAGACGTAAATGGATTCAATCAGCATCACTTAGAAGCTATGTTGAGCTGATTACACAAGAACAGATAAACAAAGAAGAGTTGGGTGCTATTTGTTGTAGGTATGTTGATGATCTTCTTATATTCAACATCGAACAATTTCACAACATTGCTAAATTAGTTTATGGAGATGCACTACAGACTGATATTACATATGAGGGCAACATGGCTAATTTTATGGACTTAAGCCCCCGTATTAATGGTGTAATTTACAGTGTCTATGATAAAACGGATCAGTTTAGCTTCTCGGTTGATGAATACAGCCAGTTGGACAGTAACACTCCACTTTTTATACATAAAAACCTAATAATCTCTCAAGTTCTTAGATTTAGTAAACTTTGCTCTCTTAAGACCGATTTCATCAACAAATGTAAAGGACTGCTTAAAAATTATAAGGACAAAGGCCTTAGTAATTTTCCAGTAGAAAAATATTTACGTAGAGTTTTAGTGACCAAACTGGAATTAGTATATAAGTTCGTCTGTCCTAATAGACAGGGTATTAAAAACTTGATGAACGAAATCCTTCAGATATTTCAGTTTTTACATTTATTAACCATTCGTTTCGCTTAAATCCTTTTTTGTATGTACAACCCTAAAATTCTGTTGCATAAAGGAGCTATTTCTATAGGTTAAGCATTAAGTAAATATTGCTATACTTGTGCTACTATTCTATAGTACCATCGCTTTGATCATATATACTAAGATTTACTGACCATTGCTCTTCTATACTTTATTTCTCAACGCAGCATTTGTATACTTAACTTCATAATATAGGCTTAGATAATACTATAGCTTCTGTATTACATGCTCTGTACATGGATTTGTTTCCTTTACAATCTAACTCCAGTGTCTGCATCAATTTTAGAATTTCATTCTAGAATTTTTATTAGTATCTCGCCTTGCGAACGTTTTAGTTATCTGAAAATGTCTTTCATATTTCTACGATAGGTCTAATGTTAAACACTGATCAAATAGATATTGCTCTACATGTTGCGAATATATGGTCAATATCGTTAACGTCTACAGTCAGGCTTAGCGACTATCATGTTATCACATGTTTTTGGTGTATTCACGTCGGCCGCATACTCCAGCATGCATTGACGTTCATACTTTTGTCCACTGTTTTCAACGTTTGTAGATAAATTACACGTGTTTCTTTCTTTACACAGTGTTTCTTTTAGTATAGTATTCTTAATCTTTGATCTTCCTTCATTCTTTTGAGCTATGGCAACGAGGTTACTATCATTGTTTTGAGCATTTCTTTTTCAGCAGTTTTCTTGTTTTACATTTTTCAGTTATTCTCATACGAGTTACTTTTCTATTCCTCCCTATTTTTCTACTATTAGTTCACTTGTCTATACAGATTCTTATACTAACGGGGTTATGCGTTTCGTTCTGGCGATGGCCCGCACATAACTCAGGTGCACACGTCAACGGATAACGGCCGAAACGTGGTCACCTTTTGTTCTCATAGGTAATCTACCGTGTCTTACTTCTTGCAGTCTTAGTAAATATCTAGTCTTCTAACGGTCGTCTATGGCACCTTTGCTCATACATACGTGATTTCTGCATTTGTTTTTGAATTTAAAAAATTGTTCTCTCTTTTCTTCTCTTTTCTTAACGTCGTTTTCTCGCAGAAACGTATTCATCTCGGTCTATACTGACGGTGTACCCATAAAGGACTTTATGCCAGTATGATTTCAGTATAAGACTTTTAACAGCGTTTTTGACATGTGGATCGTATTTTCTTTATAAAACTTCTATAAATTGGGAAATTAAATTACGAATCCGGATGGAAGTATGATGAGCGTTAATAGGTGAGAAAAAGCTTCCTGAATTGAGGAAAAGATTTTGGTTGTCGTTCCTAAATACCTAACAGTTTGTCGAATCTTCAAAATAAAATGACTTACACAGGAGCATACAAGGCATGCGCAAACTATTAAAATTCATTTATATATATATATAGTCATATAATGCTGCATAAACCTCGTGTAACAGCTTATGTTCTCAATTTTCACCACTCTCAGTAAGAAACCCCTACATAAGAACAACATAAGATACATAAGCCACAAGCTTTCATAGGCGCCATGACAGCCTATAATGATTGTTGATAAAAATTTGTAGTACTTTTATTTGTTTCCATATGCAAATCCTACTCTCGTTATGGTCCTATTAGCTGCGACTAACTATTCGGCACAACAATTTTACCTTCTGGACTTTCACCCATGACCACATCGTTCGGAATAAAAGGTGGAGCTTCAGGAAGTGCTTCCAGAACTGGATGGCGGCAACTCTTTAGCATAAGTACCCGCGATTCTGGAATTCATAATATTTGCTTCATTTCAATTCGATATAAGCAAAACATTGCTTCAAATACCAGCTATGTCGCAAGAAAAACCAGTCCTTTATGAAAAGAAATCAACGCAACCAGCGTATCATCATTGGCCTAATAGCTGAAGCTTATAGTGCTGTATCATTTCTCCATTTTCAATACTACAAAACCAGATAAAACATTCAGGAAAAGCTAAACTATGGTCAGCTAGAGTTTCATTCCTTAGGTCCAGCGATTGATGGTCATCCTTACAACGCTGCAGCGATAAAACGGAGGATAGGATCCTAGTCCGGAGTCACATGATCAGATATGGAATCATTCATGTTGAAGGGTAAACGAAATATGTAAGCCAACCTTTATCAATCAACTGTGGTCGACAATATGGAAACGGTGATAAGGTAGCGAGTGTTGCGAATGCAACTAGCACATCTATCACTGCCAAACATTCGGATAACTGTTGAAGTGCTGGTGCATAACCGGCTATAAATGGTGCACTTAGAAAAAGTCGAAATTCTGCATTTAAATGAACCTCTTAAGTTGATTCTATTCTTCTAATACCCGTCGAAACAAAGGTTTTACCCATTCCCAAAAGTAGCGGGAAATATGAAGCCAACTATTGAAGATCGCAGTAAAATCTTCTACAGCATACAGAAGCTTTAGACATTAACGCATAATCCATGACATTCCCTTGTTGACATCTCATTTATGAAGGTTCTCACCGAGTAAGCGGTATCCACTGCAAAGTAAGATGAAACCAAGAATCTATTTCTACAATATACCAAAAACCCCGATTAAAAACCGGCCGAGCGTCAACTACCCAAACATCCAGGTAGATTTTAATGAGACAAGGCATGTTGTTTTTATAAATTTTTTGTAAGGAAAGATAACAATATATTAATTCTCAGAAACAGAGGTCTCCTTTCGATATTTCTGAAAGAGCGAACGGTATGAACGATGGGGGCGAATGAAGAGCAGAGCAATCATTTCTCAAAATATACCACAATCTGCGTCAAGTACTACTCCCAATCCTCACTATCTGTGGAAAAAACATCCTCTACTTTAAAAACAAATGCTTTGTAACAGAACCATTTCAGTTATAGCTTAAACGCGGAAAAAACTGTCACTTCTTCTAAAAAATCATACAACGTGGCTTTATTTAAGAAGCTAATAGCAGTGTGTACCTGAGCTCATGCTACACCTGAGTGCACTCAAAAGCCAGCCGCACCTTAAATTTGTAGTAATGACAACATCACGGATAAATACTTTGTTCTGCATTTTGTAGGTGTAAGCTTTTACTCAGAAAAACTTGACCGTTCATTCAATATAAAGAATGTAAATTGCAGTACTGCTATAATCTAGGATCATAACCATTCTAGTAAATTCTAATAACTAATAACGGAAAAGGCGTCATATATAAGCCGTTGCTTAAAAAAACAACCTCAATGGCCACAATTTAAGCTCAAATATGAGCACTGCCTACCGAGAACATTTTATCATCAGCCTTAGAAATTTTATTGAAAAAATAATAATTCAATTCAATTCAATTCCCAGCCCATTCATTGCATATGAGAACGATAGGTATCAATACGCATACAGGTAAATATATCTTATTTCAATTTCTTATTCACAACTAACATAGGACTTAGAAAATTTATAAACGAAGAACAGTGGTGTCCTTTCATCTAATTCGATAACTGTTTGCTCTGCATAATTTATCTGCTCAGAAGTGCAAAAAGTAAAATAAATTCACCACACGTTTCGACGACCATTTTGACAAGCTCTGATTGAGCCGAATCATATTGCCTCTGCAGCTCTCTATATTCATTATTTAATGCTTCCAATGCTTTTGAGGTGAACCGTACACCTGAACCTTTTGTTGTCTCCAAAATTTTAAGACCAGCTTGACGAATCGATTTTTCTGCCTATAAATTAAAATCATAGCAAAGACAACACATCATCAAACGGCAAGCATGCTCCGCACAATCGAATGCCCAAACCTGTTCATTTAAAGCTACTGAAGCCACAGATAAAGATAATAAATAGAAACCTAGATAATATTCAAGAAGTAAAGCACTAAACGCTGAGTATGTGTTATATAATCAAATACGTCTATTTTATTGACAAAAACCTCAGAAAAATCCAAATCACCTTATAAAATGAACACTGACTGCTTAATTACTTACCTTTAACGATGCACAACCTGCCCAACCTACTTAAATCATGAACGCTTACCAAGGATATACATTAAGCAACTCTGGCAATACCTACATTCGATATATCAAATAATGATAAAATGCAGAAATTTTATCAGAAAATCATTATACACGTTTGCTAACACTTCAATAAATTTACATAAAACTTATCATATCATCAATATTTCCCACTTATCCGGCCTTAATCCCCTAATATTTATCCCAACTGATCATTTCTGGCGAGACCATTCATCGATATTATGGAGGTTAATGATAATATCTTATGCTGAAACATTCTACAACTACAGCGTCAAATCTTGCGACAAATTAGAAACAAACCATCCTATCTTACAACTTCATCTGAGCGGAAGTGGAAGCGATATGGAAAGACATTTGTAACGAATGCTTTGTTGATTTAAGTAACCAAGTTAAGAAATAAGCAAATAAGTAAGTAGGCGCCAAATCACTAACATTACCGACGACCATTATTCATATCAAATCAACTACAACTCCAATTCCCTTTTGTTGTGGTGAACGACTGCGCTGCGACTCATTTTACATACATCGACACCAGTGATATCAGCCCTTCTCTGCCTTATTATATTGCGCCTTTCCTCTGGTTGTCTGGTTACGTGTTTCAAACCCGTTTGCTGTTATGTGCGTTAACTCGGGTATCTTGATGGTTTTTCGTCCTGCTCAGTTCAGAACTACTTCGATTGATTGCGGCAGTTCAGTCAGTCATCAGTAAACTTCAACTTCTCATCTCGTTTCATCTCCTCTGCATGGCATAATCACATCACCTTTCAATAATCGAGCCTAGGATTCTAAGATAAACATACTCGTCACAAAGGAACAACAAGATTAGAAAAAATATGTTCAACAAATACCTTCAAAGTTACACGGAAGAAAAATCCATATTGCGAATTTGAATCGAGTTTCGCTGATTCTGTGAAATTTCCGCTAATCTGAAACTTCGCACTTTGAGAATGTTAAATTCTTCAAATAAAAAAAAAACTTCATTTGGTAAAGATGCAGTTAAAAACGTAGTTTCTTTTTTTGAGCAATGAATTGATGAAGAAACTTAACAAATCGGTAGGCACAGGCAACCATAGGTATACATACAAACATGACCTTGCCCATAATGTACCTTGCAAGAGCAAACTTGCAAGAACTCAAAGAAAATAAAGTAGAAGAAAAACGTTGAAAAATGAGGGTCAACGTACAGAATAAAAAAAACTACCAAGAAATAAGACATATAAAGATTACAATATGAATTTTAAGCTGAGAAGAATCTTTTTGAAGAATTAGTGATAATGCGATAATGTGACCACCAAAGTGATTGATAAAGATATCTAACGAAGGGACAAATTTGTTGTGGTAATATGGTACGTTGATTGCCACGATCATCCAAGAACATTTACCTCAACTGCTTTATTGTTGCTATTTGTTTCAGTTAAGATTCTGGGCTCTTTAGAGGAAAAAAAAATCCATATCTCTTATTACGCTTTACCGCATTACGTTATGCAAGACTTGGCCATAGATGACTTAAGCAGCGGAGTGGATAAATCTAGATTGATTTGATAAGAGGTTGAATAGGTAGATTGATAGGATAATAAAACGCATTGAAAGTAAAACAGTAAAGAAACAATAGCTACTATCAAGCTCGAGGTAAAATTCCACAGATTGGTCCTGAATATGCAAGTGTTTAAAAAAAATGTTCGGCAACATTTAACTCGGTGTTTGATAAATAGAATTACTTCATAAATAATAACAACAATAACAACGATAATGATAATTAAATAAGAAAGAAAAGAAATAATTCAGAAAACGGACCAGACAAAGGTCGTTGACAGAAGGAGCAAAAGAATCGCATGAAGAACGTACTTCTCTTATCACTTCTTCGAATCGTTTCAGTAGACGAATCAATTGATAGAGACGATAACAATGCTTAAAGTCATTTCGAACATTTAGCTAATTGAGGAAAAATCATTCTAAATGAAGATAAAAGAACTTTTCACTGGTAATGAATGACGTACATGTAAAGCAAACCTGCAAAAGTATATATTAAACTTTGCATAAATTTCAAGCATGACCGATCTTTGCACCGAAAAGAAACTAACGCAGCAAATAAAAGTGAGTTCCATTCAAGGTAGGATTGCGTCAACATTAAGTACCGGTTTGGTTCGAACACAATATTTCTCAACCTGAAGTGTAGCTTTTTTATGAAGCAATTTCCTCGAAATTGATGCTACATCTGGTACCCTTCGTAGAAGATCCTCATATAGGATATCACGACAAGCGCCCATCTCACATAATGCTTCCACCACATCTAATCTTTCGTTGATTCGTCGAAGATCGAATAATGGTCGTCTCATCCAGTCACCTATAAAACATTTATCATATTCATAATTTCACAATCAAAACCTCCATAGTATTTAGCTTCAACCACATCGGATAATTTTCTTAGCCGGATCACTTCCTAAATATCTTTAGTAAAAATGCTTAATTTGAGGCTGCAATAGTGGTCGGTTTCTAGCAGGCTAATATCACTACTGCCATTCTTCCTCTGCGTGGAAAAAACTCAGTAGGAAACTATACTATATAAATGATGGCATTTCTTAGAAGAAGCCCTACGTTGCGATCAACAAAAAAATGAAATGTGAGGCAATATGCATCGAAATGACCCCTCTGAAAATAGTACATGTCCACCTTTCTTATGGGTCATTTGAGAGCATAAACGTATAGAAATTTGATTATTTTGGTACGGTAAAATGTAAGTCATTTGGCAAGACAAATAGTTTGTGGAAAAAAATTATTGAAAAATTCAATTCATTAGAAATTATGGTAGCAGAAAATATTGCATAAAAATTTCTAAAAATTTGCCATTTCATTTCATAGTCTACCCTTATTCAGGGAGACGATAAAGAAAACGTTGCTATAACGTTTATTATAAATCATTTTCGCTGATAATAAGAAATCTTTTTAAAAGAGAATATTAAGGAGGAATATTGAGTGGAGATTGAAAAACAATGAACGATTATAGAAGGATGGGCGAACAAATATGAAAGCTATTATCATTTTAACTCCTATCAACCAATACTTTTCTAGCAAAGATTCTGGAAATAGGGCATATACATACCATTTACATAAGATATAATCGAAATACAAAGTATACAATAAATGCAACAATATTCATTACTTTCATTGGCTACTTAGAAAATAAAATCAAAATTCTGGGAAAAACCAATAACATTTTCTGCTAGTTATCGATCATTGGTGAAACAATTAGAAAATTGAAAGCAATAAAACTCCATATAGACTCCTTATAACCTATGGCTCCATTTGAACATCCTCAGTGATATTCGTATTCGTTGAAAGAATCAAATAATGGAAGGATTTCATGGATTTCCTCCCCTCTTTTCTTCGGCACCCTCGTATATCATTGAAGTGAGCAAAATTATTCGAAAGAAAAGGCTCCTCCACCTACCCCTCCCCTTCATTCCCACCACTTTCAAAGCTTGCAGATTAGTTCTTCTATACTGAAGTTGCTTTTAAAACAAAAATCGGCTTACGTAACAATCGTTGTCCTTGAGGCGTTCTGCATTTGTTGACTAAATCAAACAACGTTCCAGACTGTCCGATCGCTGTATCTAAATAAGCCCAAAATAAGTCATTACAAATGTCATTCTCAATTTAAGCAATGGCAAGGAAAGAAAAAAGAATCTCAACTGTTCAAACCTATAAACACTATAAATGAAAACAATCGAAGAAAAAAAAACCACCCAGATCGCACCTATGGTTCGTTGATCAAACCGAATGGCTTGAAGAAACCTCCGACAGTAGTTATATAAAGCCTAATAAGATTATTTACAAAACCTAGCAACTAAAAATTGTTACGAGCTCTCTTCTTCCTCTCTAAGCTCTCTGGAACAAAATGAAAGAAAGCAGCAAAAAAAGGCATTAACAATTTCCTTAAATTACCCTTGTATAAAAGAGTTATAAATGACTTGTTTTGCACTATTTTCTAAGGGCCTTAAATAAGAACTCATAAAATAGCAAACCTTCATCATAACTCTGAGAGAACAATTCAAGGGCTTTAACGGCTGCCATATCCAGATACATATAACCAGCCGATTTATAGTCGAGTAATTGGAAATGATCTTCATACATTTGCATATCATCGACAATATGCAAATGCAATGCTAATGCACCCAAACATTTTTTCTGCTGATCACTTATGTGCATTCCTTCAACAAAGATTCCTCATCGTTGAGTAACTGTCTAATAATATGGCCAACTTGTTACTAACATTTGCCACTTATTTAAAAACTTATCGAATATTTAATGAAACATTTTTTTGCTTAAAGTATAGCGTCCACCTCACAAGCTTGTTTCATTAAATTGAATATCCATAAATGAATGCAATGGCGGTAAAATGGGCAAAATATACCGTGCAATTCAATTCATCTATCCACAATCTGAAATTATGACTGATGTATGAGATAATTTAAAGACCAATCGTTAATATTTAAAACTCCAGAGCGTATTCCTTCATATTTGAATCTAAAAATCGTTCAGGTGTGCGGCTCATAATTCCAAATCACCTACTAAATAGATCTTATCCCAATCTAGTAACCAAAGAAAAAAGTCAAATACCCCAATCTAGTGATCAAAGAAAAAAGTCAATTCTTAAACGCCTGCCTAGAATTCGAGAAAGAGTTCATAGTCGCGAAGATTTCAAAAAATCGACTCTATGATCGTTCTTCTAAATGGAAATCATCGTTTGCAGCTGTCAAATAAATGAATCTCTTATAGCTAACCTCTATATTTGACGTTTAATAATTTCTCAACAATTTTTATATCAACTGAATTTAAATCCTTGAATTCAGTAAATGTGATATCTGCCCGTTTCAACGCTGTCTCAAGACTATTCATTCGTTTTCCCATATGCGATGAATCTTCGAATGATTTTGATGAAGACGGTAAAATGATGCATTCACGAGGTACCATCGATACTATACATTTCTGAAATATTATATAGGGAATTTCAGGTAGGTGGAGGTGAAATTTTCATGCATAATGAAGAATCAAAGGAAATTGTTGATTCTCTACGCTATTACTATAATTCAACGAGAAATTTTATTAAGTATTAACTTGTTGTTTAAAAGGAATAAAACAATTCATAGAATTTTATAATTTCTATGTATTTCAATAATTATTCATAACGACAACGATATAGGCATATATATGGAGGTAAAGTGAACAATCGCCTTAAACTGAACAATTATTCAAACATATACGACATTCGCTTGCTCAATACTCGTATCCTTCCCTTCACAAATCTTTTATCTTTTTCTTTTTTTGCTCAGTGAGGATATTGCTCTGTCCTTCTCTGGCTATTCTGTTATATACAGAGAGTTTCTATAGTGTTGCGTTAGCACAACTGAAAGTACAAATATAAATAACGGTGGGATAAAGCTTATGCCTAAGATAAGGTTTAAAAAAAAGAACAATATATCAAATAAGCCTCTCCGTAACATCGTAAACCTTTACAATAAGCCAAACCTCTAAATTTGAGAAATGTTCCGTATCGGCGAATTCGGCAATCGTCATTCGCATATCTCGAAGATTACAGAAAGCAACCGAAAGACGATTCTGAAATAAAATAAATAGGATGAAAATTTCATATTTGAGTAACAGAGAGATATTTTCCTACGATATAAGAAAGTAAATAGTATGTAAATTGCAATAAAATCCAAAATTCCGAAGACTTCTTGAAAAGCAAAATGTTTAATAAATATCATAAAATCATATAAAATCGAATGCCCTATCTTTTGAAATTAAAGTGTTACCAAATGCATATATATACATATATATCTATGTGTATATATCCCTACCATCTAGGGGTCCTATTGATGGTACCGAGTGGTACCGATTTGGTGGACTCAATTCCATAAATTAAAAAAATCTGAGCCTATAATATCACCTTCAAATAGTTCAAATATACACCAATGATTATCAAAAAAAAAGCATATTATAAAAAACCTCATCTGATCCACAGTCGACAATATATGAGATTGCCATAACGGTTGAGAGTTCACTCAATTCAACACTATCACCAATCACATCTTCGAAATCACCAAGGCACCCTAACGAACCCTGAACGATGCATACTCAATACGAATCCATTCGTGCTTAATTAATATCATCAAAGCACCAATAGCGTAAACTGCTATTAATCTATGTGAAATTTTCCAATTTGTCATTAATCGTCGCATCCTCCCTTCCCCCCATTGAGCCCTCTCCTTTCTACTCTACCCCTTTCTGGTAAATATCTGCCTTGTTGACAGCGTATTAGCATATCTATTAATGAGCTGATAAAGATCCGCTGATATATATAATGTATGCAATCAATTCTAAAGACATTTGAAGACATTTATATATATTTATTTATTCTTTATTTTTTGAGAACATAAAAAACTAACCTTCGCCTTTAATACCCACTCGTTATCGCAAGCAGCATAAACCTCCAATCGATAATGTAACATAAGAATTACATCACGTACAACACGTGCATACTGACCACTGTTTAGGTTGTGATAGGTAAGTTCTGTCAGACCTAAATTAATAGCTATTTATCTGTTGTTCTCAAAGGATATCTGAGATTTTAAGTTATAAATAATGTTTCCTTAATCTCTCATCAATTTTCAGTCATCTAAAAATTTGCTCCTGAAAAAAAAAAGAATGAAGAGTTGAAAAATTCAAAGGACAACTGTCGAATTTATCTCTGTAAAAGTAATTAGTAAATTTTGAAGGATTCTAAAGAGAGCATCAAGCAAGTGAAACAAGAATAAGGCAATATTCCTCGATATGTATCATATAAAGCTTCTAGAAAACATTTTTTTTAAAATAAATAAAAGGAAGACTGCCAAAAATTCTGAGAAATCCGTATATCCGAAAAATCTAAATTTACACAAAACATAACTAACTGTAATAGGAAAAATGTCGCTAATGGAATGTTTTTTGGCAAACATCAACCCCTAGCAAGGCTGATCTCAAAGAAATAACGATGCATGAATTGAGGGCGGAGTGAGGAGAAGGGGAGCGGGAAGAAGGAAAGAGAGAAGGAAGGTATTCCATCTGAGGATGGAAAAAGTTCTTCCAAAATATTTACTGCAATAAGAAAACGATGTGGAATAATCCTGCATGCATATATCCACATACCAATTTGCACACGTCGTAAACCAACTTCACTAAGAAAGATCTCATTGGCAATAAGGAATGCGTCATCTTCATAGCACGAATAGAACTCCTTAAAAACCTCAAATTAATTAAACAATATTGCACAATTATAATAGTAGAAAGATGCCAGCAATATACACAGCTAAATATCTAATGTTTTCATCTATATCGTTAGCGAAGGCAAAATCACCATCTATAAAACCAGTGGTCGACTAAAACTACTAGAAAATTTCAACTGGTATAAGCGAACAGAGCATCCCAATCGCAATATTTTATAAGTGTGTTTGATTGATCTGAGCTAAGCATAGTTCGACCGATATTAGCTTGAAAAAAAATTAGACGAAGTTAACGAAAAAAATCTATAAAATATCGGAAAAAAAAATCTAAGGATTCATTCATCTTTACTGTCCTTCACGAAACTCCTGCTCCAAATATGAGCTTAAGATGATCTGCCCATAACATATTTTATAATATGCAAATCTGGATTATGCTCTATGTAGAATTTCTATTACAGCTCTTATTAACCAAAGTAAAAAACACTTTTAATTGATCGAGTATCTACAATTATTATTAGATGAGAAACAAACCTAATTTATTTGAAAGAAATGAATCTCTAAACTAACATTTCGCTCAAATATTGCCACCGTTCCAGAAGCTTTTTTCTGCAAAACTTTCAGAAGGCTTCGATCGATACTCTCCATTATTCAACGACGATTTTGAAATAACTGAAAACAAAAATAATTGCCCTTCGAAACTTAAAAGAAATCCTTAACAGAGCTTAATCGATTCAATATACACGGAAAATGAAAATATGTAAAGAATCTAAAATCATCGATATAGTGACTATCCGCATAGGTCGACTCAGTTGTGTTCCGAGAGGATTTGAGCAGGAATCTCCTCTTTAATTCGCATATTCCTCAAGGCTTCTCTACAATCACTGCTGTTAATTCCTTAAGAAGTGCAATTTTAGGCTAATTTACCTCATACTGAATGAGATTGGAAACAACTTAGTCAAGTTTAGCAAACATCGGAAATAAACTTTATCCTTTTTTCGAAGATCGCATAGAAACTGGAGAAACATGGTGGCTAGCAATATATCTAGAACTGCATTCAGCATCACATCGCTAAAATATTTCATTAAGCTATTAAAGCACTCAGAAAGTTTCAAAATGGTTTTCACAAATTGAATACGCCAAAAATACGTTTATTTTAGAATAGAAAAAAGCATAGAATATGTATTTAAAAAAAGATACAAAAAGAAACAAAAAGAACTTATGTGACAAATAAACACGGCAGACGGCTATGGATCTTATCCACCTCTCCCCCTCCCCTTCACCCTTTGGTAAAAAAAGGAAAAGAATAGCAAAAATCACAAGGAATGGAGATCTGCGGGAATGCAGGTATAAATATGTGAAAATAATACAGGTACGATTATAGTTATAACTGCCAAGTAGCGGATATTGTAGCTAGATCGTATTGCTCCAAAATCGGCTTAAGATAACGATCACGTGCCAGCTATGATAGGACCATATGATAGGAACAGGAATTGCAAATGGGAACAATATGGCAGGTAAAGTAATTAAGCATACCTGTTCGATTTCCTAACTACCTTTCAAATTGAAGTCGGTGCAAATGGTCGGTGCACATAGAAAAGTCATGTAAAGTCCTGGCAGACATAACTACATAACGAGCAAAAACCTCTCAACAATTCTATATAAAATATTTTTCGAAATATTTTTCCATCTTCCCCCTCCATCGTATTTCCAAATACCAAAATAACAAAAAATATTCTCACATGCCAAACCAAAATTGGGCAAAATATTCAACAGTTTTTTCGCGTTTAACCTCAGTGGATAAACTTGGCCTCTTATTCTCTTCGTTGTCGACAAACATCAGCTGAGCTGATTCGTTGTCGACAAACATCAGCTGAGCTGAGAACGAACGATAGCAGGTTTCTCGGTCGCTTTAGGCGCGAATATTACCGCAATAATTTTAAATTCCCAGCTGGATCTATTAGCGAACTTCAAATTCCATGAAGATAAAATTTTCGACACGTTTCAGGAGGGCTTATACACTTAGGATTCGATATGTTGAACGTTGTAATTTAAAAAGCTCCGTAATTGGCAAGCGTTGAAAATCATAAAAATTAATCCAAGCACCACTGCCGACGAATTAATAAGACTATCCATTGCTAGTTTCGCTATCTTTTCCACTGAGACAATTTTCATATTTCGAAAACATAAATCTCACAACGAAACTTAGAGATTCTACAATCCCATTGCTGAAGAATTGAAAATTTTGAATTTCAAACAGAGTTGAATTTTCTCGACAATAAATTGTAAAGTGTGGTTCTGCGGCAGACGAATCGATCGCTAGACGAGGAAATCCTTCATATCCGGCAAATTGTGCAAATTTCGGAGCTTTATGATTTCTTATAAGCTCCTAATAGCGTTCCGGAGCACTCAGATGCTTTATGTTCATCAAAGTATCTCCTAATTACTAAAAATCTTATGAGCAGCAAATTCAAATTCCCTCATTAAGGTTGACAAACTTAAAATACATGACGTTTGTGGATTGCTAGACTGACATAGGTTGGCCAACGATCAGCCAAAACTGTTGTGCTGAACGACCGTGCGATAACTTAATTTTTATATATCAACCTCAGTGATATCTGTTCTTCTCTGTTCGATCATATTACGCGTTTTCTCTGGTTGTCTGCATGGTGCAAACCCATTTGCCGTTATGTGCGTTGACTCCGATATCTTGGTGGTTTTTCTTGTTCTTCAGTTCAGTCAACTGGTTCAGTTACCCAGTGCGGTTGGTGCGCCGATTCAGTTATAAATCTTCAACCACTCCATTCGCGTCGTCAGCAAGTCAGTAACACAGCAGTGGTGATCAGTATTCGAGCAGCATGGATCGACAGCAGTACTCGAGCAGCAAGGATCAACAGCAATGAACAGAAGCCAGGGATCGTCAGCAACGATCGACAGCGAAGCTCTTCGAGCAATACTCGACGATCAATAGCAACGGCAGCAGCGGACGCTCGCAGCCATCCTGGATTTCGCGGATCGGCAGCAGGCGCTACTGGAGCGAGTGGAGCGGATGCTGACCGCTATCAGATCCACTGCTCGTCCTGCATCGACTGCTGAGTTTATCGCAAACTCGCTGTCGACGCGACTGCCGGAGTTCGCTTACGATCCAAACAATGGCGGCACGTTCGATTTGTGGTTTAACAGATACGAAGACGTCATTTCCAAAGAAGGAGTGGCACTTGATGACGCCGCGCAGGCTCGTCTCATCGTTTCGAAGCTGGACGCCAGTACGTATGCCCGCTTCACCAACCATATTCTGCCAAAAGGATCCTCCGAAGCCTCCCTCGAAGACACCGTCAATACGCTGAAGGAGCTGTTCGGGCACAACACGTCAGTTTTTGCCCGTCGCTATACCTCAGGACTCAACACAACGGCGAATCTCTCAACGACTATACGGGAATATTAATCGACGTCACGAGATGGCCGAATTCAACGCCATCACGCCAGAACAGATGAAGTGTCCAGTGTGGATTTGCGGCCTCCACACTCCAGAAGACGTTGATATTCGCGCTCGCGCTCTACGCAAAATGGAGGACGGCCCAGGGACTACGCTCAAAGAACTCACTACCGAGATGCAGCAATTTTTGAGCATCAGACAAGATGCCAGGCTCCTGGACAGTCCTTCACCACCGTTCCAGTCAGAAATCAGTGCCGTCAATACCAAGAAGAACATTGCACAGAACCCACCTTCACTCTGTTTTCGTTGTGGCAGTCTACACTGGGCCAAAGACTGCAGCTTCCTCAACAAAAAGTCCCATGACTGCAAACTCATCGGCCATAAGAAAGGATTCTGCATGAACTTCACCAAGAAGAAGAGGCAGAATTCGAAGAAGAAGCGGAGAAATGCGAACAACGTTGCAGTTATTGCCTCCACTACGGCAGACATCGCGCCAATCAACCGCATTTACCGGCAAGCCCGTCCAGATCAACGGCGTTACAGTTCAAATGCACCTCGACACTGGAGCCGATGTCAGCTTACTCAGCGTCAGAGATTGGACCGCGGTCAATCGTCCGAAGTTGCTACTACCATTTGTCAAACTGAAGTCAGCCAACAACAAAAACATCAAGGTTCGAGGATATTTCGAGTGCGACTTCAAAATCGATGGACAGAATGGACGAGGAAACTGCCACTTCGCGGATACCCAGTCACTTCTTGGCATCGACTGGATAGTCCAAAATGAACCCCTTTTCCGAAGCCTCACAGAAGGTGCCATCTGCAACGTGTCGGCCACGACACTGAACCATCTCCGCATTACCCTCACTGCAAGTCTACAGAAGCAATTCTCTACTGTATTCGAGCCAGGACTGGGGCGTTGCACCAAGTCTAAGGCGCACCTTACATTGAAGCCAGACGCAAAGCGTATTTTCCGAAAAAGCCGGCCTGTCCCATATGCCGCTCAACCTTGCATCTCGCAGGAGGTTGACCGTCTGCTGGCTGTCCAGATCTCGAACAGACGCAATGCCGCTGCAAAGAACCCAGTGAAGGCCGAACTCAACTCCTGGCCGAAATCGACAACTCCATGGGATCGAGCACATGCCGACTTCGCAGGACCCATCAATGAAAACTTTTATCTCGTTATCGTAGATGCATGCTCCAAATGGCCCGAAATCGTCCAGATGAACTCAGTTTTTACGTCTGGCAACATCAGTGCACTCAAGAAGATCTTCGCTCAGTTCGGGAACCCGCAGATCCTTGTTACAGACAATGACACACAGTTTACGTCGACAGCATTCAGTCATTTCTGCCGTACTCTCGGAATTACGCATCTACGCTCCCCTCCCTTCCACCGCAAAGCAATGGTCAGGCAGAACGCTTTGTGGATATGTTCAAGCTTGCACTCATCAAGCTGAAAGGGGAGGAACCGACGGTCGACGCACTATAGACCTTTCTGATGGCATACCGGTCGACGCCTTGTCCGTCTGGACCGGGTCACTTATCGCCTGCCGAAAACTTCTTAGGACGCAAATACGTACTATTTTCGACCTGATGATGCCACAGACCGGCATTGTCGAAGGACCACGCGACATTAAAATGAAAGAGCAGTTCAATCGTCGCTACGGTGCTCGTCGCCGCCACTTCAAGGTCGCTGATGCCGTCTGCACCAAGAATTATCGAGGACCGAAAACCACCTGGATATCTGGCACTGTCGCACGCAAATTCGGCAACGCGACCTACTCTGTGCGTTGCGGACTCTCGGTCAATTGCTGGACGTATTCGACTTGTCGCTGTTCAACTCTGACACTAGCTCAGCGAAACCAGCATCAAAGTCTCCTATGCCGTTGGTCTGCCTCCGTCGCCAACACGTAATCGCCGCGCTCCCACTCTCCTTCATATGGATCCCACAAAGACGACGTACCCTTCGTAACTCGAAAGGGGAGGTGTTGTGGTGAACGACCGCGCGACGACTTAATTTGCATATATCAGCGTCAGTGAAATCTGTTCTTCTCTGTTCTATTATATTGCGCCTTTTCTCTGGTTGTCTGCATGTTGCAAACTCGTTTGCTCTTATGTGCGTTGACTCCGATATCTCGGAGGTTTTTCGTGTCCTTCGGTTCAGTCAACTGGTTGAGTTACCCAGTGCGGTTTGGTGCGCCGATTCACTTATAAATCTTCAACCACTCGTTTCGCCTCGTCACCAAGTCAGCAACATAACAAAAACAGTAAACATTTGGCTTATGACCCGATAGAGCAGTCGAGACTCCATTTTTCTAAAAAAAAATCTTCCAAGATATTTGGTGTTATGAATTTTTTCCTTTTTTTTTCATAGGATGGNGACGTGGGTGATCCGAGGGCACAGAATGAAAATTCCTTTTCGATGTTTTGCTCCCATAATAAATCTGCCATAAACGCTGAAAAATTGGAAATGGCGCTCATGTTACTCAAATGAATTTGTTCGTTGGCGATTTGCTTATATGTTTTATGCCACCCATTTGACTGACGATTCATTCACTGATTTATTATGCATTCCATGCAAAGTTTGCTATAAATACATTGTGATGATGCCATGTGTGCGCATGTTTGTTTATATCTAGAGCAGTATTCTGAATTCAATTTCACAGAATGCAAAGAGAGAGAGAGAGTGGAAGGGAGAGGATAGGGTTCAGTGAAAGGCAATAAAAAAAGTATCCCTAAGATGCTTAGTTAAGCTATCAGTTTTGAGAATTATAATGGAACTACTAACAAGGGAATTATAAAAACGCTTTCCGTTGCCTAGTTTTCATCATCGAAATGTAGATATTTTCTTGTGCAAAGAAATTATATCGAAAAGATAGCAATGAAGGAATAGAAACGGAATTTGGCATTTTTAAAAGAAAAGAAAAAATATTAGACAAAAGAAAATTCGTTCAAACAAAAAACGCTGAATTCATGTTCTGCATTTATTTTCACAGCTTAAAGATATATTCCTTTTATCAGCAATATTTTCACTAATTGAATGATTTTTAGCATGCAAATTTGCGGCGACTAGCTTACTAATGTGTATTCTTTTTTCTGAAGAGAAATTTTAATTATAAATGAAAAAAAATTTTCGGAGAAAAAAAGAAGGAAAAGCTATCTAGCAATTGGAAAAAAGTGATACAACTTTTAGGATCTATTGTACCTTTACGTCGAATTTTATTATATGTGATGTTAGTTTCCTCAATAACAACTGAGAATGAAAGTAATTAATTTGCGTATAAGGAAACGGATGAGTTTATTAGTTTTTAGCATAATGGAATCTATTTAAAGCTGGATTTCATTATGCAAATTGCTCATATGCAATTGGACAGGTAAGTTGACACAAGTAGAACGAATAATTTAATTCATAGTGGGTATGAAATTTCTATAGCACAGGTAAAAGTTTAGGTGTTGTAGGTAGACTCTATCCCGCGTAATAGGAATAGGAACTGAGTTTAAAGTATAGCATATTGTACAGGTAATGATTAGTACAGATATGTTCAGTGAGGGGCAAACTATTGCAAAATGTATAGATATAACCTATGTTAAGTCAAGCATATTGCAATATATGGAGATACAATTTTGCATAAGAAATTTTTTAACCTATGGAGATACAATTTTGCATAAGAAATTTTTTAACCCGGTATAGCATTACTATGGCCACTATTTGAAAGGATGGCGGTTTGGTTATGGATTGTTCGAGATTATTTTAGTTGTTGTTGTTTTTGTTTTTTTTTAAATTGGGTTATTCAATTTATTCATAATGATAGTTGGAAGCAATATTTTAAGAGAACATAATCCTTAAAAACTTCTCAGCTAAACCAGAATGTGCTATATAATGAGAGCTGCATGGACAACTAAGCAAATAGAAGAAATACGCTTACAGAAGGTGGTGTATTTCAAAGTAGATATTGGCTGCACTGAGAAGGCACCTGAGCAACCGCTGATCATAACACTTGCTCTAGAGGATTTCTTCTGAATGCACTTGTTGATATTGTTCGCTATCAAGCAATACTTTGAATGATACTTGGTATGTGGTTTACATTAACTATTGAAATCCTTGCATTTCATTCCTTTAGGGGGCATTTATTCCGGTATCAACTCGCAAATTAGCTTGCATGAACATATAGGTCGCATATTTTCAGGCTCAAACAGCTTTAAAACATTAAAAAAATATATTTGTTATATGAGTTTATTAAGGTATTTGAACACAATTGATTGCCTCAATATGACTAGAGAAATATGAAGGATTCTAGCGAGACATAGTAGATGCAGCCAAGTGAGTATAGTTAAATATTTCTCCGAAATACGCACATTTAGTCATTTTTCAGTTTGAAAAAGAAGCGTAAATGTTACTTCAGATCACAGAGGTGACGATATATGATTAAGAGGCGTTTCAAGAAGATAAATCTAATTTAAAATTCATTCGTAGTGAATCACAATCGCAACGTTTCTTCTGGTGGAAATCTTCACTGGATGAGGATATCTATCAATTGTATGGTTGTTTTCGTATAATTGCCATTGATTGGTCGACGATCATCTTCGATTGATATTTAAAATTCGTTCGTTGAGTATTATTTATGCAATTAGCCGATGATTTTAATGAAAAATCTTTAAATGGAATCCAAATTTCACATTTTTTCTTCTTCGATATTTCAGATTCTTCTTGCGTTATTGCATTCACATCGATAAATCTTTTCTTTTTTTTATCTTCCATATATTTTATCTTCAATAATTTAAGATGAGCTATTTCTTGTTGAAGTTCTTGAAATGCTTGAATTGAATTCCTCGAATAATTACAAAAATTCAATAATGGAAGATTCATAAATTTTCGCAAAGAATTTATCTCAACTATACATTCATTGATACGTATTCTTATAGATTCCATTGTATTCCATTCCTCTTCAATCATTTCCTCAATGGTTCGTCGAATAAATTCACGTAATATATTAATCCATGCAATTCGATACTCTTCATTTACATCTATTTCATCCCATCGCTCATTTATATGTGAAAATAATTTACGCAACAATATAATCGTTTCAGTGATAAGCGCATCGGTAGCCATACGTTGTACAGAAATGAGTGATGTAAATGATGATGCGGTTAGAAATCCACCAGATTCATTTTTATGAGTCGATTCGTCTGACATATTCGACTTTATTGATGAAAATCCACTCTCAAATATTTACCCAATATGCTCACCGACGAAAAAATTTTTCTCGAAGATTTAACCACTTCGCTGTCGAAGAATTGATGACACTAAATTCGAATGCATTTTTCATACGTTTATATAGTGATTTCGATGCTTGTTGATAATTTAAAATACAAATTTTGAAGGGAAATTCTATTTGAAATGATTCAATGATTATTTCGTTCAATTTATTGCGTTCAAAATTTCTTACAATGCTATTGTATTTAATCATAGTGTATGCAGAATCTGAATGTTTTAGTGAACGAATTAATCAGAGGGATTTTAGCGCAAATAGGCTTCCATACTTTTTTGATTGATTCCTCTTTAAAAGTTTTAATTGCCGGAGACAATCGAACAACTCGAGTTTTTGTATGATGAATTTTAATAGTATTTCCGCATATGCGAAATTAAAATCCAACAAACGCATATTAAATTTGCAGAATAGCAAAGGTTTATTTGACTAGATATGCAAATATATTATTCATCGGCAATTAGCTGATATTTACCGCTGCTTCGAGTCGAGCTCAGAAGTAATAAGAGAAGCAAGCGTTTAGGAGGAAAACAAGAGGAGGAAGCCATCTCCTTACCTCATTTAGAAAAGAGCGATGACGTCAACCTTACTTATAACTAATAAAAAGTTGTGCAAATGTCCAAGTGCAATTGAGTTCCAACGAGTGGGTGGTAAGTCGACTGGTAAACGTATGCAAATAAGTGTGCGGAAGGAAGAACGTCGGGAATTTTCGCAGGCAATCAAGTTATTTTCGGCTATTTTAAAATTCGCTAAACAAGTTGTGTGTCTTTTTAAAGTCATTACAATTTGAATTGATTACCATGTTTATTCATGCAATGTTAGATTAGTAAAGGGCTTCAAGCAAATCGTCATAATTTCATTCAACTTTTTGCATCGCTGCAAGTTGAAGTTCATTTTTGCCACTTCTATTAGCTGTCTTATTCGGTTTTCTTATTTAAAAATAGGTCATTTGCATAGTGTCTATATTTAGTGTCCAACGATGATATCATAATATATTACTACAAAAATATAAAGATTTGTTTTTCATTTGTCTAACTTTTCAACGAACCAATCACGTTATTAGTTTCTATTTTAATGAGTGATTGACCTTGCGAGCATTTCATTAGCAAACGCTCCTAAAATATAGATTGGAACTAGAAATCATGCGCCAGAATTGAACTGACATAGGGCAGAGTTTTCATTGGCCATCAAAAACACCCCATGTAAATTAATATTTCGATTTATATAATGAAACCTCGATTATACTTTCTAATATGTAAATGTTCATTTTGATATCTTATTAGTAGAGTGATTAATGCTTAAATTACTGAGATCGCTCGCAAAGGAATGAGCAATCCATAAACGATGACGCTTCCGGAAAGTTGATTCATAAATTTACGGATCCTGTAAAGGTGACGCTTTCCTTAACACCAACGCTCTCTTTGAATAATATTAGCAACTAAACAATACGCATAAATAATATGTTTTATATATAGATTTCAACGAGATGCAATACGATTGTGTACACTTTCATTGGTTTTTTTTTCCTTTATTTCTCCCACATAATTTTTCAATAATTCAATGAATGCACCAATTTGTGTGTAGTTTTATTTTTTGTATAAACAATAAAAATGTGAGCACTCTTGAAGAAAAAAAAATGGACCCAGCGCATATACTCGAGTCGCGTTCAATATTAGAGGTTGAATGAATGAATGAATACATCATGCATAGGTGGTACTTAGTAGCATTTCACCTTCACGTGACCAATCACATAGTAGATAATGCCTTAATAATAGACGATATTTATCTGAGAAGAGCAGATAGATCGATATATTGCATGATGCATTAACAATCACCTGAAATTCGCTTTTTTTTTATTATTCGTATATTTCAAAAATCCCGCTCTCGCCTTCCTCCAGATCCACTCTCTCATAGATATAGCACCCCTTTGTGGAGATATTGGGAATGCAAAATCCCTTTCAATTACGACAGTGAATTACAAATCTTACAAATACGTAGAGATTGCTAAAGTTTAGTGGGAAGGTCTAGATGATATTTAGAAACATGCCAAAAAAAAGAAACTACCAAGATATATTTGCTCTTTTACATCCCACTTATTTCGATCACTTCTAAATTTTATCACAGAAAAAAGACTACGTGCAATAGGGATATTCGACCTCTAATGTAAACCTATAAAAGTTTCGTTTATTTTCAGGTATGTTCGCTGTGAACTGAGAATGGGACTGATTGAAAATTCATGTAAGTTTTTTGAAACCTTAAATATTAATAATTTCTATTGATAATGATGGATCATTGTGAGAGATGCAGCAAGAGCCACCATCGAATTTAACCACGCTTATTTCAATGATTATCAAGGCAGAGATAGCCGGATAAACGGACAGACACAGACATCTGCGCAGACATGCTGCAGACACAGACGTATGCGCATAGAGATAACGTTGCAGTGATGCTTGTCGTAAATGCAAATTTGCTAAAACGCATAAACCATCATTGATCATTGATTTCAATGGTCAATATGTTGTGATGAATTTTAGAATATATTCTAGTTAACAACGAGCAAGAGATCACACAACGAGTGAGTGAATGTATTTTTTTGATGGCTCTATCTCGACGAAGTGATGTTGAATGCAGAAATTGAAGGCATACTTGAATACTTCGGCGCAAGTGTGGTCGAACTTAGAAGAAAGCCACTCCCTTGCCTGTTAGTCGCTTCCCTCATTTTTTCATTTGAAAGGTCTCATCTATAGCTACATAACGGAAGTGCGTATGAAACTCTTTTGTTTATAGAGCGTCTCTATGGTGGGAGGCTGCACTTTTTCAACGCAGAAACTGGTTATCGACAAGTCTTACGATGATTAAAGTTAGGAATGAAGTCATCTGAGCCGATGCAACCGAATCCTCTGAAACCCTCGAGGTATGAGGTGAAATTATTTAAGCCTGTGGACTACGAGGCAATATTACAACGTGTATACATATGAGAGATTATCCTCTCAGCAAGCGTAGTATTCCCTCTACCATTATGGCGATAAATCAACGGAAATCTCTTTCGCTCATTCTTATATATAATGTATTTTAATGAAAGAAAAAGAAACGACTTACAAGGAAGTTGTTATAAGTGACAAGCGATACGTAAAGTTCATTATCATATCCAACATTTTCAAGGATATTGACAACAAATGCAAGCGTATTACACGAGAGGAAGACGAGTACGATCGCAATGAGCATAATCGATGTTTGTCGTTCTTTCCTCTCAGCTCGTTTTGCCGCCTCATCTTGTGCACCTCTATGATGGAGACGATTTGAACGGCGTACTGCGAATAGCACCTTAAATTGTATCGATTGGTAAATGTGGACTAACGTTATAGAAATTGATAAGTGCTGCATGAGGGAATCAATAGGTAGAGGATCATATAATCCTCCTTCCATAAGATAATTACGTTGAGAGAAATGCCCGCTTTTTGTGACTTCGTGGAAAATTTTTACAAACCTTAAAACTAAAGAGAAAGAGAATTAACTCCGCAAATTTCTTGTTACAAGCAATCCCATTTTAGCAAAAAAAAAGAAAAAAGAATACTGGAAGATAATGTTCGGCAGAATAAGTGTACACGAAAGAGGTATGCAAAAGCAATGCACATACTATGAATAACTTCCCCAAAAAAGAGACTTGGGTGCAAAGAACGATCCTTGTTAACATCTATTAATGACTTCATTGAAAAAGAAATTTATTTTTTTCCCCGGCAAAATTGCCTCAAATTCACGTTCGTTAGGCCATATTCCCTAAACCTTTTCTGACTTGAAAATGCTGGCTAAATAAATGCCAAAGCATCGAATATTCAACAAAAATTCTTGATTAGCAACCTTTCTATTGTATTGAATTCTTTTATTTATTCAAAGAGGAAAAGCTTAAAATTTCTTTTGAACTTATTTTCTTTCGCCCAACTGTTAAATTTTCAATTAAATATGGAGAGAATATTGTCAATCCTTTGACAAACGTAGATATGTTTAGATTTTTGTTGCAATAAGGAATAAACCAAAGAGGAATGCAAATGAAAAATACAAACTTTCTGATGTTTGAAACGAATAAAATTGAATAGTATGATGAGTTGAAAGTTTTCTTTCTCTTTTCTGCCAAATACTATTACTTTCTTAAGCAAAATCATAACTAACAAATAAGAAATTACAAATAAAAAAGAGAATACGGAGTGAAAAGAAAAGCTGACAGACGCACCTGTGTATTAAGGACGATTAATAATGAAAATGGTACGACAAACATGAGGATTGTATATGCCCAACCGAAAAAGATCAATCGATAGGTGGCATTGAGTCGTAGATCTGATGGATTTAGCACCGGAATAAATGCATTAATATTCGATCTAAAGCAATTATTCACAACGCGCACCTGAAAATATCTCTCATCTTATATGAGCTCTTCGATAGCCATTTTTTAGACGCTTTTTTTCAACCTAGTTTAGAGAAGCCCCCTCAATGCAATGCCATAGCTTTGTTTTCTAATCACTTTAAATCATTTGTTTCTGAGATAATTTTGTGATCGTCATTTTCTATGAAATACTACTATTTATTAAATTAAGTGCTGTGAGCAGACGACAATTCGATGACGTCATTAATACAAATAGTGCAGATTCTATTAGGTTAGAGAGCTTGAAGAATGTGAGAGAATTACATGCGATCAGGATGTAGTCGAGTTGCTTCGAATAAATGTCGAAATTGTGATGCTTCGGAATAGGCGTTTTTTTCAACAATTTGCATAGCTACTTTGAATGGGTTCATTATTAAAATAGCTTATGCAAATTTAGTAACAGGCGACCTTTCAAATCCTACATTAGTGGGCCAGCCGTATAAAACGTTTAACTGGGGCACTTCAAGGATGAATATGATTGAGAAAAATGTTTATGACAATTCAGTTGTTTTTGTTTGTGTCAATGGTCAGATAGATTTAAAGAATTTGTCCTTTGGAATGTGAAGTGGAAGATAAAACATGCGAGAGAATATGATACGGAATGCATACTGAAACGAAGTGAGTGTCATTCAGACAGTGAGTTGAATGCAAAATTATGATATTTGCATGCAGTATATGAGTTATGCTGTTGTTTTTATATGTACGAGTGAGACTAATGATCTTAAAAATCATCGACAACCGTCTGCAAGCCCTTATAGAATTGGGAAGGGGGCAGGGCAGTTAAGGCAACAACTTTCAAAAGTAAGTTTGACTTGATAATCGCTTTGTATTAGGGTAGATGTGCAAAATATATTATCTCCTGATTTTTCATTGCATACACGAACTCGGTACTTTATATACATATATATATATATATATATATATATATATATATATAATATGCATTATATGGATGATATGAACAATAAAGAAGATGCAGTGTTCACTAGCAAACCTCAAAAAATCGTGTTGTATTGAAGAGAACCGAAAATGCAAGAAGCGATAAAATGAAGATTCGAACTCGATTCTGTTCGAGTAGAGAGGCCGCCTTGAATGGAAGGCACACACCAATATAACGATGTACCGACATTCCTGTTGTCATCCAAACACTACAATTACAATTCTTCACGCAATATTGCATAATAATGATCGCTTACAGATTGTTTGCAATCACTTTTGAACTCAATTAAATGCAATAATTTTCAGCATAAGGAAATTTTTCAGTTTTTTTTTCTTTTTTAAACAATGTATTGCATCTGTGCTTTGCCAATGAAAGTATTTGATAGGTTATTTGATATGTAGCTAAGAATTGCACTGAGGAGGGGGGGGAGGGTCGTTGCATGTGGTCAGTAGTTCTCGAAGTAGGGCATCACGATACAGCAAGCGATCTGCGCATACAGTATATGCATATATCTGTAAACCAGTGCGTCATTAATGACATTCCTTAATGGTTTGCATGTGCGGGCTACATCCAATATCTCTAGTACTGTTGACTGAGAGCATTCAGTCTATTCATGCGTTTTTTTTCTTCTTTTTTGCTTCAGTTAGTCATGTGTCGGTCTTTAAAGTCTGAAATATATTATGGGAATTAGGTTCGGTGATAGGCTATCATCTATATGCGTCTGAAATATTGTTGTAAACATTACCGCCTACAGACGTTTAGTCGCAATTAAATTTGTAGAGAAGATGACAAGCAGTTTTATCTAGTTACTGTTTCTTTTGGAGTGAACTTTTTTCGCTTCATTTCAAATCAAATTTTTGCCTACTCTAGCACCATTCCAAGCATAATCCTTGAAAATATTCATAATCGAGTTTTTTTTTTCAGTCGATTTCAATCACTTTCTCATTAATCAAATATAGTTTTTATTCCGTACAACGAAACGACCGGAAGAATGTGTTTGTTTTCGCCGAATTTCCACTATGCTTAGAGAAATGTCTAAAGTCAAACATATTTTATACATAGTTGATATTAGCTTGTATTCTATATCTTTCATTTCCAACTTTTTCACTTCATTTTATATTCTTTTCACTTAATTTCACTTAACTTTAATATCTCTAATAATATGTATTGGTTATGCTTTCTAACCGTCAAAATTATAGAAAAAGCCGTCTAAATATTGACGAATTCGCGGAATTAACAAAAAAAAAGGAACTCACTTACCTGATCGTCTGTGACAGTGTCATTAATCCGTACATATATGGAGCCACCCAGTAGCTACAAAAAATATAATTTATTATATTTATAAATTCATTGAAAATTTTATTTGCACTCATGCTCATTATTGTAAAATTAGACGGGANTATATATATATACCGAAAATATTAAAGCCAAAATACCGAAAATATTAAATGCAATTAGAACTTATCGCTATTTTCTAATGAAAAGAAAATAACACGAAGATTTAGAATCCTATGAAATCAAACTTATAAAGAAGGAAAAATCGTATGAAATATTCTGCTATATTTTCAACCAAAAAAAAATCATTGACTGAGTATAATTTATTAAATCCAGTTCACATAAGATTCTTCCCCTTTCAATTCCTTTTGAACATCGTTCCCTAAAATATAAGTTCTTCTCTGCGTTAACAAACTCTCCCACAATAAGAGTTTTTCATCTGGTGGCACATAAATAATATTAAAGCATTCATGCATCAAACTTATAGAAATATAGTCACCAACTAACTCGTCAGTTCACAATAAGAGCCCAAAGTAGTCGTGAAAAATGCAATACACAAATACCCAACGGGAAAGAATACTCTCCCACTTTGAGAAGTTACTGTTCACTATGGATATATGGTAGGTTCCGAAGGTAATTCTAGTATTATTCGAACCGGCAATTATCGAACTGAATTCAGCTATAAGTTCAAGCCTGCCAAAGAAGGGCAATACGACTTCATAGCAAAAAAATTTTCCACATTGTTGAACGTATATGATTCTGTGATGACTCAAGTGGCCACGATAAGGCAAAAAAATTAGCGCAATGAAATCCGCTTGTAATAGATGTTCAAAAAGAAATAAACAATCAGAACTTAAATTTTGTTATGCATTCATATTTTTCTCATAGGTGAAGTTTATCATAAAAAAGGACCACCTACTCTCATTGTGCCATTAAAATAAAAGTGAAGGCATTACATAAATTTTACTAAAAGGTTATCTAACGTGGCACCATTATGGTGAAATTCGCATTGTCAGATTGAATTTATAGCGTTATTTCCTGAGAAATAGATGGCAATCTACTGTAGGTTCATAGGTGCTATGATGCATTAGTGCGAAATTCAAAAAATCAAAAAAAAAAAGAAACAAAAACAAACAAAAAATGAAACTAACGAACGCAATGAAACAATTAAACCTCAAAAAAAATTTTCGTAATTCACGAAGAAAATCGACAATATTGAGTAAACTTTCGAAAATTCTTTCTCGACAAATAAACCAATCTTTCTAAAGTCTAAGCCGTCAAATCTCTCAAATATGTTCACTTGTGAGTAGCTGGAAATAAAAATATTAGAAAAAAAAAACAGAGAGACCTTAAAGAATAGTAAAATGAAAAAATTTAGGAAGACTAGCCTGTACTTAACCGATTCCAAAGCTGAAAAATCTATTTGGGAAACCAATCAAATCAGGTTTCCGCGTAATCCACAAATGTATTATCAAGATCACCTGCGGATCCAACCATACTTTCCTCAAGCATACATGCAAAAATAAATAAATAATAGCCACCTTTATTGGGTTATTTTATGCTTGAATAGAGCGATAGCACCTAAAAGGATCTGTCTAGCAGCTCATCAAGCCTCTATGGAATTGAATGCGAGCAGCATTCTAATGTACTCATGAAGTAAGATCTATTCCAATCTTTCAGAGGTAAAAAAATTGTAAAAAGTTGCCATTTTTCAAAATCCCCATGTAGCAAAGCAGTATTCTCTTTTAACAACTTTCGGTGCTTTTTTTTTTAAAATGTGATAGCTAGAAGTTTGTTAACTTGGTTCCAGAAAATTACACACAAATTGCTATTCCAATAACTCAGGAAAATTTATAATTTGTGTTGCTAACAGAACGAACTTTACTGATACTGAAGATATCAGATTTGCTGATAGTGCGCTTGATGCCGAGTGATGTTAAAATGTCAACTTTAAATGACAGCTGGTTGCATGCCTGTTACGTTAGACAACTGGTTACATATCTAATATATCTGACAGCTGGTTGATGCCAGTTATGTTTGACTGCTGGTTTGATACAAGTTAAAAACAATTCTCATCCATGATATGTGCTATACAATATTACTCAGCTTTTAAGTGCTGCTGGAAGCTTACCTACAACAGTGCGCTATCGTGATCGGCTATTTAGGCGCAGGTACGCAAGGATATGACACTTGCGCTTAAATGCATCGATTATGGCTTTGGAAGTTTCGATTCGCAACAATCAAGGCGAGAGTTAGGAGATTTGTTCGATAAAAGATAAATCACAAGTTGATCTCCAGTATAAATTTTCATACTGATTAATCGATTTCGAAAAAAACTTTAAATACTTAAAGGTAGGGAAAAAAATAGATTTTACTCTCGCAAGAATTTTAATTTTTCATTTGCCGATTTCGAGGAAAAACGAATCTTTTTTTGCGGGTGATCCATTTGAGGCTTTAGATCAGTCAAAATATATGCTTCTTCACCTATTGAATAATAATGCAATCAATACAAGTTGTTTTTTTAAATATAAATTTTGTTGAGTAAAAAAAAGTTTTTCATTGAATAAAATATTTTTTCACTCGGATAAATTTCGCCAAAAGAATCTCCCTGGTCTGTGAATAAAAAATAAAAAAAAGAAAAAAAAATCAGGTTTTCGAGGGAAAGAAAAAAATTCCACGGCAATAGAAATAGTTTATCCTCAACAAGAATTATTTATGAAAAGAACTACTTGAAATGATCATAAAAATGGAATATTTTAAAACGCATTTAAAACGAAAAAAAAATTTCCATGACGAAAGCTATCCATTAGAATTTCACAAAGTAATCATTAGATAAAGTAATTCTTTTTCGGTGCTGTGATGGTTATTGCTAGTTTTTATTGGCAATTCAAAGCAACGGAAAAGTCGTTTCTTGATAGCCTATAGCGATTTCCTATCCTATTAAAGAAACGCTTCATCGATGCGTATAGAATAGTCATTTAATTTCATGAACTCATTCAATGATTTCTTTGAGATTTACACAAATGATTAATGAGATTTCCACTAGTTATACTTAAATTTACGCTTAAGATATCATCCAAATCCATTTCGAAACAATTTTTTCTCGTGAATATATTTTCCGATGAAAAAAAAACGCAATTCCCCTTATTTACTCATATCTATTTGATATGAAAAAAAATTTTATTGAATTTGTGAAGAATGCTAAAAATTACTAAGAAATGCCAACCAATGGATTATCGTTTTGTTGATTTATTTATTCACTTTGTTTTCTAGCAACTTAAATTCTCTTGAAGCTATTGAATTCACTAGAAGAGTTTGTAAATTTCTTTGTTTTAAGTGCGAATTTCTTCTTTGTAGTTCGCAAGTCTTTCGCGTTTCGAAGCACAAATTTCGCGAACTTTTTTAGCATAACTCTTTAATTATTTGTATGTTAAGGAATAATTTACTATAGGAACTAGTTTTATATGCTAAAGAAACAAAAATATGCCGAAGAAGAAATAAAAATTTTCACGAAAGTTATTTAAAATAATCAAAAAAATTGTATCATTGGACGTTCTAAAAGCTAACTAAAATATGAAATTTGCGAAACGATAAGTTTCAATGCTCAACTGTATATTCGTTTTGCATTCATTGCTTGCGTTCGAAATGTTTCACGATTCTAGAAGTGTCTTTGCAATCGTATAGCTGTCCACATCATTAATTCAGACACACAAACAGACCCGTTTCATAGGGCCATGAGGCCATCCCAATACCCTTTTATATCTTTTATAGAGCACTTTTTGCGTTACTGACTCGAAGTGCATCTCGTTTGAAAAAAAAGTTCATGATGCTAAAGAAAATTGCCACTTTTATATTGTCGAACATTGCACTCCTTAATGTTAGAAATAATTAAATAGGAAACGCAAAAAAAAGGAAGAAATTGTTACAAGTAATTGCTACATTAGAATTGCTTAAGACGCATTTATCCTATACTTAACTGCCTGCTTGTGCTCAATGCAAAACAAAATTGATCTTTGTATGTGTAGAAACGGCATAATTTTATGACAAAAAAAACTCTCGAAATGTTGCCCAACCCTTCCTTCTCCACCCCCTGCTCCCCTCCCTCCACGCGGATTTCAAGAGGCAGTCAGTAGTTACATTGCTCTTACAAACGTCTTCGTTTAGCATAAGACTGTTTATGAACAACTTCATAAAAGCTCTTTGTTTAAGTCCTATTTAAAAGGTACATCTGTTCACACGACAGAAAATGGCATATTGTCTCCGATTCAATGGATGACGAACACCCTCTGTGTTTGCGTATCTATTAAAGTCCATAGTGAATTCTAAGAAAGGCGTGCATCCGCAGTTTGTAGAATAACATGTATCAAGGTGTGCATATGTGAATGAACATTGTATAGGAATCCCCCTCCCCTTCCACCTCTCCAGCATCAGTTTTCATACTGTCGGTGCCCATAAACAAGTGCCTTTTAAAATTTGCTTGAAACACCTTTTTTATTTTCACTAATTTATTACCTTAAAAGAATTATTGACAGGTGAGCAATATTATTCATTTCAAAGGAAATTCATCAGTTTTCTGTTTAAAATGAATCTTTCTGCACGGCATTCCTAACACTTTTTTTGGATACAGCTGCTAGAATAGAAAAACGGATTTCTCCACACACATAAAAATTTTTCGTAGATGAGCTTAAAACAATTTTTGAAGGTTTTCATAAAGGAAATATGATCTACAGATCATATTTATAAAATGGTGTTTCGGGAGAACGAAATTAATAAAGGGAGAAAAAATTTTTAAGGTAAAAGCAGATATCATGCGGTTATGAGCAGAGACGCAATAGACGACTGTTAGGAGACAAGATAGTTGTTAAGAATGCAACAAGTAATACTCGAATAGATTACCTATGAGAACAAAAGGTGACCACGTTTCGGCCCTTATCCGTTGAGATGTGCACGTGAGTCATGTGCGCGCCATCGCCTATGAAAGCCGTGAAAATTTGGCAATTCGCCAAAAATGTTAGGAATGAAATTTTCGGAATTGCCAGAAAAATACTAAAATCACATAATACTCACTAATACTTAATAACAATGCACAAATATCCATTCTCCACCTATTCGATCAAATCTTTCATCAAGTATCTGATGTCATAGAAGACTGCGAGATCCGCTTGCCAAAAAAAGTGGCCGGCGAATAGCGTCACATTGAGCCTGACACGGTCACAATAAAGTTCAAAGAATTTACTTTCATTCATCCAAATCCAGGTCAATTCATTGAGGATTCATTCATATGTTCCTCTTCGAAAGCTCAACTCTTTAGAAGCTTACCTCTGTCTCTACATGTAGATTTCGATGCATATCGCATAAAAAGTGGTAAAGCAAGCAAGTTGGCAATGAATAAATTACTATATACGTTTCAACAATGTTCTGTTCATATCTGAATGAAATTCAGACAACCCAACATATGTCGATAGAATGCAAAGAAATGCGATCGCGCGATCGCTAACACGACTTTTGGCTGAAATTTTTAGCTAATAAAGCGGGTGGAAACTTTTGGAATTTTTTATCTAATTTTATATAAGTGAGTAAAATTTCGATGTCTGTGAATTATGCACTCACTTTACAAAAAAAAGCTTACACAATTGATCTCATTCATATTAATGTAAATGAGATAAATCGAAAAATTACAATATGTTGGAATTTTTTGCAAACCGATGAAATAATTGCAAATGAAATATTGCAATATTGCAAATCAAAAAATTTTCAACAAGAAATTTAATATTGTGAAAAAATTTCGATGTTAATTAGCAAACTTTGATGGAATTAATTATGCTCGAATATTGCACTTCAATAAGCGTACGTGCACAAACGAATTATTAATGTTTGTTTGCAATGGCTTTGTGACTTAAATAAATAGCCGAATGTGATGCATATTGAGACTTTTGCAACAGTTGTTGCTGCACAACATATTTCTCAGGAGTTGTAATGCGATGATTGCGTTCATGAGGAAAACAACCAAACAAAAATGTTGATATTTTAATTTGGAAGTGATTTATATCGTTCCGAATGACCTATACATCGTGCCACCTCAAATAAAACCCCTTCCTTTAAGAAATTCCTCCCTATCATATTGAACGACCCTCTTCATGCTAGTGATAAAAGATATTCACATGGCTAGCGTTCATATAGTCTTGAAATAGAGTGAAAATTTACGACACAATTCATGCAGCAGAGATGCTAGATGAATGCGTCGGATATTGTAAAAATGCGCTCAAAGCAACGAGGTAGAAATAAGTTTTCGAGCTTTTTTGAATGTAGCTAGAGCTCAACGTCCATCAGCAGCGAACATTTCAACTATAAGATTTCTGGGGATGAATTTGTTACAGCAGAAGGTAAATTTACAGAAGGTATACAAAAAAGCAGGTTTTTTTCATAGAACATTTATATGAGTGGTTCATAGTTATTCGAGTAGATCGATTCAAAATATTATTGCTCATTTAAGATAGAAGCCTTTGAGCACTTGTTGAACGCTCATGAAATTGGTCACTTCGTTGAGTGAAGTGTAAAAATGCATGTTATAGCAGCTCCGATCTTACAAGTATTTAATTGTTTCTAAAGTTCCTTCATAGAAATTCATCCTCAGACTAAATGTAACGCCAAAAATGAGNCCCCCCCCCGGCCCCCAACCCCGCTTCCTCACCACCCTTTGCTCATTTCGCTGCGTAAATAGCAAATTGAGATAAAGTGCTACGTAGAACTTGAGCAACCGATATTCTTGAATTATAGTAGAACTAGCGAATCTAGTTATTATTATTTTCGATATTTCATATCTATGTCATACTTTCAAAATCATACGTTTAAATACTGCCACATTATACTTTAATGTTATTGATTTAAAAAATGTTATGCTTTTATTTCCCACTTCATTCATAAGAATTTCTTTGCTTCATCGTTAATTATTGAATTTTTCCGTTTTATAATTTTTAAGAAAATTTCCACTAAATATCGAAAATATACGAAAAAAAATTTATCAGCGAAAATCCAGCAGTTTTATTGGTTAATTGCTCAATAATTAGTGTGATTTAATGATGCCATCTATCGTAGTATCATATGGCATATTCTAGACATGACTGCATTAATGAGAGTCTTATTGAAATATAACTCCCTTAATGACTCCGTAATATTAATCACTTCTTTCACTGAACATCGTGTTTAGCATTTCGAACAGCTCATGCATAAGATCGAATTATCGGCAATTCATTGTAGAGAAATTTATTTGTGAATGCGCAACTGTTTTTTTTCATTCAAAAAATGATGCGTATATGCAAATATAAATATATGCCGTATGAAAAAAATGTTATGCGCTCGCTAATCAACATTCACGTGGTATTGGCTGAAAGAAGTGCGAAGACATTTTTGCAAGGTGAAATTGCACTACATCCGATTGCATTATTTTGAAACTTTATCGTTGCAAATGAGATAATCAGCTGTCTCATTTTCATACTATTGCATTGTTTACGGTTATGGTATTGCATTTTGTCTATCAGTTCCACTTCGAGTTCCATTCTACTTTGCATATTTCTATTAGCTGTGATTTTTGGTTTTAAGTTTGCTTTCTAAGTTTCCAAGATATTTCATGTTGCAATAAAATTACCAAATAAGAAATAAAGCAGTTTATATTATTAAAGCAATTTTTTCGGCTTATTAATACTGCTGATACTACTATTGTATTTTAATGGAAATACACTTCTGAAACAACTAATGTTTCCGCATGCTTTTATTAGTCAATCGTGCAGAATTTACAATACTTTCTGCAGAAATAGGTTTTTAAACTAACTTCACTTGTAGGAGGATGCAAATGTCTCATATAATTGTATCGCTGCATCACTACGATGAGAAAGTCATAAGCCGTTATTCTTGAAACATACTTGGATTGATAAGTTGTTGGATGCTATAATCAAAAGCCTATGTAAAATATGACATAACTTATACTTAGAGTGAAGATGACTCCATTGGAGCAGTCGGAAGTTGACTCCGACTTTCTTAGTGAAGTTATCTTCACTGCAGTTAGAATATTTTGTCGATTGGCAATAGAAAAAAGTTGCTACATTTCTCTGAATATGAGGATAGCCTCGTGATTAATACGGAATGCTTTAACGCTATATTTTTTTTTCAGGTAAATAAATAAGTTTGTTGATTAATTTATGAAGATACTTGTGTTGATATTTTATGCAGTAATATTTACAACATATCAATTTCTAAAAGAACAAATTTTTCATTCTATGAAACATTCTAATCAAGCATGTCACTAAAACACTCTTCTATAGAAAATCAAATTATATCCTCAATGAGCTGCTATCATTAAGATCTAAAATGTTTATCGAATATCAAACAAACAAATGAGGCATATATTTATTTAAAATTTTTAAGGAATTATATGCTATCATATGTTCGATATCAGATCACAAATGCCGAAATTACCGCAAATATTTGATAGTCTTAAAGCTGTGCAAATTATCGAACTTATTTATCACCTGATATTTGGTAAAATTTCGAAGATCAGTATATGTGGATTACCGAATTAAACGTCCAATTTGAGCATTACTCGGTGTAAAATGAATAAGAGAGGTATTCGAAGTTGAAGCTGAAATAATTATTGAATTTTCATCAGCTAAACAATCATTTGAGTGAAGTACTTACAACGAACTATCATTTAACATATAATTTTATTCAGCATGAAAAATTTAAAAAATAAAATTAATTTTATTCAGCATGAAAAATTTAAAAAATAAAATGAAATGAGTGTAATTTTTATTGGATCATTCAGAAAAGTAATAGACGAAGAGTTATTCGTTGTTGAACATCTCACAGAATCTTAACAATTTGCAAAATAGAACCTCAGTCTATAATAATCGTCGACACTGAAACTGTTGGTTTACTTTATTAGACTATAATTTGCGCAACGATTTATTGTATTACTTGCTTACGTCAAGTCTATCCTTAATAGCATCGAGGTATTCACTGGAGGGGAATGTGGAATATATTTTAGATAAATTGGAAAAAATTTGTAGTTCAGTTCAACAACTGAAAATGAAATTAAACTGGTGAGTGAAAAGAATATCAAACTGAAATAAAAATTTAAACAGCTCATTGCAAATCCATTTCAACTTGCAAATTTATGCAAAATTGCAAATTTAAAGATTGCAAATGCAAACAAATACAATTTTAAATGGCAAATTCTATACTTTATACACATCAATGCATCAATCGATTTGAACGACAATTTATAGTTTAACGCTTGAAAGCTTTTCCCATTAGGTGTACATCAAGCGTGTTTTTTTTTCTCCACTATGTTAGAAGAAGTGATTACAAGAAAGACAAGTGAAACGAATTGGACAACGGAAAGACTAGAAGAGGACCGCCACACATTTCCTTAGAAAATAACCTAGTGAAGCATTGCAATAATTGCAGGGAAAACTTTGCTGAAAAACTTCTTGACGTGTTGCTTTATATTGCATTTTTGCTAGATTTGCAAAAAAAATTGCATTTTTTGCATTGCTTTTTTTGCAACCTCGATAGTAATGCATGTGAAGGTAAAGGATTTTGGTAGTATTGGCATGCAAAAAACTTAACCTTCCCACTCGATAATGATACTATAGCATTATGCAGCTCGATAATCCAAAAAAAAAATTAAGCCACTGTAGGTGAAAAACATAAAGACGATGTGAAAGAATATAGTCGTATTGGGGAATGATAAAAATGGTATGAAGAAAATAAAAAAATAACAAAAACTATTGAATATGATAACGATGCTATATGATACCTCCGCTGTAAAATTGTTTCCCGTCTGAATTAATTAGTTTGAGGGAAAAAAAATTAAATTTCAAATTTCTTGGTACCTCTAAATATTTCATACGAAAGATAAAAAATTCGAGTAAAATATGATAGGACTTGCTGAGTTTCACTGCAGCATCTTCATTGATTCAAGTGTTAAAACAGGAGAATCGACATATCCAAACTTAGCTGGAACGAAGATTTCCTAACTTGCATATTTTTCTGCAAAACTCATAAGAGCAAAAGAATGCACTAGAATTTTAAACGATAAAAAATGGTTACAAAGTGTGGATATGAATGCTAGCATTTTAAAATTTTATCTCTCGACTATGCAGAGAATCTATAAGATTCACAAATGGAAAGTGCGCTTTAAAAAATTTTCGGATGCACCCGAAATTTTGCATGCTTCCGCCTGAATATCCTGTCACGAGCCCTATTAGTGGAAAGGCGGCCAAACTTTGTACATCGTAAGATTGTCATCGAACACAGATCCTTGTCCGTTTTTCCTAGCACTTACTTCTCAAGTCATAGGGAACACCGCCAATGTTGTTATGCAATTAGCTGTCCCATACCAAATGCTTTGAATAGATTTTCCTGATCGCTGTATGAGTAGTAAGCGGACAATTCATTGAACAAATTCATGGAGCATCAAAATATTATGAGCCGTTTGCAAAAAGCGCTCAGAAATTTCCTCGAGAAATAAACAAGGAAGCACATGATGTCATAAATAGCCGAATTTGCATTTGGCTCGATAAGTGCATACGGTTTTGGAAGAAAAAAACCTATGTGCAATTAAAAAAAAAATCTGAAGAATTCATTGAAAGAAGTTTTCGAATGTGAATCGTTCCTCGAAAGCTCTAGAAGTGGAGTGCTGAGATTGAATCTTTTTATTTTATTTTTGAACTTTATGAAATCGCTTAAGGCATAATTCGAGAATTTTTGATAGAGTGTTGTGCTCAAAAGATATTTCCAGTAGATGCGAGCAATTCAAGCAGTACTTCAATTAACGCATTTTTCATATGCGACAACATCATTTATACCTCATATAGAAACGTTTCCATTCTATCAACTTTATGGCTATAAGATTTTATTTATGCGCGTGCAAACATATTATCACCTGCTAATGCGTCTTCGTTGAAACGTGGACGCTCAGATTTCAATCTATGGCAAACGTCAAAAGCCTCAAGGAAAAACATAACGTTATTCGTTTATAAATGTGGAGGTTGGACAAATAAAATCTGCCGAAAAAAATTTTCATTGCACGAATAGAATTGACGAACTGTTCTGCCCCATATACCTTTATGGGGATGTGTATGTCTATTTTTCGGGCATTCAATCGTTTAAACGACTACCATTAAACGTAATGAAATCATTCTTGCAATGCTCTATAATAAAAGTTTACTTTTGTTTTCTATAATATTTTCTTCAAGTGTATTTTTCTATAGTATTTTCAATAATTTCTTTAATTAAAGTTTTTTTTCCTGCAATTTTTCGCAAAATCTATGTGCTGCTCTTATATTTANTATCGTTAAGGATTGTCTGCTCTAATCTCATCTACAAAATATCCGTAAAAAATGCAAACAATGGAAAATGAAAATTGAGTATTACAATGGAAAAGCGAGGAAAAATCGGATTGTGAAACTCAAATGAAACCACTGGGAATGCAATAACCTACCAAGGATCGATTTTCCGTCAAATGTGACTCGCTCAACATTTTTTTTTTTCGAATTCCATCGCCCAAAAGCAATTCGATCGCTTTTACCGTTGTATTCCAACCTTATAATATTAAGGATATTGGCTACTAGGTCTTAGTCCCTCGCAATCGCTGGATTTGCGGCCATTGGAGTTCTAGCATTCCCAATATAAGTATTCACGATATCCGAAAGCACAACAGTGATCCCGTGATTGGCTTATGCTTATTTTAAATTTTTTTTTTCTGATTTGCTTTGTGAAATTCTGTAAGCCTCGAATACACTGCAGAAATAGTATTTTTGGAAACTTACCATTTTCGTCATTTGCAATTCTGCCATATCTTGCTGCCTTAAAAGTTCCTTACGAAGATGCAGTAAAAACTAATAAGCGGTGAACCTTCGCAAATGCACTCCTTATAGATAATTCGGCGTATAACAGTTTCGCAAAAAAGGTCTGCTCGAGTAGGTGTGTGTGTGTGTGTGTGTGTGTGTGTGTGTGCGTTTGCACGAGCGTGCGTGGGTTTCAATTTATACAGGTAGGTGTGTGCGTGGATGTACGCGTATGAATATATGTGTTGATTCTATCGACCTTTTAAATGGCGACAAATACGATGATGACTAGAATATTTAGAATTTCTTTGGGAAACCACAGAAATTTCCACTTACTGCTGTCGCCATTCCATAATAATGTGTAGTGACTTTAATATCTGAATTTAACATATATTGGTTATGAAACTCCTTTATCCCTTCAGGGTTCCCCTAAAGCAAAATGGCTCCATTCTCGTATAGAGATGGTATAATGGGTGTAGAATGCTGCAACACGTCCCTTCATGAAGACAAAACTGTTAAAAGAATTTATCTCGCGCATGAATAATGATAAGCCAATTCGTACCAGGAATCTCTCGAGGACGTTTGTTGAAATGGATTTTTGCAATGCGATTTGAAAAGAGCCTAAGGGGAAAAAAGAGCTAGGAAAAAAGGTTTGGATGAGAAAAAAAAGTGTTGCCATTTTATGTGTGCAGTACCAAATTAACTCTAAATCCACATGCGAACTGAAAAAGAGATAATATTGCAGCCATACGAAAAAATTGTCTAATGAAGCTATAACATGAAAAACTCATCCGCTAGGCAAGGCGAAAGAAATAATGCTCTGAACGGCGCACAACGAGATATAGGCAATAGACTTGCATCAAAGGAATTTTCAGCGATCGCATTCACAAAGAGTTGAAAATGCCAAGCTCACAACCGGAACTACCGCTTCAGTGTGCAGCATAAAAAATGCTAGCTTTACTTTCTTCTTTCTACTTTATTTATATTTTTTCGTTCGTCGGTTTTTGCAGATACTTATTGTTTTCAACTTGTACACTCAATATAGGAATAATAAGTAGGTGAAGAAATCAACACCTTATTATAAGCTGTACATCCTCGATTATGGACTCCATTCCTTCTCCTTTGAGCAAAGCCACATACAAAAAATATGTGATTATCTAGTCGCTAAGCCGCCAAAGATCATATTTTATATAGCGCAATCGAAAATTTAACAACGAAATCATTCGGAATCGCCCTGTGTTAGTCACCGCCAGCGTTTAAGCGTTTCACTGAGCTTTAGCAGTGTGCTATCTTCACAGCAGAAAATGCCGAATATTCCGAAAACTATGTTTTTTAGATGTTTTCATCTGAAAATTCATTTTCTTTCGGAACTCGGTGAGAAGCTATGTGATGGAGTTATCCATGTGTCACTCGAGTAGTAACACAGGTCAAGAGGTCAACGGTCAAAGCAATAGCGTAAGTCAAATAAAGGGCATGAAACAAGCATTATGTGCGCTACACTATAGCACGCGTCTAACAGTTTGAATAATGTTCTCGAAAACGTTATCGCTTAATTTTGTTTTAAAGTATTTAAAGCTCACTATGTGCTTCATCTGGAGCGCTAGGTTGATTGTTGGTAAAATATTTTTACATACACACGTAAAAATCCGTTATGAATAATGTAAAATCAACATAAGGTGGTCTGAAATTTAAGCACCATGAGGTCCTTGTGGACGCTGGAGGGATTCGGAAGGATCTGTTTTCATTTAGGGGCCGTTCCTTTTGATTTATATTATTCTACTGTGTTTTGTACGCATAAAACTCTAGTGGATTAGCGATTATTGGCCGCAGTTTATTCGAACTGCGGTCTTGGCTAATCATTTTGTTGGAGCACAACTTATTCGATACAGCAGCTGCGGCTGAAGTCTGGAAGGTATATTTGTGCCAAATAGGTTGGCATACGTGGTTTAATATAAATGCTATACAACGTTTAAAAACCTGACTTTTAATGAACACAGTTCGCTTTAGGAATGATTCGAAGAGTGGCTAAGATAATGCTGCATTGTTCTCGAATAAGTAAGCTGCAGTGATGCGGAACAAAAAGTGCGGAACTCACTTATTTGCGGAACTCACTTTTTTTTTAGCTAAGAGGTTGATAAAAAGGAACTTGTGGCTGTGGATGAAGCATATAGCTCTGATAGGTGACAGCTCGTCATAGTACACCACAGTTTCACCTCTACTTTATCGCTCTGAAGAAGTGTGCAATTAGTGAATTTTTCGACGTATTAGGATATAGTATTGCACACCCTGAAATACTGTGAACATTTTTTTTGAGCTTTTTCAACGCCATTGATAGAAGTAAGGAAATCCACTGGAGTTTTCGCAAAGCTCTCGTGCTTCAGCGGAGAGTGGCTTGATTTCAGGAATTCCCCAGCGGGAAGGGAAGTTTTTCGAACACAGTGGCCCTTTGGTCCAAATTCAATGAATCATTTCTATGCAGGGGCCCCGTGATGGAAGAGTGACGGTGAACTTGGAATACTAAGTAGCACATCGATACGTTGGAAGTCATTGAATACACTACAAATCACTGATAACTGAAATCAAAAAAAAAGCGCTTCTTCAGAGTCTAGCTCTATGTAAATTAGCAATAATCGATCTATTTTGCAATAAGAATTGCTAGACAAAGATAACAGAATATATGAATGTAAGTGATACGAAATCATTCATACTATGCACAAATTTGCATACTATTAAATATTGAGCAATTTGCATTTAAACATCTCGTCTAGATATGAACAGTTTAATGAGTACGCCCGATTTCTTATGCTCTAAATTCATAAGGCATAGAAACTTTTTTTTAAAGAAAGTATCGATCGGCGTGAATATTCGGATGGAAGCATGAATATTACGCAACTGAGATTTGCATACATAAGAGGACACACTGAGCATGCATTTTCCAATTTTTAAATGACCAAGAAATATTGCAGAATTCAAAGAATAAATAAACTATTATTCCTATTTGTGTATTTTTCACCTGATTTTTCCCTTCATCTTCAAATCTTTCAGGTGGTGTGACCGAATACAAAATATCTCAAATCTAAAAAACAATTCTCTTCGAAGGTTTTTTTTTCCTCAAAATTTCCACTGTTATTAACCCTTTATTGATAGAATTTCCCCTCCCATAGTTAATGTAGCAGATCTAACTATATTAGGATTTGTTTCAGCAATTTTTTTTTCAAGAAGAACTTTCTGAAAGATAAGTCGTTATACTGAAAAGTGAACAACAGAGCCAATTAAACGTTTAAAGATTCAGACGTTTCCATTGGGCGCTTTTTTTAACCGCTGAGGCAAATTAAAAATGCAGTGAATAGAATATTTGCTATTGCAAAACAAATAACAATTCAAATGCTCTCATATAATTTGCTAATTTTATTTCGCAAAATTTTCCATCCATCCACAATTAAGCTACTAATGTGACATTTTTAATTTTAGTTTCCATCTTCGATGAACACTATCGAAGATCACTCAGCATAAACGATCAAGGAGGTGAGTTGAATGAAACAGCAAATGGATTCACCTTGTTATTATTATTATTATTATTCGACAAGAAAATACTCTTCATGCATCGTATCTTTTAGGTTGGTAATCTGACGCCAACACCGACGAAATAGAGGACTAGATGAACGGTCACTCGATCTTGTTGTCTTTGATAGCCATCACTGATAACTTCATCGTAATCAGTTTGTAAGCATCGTTCAGCACAAATCATCCCACATCTATGCTCATTTGCCATGTATTTATAAAATATATAAAGATGTCATCGCTATGCCAAAAACATATTTTCCAACTGGCGACAACTTCAAAATTGACGTTTAAAAAGTTATTGAAACGGGAGTCGAATTCAGTATCTCTTTCTCGATCGACTGACCTAACGATTCTCCATCATTGAATCTTGCTAGACCGAACAAGAAGCATACTTGAAACCGTCAACCCCATGCTCGATCTTTCTGTCGATATCTCATCAATGCGGCCATCTTAAGACCGATGCCTCTCGCACAATATAATTGCTATAAATATCCCTCTTAAATATCTAATGTCACTCATAAATTAGGGACTTCGAATTTTAGTATTTCACTGTTTGATATTTATAAATTTGTTTCCGTTAATTATAGATTTATAAGGCGAAAATTTTCCGTATAGAATTCATCGTGAAATATTGTATTTTTTTGCAACATTGCAATCCTTTACCATCAATAAATATTGAATTTCTTCGTCAAAGTTGGATAATATGGGTAGTGACAGCAAATGTCAATCATTTCCTTCCCTATTCTAAGAATATTTCAGTTTATTTTTATTTTTTGCATGTCATTTTTTTTCTGAAAGAAATCGACAGCGAGACGAGATACGAATATTTGTGAGGTTTCCTGGCGGGGGCAGAAGAAGGTGGGTTATTTTTGCTAGTAATCATTAATTTTCAGCCCAATAAATGAAAAAAAACAAAGAAAAATTAGTTTTCAGCAAAAAATTCATCGAAATAACATTTAAAAAAGAGAAAAAATATAAACAAAGTGCTACGAAGATGAACCATTTTCCTAACGATTAGCGCCAACAGGCGTTGACAATTGTAAAAGTTCCGCAATGTTGAATCATCTAAAGCGATGCTTAGCAGTATTTACAAGAGGAAGTCAATCACCGATTTCTATTTAGAAAACTCCAAAAAAAAATCGAAACAAGTATGAAAGGTTCAATGTAGTTCGTTCACAATTATTGATGTGTGATATATATATATATATATATATATAATGTTCTATGTAAAGTTGCCAGTTGGATAATAAATCGTTGAATATTTTTCAAGCTCGAATTCCAAACATAACACACTTGCGAGCCGCCAAACTTTTTTCATCGTCTTTACTGCCATTTTCTATTTGGCGTCAAAAAAATGTGATCCAAGAGCGAGAGGAAGTGATGCAAAGTAACGATTTAATTGGCGATGCTAACAATTACGCAGGAAATTGAGATATGCAGCCATACTTGAGTGAAATTTTTGGCCATAGCAAAAATACTCGCATGATTGCTGTTCGTTAAATAGAATCGGAAAAGTACTTATAACAGAATATCATTTATATGTTATTTATAACATGAAATTACTTACATGTTGCTTCTGCGAGCTCTAAATGACGCTAAATGAGATTTAATTCAATAAGCTAGTTCAATCATTAAAATTCGATACACATTCCCCAATAATTTAAGCAAAATTTGCCGACAGGATATGGCAGCGCAAAAAAGGAAATGCATTTGCTTTGCATCTCGTTTTGCAATGTTCTTTCGCGTTTTCCACACAACATTGAGCAATCATTTAAACGTACAACGTTCACGCTTATTTGCACTCGTTTCGTTGAATTTGTATTAACGAGAATTTCGATTTTCTGCAAAATATTGGCACAATCAATTACAGATTAGTTCCACTCGAACACAAAAAATTTGGCAACATTATTAATATAGATTCAAACAATAATAAATATATGAGCTATAATTAGAGTATTGTTTAGCTTTCTTTATAGGAAGATTTAACTCGACAAATCTTTAAAAATTCTCTTCTTATAGCTGCTAAATTTCCATTATTATCAATCTGCGCTGAGGGGTATATAAATTTTGCAAACGGCAAAATTTAAATATTTCACTGAGTAATCAATTTTCATCGATAATTACTAACTGAAGAAAATTTTCGCTCTTAGTTATTAATCTCATCAAAAAATCAGCTATATGGCAAGTTTTGCTGAACAATATGTCTTCTTCCTCTTCAATTATAGGCATCTTTTTGTGGATCAGAGAAAATTATCTTTCCTCGGTGATCCTTCGCATGCATTTGTGGAAATTTGCAAATCCCCTGAGATGATGTTATGTTATTTTAAAAACATAACATCTTCCGCGTCCTAAACGAACACTTTGCAAAGTTTTCACATAAGATCCAGCATTAGTAGTTCGCTAGTTGTTAAGTGTTTTTTGTGTACTGTTATTCTTTTCTATACGACATTTCATGCCGAACTCTGTTATTTCCTTTCAAATAGGAAAGTAAAGTCATTATTAGCTAAAGTGTTGTTATTCATAGATGAACGTTATTTTCGCTTAATCGAGTGATATTTTTACGTAATAACCTATGAAATTATCGTTCAGCAATTCTCTTAGATTATCGAAAAAAAAAATTTAACAAGTGAAAAGAAGCTTGCCAGACTAGATTGTAATAAATAATCCTTGAATATTTATTGATAATAATCTCTGAGCATTTTTTTAAAAAAGGTTAAGCTTCTTTGTGTCATCAGTACTGTTAATTCATGCTAATTAACATAAGCATATCTGTGTTTGCATTTTTCTAATAATTTGCTTCACTTGTGCTGAAAATTTTTGAGCGTCACATTTTTTCCGAAAAAAAACAAATTTTTAAAAGAATTTCTTCTTTCCAATTAAAAAACGATTCTCAATTAACATAAACAAAATTCTGTAAAAAAAAAAGAAAAATATTGAATTTCTATGAGTTTCAAATTGAAAATATGCAAAAACATACCGCAACATGCTAAAAAATTTTTCCATCTCTACTATTCTTATGCGTTTAAATCTGAAGTATTTATTTTTGCATTTTCATTTTCACTTGCTACGAACGCACATATTCAAGAGGATTGATGGCTTTCAATCTTAAGAAGAATTGGCGGTCATAGCTGTATCGAGGAAGAATGTTTGAAAAAATCTGTTAACTCTGGTCGATTTTCTTCGTTCCATTTTTTTTTGTTTGATTTATGAAAATTTTGGAAAGTTTGGCTGTTTCATTCGGCTTGTTGTTTTCAGTTCTTTTTCTTTCCTTTTTTTTAAATCTTCCTACTGACTACAATCCAACCATTTTAACTCTATAATAAATTGCTGCCCATTACATGTGGAACCATGCGATAAATTTAGTTCAGTATTACGAAATTTACCAAAATATCGACTGAGAAAGTAGTTCTGCAATGCGTTCCTCTCATTCAACCGAAAGACAACAATGCAAACAGGTGGTCCAATTCTTTTTTCATCCTTCATTATGGAAGGGATTTGAATGGGAAGTAGAACTAATATTACGATTCTTTTTTTTTTTGCATATATCAGTGCAATAATTTATTGCCTCATTTGACTATTTGAATCATCACAGAAACAGATTTGTCCGAATTTGCTAGAAATTCTTCAATTCTATAGGGATGTTATATGATTCATGCGTAGCAGCTATCAATTCCACTGTGATGACTAGGTATTTTTTATTTTTTTATTTTTTATTTTTTGGGGATATTTTTTTGAGATTTTCGATTGCAATTAAAGAATATTACCTCTGAAAGCAGATAATAATTTACTATAAGATTGAGGAATTTTTTTTTGTTTTGGAAATTTGTTGTGGATATTAACGCTTCACATATTTATTTCACCTTTCGCGAATTGCTCTTTTGTTCATTTTAAAATCATCAACAATATGAGCGAATATCGAATGACATTTTACATCATTCATTTATGAGTGTTTTAGAAAAACAAATTTCTCAAAGAATATAACGACAATTGACTATTCACGTGAGAACTCTTTCATCGTCGCACAAAATTTAACGATATTTTCTCGTCACACACCTCGCAGAGGAGTGGGGAAAAAGGTTTGGAGAAACTCTTTGTTCCTATATGTAGCACGGAAAAAAGAGAAAAAAAAGATTTAATTGCTGTCAAAATTTATATTACTCTGCTATGGAAATGTTTTTTTAAAGGTCTGTATTCATCGACTTAATGAATTCGTAGGAACCTACATTATCATCCAGAAGGCAATCAATTATGAATCTTATGAGGGAAATTATCGAGCAATTTAGAAACATATAACTCATCAGAATTACGGCACCGAAAATTGATTAGAATAATCAAAAATTGTATGACTAAAATTTAAAGTTGAATAGACATAGAAATTGTGTAACGGGATCATTATTGTTTTTTATTTTTATTTTTATTTTTATTTTCATTTGTTATTCTAGGTTGTAGCAGAAATATCCATTGAAAAATATTACGAAAATTTAGAAAATAGGTTTAGATGATTGAATCTCGACGAAGGCTTGAAAAAACCTCACTGGTTAGTTCAGAATGAAAATTTCTAATGACACAAAAGTGAGCACTCATATGCACTAGTAGCAGTTTTTTGTACTAATGCGGACTTGCGTCATAGTGGTGACCTGATGCAATTAGCATGCTTGAGTGGTACTACACTAGGGTATTTCAAGGCGTGCTTGTTGACAATTACTTCTTCGACGAAATATTTGATAGATTTAAGTAGCTAAAAAAAACTTTTTTTGCGAAATTCGATTGGTTTTCCAAAAATTTTCAATTTTTCTAATCGTATTTTTTCGTCGATCAAGATCGGAAATGATCCGTTTTGTTAAATTTTATTATATTATAGCATAATGGGGCGATGAAGAAATAACATTGAATTTTCTTGCTTTTATTTCGTTGGCAATATCTGACTTCTATGAATCACCAATATCAGGAAATAAGCGGATATAATTAGTGAAAAATAAAGGAGCAAAACAATCACTGAAATATCACTCCTCTTTCGCCCCCCTTCCCTCCCCCCCCCCTCCCCAGAAAAAAAAACTAAAATAAGGTGAAGACAGACAAACAGCAACAGTCATGCATATTTATGTCTACATTGTCTTCAATGTGCTCATAAATATAGAAATATGAGATATTCTTTAGCGCAAAAAAAAGAATTCAATTCTTAGTGAAGCAACTTATTTTTCCTTTTTTATTTCTATGGAAAAGCGATCGTGCAGACGTTTGGCCTAAATCCTCAGTGATACTCCTATTTCTCAACTATGAAATTTGAATAAATTTCTCTCACTGAAATATTTACAAATTGTTTTTAAGATGAATAGAGATTCCCCTTGATTGGGATCATTATATCGAGGCAATAATATTATTGAGTTGGCGATCGAGTATTTTCCACAAGTAACTTCTTTGAATTGCTCTCATTTTAGAATAAATGGGCACAATTGTATTTGCTTGCGAGATGTTTGAAAGAAGTATGTGGATATTGAATGATGCTCGAGCCACACGGCTGTCACAACTCGTCGTCATTAGCCGCCATCGTATAGAGTGCGCTAAGCATACTTATCGATCAACGAACATCTTTCAAAGCTTGACCTATACGCACTTACTATCTAGATATTTTTAAATAGACTGCCTATTTTAATACTGGCCAATATTTTAAGGATTTCTTTTGTATGCGCATGTTGTTCGTCCGTCTTGTAGAATTTCGGGCTTTAGTATTGCATCACAAATATTAATTCTTCATGAATAACCTAACTAATTTGGCTTAAAAATGGCCAATGATGAATGATTTGTAGGAATTATGCTCAGTTAAATTTGAAATAACGTAAATCGATAATATTTTAGGCAATTCGAACGGAAATGATGGACCATAAAAGCAATCCATATGACGTTGACAGTTGCTCAGAAAGGTGGACGTTATACACCTGAGGTGAAAATGATCGAATTTCTGAGCGTAATAATCGACAGCAGTCGCTGAAATGTTCTAACCGATAAGCGAGCGTCTCAAGTTTGACGTGTAAGCTTCAAGAAGAACGTGAAAAATCTCTGATATTTGAGACACTCGAAAAGGGCAACCAAGATTCGAAGATTCATTCATGATTTCTTAACAAATAGAAAAATATACATCAAAAATTACCATAATATTTACTTCAAAAAATTTGCATATCAAATTCAACTACCATTGATTTAAAAAGGAAACTCGCTTGCAAAAATCTTCTAATACACTCGATCAGTTATGAATTTATGGTGCGACCAGCATATATTAAAATTTTAACACATCAGAGTACTAAAAAAAGTTCGTTTCTTTAACTGAATTTTCATAACATTGATACTGCTATTGTTTCAGTTCATAGTCGAGAAATTTTGTTATTAAAGTTTCATTGGTTGCCGAGTTGATCCCACAACATACATACCCATAAGTCCATTAGTACAGGCATTTATTATGACCTCTGTATAATGCATTTTGCAAATGTAACTATGCAAAGATAGGTTGGCCAACGTAATATCCACCTGTTCATAGTGGTTAGTGAGAGGGGTTTGTTAGTGAATTCTGATGAGAAAATTTGCCTGTATCGTATTGAGCCACTCCGCCTAACATGGGTGGTAGAGTAAGACCCGTTCCACTCTTATGTATAACAACGATGAAAAAACTCGTCAGCACTCAACGGGGAGAAGATGAGCCGAAATCTAATTAGATATAACAAGTGAAGGTGTATATTTTTTGAAAATATCCACTTTTTACACTAAGCAATCTTACTTATCTTCGAAAAGATCATGGAAAACATCTCTTAAATGCTTTCTGCAACCGGATTGATCAGTAACTAAAATTTTTTTGAATCTCACCTTATATATTTTCGGGAAAAGTTGATTTCCGAATTTGATAGCGCATTTAAATGTGAGAAACTTTAATATGAAAATCTGTTTGAGGCGAAATTAGCTAGAGTTGGAAAAGAGTGCATCTAAAAATTTTCATCGCAATCACTTTTATAGTCGATAAGATGAAAGTTATTCAACGAATAATATGCAAAAATTTACATAGGAAGATAATTGCTATAATAAATTATTGAGGGAATTTATAAATTTTGCAATGAAAACAAATTCTTAAATAATTCTAAATGAAATTATCGTATCGCTGAAGATCGTAATTCGAATTATTCACTTATGAATGCTTACTTGATCTATTTCAGTAACGCTTCCTTTTCTTTATTATGATTTAAGTAAGTAGCTATGGAAGTTGACATTGAGCGAATAGAATTATTTGAAAATTAATTCCAAAATTTGGCGTGGAAATTTGAGAATTTCTCCATATTCCAAAATATGAGGCAAGTTTTCAATTTAAAAAAAGTTTGTGTCAATAATTCATAAAAATTTTGCATAAATTGAAGTGCAAATATAAGCAATTGCACTATTGAATATATTATCGTTATTAAAGTGGTTAAAGTAAATCACGTTCATTATTGGATAAGTGGAATTTCTTAAGCAATTACAGCACAGCGAAATAATTTCACATTTACTAAAAGTGCAATCTTTCTGCAATTTTCAGCAGAAAAAAAAACTGATAAACGATTCCAAAAATAAAGATAACATTAATGAAAATGTGCTAATTGAATACAGATTCAGAGAAAAAAAAAAGCTGGAATATTTTGAAAACTCCGGTTTGTTATGTTTCAATCACATTGAAAATTTTGCATTCTTCTCTAAAAGCGTTTTTTTCCTTAGAAAAAAAATAGGAAAATTTTAGGAACGAAAGTATTAAAACCAATTTACCCCTATATTTTCTATAAAAATGACTCATAGGTGAAGATTTCTATGATGTACGTTTTTATCTGAGAAAAAAATACATATAGGTGTCGAATAGTGAACGCATTATTAATGCATTCAGAATGAAAATACTCAATATCTAAAAGCGAAACACAAGAGCGGATATTTATTCGCAACTAAAGAATTCCATGAAAAATAAATTACACCGAATGGCATTACAATTCACTATGCATGTAATTAATCGTCATCAGCTATCTATAGTTGATGGAATAATTTTTTTTCTTTTTTTTTGCCAGCAGTTTGAAATGCAAAATTATAATGCGTAAAATTTTCATCTATTTAAATAGTGGGACTTCATCTACTAGTTAGGCACGTTTACCAGTTAGGCAATATTAACTTCATTCGACAATGCTTGCATTGAATAATAATATGAAGAAATACAAAGAGTCACTAATATAAATGAATATTCGTGAATTTGAAGGAAATTAAGGATTAGTTTAAGGGAAGCTGAGGCGATTTATAATTTTTCAATTAAGCTCGGCAGAAAAATTGTCTCATATTGCGAGTAAATAATGAAATATGTATTATAATAATTCGACTGCTTATGCAAATTTTCTATAGAAGATTCATCATTGCGCTAACTGACTGGCGTAAATTAAGAATCTGAATGATTTTTGTTCAAAATTTTTAGTTGCCGTTAAATTTCTATAATTGTCGCTTATACTTGATGGATGAACTTTTCAGTGCAGAATAACGCTTTGTGGTGAACACTGCAATTTTCAAAACTTTTAGCTTTGATTTTGTCGATTCTCGAGTTGAAATTGCTGCATCGATAGACCGATATCGCCATAATGCGCTTTACATGTGGAAATTCATAAAAGCGCATAAGAAGTGGGGAAATATGCTGTAAAAATTATCAACTACGCATTCTCAGCCAATAATAACACCACTAGTAATAACATAATAACTTTAAAACGGAACAGATGATTTGTGCAAGGCATCACTTTTGAGTTACGTGCGAAACCGAAATAAGCCTCTGAATTTCAATTTCTTTTAACTATTATCATTCATCATTATATGCATGGCTCTTTGAAAAAAAATGTTGCATTGTAGTGAAGTTGAAGGCAATTGGGTCATCATGGCGAAACATTGAGATCCATTATACTTCATCGTGCTAATTTTTACGATTTGAGGTTAGAAATTATCAGGGTATAAGTGCCTGTAACCAACGCATACATTAGCGAGTAGTATTTCTATACTGTTCTTTTCATAAAACCTCAAGAAAAAATGTACCAACTTTACCAGTTTGTTAGCAAACTTTACCGTACTAGCTTTAGTGAACAACCGAAAAGGATTCGTAACAACGAGGCATAGAAAATTACTTTGATATACGGTTAGAAAAACATCAAGTCAGTTTGGTGTACGGTTAGCTGTGCGTTATTGCAATGTTATACGGTAAAATCAGCGCACAACAGTAACAACTTGTGCTGATTGGTTCGTTGCGCAATGAGGAGCTGCGCAAACATTCAGAAAATATAAACAACGCAGCTACAGACAAAGAGCGAGGTGCAATATCGTTTGATCGCAGGAACTTCGGTTATTGATTGTTGCGCTAGCGAGCGCAGCACTGCTAAGTTCGATGAATTGATGAGCAATATGAGTTAGCTCCAACTTTAGCTCCAACTTTATCTCAGCTCCAACTTTAACTTCCTTTGAGTTTAACAGCCTTAAAAACTAGCACCAAATGATTCCGAAAAAAAAAACGCCAATAAGTGTCTATAAAAATATTGTCGCAAAAACGCCTACAAGACTAGGCCATACAATATATGTGGCATCTGTTTCAGCTTTTGCGCTCATTTAAAGCAAGATTAATTGCGTTGAATGATTTTCTGATAATAATTATTTCCAAACTTCTTGATAAAAATTCAAAAGAATTTTGAAAGTGCGATAATATTTTATTTTTTGAAATATTCGTTTTGCTTATGGAAATTTTAAATATTTCAACTTCCGAATATTCTTCTCGCTTAAGTTACGAATGTTTTTTTTGGATTCATCATTTACATGTAACATTGCACATAAAGGTCTAAATTCCACAGGTAGATCACAGCACTAACGAATAGCAGTAGCACTGGTCTTTGAAACTGTAAAACTTAGCTAGATGCCTTATGACCTTTAATTAAAACATGAATTTAACGAATATTTCGGCAGTTTTCAGAGAGAGGTGTTATTAAAGGCGGTTTACATTTTTTTCTTAATCAAAATGAGGAATCAAGAGAAGAGATTATGGCGGTAGGAGCCGTTCTTTCTAAAAAGTCTACTAATGCCTAGCATCGAAACAGAATGCTTCAAATACTTAATAACATGAATATCCGCATCGCTCTTTTTTCTACTCCCTTTTGTTGAATTATTTTCCACCATATTCGTTTCGTTTGTGATATCTATTAGGATCGCTGCCGATGATATCGTAATCTATCGCCATGAGGCATACAATAAGCACAAAAAAGGCTGAATTTGAGCTAAGAAAATTACTCAAGCAGCCATTATGTCGGTTAGTTCCAGTTATATTCCAAAAACTTCCTGAAGTGAAGTTATGATGTGATTATCATCTCATAAACTGGGCAAGTTTACTTGCTGTTATGACGATAAGCTAAGTAGCCACTAGATGAAATTTTAGTGAATATGCAAATTTTTAGCTGATAAGATAGGAAAGCGAAGTTAGACGATTGAATTGCATAGTTGCGCATACGAAAGATATACGGATAAGCAGATATACGGATAAACTAATCTCGTAAACAAACTAACATGGTGATTGTAACACAGATTTTGTGCAGTGGCATCCCTTGACATCTTTCGCGAAGCTTAAGCATAGCAAATTTGTGCTTCCACTTCGTTACTTGCTTAGTGAAAAAGTTGCAACTTCAAATCGTCAAAGAAATGAGGTGAACATTCTTTGCGAGGAATATAAACGGAAATTAAAAAGTGGAATTAATATAATAAATGAAGATAAACTTTTCGTTGGGTTTCATTGATGTATTAGTATGAGATCAATCGTTGCGTTACATCGAGAAAAAATAGCATATTCAGCTAGCTTGAATTATAATAAATTAAAGTGCTTCGATCTTTCAGACCCTCGCCAGACACAATGTTGTTTGTCTTCATTTATTCCAGACATTTTTTTTTTGCCTTCTATAGTGATGGATTTACTTATGCGTTTCGGTTACAATATTTTTCTTGTAATAAGAAGGATCATGTAAATACGAAATGGGTTTAATGCAGATATATATATATATATTCTCAGATGTAAGACCGAGATGTTTCTTCACTGTACAAGCGAGCATATGAGCAGACAGAACAGGAGTTTGCACAGATCAAATGTCACTCTATGGATTTGATCCGTAGAGTTTTTTCTGAGTCTCAGCTGCTCTTTGCACTCTTTTCCTATCTGCCTCTCTCCTCGCATTAATGATGTCTTAACATTGATGTACGCCTATGAACGTTGATGTGAGCCACATTAAAAAAAATGAAAAAGAAAAAAAAATTCTCTATAACTCAATACACCAAGTTGCCGCATTTCATTTGAAAAGTCTCCTCATTTATTAGCAATTCAATGCAATTAATCGCACTCATTTAGTTGGTTAATAGGCAATTTTCAACAGAAATTTACATCTTTAAATGCTAAACTCAAAAAAAAAATTGCTAGCAATCTCAATAAATTCTAAATATAGCAAGCGCTCATTAGTGAACATATGAAAGCTAAAGCTTAAGAAAAAAATATGACCATCTCAATTCCCGTTCGCCAATTAAATTCACTAACATAAAGATGTTGTTGAGTTCTTTCAACTTCCACTATGAATCAATGTGAACTTCTTTAAGTTGTTTGTCATTTTTCCATCTCATATTCGTTCTACCATGAAATTTCCTTGCAAAGGCGATTTGTGACGACCTTCTTCTCATGCGCATATATTTAGGGTTATATACTACTATACTATGTATATGTCCGTCTGATAGTTTCAGTTCGCGAAGAACGAAAATTAAAGCTATAAAATTCGGTTTTTTATCAGTCCCTTGAGTTTACATATATATAGTTGTTGAAAGACTTATACAAATTATATATATATATATATATATATATATTTATATTTATATTTATGTATATACATGGCCGAAATCTACATTTATAAATTTCTTAGCATTTTCATAATTGTCAAATAGTTTGGCAAAGGAATGAATAATGGTAAAAAAATTTCAACGCAATAAGCAATCGTCAAAAAAAACACAATAACATCTGCTGAATGATTGGATGGTTTAGGGAAAATCTATAATAAATGCTGGATTATGGTAACATATCAGATCGAAAACATCCATTCTCGAATGCGTATTGAACTTCATAAATCAAAAAAAAAAAGCCGATAATTAGAAATGCAATATGATCAGTCGACTAGGATCAGAGTTTATTCAATGAAATGCTCGTTGTGATTCGATGGGATAATGATCAACTCAATTCACGCAATTCGCACTTCATTTTGTCATTTGTCATTCTCGATAGGGAAAAGCCAATTTACGTGCGTACATAGAACGTAGTGATCTTTGATCTTTCGAGAGCACTCATTAGTTTTCACTCACTATGGCGAACGTTTAGAACTTTCATCACGACTACTTCTAGAGTAAACTTATTCGTCTATCGAAATAGATGTCGAAATTTATCGTCAATAAGCGACGAGAAGAAAATCACTTCATTGATTGATTCACCTTTCCGATAGAAGCGAAAAAAATTGCTTACCTAAGTTTGAAAACAATAAAACGCCTTTCATAAGAAGTAATTAAGTTTGTTAGGTATACTTTATTTTAATCCAATATGTCGGAAATAATATCTTCAAAGCTCATTTAATTCGTAAAGTTAAACAGGAATTAAATATTGAATAAATATGGATGAAATATATGTATGCAAGCGTAGAAATTTATAAAAAGTTACTTAGATAAGAAGATAGGCAACCGAACGATTGCTATTTTTGTCTTTAAATAATAAACTTACCTGTATTAACTGAACATCGAACTTTACATGACTACGGAAAATTGAACGTAAAAATTCGATTTATAGGCTATACCAACCGTTCATTAATTTGAGCTAATTTCTTGTTTAATATGACATAATCTCTCGTTTTCTTCAAATATTATCAGCAATATTCAAAAATGTTGAACGGAAGAGCGAATAATGTGAAAACGTTTTTCATGCTCTAATTGACGTTATGAAAGCATCACTCCTGTAGTTTTCCCACAATACTTAAAAATGCCATTAACGCTGCAGTGTTATCTTAGTGCATACCTTATTTATGAGTAGTATCGACTTAAGATTTGTTAGGAAAATCATTCAAATAAACTTCCGACGAAACTGAGATTGTGTGAAGGAGAAGGCGAAGAAGCAAATATTACTCTCCTTTATGGAACCATAATAGGTCGCTAAGCCATATGTCGAATATGTTATGGCCATATATTTCATTCGATGGCTGCAATAGGCGGCAACTACTTATATATGAGCTAAATGTATAGTTACAATCGTTTCCGAAATCCATAAATGTTGTCCATTTCTATATACACATGCTTAACGCACCACTAAGTTCAACCCTTTTAGCTGGTTAGCCAATGAAGAGGGAGTAGATGGATGGGGCAGGTTCTTAGCAACCATCTTGAAAGATATCCAGCTTTTAGAATTTTAAGATGCTTATTCAAACTGGCGCTTTCGAGTGCTCCAAACAAACTTTTCGACCCCCTTCCCCCCACCCCCTCTAAGAAATCCTCTATGAGCGCAACCATTTTATGTGCTGCAATATTTAAAGGATGCATGTTCACTGAACTCTTATTAGATTCGAAATTAGCTAAAGCCTTGCTTCACGTTCAAATAAAATCACCGGAAGTATAAAGCGAGAGCATTAAACGTCATCGAGCGATAAGGATAGGGATGGCGGCTACTACCACCCTAATCGTCCGTCCTATAGGAAACGAATAAAAACAAATTTGCTATGCCACTCAACATGCAAGCTTTACGTCAATTGACGTAGCGTACAGCCAGTAATTTGCCGAAATACGCATTTGCAACAATTTGAATATAGGCGATAAGCTAACTCGATATGTTCCGCTTATTCAGCAAAGTTTTAAAAATTTTTTCGGTGGGAAAAAATACCCATTTTGCACTTTATTGATTTCTGTTAGTCGATAACGAATTCCTATCGTTTTCCAAAAAAATCAAAAAAGGAAGATTTGAAGTAATTTGTGCCAATCAAAAATCATTTAAAAAACAGCATTTTAAAGATAACCCCCTCCCCACCTCTCTAAATAATGTATATGAATATTACAGAGAATGCTTATCGAATGTATATCTCCAATAGCAGTACTATTGTGTCCCCATAAACTGATATCACTCATTTCTTTTAGCTGGGACGAATATTTACGTCATCATAATAATCGAATTACTCATACGTTACATGTCGCTTTATATAATTCATTTACGTTATAGAGCGATATTATTTTCGTTCTTCATTGGTAGAAAAAAGAAACTAATTTTGCAAATGCGATTAGAAATCTTCTTGATTAATGTAAATATGCAAGTCGTTTCTATCTGTTTTTTTTTTGCACAAATGTTTGATACGGAATAAATAACAAAGAAAGCATTTTTCGAATCAGTCGATTGTTTTCATAAAAATATATAAGAAATTATATATTTTTTATTTTGCATAAGCAAACTGGATCAATGTCTGCAAAAACTAAAAATGTTCTATCATATCAAATATTCTTAGAAGCCATTCGCATCTATCATTTGCACTTACATAGTATGCCATGATGGGAATTCTTGTCTTATCGGATATATGTTTTCCATGGGGATATTTCCAACAGAAAAACTATCAAACAAGCAAGCATTGTAAAATTTGATTCACTTAACTTATGTAGGTTTCCTTCCCATTTCATGAACTTTAAACCTGAATCATTATCAACAGAAAAAAAAATTAATTATAAATATTTTAATGAGTTGAAAAATTTATAACTATTTTAAAACGATGAAAGTATCTTTCATAGTCGAATAGAAGAATTACGCTGCCAAGTTAAACGAATGATATGATCAGCTAAATATGAATAAAAATAAACATATTTTATTGTTTTGTTGAGAATTTTTGAAAATTTATAGAATAATAAAGCGTTGATCATAATAGCTTCACCCCCTTTCAAATACTTTCTCATATATTCTTTTCTTCTGCTCGAATTACTTAACGTCTTGCCATTTCTTCAATGGAATCCCTTTATATATTTTTTCAGTTTCAAAAAAATTTAATGAGAGATCAAATATTGATATTTTGGAATATTTCCGATTAATCGCCAAGCTTACTATAGCAATCATTTCCTTGTTGTTGAATCTTTGGTTTAGCGCAATATCTCGCATCTCGCTTACAACTTTCTCTATTGAATTGCTAAGCATTTTAGCAATTCTTTTTTTTTTCTATTAGCTCGCCAATGATTCAATTCAGATTCACATCGATAGAGAAAGAGAATTGTTCGATTTGATAGTCTAATGTGATGTAAAATTGCTTTGACTAACATTTTTTAACTAGTTAAAAAGTAAGGCGATGAATCTTTTTTTTCCTCATATATAATCCTCTCGATTGTAGAGAATTGAGCAATGTTTTTAGTGAGATTTTCAAATGTTTCCCGAATAAATAAATATTTTCAAATGCAAAAAAACTTGGCAATGCCCTTAACTTAACTTAACTTTTATAAATTAATCTAAAACACTAGTATAGAAAGGTGGCAATTTATGAAGCCGAGAAAATGCTGGTGGAATCCCTGCAAAATTCACTACTTTAGAACCTTTTTGAATAAAGAAAAAAAAAGGAAAATCAACATTCAGTTTGTCAGATTATCAACTTTACCCTATATGAAAGAAGGTCGTATTGCGTGCTTTTCATCGAAAATTTATTCGCTTTAAATATTGAAAAAAAATTTCATACGATAATAAATATCAACGATTTCGATAAAATTAACTCATCCGTTGCGTATTTTTCAAATAACAAAAACTATTTACCAATTTATAGGTTTCATTTTTCTTATGTCTTACCACGAAGATAAACATAATTTGGTGGCTGCAAACCAAAAAAAAAGAAACCAAAAAAAAATGATGTGAGGAAAAAGTTTATTTTAGCTAGACATTTTTTTGGCTAGTCAAAGGAATTTAAAAAAAAGTTGATATTCTTTACATGTAATTCATTTGAAATATTAAAAAAAAAAGGATTCGCATTTGCCGTAAAAATGTTAAGCAGACTAATTGAGAGGATTTTTTGTTAGCTAGCATTCAGATTTATTTAATTCAAAATAAAAGAGATAGGCAACTGGGAAAATTGGAAAAAAAATACTCTAAATTTTGCTTAAATTTAAAATAAAAAAAAAACGTTGCATATATGCAAATAGTAGTGACTAGCAGCAAAATAGTATTTGGAGTCATTCGAACATTCGGCGTTGAGAGGTTATGTATCGATTTAGTGCAAACTTTGGTGTTACTATAAATAGATTTCCTAATAAAATGCTATATATAAATGCTGGATGGAAAGCTAAAATTACTGGGTAACTAAATGAGCGCGATACATTCAGTCGACATCGTATAAAATTAGCAAATTTGTTTTCTAACCGCACTAATAAGTCAGCGATCCGCAATAGAGCTTTATTATTCAAGTACGCAAATTCAATTGACAACATTATTTAGATTAGTGGCATTGAGGAATGTTGATATATATATGCAATTTCATATATTCTAAGGGTTCGTAAAGCGCAGAACATATTGTATTCTCAGTCTTCTTAGAAAATATACTTATATCTAGAGAATAAGACGTATGGGAAAAGAAAAGATGACTTGTGATAAGTATTTACTTCAGGACGAACACATACTTGATGGAGATAAGGAAAGAGAGGAGTGGGGAAGATATATCTGAATAAAATTAAGCATGGACCTTCATCCAGATAACTCTTTGTTCTTACGCTTCAAAAATGGAATAGTGGAAGAAAAGAAGATATGAACATAACGAAGTGGCATGTTTCTCAGCACTTAACGGGCCAATTAGGTCGATTTGCGGATGTATATATAAATCGAGAAGGAACTTTATGTTCCCGCATCGTTCAGAGCAATTTCGATCATCGAGAAATCAATTATAAGATGTTCATCTCTCGGAGTTCAAACAACACAAATATCTATTTAACGACAGCCGTTACTGATTACTTAGTGCAGTAGAGGAAAAGATGTGCACAACGAAACGTTTGATTAGTGATCGATGCACGCCTCTTTAATCGTTTCACGCTTTGCATTCAGGCTGAAGGCAGTCGTCGATGTATGCCAAATCAGGATCAAATTAACAAACTTGCTCCCAAAATATTTCCCACAATCCAACCTTCATAATTTTCACCCCATTCACTATGATATAAAAGTGCATAGTAAACGAATGAATAAAAATACGATAAGTGCAAAGAAAATCTTGCTTTTATTAGGAGATGATCGTATGTACTTGAAATGATCATATGTAACGAATAAAAGATAATCCATTTCAGAACTCTCGAAATGCGCTAGCTACTGCTTACTGATTATCGCCGACTCTCTGAAAACCCCTCCCCTAAACTGAATGCTAAAAAACGCCACCACAATAAAGATTTCTAGTAAAGATGGCTCGATGTAAAGTGAGACTAAATGAATACCACGGAAGACCGATGAAAAGAATCGCGGAGTTCCACAGGTGCCTACATTCCTAGTTTTAGTTAGCTAATAAGAATACACGGGTATGATTCACATGCTTTTATCAAGTGCAAATGCCGAACGCTGTAGGTGATAATAAATGAACAGGAACCGATCGCTTAACACAACGAATGAATGAGGAGACGAAGGTGAAAAATGACATCAGACAGAAACATATAGAAGAAGATACACTTAGCTCTCATGAACACTGATTTCCACTCGTCAGGTTTCGAAATCTTTCCAACTTGAAAAGCAGAAGTAGCGACGTGAAGGTTCCGATAGAGCTTCATCAAAAGCATCATGCTAGGAGAGCATGCAGATCCCCTCTGATGGAAGTGTCATGAAATATCAGAACATACACTTTCCGGATATCCGTGCAATACATGTTGCTATAACCCATTGAAAATAGCCAATGATAAAAATATAGAAGCACATCTACAAGCATAAAAAGAGAGAAATGCTCACCTGCAACTAGTTGCCATCCAAATACCTGTATATTCGCCGATTCTAGGCAGTGAGAGGACAAAAAACGCCGAAAAGAGTATTAATGTATCGGAGCATGATAGTACACCAAGGTACCAATTTATTGATGAGCTGATCATTAATCGATGCGTAAAAATACGAATCGAGGTAAGATTTGCACATAAACCAAAAATAATGATCGGTAATGTGACGAGGCCTAATAGTAGTACCTCCTCATAGTCATAAAACTGATAAGAGATATGACATTCGCATTCCAACGACAACACATTACACCACTCTGGTAAATCCTCCTCGTCCATATAAGCTGCCGCATTCGACTTCAAACCATCGGCTGGAGCTGATGATGACTCCGGAATTGACATGGAAGTATGTGGCTCAGTAAAATACGCCAAATACGGTGATGCTGTACTTGAATGATTTAATGGAAGAGAAACATCATCAGAAACCACTGGCCATCCCTCCGTATCGTCATGCATTTTCATAAGCAAACAGCAGCAAATTATAGGAGGGTATCACTTAAGAGGACCGAAAAACAAATCTATTCGGATTGCAACAACGACGGCATCGCCGCTTCGCAAGATACGCAACAATATAGAAGGGGCGTGAACCGAACAAATTATAGGAGGAGCCTTGAAGTGAGGGGAAAGAAGCTGCGTTTTGTTGCAAGCAACGATGCGAGTGCGGCAGCTTGCGCTCCAAGTGCCGCCCCTCTGGGAGTGGGCCGGACACTCGGCTCCCAACCGCCGTTAGACGGCTTAGCCTCTATCCTCGCCTTACCCAAGCAATTTGCAAAACAGAGGCTATCTGAAACTACCTCCTCTATTTTCAGTGCATATGAAAATCATCTCCAGTTAATCTTAGCTCTGCCAACATCTATCAATAGACAATACATCAGGCGCAAAGTGGACACCAACATGATGACAACATTGCAAGCGTGAAACAACACTCAGACACATCCCTGCACAACTCGGTTAATGCTTCAATGAACGATGCAATCATTGACGTCCTGCTGCATGTGGGAAACGTTGCTCGTAGCGTTCATCGCGCAAATATTTCGCCGATACCAGCTGACCTGAAAAATTTTTTGGCAATCCATTTTCCACTCAAAAATGACTACTTACTTCCTCAAATAAATCCACATGAACTCACAACTGCCCCATCACAACGATCGTTCCGCGAATATTTCTGTCGAAAAACAAGAAATCGACCTAATCGCTGTGTGCTATGAAATATCGTTAACCGCTGAAATTGTTGCTTTCTTAAACATACTTACCGTATCAAAAGATGCAGAAATAATAAATCTGCGGAAAACCCCGCAATAAACCTTACTTTTAGTGTATCAAATAAGTTTGCATGAAACCCCTGAAATGATGGAATTAAAAAAGAAAAATTGAGGTGAATATGTGAAAGAAGTGCGAAAAAAAAGTTGAATAACTCTGCGAGGAAATATTTAATTAACCTAGCCATATTGTAGGTGGCGCCACACCCGAATATGCCGAATCTATTTCTCATCACTCGAGTTGTAAGGCGACGTCGAAAATGTTTCTTTACTTTTATAGAGCTAAAAATCCACTCATTCGCTGTGATTCATAATCACTCAATTTATTTCTTTTCGCTCTCTCAGTCATCGCAGATTACTACACAAACAATTTTCACTTAACGAATCAAGATGTTCGCCTATAGCGAAATCCGATCCGTTACAGCAGATTGCGGTTATTGGACGACAATAGTGATATTTCTGCAATCTCTTAGCAGCTAATTCCAAAATTCACCGCTTTCCGTGAAATTTGTTTTTGCGAGACACTTTACACTTTGAACGAACCAGATCACGCTGCTAGATCTTATATATATATTATATATATATATATATGTATCTTAATGTTATCTTAATCTTAATGTCACATGTTAATGTTGTATAAAAGGATGAGTCAGGGCTGGCTGAACTGCTCAAGCTAGCAGATGCTAATCGGCAACTAAAAAGTGGGAGGGAGAAACGGACGAGGAAGAGATGGGTCATATGTCCCTCAGGATCAACTGTCAATAGCGATGTTCACATCCAGTCAAGCCTCTATGATGGGCAGATGAGAGATCTTGAAGCAGATACTGCAAACTAAGGCAACAATCATCAAAAGTGCTAGTAAGTACCACGGTTAGTCATCACAGATCAGTACTAACAATAGCAAAATCGAACTCACTATTACTCATAAAACCATCCTGATCTATATTAATCGTAGCTAATATCACTGCTTCCTTGCACAAAGAGTGAGATAGAAATAAAAAGGAGGAAGACCATGTTTTACTTTTAGCGGCATCAATTTCCACTACTTATACATATATATATATATATATCTTAATGTTATCTTAATTACTAATACATCGGATTCTTACTAATATAACAATATCAGCGACTAAAGCAATAACTACTAATATCCCCAGCAAACATCAAACGAGAAATTACAGATGTGAACGCTTAACGACAATTGTCTTAAGATACGTCCTCATATATCACTTTTCTACCGAATACCAGCAATGATTTTTGTATCTTATGTATCAATTTGCGCTACTAACACCTAAATGCCAAGAATTTTGCCATCTGATCAGGAAATTGGCTTGATTATCATAAACTGCAATGTCTTGAAAGCTCAGGTTACACGTTCACAATGAAACTAACTTTACTGCAAAAATTCGCAATAACTTTCTGCACCTTCTGCGGTCTGTTTCATCTAGAAGTCAACATTACCGTTACGTAACATTATCACATAAAAATTCATTGCGGGAACATACGAATCAAAAAGTTCCGGTTTCTTTTTCGGCGTGTTGCATTGCCCGTTGCATCTAAGAGCCCTACATGTCAAAATTTTGCGGGCAATTCAGGAGCAAACTCTCCCCAAATCATAGAGGGTCCACAATAATGTTGCTTTTAAGTTTATAATAACATATATCAACATGTTTCCAAATCCCTTATAAAATCTTCAAAAAATTTCCAAGATCCATACTGAAACTGTTCACAAAAAAAAAACAAAAAAAACGCTGAAATGAAAGTTGATAAAAAATACCTGATTAACAACCCCCATATAAATTTCCTGTGTGAACGATTGTATGTGCTTTAATTTTTTTGATGCTCCATACTCAAAATTTGCCATTGAGCCGAAAATAATTCTATAAAAAGGAAGGCTATTCACCAAATAGGCCCGAATTCAAAAGTTTTGAACTCATTCCCCATGGAAAACCGTAATCTACAATAACTCTCTACAGCAGTCAAAGAATATGATCAAAACACATTCCAAAATTCATCCCCATATCCATCCAGAGCATGCTTAAATAGACAGTAATAAGTACTGTTCCACCACTTCCGATAGGGCTACGCCTTTAACCTATGACAATCATATATCAACGATCGTAACGAAACAAGGTATCCTCTCCATTAACAAAAGAAACCATTCCCCTGTCAAATGGATCCTCTCAGCACCGCCAAAATGACTACCTCCTAGCTCCACAACATTGCCTCCTTTTCCTATCATTTCAACATGCTCGTAAATATATAAGTATACCACAAAATTTTCACTGTAAGAAGCACTTTCTTAAACCCTCCTGAAATCGTTTATGGCCTGATAACACAATAGCGCTATTAAAAGATTATATGAATAAACAAACAGAAATTATAAAAATAGACAAACAAAAATCACACAAACATTTCCACTAGTCGTTAAACAAAGTCGAAATCTCAACTTCACATTCTGGGAGAAATTACATACGGTGAGGCGATCTACCATTCTCTTAACCAATAAGTAAAGATGAGAACAACGAAGATTCCTCTCTCCTCTTCTACAATACCGAGGAGGTTGCGCCTCATTCTCAAACACGGTTCAAGGCCATTAAATATATTACTCAGAAAAATTAAAAAGCATGAAAAGTACATTTTTATTAACTGATATGAAACAAGCCACCCCTTTCGAGGGACAGATGCTACACTGACACAACGATATTTTAGCGCGCCTCTGAAACATGTGAAGGTGCAACAAGGAAGCAAGGGTTCGTAATTTCATTTCGCTGATAACTTATAGCAGAATCTGAAGGAATGCTCGTCTCCTAATCAGTCAGCTGGAGGCGACTCTTCGAATGGCTACAATCCCGAAATCCCTTCTCCAAAAAAAGACCCTCTCTCAGAAATTTCAACTCTTAGGGTACAAAAAAATTTGAAATCCCATGGTCTATGGATGAACCCTTCATCGATGTCGGCATAATATGTGATGCATATTTTATGGTGCTATTCAACGCAAGGAAAGAAATCCTACCGTTGGATACGTAAATCAACGTGTATACGTCCATGATATAAGGACAGCAGATGCACTTGATTGCCACATGCACCTCTGACGTGATTTCACCACATAACAAACCCGCAGAGCTCAAATGTCCAACGATATTCTCATCTTATGTGGCTTATGATCGAGCGAATTGTTCAAAGCGTAAAGAATTCTCTAGCACAATGCTCGATATCGCATTTACTAAGTCATATATGACGCAAGTGTTTAAGCCTCGTGGGTGATATTTTCTGATATTTTTACAACACAACCTGTCGAGATGATGTGTGGATAATAAAGTGCAAACCTTCCCTACCACAATTCTCGAGAACGATGACATCATAGACGCAATTGTTATGTTATAAATAGCTCTGCAGCAATTAGGTAAAAAGTACGAGTTTGTAGCGCATGAAAACTGATATAGATGAATTGCATTTGAATTTATCAAATGTTTTGTTCACAATCTTCTTCCATAATGCCCCTTTTGGAACTGATCATAGTCAAATAAATTCTACTTTCCATTTGTCGGTAGATCTGAAATCCTAGTCGATAATAAAACGTCTCTTTCACCTCAATTCAAATAATTCGAACGACTACTATCAATAAACCATAAATTGAAAAACGAATTGGACGGATTAAGCAGCTAAAGAGGGAAACAGAAGACGAAATAGGTTGGGGAGAGGAGAAATTAGCAATCGAAAGGAAAGCCAAAACAGTGAAGCATTCCTTCTCGCCAAGGAATAAAAGACCAGGAATTGAAAACATCGCAATTTGGCGACAAAAAGACAGTATCACTCGAACTTTGCTTAAAAATTGCTACTTGGAGAACGATAACCTTAAAAACTTTTTCACAGGAATAAATAAACACTAAAGCCGACCGTTGTGTTGCGAGTGGATTTAGAGCTAACAGTTCCGAGCACTCATTCGACAGGTTCCTATAAACTATTCAAGTATCGTTGAGTAAAGATTGAAAAACGTCAACAATTCACAAATAACTTCACGTCTCTCCCACTAGTCTATAGAGAATTATCGAAGCCCTATACTGAGGATCAGTAAAAACACTCATATCAGCAGAATGGAGGATTGGCACCAATTCGTAACATGTAAATTTAAAGAAAAAAACTTCCGGTGTTGAAGTACAAATCCGAAAAAATGATAGAGCAATCAACTGAAAAATCCTAGTAATGTTTTACAGTTTTACTATCGAAGTGCTCGAGTTAATAACAGAACCGATTGGACAATCGCTTATACAATCGTGAGGAGTGCTGTAGACTTCGTAACCAATTCACAATCCATGTCGAGATTATTGAGTGCATGATTAGGAATATCTACTGTTGTGTATTAACAAGTGTGCTATTTATAAACTCATACGACATCAAAAATCGCTCCTCTATAACAAAAAAACATACTGGTCGACAACCACGAAGAGAAAAATTCGACATCATGCCAGTAGTGGAAGAGAGAGAACACTGCGGAGGAAGAAAGAAGAGGCGAAAATTTTAAGGAAGGAAGTAAGGGAGACAGAAGCGGACCAAACGACCGCCTTGTCATAATGTGAAGAGAAACCTTAAACATCAGCAAAGGCATATGACGTTATTATAGGCGATGATATGTACAGGAACCCTGCGATGCCTCTCAGATGTTACAGCTTGGCCAAAAATAGATGATGCAGAAAAGCAAAAAAAAAGTGATCAAAAACGCAGTAAAGTTTGCATTTCTCTACGACCCAATCAACGAATGACCGTAATGTCGCCTCCCTACACGATATGCACGGTACATGGCAAAGAAATATTTAAAAAATAGCACACAGCTTCTTTTCATTACCAACAGAAACAGTGTGGAAAACAATCTTAAAAGAACATCGTCTACCTTTTCTAAATGAGACCATTTCACATAAACTGCGCAGTATCTTCCCCCACCAAAACTCGAAAAAACTGTTTTATCCAAAAAGCAGATTGACCTTATCAGTAATAAAAGATGAAGTGGACTTCAACGCTCATAGACACAACAATTCCAAAGAAATGGAAACTTCTTAGTGGTATGATTCAACCAATAACTGGGAATATTCATTGGAAAATGGGACTTTCGGTGAACGAAAATCATATACGATGGGCAAATAAGATAGGCGACGCTTACACGGATTTTTTCAGAAGCAAGAGAAACAGCACTGATATCTGTCAATGGCCTAAACAATGCAAATGAGCCTCTCTAGGAATTTACAAAATAGTTCCACGGTTCGACGCGATTCAAGAGCTTCAATAAAATTCCGGTGGTTGCGACAATCCGGAGTTTTTTGGGAGCCACTAAGACACTTACAAATACTTTGAGGCAAGACTCCCGTCCCGCCTAGCCCTAATATACTGGCTACGAAGACCGTACTATTGGCAATTTCTAGCAATGTCCTTCCTCGAGAAATTCACACATTCTTAACGAGGGAGTACTGCCGTAAAATATCCTCTGTGCTTTTACGTCTTTACTAGACTTTGTAAATCTACCAATGCTGCTCGGTTAAAAAAAAACCGTAAAACCAAAAATCAGGCAATCCAAACACGATTCCAGCTCTATAGATCTATCATTTCTTAGAAGCCTCTGAAAACCAGTTGCAAGGACATCGAAAACCTTGAAGAAATTGAAGGCTTTCCTCAATTGAAGAATTGAAGGATGCAGCTTGAAGATTTTTTAAATTCCTCGAGTTTTTCCCCGACCGAAGACAAAGAATCAAAAAAAAAAACAAAAAGAAGAAAGTTTGCTGGTTCAGATTTTTGATGTCCTCAAAAAAAAATAAAATAAATAAATAAAGGAAGTGTGTATCAATTTTTGGGACCTCCTCAAGTAAAATCTTCCCGTCGACATCAACGCTAAGTTGTTTTCATAGTACCGTGGGCAATTAAGGGAGCGGAAAAACAAAACGTTCAACACAACAACAATTGAATGCAACAAGTGAAGTTGAGATCTTTGTTACTCTTCGCAACACAACATGACAAGCTTCCATATTTAAAGTAAAAGGCATATTAAATTCTATATTAAAAAGACATGATGCTTCTATATTCAATCATGTTGTATTTTCACAAACGCACTTTCCTGCATACAAATATTTCATTTCTCAAATATTTTAAGTTTTCGACATACTACGGCATACGGCTCAAGGAAGCTAGCAGATGTGCCGAAGCCATACCACGACAGCAGAACATTATTTAAAAATAGTATAACACTTGCTGTGTTATTATCCCTAAATGAAAAGGACTGTCTACTTATAAGAAACCAATCACAAAAACATTCCGTTATGTGCTCATATAAGAATACAACTGCATTCCTATAATAGAAAGAGAAGCTTCTGCTGAGGGACCTGAAAAAATGGAACGTGTGTTGGAAATGAACAACCCGCTAAACAGAACCAGCCATCCCGCTCCTCCATCAGCAAGTCACGAATCAACGAATCAAGGTCCTTTCAAGCCTTCCTTCAAGTATATCCAGACCTTGCAAAGTGTAGTCATCTGTACTCTTTAACTTAATAACCTGTTATGCATATCAATACGCGTAGCTCGAATGATCTACTGCGCATGCTAAACGATTCTACTTAAATGAAATAGCTTTTACAAATGGAAAAAGGAATGAGGCCAAAATTCTGGAAGGTTCGCGAATTGCTTCGCAAATTTACCGGCACAGAAACTTAAAAATCTATGGAGATCTCAGGATGATGTCGAATACGTAGGACAAACTGCCGAATATTCATCCTCTTCCAACACTAGGTGAAACTTTCTCTGTGAGCGCTTCGCCAACTCTTTCAAATCTCTTTTTCTCAATAAGGAAAGATTTTCACAGATATGAGCTATTAATACAGCCTCTGGGAAAGGTTCGTCCTGGGGAGACATAGATGTCCACAGCAAATAGTACATCTCGACAACAAAAGAATATTCGTTCATAGGAGTCCGAAATAATCGACGACCGTTTTTTACAGCTTTACAAACTTTGGAAGTTCCTGGGCATCGAGAAGGAATCCCTACTTCTACGTGGTGGCAATAACCTCCCTCGTAGCTCGTTCTTCTTTGAGACCGAATGCCAACATTAATCTTTCAGGAGCAGCCAGCAAGGAAAATGGAGACAAAAGCCAACTTTAGCATAAACTTCAGACAAATTTTCATAACAAAAAGTTATCAACTGTTCGAGGTTGATGGTAATAGAAAAAACTCGCAATCCTATTCAATAAAATACTGCGCTTAACTTATTTATTCGTTGCAATCGCTCATTGAATAAAGCTTGCTTTATACTTTAAGATTTAGTCCTGATGTTTTGTTGATCCATACTTGCCAATATTCTCACGGAGGAACCACCCTTTAACCATTTAAGCTGGATTATTTCAATTTGTGGCAAGCTGTTCACGTTTGCTTGCAAGTCCGTCAATCAACCGCAATGTCTCGCAATCGCTATAGCACAGACGGTGAGTACTTCACTTTTAGTGTCACCTATCTTCAAAGGAAATCAACTAACTCCTACCTCTTCTCTCACCTTATAAACTACCAAACAAATCTAGCAATTTGCGAACCACCACACAGCGTTAGCAGCAATTTGCACTTTCTGCAGCCGTATAATCGAGGATTTAGCTGATGAGACGTGGCAATCAGTTAAGGTCGTACATTTAAAAACTACCATCATTACAATACAAAGAAATTTATGTTTGAAATGTTTGATAAATCTTCAGCAAACGAAGACGTTATCTATGCATCTGTATGAAAGTGATCCTAAACCGCCCAAAACCAATTTGCATTAATATCGCCCCCTCATTATTAAAAAAAAAGTACAGAAGTATAGAAAAAGTTCTGAAAAAAATATTTCGAAAAAAAGGCGCCCTTAGTATTCTTATAATGTAATCCAGATCACCAAGTTCGCTTTGTGGAATCGAGGTCTAAAGGACCAAGTGGATAAACATTAATTCAAGTAAAACCTACTGACCTATACTAGCGAATATATTTTAAAAAGGAAATATATTTTACAAGTAGAAGTTCTAACACAATTCGAACACCATACCCTTGTGTTTCGACTAGGAGGAAAACTGAACGGTTTACTCAACAGCGCAATGGAAGAATGTAGTTGGTTACTATGCACCCCCAGCACCGATCGATCCAAGTACCCCCCCACCCCCCCGCTTTGTTAGTGTCCCTAAAGCAAGTACAGTGGGCGGAAAGATCGACTCTAAAGGATATGCGCTCATTTCTTTCAAGCAAAAGCCCACAATACAGTTTCAACAGAGTGGATGCAACTCGTTCAAACCACTTAATGCGTTAAATACAGAAAGGGAGCAATCATCCACATAAAAACTCATAGTATTTTCGCTTGAAATTTCTTCAGACCATAAACGACCGGAATCTTGCTTAAAGGCTCGAGCACTGAGCCGCCTAATTTTTCCTCAAATTTCGAGTATGAAAAAAAGAAAATGAAAAATCCAACGAAGTTAACTGCTATTAAAAATAGGTAGATATAACGTTGTGGCGACATAATTCATTATTAAAATGCAGCCCACTCTTCTTAATTATAGAAATGTGCTAGAAATATATTGGCCATTAATTGACACGTAAAACGCCGCAGCACTTCTTTGATTAATGCCGAGAAACGACGCCACAAATAATCCCTACTGAGCATAAAACAACTGCTTGTATGCATATGAAATAACTCATGCGCTCGAATGAATCGATTCTAAGAAATTATTCTTAATTGACTTCGCACTTTTCTAAGCGAATATGACATTTTCTAAAAAGAAGCGGAAATGATAGAAAGGAAATAAGCAAAGGAGTGGGAAAAATATAACTGAAAAAAATCACGAAAAAAAATAGAAAATGGAAAGCTTTAAATTGCATCTTTCTATTTATCAAACTTATAAAAGTGATTTCACTAAAATTTCTATGAATTTATTTTACAAACATAACCATCCAAAAGTTCCCTGTATCACAAAATAAATAAGTAAATAAATAAACAAATGAAACGTTTCATAACGATTTCTCAAAAAAAGAAACATCGGGTCAGCGATCTAACAGCGAATAATTGATGGGTTATCTATTTCCACATTATGAATGCAATCACAACGAAGCTTATGCTACAAGTAAGATGCCAAACGCCGATTCTCCGATCACAAACATAACCCCATAGATGATTAATGACTGCATCAAGAAAGATGACAAATATAATCCACAACTTAACTATGGCATTATAAAATTATACTATATTGAAAATATTCCTCCTACACGAACTTGACGCTTGAATACTGTAAAATAGTTTTGAATGCACAAAAAATTTCTGAAAGAAAAAAGGCACCCAAACCCTTGAAGCTTCAACTTCGAGAAAACTTCTGCTTAAAAACATCTCTCAAAAAGGTTGCAGAAGAATTTATTACCTCCAATTAAAAAATGAAATAAAATAAATGTCTATGAATGGAACCAAAGAAATTCAGTCGAATTCTGATTCCTTTTTTTTTGCATATACTCAGAAGATGATCAGTTCGCTTTTTTGTAAATAAACGCAACCCATGTTCTCTAGCCTAATCTCTTGCAACATTACACGCTTTTATCACGACATAGCTAATTTCCTCTCTGTTTCCATCTATCGAATCGCTTCTCACAACTACTGTGCAGTTTATTCGGTCCTCCCATACCGCAGTAAGGAGTAATAGTAGAGGGGAGGAGATGGAGACGGTAGAGTGTTTATACATGGGAGCAATATTTATTTAGCGAATCATCGCCTCCCTTTACCTTTGGTAATACAATTCTTGGTGATATATTAACAAGGCTACTAGAAAATGATAAAAATGCCCCGTAAATAAAATGCTTACAATTAAGTGCAGAGAATAAACAATAGGCTGAGAAAAGGGATAGTTATATTTACAAGCAAAAGCCATATAATATAGTCACAGGAATCCCTAACATATTGCCATCCCCCCATATCCTTTTAACCAACAATCTTCAACACATTTCTATTGCAACTACCAAAACGGCCACTGTTATGCCGACGAAATACACAACACAACAATTTGCCCATTTTGTCTATGCTTCATTTCCTTCACCACGATCCTACCTGAGAACATCGCCACCTTGCACCCGTTATAGGGCAGAACATAAAATCCATCCTGTTGTCGGATGATACCTAGGTTTCATACCCGCCGGACTAAAATTCCAATATAAATTCTATCCAATAAATTACCGTGTAGACTTGCCTATCTCCAGGATATCCGATACTCTTGAATTAGATTCCAAGCACTTCCAGTGGATGCTAGCGAGGCAAAATGAACTTATTGCAATGGCATAACTTATTTCTTGGTAATAATTTACAACTCATAAATGAACAAGCACTCCCACTATCACCCCTCCTCCTAGAAAATGGGCAAATCCACGCTAGAAATCTGTATCACTTATAGATTTTCGAAGCCTCAAAATTTTATAACCTCTAAAGCGAAAACCTGAAAAAGATTAAAAGTAATCTTAAGCACTATAGCTTAGAAATTGCATACAATAATTCATCGGAAATCGGGGAGTCTCTTCGCGAAGATATTTCACTTTTCGTGTAATACCTACAGATTTCTTCCTCATGTTTCTTTTACAATTCCAAGACATCATCCGTTTCAAAATCTCATATCAACACCTTAAGAACGGTAGCACAATAATGTCTTCTGCAGCTAAATAGAATCCTTGCCATTCGCTATGTGATCGTAAATCCATAAACGTAAGGCAAATTTACTGAACGAATATTTATTTGAAGGCTAGCGAAGTTACCGCAGCGTGGCACTTAATCGGTTGGTCGAAGCTTGCAGAAATTCTCAGGAATGCGACAGCCTAAGCGAATCGAAGAAATTCTTTCGGAGAAAGTTGTCAACATATGTCCTCAGCAAGGCCCTCTGTACCATTCTTCAGATCAAGGAAGTTTTCTTATCCAACGCTTTCTACTTGAATCACCATGTCTGAATTTTTCTCTCGCGTGATGGGTGAGGTGAATAAGCTGATGCCAATTCAGTCAGTACTTGTAAACCCAAGGCAATTTATTCCAGGCTCCACCTTTACAGTCATCGTCTCTTAAACAAACCAATCTGCGGGTACGCAAGCACTAAACACTTTCACCAAAATTCTTTTATTGCGCACTCGCCATCTATCAGCTCAGGATCTGTATGCTTTAGTGTGTTCCCGGGAGATTTAGGAAACAAAAAATTTGAGAAAAATTGGAAGCTTCTGTTATCCACATTCAGGGAAGCTTTATATAAAAACCTGCACTTCATCCAATTACTCGAATTATAATAATCGTTAGACAATTCGAGTGAAACATGAACCACCCTCCTAGAAGTCTCTAAACATCTTGCATAAGATTTGGTCAACTTCTACAATTTTCAAGCAAGTAGTTTTTTCTTGTATAAATTTTAGTAATTCAACGATCGAAAAAAAATCGCGCACTATAGGTCGTAATTTGCTGCATTCAATACGCACTCGACGAATGACGTCTTGATAAACAAGAAAAAGAACCTAATGCCTAAACAGCGTCCCTTCCCTTCTTTTTACAAGTATTCACAAAACCTTTTCCTATTCTTAACCAATCAATTCATTTCTGATGGAGTTCAAATTCAGTGGCAAAAAAGACGAACAGGTGGTGAGCGGGTTGAAGGAGGGGAGCGAAAGGGAGGAAGAAGGCTAAAGGAGAAGAGAAAGCCACGATTCCGATGCATCCTCACTTACCAAAAACGGAACAACATGTGAAAAAGCAAGGACATGGATGGAATACTTCCTTAACACTCATAATATTTATCTTCGACTCATGACTAACATTTCCACTCCAGTAAAAAATCTATAGTTACACCGAACGAATACTTCAGATTTACGCAACGAATACGTAGTGGTCGAAGACCACAATTCATTTATTTTTGAAATTTGCTTTAAAAAAATTTACCACTCAGTCGCGTAATATCGAAGTTATAAATCTTCGACCTATGCAAATATTATTACAAAAGTCAGCCAAGCGGCACAAGTGGCTACGATGATAAGGCAAAAAACATCGCCTCTTACTGAAGAAATAAAAGTACTGCTTGAAAAAAGAAGAAAGATGAGACGAGACGCTATTTCGGACTAAACTGGAATTCTGCGAACTCAGTAAGCTGATCAAAAAAAAGATAAGCGAAAACCGTTATCAGAAATATCTGAATATAATGAAGCAAGCCGCTGCTAGCGGTAGATTAACGAGGACAAGAATTTCGCTAGTTCAGAACAAGAAAAGAATGATCGAGCTCAGGAAAAGTGACGGATCACTCACAACAGAGACGCAAGAAATTGACAAAATCGTCCAGGGATTCTATACGAAACTGTATGGAGGAGAAACCGACTGCACGATCGTTGCAAGGAAAAGCGATGAACCATTCCTACAAGTCATCGACTGAGAAATAAGAAACGCGATCAAAAGCATGAAAAACGGGAAGGCGCCAGGTATCGATGGATTAACTGGCGAAATGCTGAAACTCGGGAAGAAAAGCGTTGAAAAGTCTGTTCAACAACACGATCGAACAGCAACAAATCCCTAAGGATTTTGCCTTCTCAAAAACAATCCTGCTGCCGAAGAAAGGCAATCTAAATGATATCAGAAACTATCGCCCTATATCACTTCTACCAACAATCTCAAAGTGTTTCTCGGAAGTTTTATGCAAAAGATTGCAGCAACAAATTGAAGAGAAGCAAGATGTCGAGCAATCAGGCTTCAGCCGGTCAAGTCAACAATCGACCAAATCCGCGTGCTCACCATGCTTACCGAGAAACCAAAGAGTATGAAAAGGCCTTCCATTCTGTCGAACGCACCGCCCTGTGGAAATTTTTGGAAAGTGCTTCGATACACCCCTCAATAATTTGCCTCCTTCAAGAAATCCAACTTGAATCGACAAGTACAATTTTCGTGCATGAAAGACAAATACCAATACAAGTAAGGAGAGGAGTACGGCAGGGAGACTGCGTATCTCCACCGCTGTTCAACGCGGCTCTGCAACTCGTGTTCGACAAGTTAGACTGACAAAACAAGGGTGTGAACGTAGACGGGAAAAGAATTTCGCAGACGACGTAGCTTTGATACCTCACAACCTCAACCAATTTAAGAAAATGATCAGAGAACTCGAAGTGAGAAGTGCGGCAGTTGGCTTACGATTAAACACAAAGCTGATGAGCAACCGAGAGCTGAAGTCGACGATTATTGTAAGAGACGAGAAGATTGAAAGCGTAAATGAGTTTATTTACCTGGGAAGATGTGTAAAAATGAGCGGAGGGACGGAAGCGGATGTACGACGCAGGACCAAACAAGGCTGGAAAGCATTTTTCAAGAATAAAGACTTCTATCGTGAGAAAAAAGTACCGATGAATCTCAAGAGGAAACTGTTTGAAAAAAGCGTAATGCCAACAGTTTTTTACGGTTCTGAAATATGGGAACAACTAAAAAAGTGCGCAAGTTACTAGCAGTGACAGAAAGAATGGAAAGAAACATGACAGGAATGAAATTGGTGGAAAGGAATACCAACGAATGGCTTCAAGGTGTAATAAAGGTAAAGGATTGGGTGACTGAGGCTGGAATGAGGAAATTTAGATGAGCGACGAAGATATCCGCATTGAAAAATGACGATTGGGTGAAACGAATAACAGAATGGACACCACGGATTGGCAAAAGAAGTAGAGGCCGACCTGCAATGAGGTGCAGCGATTCTTTAAAAAAGTCTGCAGGAACCAACTGGATCAGAGAAGCATTGAATCGGGACAAGTGGAAGCGATATGAAGAGACCTTCATTCGTAATGAATGCTCTGTTGATTGAAATAAATAAATAAATAAATAAATAAATAAATAAATAAATAAATAAATAAATAAATAAACAAAATTTTCGTCCATTTGAACTGTTGTGATGAACGACTCCGTTTCGGCTCATTTTGCATACATCGACCCCATGATATCTGTTTTTCTGTGCGCTATTACATTACGCCTTTCCTCTGGTTATCCGGCTGCGTGTTTCAAACCCGTTTGCTGTTATGTGCATTGACTCGGATATTTGGTGGTTTTTCATGTCGTTCAGTCAACGAATTCAGTTAGCTACTCGTCATCTCGTTCCGCTTCGTCCACACTGTCGAAAAACTCAACACTAAGTAATCTCAATGAAAGTTGAGCAAAGAAAAAGATTACGAGGTTTCTAAATCCTTACCCTACTACCATTCAAAAACTCATAAATGAAGAGGAATCAATACTCTCTTCCATGCGTGTTACTGAGCTCAGAGAAATATCGATGAGAAACAAACCATTGAACCAAGTGCCATGAAGGGTTGTAAATGCATCTTTACAATCGGCGAATGATGCAAATCGTGCAAACACAACTCCCTCTTTTGATCCCTCGTCAACGTGTACATGTAGTGGACGAATCGGTGCAAGTTTCTGTAGTAATGCACTCTTCACATCGGCACCATCTCGCTCCGATGTCCTATAGGCATAAATATACACTTTTTAGAAACTTTAAAATGCAACATCGAATATTGTGCATGAAGTACATTCTGTTGCCTACTGGATGCACAGAAAGGTTTTAGCGTAGTGTCAATTAGTAGTTGGTAAAATTCGCCAAAATGAATTCCACAAAGTCCAGTAAGAATTGTGAAGTCATCGCCATCACACAAGGATGTAAATTTCCTGGAAATAAGCACTACATGCGGAAATATGTCAACATAGTTGAATATCACCTAAAGCATTCCTTCTCACTCTTCATTTCACTTCTTTCACCTTCTGCTTCTCGTTTCACTTACCACTGCCTCCTAATTTCTACTTTCACTTAGCAGAGATCGAATGACGCAGAACAGTGAGAACGTTTAAATGTGGACATAAACCGAACCACGTTCCAACTATTCATGGCAGCTTTAATTAGAGAGTGATCCATCAGCTGGCAGCAACGCCCTAGCTACCGAAATTAGACAACTCGAAACACTAATTGCTGTGCAGCTGTCAACCCCCTTAGATCGACGTTCCATTTTTGGGCCACCTTTACGCGCACAAATGGCTTCAGTGAAAAAAGTATCTGGCCCACACAGTTGACAATGCACTCATGGCATAAATATTCGACGATTCACCTCCACCTTTACAGATATCAACAGTGGTGTTTAGCGCACCAACTCTGACATCGATTGATAGAAATATTGACCCAAAATTAAGGACCAACCTAGTCAGCGTACAATAAAGAATCTTACAAGTTAACAACTGTTCCCTATCCAGTCTTCACATCTGCCTCATCGGCATAATTTATAACGCTTACAGGATGAAACTTCCCAAGCAACAGTTCAAATTTTTCTTTAATATCACCTGATGAATAGCTAAAGGCAAAGAAAAAGAACATTCCATCATCACGAAATGAATGATAAACTCACTGAGTGGAAGGGAACATTCCGCGCAGTTTCAAGCAATGAGATAGTGCGTGGTCCGGGACGTTCAACTGCGATTGCCCCTCAAATGCTGAAATATTTCCTGATAATGCAGTTTAATGCAAAAGTCATCTGCAGGAGGCTCTCCTCTCCCTCTCTAGAAGATATTCAACCCACTATGATAATAAGCACAAACTTATTCGGAGAACAAATCCATCCAATTAAAATGGAGGTTAAAACATTCTTTCTGCACTTCCTACATTGGACATGATTTGTTATTGAATAAACTTTTCTCCCAACCTCTTAAAAAATATTTGCACCCCATCGGCACCTTCACAGCTGTTACATAGAGAAAGACAAAAAGAAGCAGGTCACATTGAATCGTTTCAAAACATGAGAAAATGCGAATAATTGGCACGAGATGAAAATAAACGTAGTGAGCAGAAATCCAACTAGCAACGAATGTAGAAATATTTGACGAAATGTGATGATGAAGAAATACAGGATGAAATTGTCGGATCAACGAAGTACTCAAAATTGCAACATTCTTTTATCCTCTCTAATCGCCCAATCAACCATTACAAATATATCAATAAAAACCACAAAAGACAAAGTACAGTAAACAATGACCCTTCTAATTATATGCAAAATTGGTCGATCGCTTTGCAGTTTTCATTGCTCGCTCCCCTTTTAAAACACAAAGTTCCCTTCTATGAAACGATTATGAGACACATCGTTAAGAACATATCAACAGGAACTTTTCAAAAAACTCATCTAAAGTAATTTTGATCGTAAAGCTAGTTTGGAGCCGACATCCGTATCCAAACGTTTGCAATCGTTACCTATAAATTACTGGGGAAGAATGGATCCTCTCGACCTAGCCAAAAAATCTCACGATTGTTGATTAGTTCAAGTTGCAAATTTCTTGTAAAACAGCATCAACTCTCAGGGAAAATCATTATCGAATTCGAAAACAAACCATTTCCTTGCCATCCGGTCTTCTTAGCCGGAAGCCAACGCCACACGGCACATTCAACACCGTTGATGATACGACTCTCAGTGCTCACTCGCGATTCATTGAGATTTATGAAATTGACCGCTTGTTGCCAACGACGCCATTCAGGACTATCATGGAATCTGAATTTATTAATGAATTGAAGATCTCCATCACAACGATTAGGTCATCAGAGAAAGAATGCGATAGACGAAAATCTTTGCAAAAATGCTTTGTAAAATAAACGTGCAATGCAATTCATTACCACTGATTAGCAATTAAAATAAAAGAGGAAAATGCCTCTTCGAAGGTGGAATGAGCATATCCCGGACATGAGGTTCAGCCACATAGTTCTGTCCCTGTTCACTTGAGTCACGAATTATATCTGCAAACAAATGCGAAATCCATTAAAAATGTATGCTATAAAACGTGAGTTAACTATACAGCTAGAAGTGACCAGTGCATCTCAAAAACTAAGCTTACGCCCAACTTAATTGCCGCATAAGCAATACTTATCTCATTTAAGGCTGTCTTCATCTCTTTCCTATGACAACTATTACGATTAATGCTATGACCAGATGGCTGAGGATTACGCCCTTCCTTAGCAGGTCATTCTAGCAATCATGGCTCAAGTCCAAATCCTTCGTTTTTCGGAGACAAAAAACATTCCCCTTTCCCGCACGCTTTAATTTTTCTTCCCTCGCCCCCATTCTAATAGTAACCTAAAAATTGGCAGCATCAACTATTTCCGTGGAACTAAAGTTTTAGCCAAAGATGTCGCGCCTCATCAATAGTAATAATGAATTAATGAATTAGTCTAAACAATTTGAGGATGAAACAGCTGAGATAGAAAAAAAAAACAGAAGGAATGGGAGGAATAACCGCATCCGGTAAATCACTGCTATGTAAAGGACTCTAATCGACATCTAAAGTTTTAAAAAAACACTCGTTACAGAATATTATTATTGCATAAGTCCAAAGTGAACCCTGACGCAAATCTGCTGCAGTTCTATGGATTTTATCGTAATTACATTTGCAGCAAATGACAGCAAAAACAAACAACTATCAATGTAATAAAATGCAATCCAAACATAGTATATACCAACCAGACTCATATCGAACACATAGACAACTTTTAATAGGCATATCACATCCCTACTCCTCCTGTTTATGACTTTTATATTGCTGCAACATATTATTCGTCTATATTCACTTAATGTGAATATTTCTCTCAACTACCTCATATGATATGATCCACATAGCAGTAACTACAGTCTCGATTAGCACCTTCTCATGCTGCCCGACGAAATATAGAAGATTATCACATATCACCGTTTTATATTGTTTCCCTAACACTAACTTTGGACTCTAAAAAAACGAACAAAAGAAATCACCTGTAATTTTTTCGATAAGATCGAACACTGCTCTTTTTTCCTCTGCTTGTGCAGCCAACCAACGTTGATTGACAAAATAAGCTCCCATACCAACTGCGACTACTAAAAACTTTGCCTAGTTAATATAACAACGAATTCGATCACATGTTTACAATAATATACCTCATCTTGACATCAAACAGAAACCATACACTGTGAATGACTCTAACGAAAGTTTACCCAATACAAGAGACATTCTGCATCGCAGCAACATTTATCGTATTTTACCCATCTCTCCAAAATTTTAAAAGTATTAAGCTATCCTATCATAAAATAGCAGTTAAAAAATGGACCACTGCTCAACCCCCACCTCGCCCCTCCCCCATAACCGAAAAGGACAAGAATTTATGACTCCCTAATGAATATTGGTCCGCTCAAGAAATGGACTTGGAACATTGCAATGTCGCTAATAGCCGTCCACAGATCTATCAATATCATATCAGAAATGAGCATTCACTGTGTTCCGGCTCGGAGTTCAATAAACTTCACACTTCATCAACACAGCCTTGCTTGAGAGCGCCCACTTATACTTTTACTTCCTGCAAAGAAGAATTCTCGCACTTCTACACTTTCGAAAAGAAGTCTTTTTCCCTTTCGCAGATCACACAAAAAACCCTCTCCTCGAGTCTAGCCCTCTCCTTCCCCCCCCCCCCCCCCCCGCTCGGCCAAAAAAAACGACAGATGGACATATAATCCACCATGGAAATTAAAACAATAAGAATTTATTGACTTACTGATGCCAATAATAATAGTGGGCAAGATAGCGTATGCATAAAGGAATATCGCCGTTTCCACTGCTGCGTCTGAACAAAGCACAGCTTTATTTGCAATGATATTCCGCATAAAAGCACTAAATTCTAATATTACAGCATCCGATTTAACTAATCTCCATATAAGTATCAAGGATTTATCGATAATAAAAGAATGACGGATGCCATATTTTAAGAAATACTCAGAGACCGTCAGCTTTGGTCTCCGTGGCAAACTTGATGAGCTCATTTAACTAAAAACAGAAAAGAGCATTTTCTAATCGCTTTTTTTGTAGCAATGAAATAAACGTGGAATAAAATACGAGTAGCCAGGTGAGTAATAATCAAAAGGACAAAAGATAAACAAGGAATGCCCATAATCAAAGTGTTGCAGGTTTGAATAATTCGATCGCATGGCGTTATATAAAACGATGTTATATATTTATTTAAAAACAAAATTTAGAATTCTTCATTATAAAATAAGATCGCCTAAGCCTACGAATCGCATATAGAAGGACCTCAGATAGAAGCATTCGACGACAAGTTACCCATACGAAACATAATGGAAAAAAAGAGCAACTATTGAGCGCTCACTTGATGCGATTCGACCAGCATTGATGAATATTTGAGTGTGAACGGTGGCCAGATAAGCCAATAGAAGGAAGAGGAAGAGCATTGTGAACGAATAAAGAAGTAGCCGCGAAACATCAACACCACGCGACGATAGCTCACCTCGACCCCTCAGAGTCTTACCACCATAAGTGCCACTGAAACCGTACGGTTGCCTTCGATCGTAGTAACCAACCGACTGCAAATAATTATTTTCACACAGTGTAATAAAGATAATCATCCAAGAGGAATTTGGCTACTTGCTGGCATGGAATGCAGCATAGGTTTATTCGCTGATTTATCTGGCTTAGAATTTCATCAACACTGCCGATAGTCTAAAAAGGTCCGCTTTTTGAATTCTGGCACAACTTATCGACATTTATGAACGATTGGAATCAAATACGTTCGAATAACGAAAGCCCAAAAAAATTATAAATTAATTACGTCTTATAAAATCAATTGCGTTTTCTTCAAAACTACGGTTGCTATAATTTCCGCACTTACATAACACATGATTATTTATATGCGGCGAAACAATTTTGCCAATCACTTATTGCTTCTCTTCAATATTTCATCCCTTCTCCTTTCCTTTCCTCTGCACGAATTACTTTCTCGTAGAACAAATGAAATATTTCAGTCTTTATCGCTGCATTTGAAGCCTAGATGTTCTCGCAGTTGATGGGAACAAAGAATTAGGTACCGTGCTACATCTAAATCGGCAACACTCTTCGATGACGGACATTAACAGAGTACTCTAAAATCTTTTGGTAACTAAATAATGGAAATACAGAACAATAAAAGATAAAAATAAAACATAGAAAGAAAGTAAAAGTAATATCATCGAAAACATCAACCTTTGGCGATGAGGTAAACGGAGCGGTAATCGTTGCAACAATACGAGAAGGGATATTTGTGATAGCAGCAAACATTGCGCTACGTTTGACAGCTCTTGGTCGAGGTGGTGGGAAATAATGTAACGGACCCGATGAGCCACTCGATGATAGTTCACGGGAACTTTCCATATGCCCATCATCTTCGTCGTCCATCTCTTCGTCGTCTTCATATTCTTGTTCTTCTTGCTGCACTATTCGTGTGCCCGTATCGAACTGTTCGCGTGTTGAAATAAATGCAGGTCGTTCACGTGACTCTAAAACATCACAAAAAATATTTACTTAGGGCACAAAACCTTCAAATAAACTCCTTATACGAACTAAACTGAGCACTGGGATGCAAGTATATTAGCAAATATGCAACAATGTACTCACGCAGTGAAAAATACATGTGCGTAAGCATAAGAATGCAAACACTTATATTATTGTCGCAGTGCCAATAACTCTAGTTTTGCTGCACTTCCAGCAACCATCGTTTTGAAGAAGAAAAAAAGTTACAGCAACCCTACAACCGTAGCTTCGCTTTTAGCGCTAATAATGATATTGAAAGGATATGAAAGACCTACGAGTGAGATAAGATGAGGTGAGATCAGTATGATGGGTACTGGTAAGTGGAGCTGTTGGGATCGACGTAAAAATCGATGATGAGGTGCCATAAGAAGATGCTGGCTCAAAGCGTCTGATTGAAGGAAAACGCGGTGGTGTTGGCGTACGATGTGCCACTTTCGATGGAGCAACCGTTGGTATTGGAGCTGTCTTTGGAGCTACTATCGGAGCACTTGTATTCAACAAACCTGGATAGATCTCATTTGTCCTGAAAGAAAAAAACAGAGGAACAATAAAACACCACAAAAATCAAGCAAACTTTCTTCCAATCTCATTCTTTTGTTCTTTTAATCATTGTGAGACAGGACAAACATCAAACCATAAACAGCAAAAAAAGCTGATGGCATCTATCATATGTAATTGGAAAATACTAACTATATAGATGAGTACAAGGGTTCCAGCTCAAATTTAAACCAGAATTGAAGTATGAACTTCAAAATTTCACTTACTCGTGACATATGAATGAAGCTATGAATGATACATAGCTAACCATTCACATCGCCTAAACGACTGACTTTTTAATACAAAAATAATTTGCCGCTATTTGAGGTTGACTCTTCATATTTCCCTATTTTCTCGAATCTTCTACGCCTATCTCACTTACCCCTTGCACAACAATGGGTGAAGGATAACAGATGAGAGGGTTCAGAGGAGGCAAGATCAGCTTTAAATTTAGTCACGATAACATTACCGTGGATTCATAACATACATAAACGAACAAATAATTTCCTACTAAAAGACTTCCGTTAAAGCTGAAACGTAAATCGGGGAAATAGCGAACGGTTTTTTCATAGGTGATGACTGTGGTGATTTCTTCTGAGGCTGTGAAACACCTGTTGTTCTACCACGCAAGATTCGCGGTTCAGGAATCGACTCTTCATTTTGAAATGCTCCACCAGCAGGCTCTTCTGAATCAGACGTGTCTTCTGGTTCCGATCTCGTACCCTTCTGACGGCCACTACGACGATCGGATGGTCGACGCGATACGTCTGTCACAAGCTCCTGAAGCAAACGAAAAAATCATAATGCTGCTAGAGTACCATAACACATCAATCGGTATCTGACTTCCTTTGATGACAGCTATAACCTTCTATAGCAAACCTCATAGAAAATAGTAGAGAGAATAATGCCACAAACAAGAATGCTTCACTTCTTTCATTTTGAAGATGAAAAGCTAAATATCCAAAGCACGGAATAAATAAAACTTGCCATCACCTCAAAACCTTAACCTCATCTCCCACCCCCAATTTCCAAATGCATCTCTCATTTAAGGTTTAGCAGCTCTCTTCTACTCAATAGTGAGTATACGATCAACAGATCACCTCAAGTAACACTATAGAAAATTCGGAGTGGACAATATATAAAAACAGTTGCATGACGGATCCGTTTCCTGATGGGTAGACAACAGCCTAAATCGTTCCCTACAAATGACCCCGTTGCCTCTTAATCACAATCTGACAACTTCATTAACTTACTCATTTATGCAATTCAAAAGTACTATATACCTTTTGCCTTATTTACTACTTATAAATGCATCACCATTGCCCGAGGGCCAATAAAACCCATCTTTATTATAGGTGTATTTTCATCTAATCCTCAAACACAGATGGATTATCTCAGAAATATAATGGCAAAAAATGCTATGCGGGAAGCAAATACTAACTGGGAACGTGAAAAAAGGATTCGGGGTCAGGGAAAGCGATCACAGCAAAACTAAACCCCTAACGGGGAAAATATCTGAAAATAAGTTACTGTGCTAGTGGTCGTCGATTTTCGCTTGATTCGCACCGGTGATTTCGATGGTGAATTTGGTTTGACAGGCGAGGATGTTGCGATTGGGAGCGCTCCTGAACGACGTTTTTCGAGTTGTTTCTCATAGACTGAACGTGTTGTTGCGGTGATTGGACCAACGTTCACACCAAATGCAGTCAATTCAGCACGTAATTCCGCATCACTCAGACTGCTTGGAGAAGCCATTTGATGCAATCAAAACTAAATAAATAATTAACATTATTTGTACGCTTGAAAGGATCTTCTAACAAACAACTGCCAGTCACATCGAACAAGAGAACTTAATCATCAAACCTGATGATGTATCAACTAGGTTGTAGATGAACCATATGTGAGTTTATTCTCCTCTTCTCTTCCTCTTGCTCTCTCTCCACTCCCCTCCCCAAATGATTACTAAAGGGCGATGAATGAAATGTGCAACCGAAAATTCGAACACAGTCGCAATCTATAATAAAAACAAGCTAAAAATGAAGAGGAGTGTGAAAGGGGAAGATGGGGAGAGAAAGGAATGAATAAATTTGCAAAACAAATGCATGGCATTCAACTGAGTAAAACAGAAGGTGCAGATATCACGGAAACTGCTAAAAGGATGGACGAGAACATATATATGCGGGATGTATGTAATGAGATAGCCACCATAAACCATACAAAAACCAGAAAGACACAACGACAAATATACGAACATATTTCTAAGCTTTTATTGATCGCATATTTCAAATCGCATTTTAGTTCACTTCCTTCAAAATGTTGGAAAAATCGAAAATGAAAAAAAAAATTAGATTCAGAAATATAAGTAATATATAGCCGTTAAAAACTGCAATTAAATCTATAAGTTTCTCGTAAATTCACGAGATCTAAAGAGAGTTTGAAGATGCCCTTCGTGATAATGCAAGTTTGAACTATGCCCTGAGGGAGCCTTTTTCTTGGTCAAATTTGCATAACTTTGACATTTTATTGCATATTGCGACGTTATATTTACGACGTTCATGTACACCTATCTCTCAATAAACTTATATCAGAAAGTCGACCCAAATACTTGGTGTTTACGCAAGAGAATTTATTCGTATAAATTGAGTTCCCTCTTCGGCAACACAAATGCCTCTAAGGTTCCATTTACGTCATTGAGAGGTAGGGTATGACCTAACCATAAAAAATTAACAATTTTTGAATGAAGACATGGCAGACTATAGACACCGGGCTCGATAAGCGTCATGATCTTGCATGCCAAGTGAGTCGTATAAGGTGGCGCTGTAGTCACAGTCGGTAGGTAGATGTCTAATATACTTCTAAAAAAATAAAAAAATAAAGCTGTTGCAATGGCAGCTAAATGACTAACTGAATGAAGCATTACGGTTATAAGCCAACAATTTTGTGTACATCACAAAGCATATACACCTATCGTCCCTCATTTCATTATGATTCATCAAATTGTTCACTAACGATTGACTTATAAAAGAATACAAATATACAATTTGGATTTGTTCTTTAGATGGTCCAATGTAGCAGCGAAAATAAACGAATTTCTTTCGTTTATATTTTTGTAACGGGTCAGTCTTTCAAAAAAACGCATTGTAGGTTTTCGTATATTTAAATAACTAAAATTGGTCCAGTGAGTGAAAATGCGATAGCACCTATCGCGCCAATCTTTTTTCCTTTCTTTTCCACCTGCTATATTGTGATGTTTACACCTATTGTAAATGCCTCAATGCAACAGGAGGAAATTGTTGGCAATAATTTAAGCAAAAAATAAAAAATAAATAAATGAAATTCGTTTCGATTGCTTGGAATGCGTAAAGGTGGAAAGGTAATGCTATGAAGGTGTGTTAGTTCCATGAGGGAGTGAATAGAATACTGAGATGAAGGGCTACCTCCCCGCCCAAAACGCAAGCATCTCTAAGCTCCCCTACCTCAGTCAACCTTTATCGTTCAAGACTTCATTTTTAAAAAAACATGTGCTTTTAAAAGTTGGTATTTAGTTGTTGACAGATGAATCTGCACAAATTCAGCTTGTTTAAGCTTTATATGACATTTCACAGTACTATCCAGAAACTTATCTCTCGGATCATCCAAGATTTACATGTATATGTTCTCATATCCTTTTCCATTACCAAAAATTCTTTAGAAATACCCCACAAAACCTATGGCCTATACATTCATTACCATCAAACATCATTTCTTATATAGAAAATCTACTTGTGAGCAATATCCCATTCATTGGCAGGCAAATGACCAGATCTGCATATGTGCAAAGCATCAAAAATTTTGCGTTTCCGGATGAGTTTACTGGAAATTTCAGGAATTTTCTCCGCTTTTCACTCGGCTGATCCTTTTATATATATATATATATGTATATGTATATGTATATACATATACATATAAAATTAAGCAATATGATAGGTCAATGACACAAAATGAAAGAAGAGCGCAAGTGAACGACGCTCATCGCGGAATTCCTGGCGATACGACATCGTTAGCGAGTAACTAATCGATTATAAAAACTTCCAGAAATAGCTCTTTCATGAAATTTTGGATTCATGGCAGCCGCTTTTTTATGTTCCCTTTTTTTTCTTGTAAGACAACCACAAATATGGCAGGAGACATGGACATATGACATACCTAACGATATGAAACTAGCCTGCTCTAGTCATTGAGGTCAAGAATTTGCATGAGTTTAGAGGTCACACATTCCCCGTTCAACATTGGCCATCGCGCGGTCGGCTGCAAGTAAGCTCCCACCATCGTGAAAGGAACAACGGTGAATCGACTCGCCAGCATCCAGCGGGCAGGAGGCGAGTCTAACCCCTAACCTTCACGCTACCATGCTCAGCCTATGCACATATAATGCAAGGACGCTGCTACCGAATGAGCGGTTGGAGGAACTGGAAGAAGAGGCAACTAAAATCAATCTCGATATATTCGGCCTAGCAGAGGTAAGAAGGAAAGGCAAGGAGGCCGTCGACCGGCCAAACGGTAACTGTTTGTTATATCGGAGAGACGATGAATCATCGCGAGGTGGGGTCGGATTCTGTCTTGAAATATTGGAAAGCTAAGATATTGTGATACTCGTCTCATCCTCCTAGAATTGCGCAAATCAAAATTAAGATCAATAGGAAAACGAACATGCGACTAATTCAAATATATGCACCTCACGGAGGTCAAACTAATGAAGAATATACCCAATTTTTGGGTGACCTGACTACGGTAGTTAATGGAGAGCGATCTACATTCACCATTATAATCGGCGACTTTAACGCTATAGTTGGAGCGCGGACACCTGGAGAGCAGTCAGTTGGAAATTTTGGACTGGGAGTGCGGAATCCACGCGGGCAACAACTAGCTGATTTTTGCGAAAACAACGGGTTGAAAGTTACCAACACGCTTTTTAAAAAAAGACGTGGCACAAAATGGACTTGGAGAAGCCCCAGCGGCGATACAAAAAACGAAAGAGACTATACCTTGGTGAATAAGAGAATAATCGTCAGAGACACCGAAGTGTTGAACCACTTCCAAACAGGCAGCGACCATCGCCTAGTTAAAGCAAAACTTAAGCTAAAGGATAAACGCTTATGGGCCAGACGACAAAGGAAGAAAAGCACTGAAAGATTATTCGACGCAGCTTTATATAGATGCGCATTGTAGCAGTCCAATTTAACAGATAGCGAGCCGACCTATGCAAATATTATTACAAAAATCAGCCAAGCGGCACAAGTGGCTACAACGACAAGGCAAAAAACATCGCCTCTTACGGAAGAAATAAAAGTACCGCTTGAAAAAAGAAGAAAGATGAGACGAGATGCTAATCTTCGGGCTAATCTGGAACTCTGCGCACTCAATAAGCTGATCAAAAAGATAAGCGAAAACCGTTATCAGAAATACCTGAATATAATGAAGCAAGCCGCTGCTAGTGGTAAATTAAAGAGGGCAAGAAGTTCGCTAGTTGAGAAAAGAAAAGAATGATTGAGATGAGGAAGAGTGACGGATAACTCACAACAGAAACGCAAGAAATTCACAAAATCGTCCAGCAATTCTATATGAAACTGTATGGAGAGACCGACTGCACGATCGTTGCAAGGAAAAGCGATGAACCATTCCTACAAGTCATCGACTCAGAAATAAGAAACGCGATCAAAAGCATGAAAAACGGGGAGGCGCCAGGTATCGATGGATTAACCGGCGAAATGCTGAAACTCGGGAAGAAACTATTAATAACAGCGTTGAAAAATCTGTTCAACAACATGACCGAATGGCAACAAATCCCTAAAGATTTTGCCTTCTCAAAAACAATCCTGCTGCCGAAGAAAGCCAATCTAAATGATATCAGAAACTATCGCCCTATATCACTTCACCCAACCATCTCAAAGTGTTTCTCGGAAGTTTTATGCAAAAGAATGCAGCAACAAATTGAAGAGAAGAAAGATGTCGAGCAGGCAGGCTTCAGGCCGGGCAAGTCAACAATCGACCAAATCCACGTGCTCGCCATGCTTATCGAGAAAACCAAAGAGTACAACTTGCCTGTTTACTTGCTGTTCGTAGACTACGAAGAGGCCTTCGAACGCGCCGTCCTGTGGAAATCTTCGGAAAGTGCCTCGATACACCCTTCAATAATTTCCATCCTTCAGGAAATCCAACTTAAATCGACAACTACAATTTTCGTGCTTGAAAGGCAAATACCAATACAAGTAAAGAGAGGAGTACGGCAGGGAGACTGCGTATCTCCGCTGCTGTTCAGTGCAGCTCTACAACTCGTCTTCGACGAGGTAGATTGGAAAACAAGGGTGTGAACGCAGACGGGAAAAGAATTTCACACTTGAGGTTCGCAGACGACGTAGTCTTGACACCTCACAAGCTCAACCAATTAAAGAAAATGGTCAGAGAACTCGAAGTGAGAAGTGAGGCAGTTGGCTTACGTTTAAACACAAAGCTGATGAGCAACCGAGAGCTGAAGTCAACGATCGTTGTAAGAGGCGAGAAGATTGAAAGCGTAAATGAGTTTATTTACTTGGGAAGATGTGTAAAAGTGAGCGGAGGGACGGAAGCAGATGTACAACGCAGGATCAAACAAGGCTGGAAAGCATTTTTCAAGAATAGAAACTTCTATCATGAGAAAAAAGTACCGATGAGTCTCAAGAGGAGACTGCTTGAAAAAAGCGTAATGCCAACAGTTCTCTACGGTTCTGAAACATGGGTAACAACTGAAAAAGTGCGCAAGCAACTAGCAGTGGCAGAAGGAAGAATGGAAAGAATCATGACAGGAATCAAATTGGTGGAGAGGAAAGCCAACGAATGGCTTCAAGGTGTAACAAAGATAGAGGATTGGGTAACCGAGGCTGGAATGAGGAAATTTGGATGGGCGGCGAAGATATCCGCACTGGAAAATGACGATTGGGTGAAACGACTAACAGAAAGGAAACCACGGATTGGCAAAAGAAGTAGAGGCCGACCTGCAATGAGGTGGAGCGATTCTTTAAAAAAGACTGCAGGAACCAACTGGATCAGAGAGGCGTTGAATCGGGACAAGTGGAAGCGACGTGAAGAGACCTTCATTCGTAATGAATGCTCTGTTGATTGAAATAAATAAATAAATAAATAGAGAGTTAGGCACATCCTTGATGAGGTTAAGCTGAGACGGGGAGGGGGGAAGGGGGGAAGAGAAAAGGTGCTTAATGATGGTTCTGTGCTCAGAAAATTGGTAGCTAGGGGCCAGAGCAGTAACAACCGCAGTCAACCAAGAAATTGAACCTTATGTGTAGAAAAAAATTTTCCCTAATTTATTAGAATTTNCGAGATTTCTAAGGGTGATATTATTTTTTTGTTTATTTAATGCTTAGGTGCGATTTGTCTTTTTTTTGAGAATAAAAGCACTGAGAATGTTGTTGACTCCGAATAATTGTATAGGATCGGAGTTTTTTCAATAGGAATAGTGATGATTGAATGCATCATTCGAAATGAATTTCGACGTTCTCTGATAGGATTTCATAGCAATAATAGCTTTAAATATAATACTTCACAAGTAAAGAATGAGAAAAATGTGGGAATATGCTTCAAGTAGGCGTAGCACAACATGGACTTTCCGGCTTTCTTCAAAGGAGTCGTTTTTTACCACCCATTCGGTGAAGAATTCTACCCGACACGGGTAAAATATGACTTGTATGGTGCAAGATCTGGGGTCGGCGCACTTAGCGAAAAAGAGACGGAGGGAGACTGCGCGCGTCTTCAGCGAGCGGGGTGGCGCCTGGTCACCCTGAATTAAATCGTCGTAATAAATATGAAAATATACAGTAAGGAAATGAGATTCGAGCAACGGATTTCAACACATCCGCAAGAGCATTAAAAGCTCTATCAGAATCAAAAATAATCTCGGACAAAAACAAGAACTTTTCTATAAGATCGAATTTTTATATGCCGTGCAAATGATATAAATTGCAATATCGCCTTATTCATTATCTCATGCGCTATAGTTTTGCATTTATGAAACTGTTCTCAATGAAGAACTTAATTGATGACACGTCTCGACGATCTAATGAATTGACAAGAACCATTTATAAGTTACATTAAACTCGTCGTAGCTCCTTATGAATGGATCTTTCTTACGACTGTTACATGCACCAGTTAAGAATTCTTCAATTCGACAGTTCTTGGTCTCCTTCATTTCATTTCTTTCCCATGCAGGCATAACGATAATGGGCATTGTAAGTTCGCTTGATGATAGAAAGGCCAACCGACGCATTGAACGTTCTATAAGCTCATGCAAACTTCATATACATTTGAGCATCTGGACATCATCATCGTAAAGAAACGCTTTCTGTGCTGCACATCGCAGAGTAAGACTTAAGCTCCAGGTGAGACGTGAGGTTCAAGTAAAATCTAAGCTTTGAGTAAGACCTTAGCTCCAAATAAGACTTGAGTTTCAATTGAAGCGTAAGATTGCAGTAAGAACCGCACTGTTCCTACTAGAAAGGATGCAATAAACTGTAGCACTAATGTACAAGGAGCAAATTACCAACCATAGTAATAGATGGCAAAGACTTGAAGGTAGGAAGGTTAAATGGTAATTCAACAAACAATTTCGATAATCGATTTGATTGTTTATTAATCGAAATCCGCAACTTTATTCCACAATTTCATCCATATTAATTCGATTATATGTCATTAACAAGCGTCAATCAATAACAGTTTTTATAAGAAACACATCTATGTGTAAATGCACAATCTTTATGCGTTCATACACGTATATCTGGGTGGGTACTATAATTATTCGACGATACTTCAAAATACATAATTAAAGGTGAACGATTATGTCGATTCGTTTAGTGAGTCCGATACGTGTATTTTATCGTCGCTTAGCATCGTTGTCAATGCCTGATGGATCATCGTTTTCGAATTTCCGCAATATTGGCACAAAAATTGTTTGTGTCGGTCGGAACTATAGAGTAGGTGGTCTTTACGAGTTTTTCTTCTTTTTTTTTTGCTTGAATGACGTTTCTATTTTTTTAGAATACTTTAGGTGCCAGATCTTTTCAGGATTTGTCGGTATGTCTGTGTATCTATCAATGGGTGTCTGTCTCTTTTTCATTAGTTTACCAAAAATTACACCTTTTGTAATAATTTTAGATATACTTTTTGTGCCAATTTATAAAGTTTTATAGAAAGCGCTTATATTTGTTATAGCCTGCTTCCTTCAAATTTCATCATCGTCGATGCTTTTCTTATCAATAGGTAGCTTCTAAGGGCGCCTAAAATTTTGCAATTAAAAAGTTGTTATTTCAAGTTTATTTATTTATTTTTATTTATTTATTTCAGGACCATGCAATCGAATTATCAAATCCAATCCCTAAAAAACCACTATTGTTCGTTAAAACAACGAGTAGCTATGTGATTGAGGGACAACCAATAATCATACCAAATGGATGTAAAAATCTTCATCAAGAAGTGGAACTTGGTGTTATCATTAGCAAATTTGCTAAAAGCATTAAACGTGAAAATGCTTTCGATTATATTGCCGGTTATACGATTGCACTTGATATGACGGCACGTGATTTTCAGGTTAGCATTTTATTAAATTTTTTTATATTCACTAATACTCGTTTCAATTAAGGTGATTGTTTTCGAATTTTTTTTTTGTATTTAAATGTAATTTATATAGTAGATTGTTTCACTTCAATATTCTCGGTTATTCTGAAATATTTCTTTCTTATATATTGCATCGATTAGAAATATTCATCGATTATGGTTTACCTCAAACAACCCAATATTACAGTTTAAATGAGATAGGACTCAAGTTGCAGTCTTCAAATAAGCAATCCAATTGTACTACAATGTTTAATAAGATTCTAAAAGATATTATGTGTTCATAGGGGGCTTAAGGAAACAAAAGAGTTTATGCTACCCGTAGAATGTAAAGTAGTGTTCATTTCCGACGACATCATTCGTTCGATGTTGTCACTCTTCGATGAATCGCCTATAAATTTCTTACCTTTTGATGCATTCAGATATAAACCGATCGTCTTTTAACTCAATAAAATATTGGAGGGTTTTGAAATTAAATTATGATCACATGAGCATTTAATAACTGTAGAGGGAACGTTGATCGATGCAGAAATGTGACTAGGTCCTTAATCGATGAGGAAAACGTAATGTTTTTAGACGGGTACGCAGATTGCAATCTGATGTTGTGAATAGGGGAGAAAAAGTTAGGGCATTCTTTTACTGGAAAATGTCCTACAGATATTAAAGGGGCAAGACATTCTGGATCGTTTTCATGGTGGCATCATTCAGGAAAATTCAGGTTTGATTTTTAGCAGTTTTTTAAACTTGAGGAAAGACCACCCTTCCTCCCCCTCTTCTCCCACCAATGTTTAACGTTATTGTTATGGGAGATCAGGCCAATTGTTGCCCACATTGTTAGGGTATATGCTATTGATTTGAAAATTGTTTTTGAAGGATGAAGCAAAAGCAGCTGGTGCACCATGGTTTCTAGCTAAATCATTCGATACTTCATGCCCTATCGGAGAATTCATAGAGCGTTCACGAATCGCCGATCCACATAATGTGGAGATTTTTTGTCGAATAAATGGTGTGGAGAAACAACGTTGCAAAACTAATGTGATGATATTCGATATTGCTACACTCATCGAGTATATAACACAATATGTAAGTCTTGAACCTGGTGATCTACTACTTACTGGTACACCGAAAGGTGTTTGCAATGTTCAACATGGTGATAGGATTGAATTTGGTATTGAGGGATATACTACTGCAACATTCATAGTTCATTGATAGTCGTTTTTTTTTCTTAAGTTAATAAGTTTTTTCCTGCAGTTTTTTAATTGTTTTTTTNAATATTCACTTCATTGAATAAATCGAAATCCCCATACCTCGGTGTTCTTAGTGGTTTTTCGTTTATCATTGACGCTATTTATATCTGCATATTCATTAAAAATCACGATTGCTTCCCTTCGCGAAGCACTCCACTTTCCAATCCGATCACCGTTTAAGCGCAATGCCTTCATTCAGCTAGTCATTAGTTGCCTTCATAAAGCATTTTTTTTAAAAGAAATATATTAGACACTTGTCTACCCGATTTGATCACAATGCGACCTTGTAGAACTTGGTATACAAGGCCGTGACGCTCGCTAATCCAGCCCGATGTCTATGGCTTGCCATGTGTTTACTGAAGAACTTTTAATCTCTATAGTTAAACGTAATGTCCTAACACTTCGAAGATAATGTGTTCAACTATAGAGGCGGAAATGTCGCACCAGGGTGCCTAAAACGAATTTGCTTAGCAGCTAGTGGGTCATCTGTCGACGCTCAGGGCATACCCAAGGATGCGACTGCCAGACCTAATTGTTCGTAAATCCCAAAAAGCCGACCGAACAAAAGGTCCCCTCCCCCCATCCCAAGCAGCACGTAACGACTTATCAACGCTCAGAGGCATATGAAAATTGCCGTGCATATACTCCAACATAATTCAATCAATATCATGCATTATTGTTACTTGTGAGAGCACTTCAAAACGATTATACACGATGTAAACAACGACAGCATTGAAGTTTACCTCTACAAGAAAATATCCATCAAAGCGAAAAACGTACGGTTAAAAAACATATTATATGCGGTCAGCATAAAGATACACAGATATGCTCCGATCCCTGCCCACATCTTGCATATTGAATACTCATAACAGAAGCGCTATGCTTTGCGATCCGACCACCGAAACTCATTCTGTTTCCCTAGATATGAAACTTGAATCCGACCGTTTAGCGCTAAAAAAAGTGCGTAAAATATTAGCATCCTATGTGGTAGATCCTCAAGGCATGACGTTTATAAGATTCAACTATTAGAAATACCGAAAATTTCCGACAGAAAAAGAAAGAGCAAGAAAACAACTTCCGGTCCAATAATAAGCATTCGCAGAAGGACAATATCATCTATGGTTTTAANCATTCGATTATATGTCTTATGAGAATGTCCCCTTGAAATCCTACTCGCAGTCCTGAACGGAAGTACCAATTTATAAGTCCACTTAGAAAATACCATCAGCCAAAAAATGTGACCTTACATCCTTTCCTATATGAGATGATTTCTTGAAGCTTTCCAGATGCTTTATCTACCAGACCATACGTACGCTCAGATCCTTTCTAAAACGGAAAACCGAGAAAATTCAGTTTGTTTGTGCAAGGGTTTTCATGCAAGAAACCCCGGAGATATCTTAAATTCTGGTGCAACAAAGGTTATTAGTAATACGGTGAACCTCAACGAATAGTTCATGTTCAACGAAGTGCCAATAAACTTGCACACCTATCTTCATAACTTGTGAGTTCCATTGATCGCACAATCCTTATTGACAGCTTCTTGCACGTCCTTACTCCTAACGGGGCAAACAATCTCATATATTAGTACCTCGGATGTAAAAAAAAACGTGCCACACGGCTGCCACCAAGTGTGTTTTGACAATCTCACATGTGATACATTAATTGCTAACAAACAATAGCATACACGAAATAATATAAAATATTGGATGGAAAATGGAAAATCCGGTGGATCGAGAATGCCCTTAAATTTTTGAACATTTAAAGTCTGAATAATTGCCGAAATTGAGAGAATTGGATATGCTACAGGAGATCATCCTGCGATGCACACTATCATCGTCAAATATTACGGCTGTATCTTCGATGATCTCGAGGTGTAACCAGCGAACAAAAAAAAAATACGAGCGTTGCATATGCAAATTTGTAAAGTACATAAAGCAGAAATGAACGATATTAATTATGGTTCATTTCAGCATAATTCACTATTGTCTACTTCCCAAGGCAAGCACATCATTCCATACGTTCAGTCCTACAATACTTTTTTTTTTTGCTTTGGATCGAAATAAACTTCAATAACGATTGTGTTAGCAAACAACTGTCCCAAAAATCATCCTACAGAGCAAGGACGGAAGGAGGGAGGGAGGGGGAGGAAGGAATAATTTCGAAGTCCTTAGTGGATCGAAGTAGAAATAATGACATTCGTGATACTATCTCCTTGCCTCATTCTCTTTGCCTCCTACTAGAAATCAGCTCTCCCAAATTCTGCAACGATTGAAATCTCTCATCTAAGTAGAGGAAAAAATAATTAAAAAACTATTTCTTAGTAAATTTGATTTGCAATATTTGTGGTCCTCTTCTCCTTCTCTCTCTCTTCCATCATTCATATGAATTCCACTTCAAATTCCATTCCAAACTACCCAAATTGCTCCTTAAAATTTCTATTAATTTGCTGAAGATGATATGCGCATAATACATTGTTTGAAACAGAGACAAAAGACCTATGATAGTAATATGGGAAAATTCGTAGAAATGAAGAATATATGAAAAAAAAGGAAACAAAAATTTGGAAGTAACAAAAGTACCAAAAAAAAAAACAAATATCATCAGCATTCTTGTAAAGTAAACAACAGCATTCACTATTAGTGAAGAAACTGTTAGAAGGGCAACATATAAATTAATGTTTATGCCACCAATTCAATCATTCCTATAATAGTTTTCTTGGAAAATTGGATGAATAATTATATTCATTTTGAAATTTATTCGAATTTTCCAATAAATATTGCATAAATTTCGCAGTATTTTTTTGCAATTTTCATAAAGAATACTTGCAGATTATCAAATTTTCCCAAATAGAGCTGCAATGCAGTGGCATCAAATGAAGCAAAAATCATCATTTTTCTCAACCAATATTTGTTATAACAACAAAAGATACCTCAATCCTACTAGAAAGCAGTTCATATCTGTAATAGTTTTTTTTTCTTCAATCAAACTCAAGCCATATGATAAAATTCTTCCAAATAAAGTATCTCAATATACCCATCATAGAAATGGTTAGAGTGGATTTAAACCATTGAAATGGTCACATTAATGCCGAGATTACCATTTTCGGCAAATAGTTGTGCGGTTTGTGTATCGAAAGCCATACAATCGGATAATGAGATCGCATGGGCAACACCTTCGTGAATACTTCGTGGTGCCGCTTCCCAGCTAAATCTTCGTCGATGGGTGGCCAACTCCAACCTACAATCAAACGTTTCGTGCATATTCGAGATTTGGCATAGTAATATAATCTTTGTTTTGATAGTAGACCGTCGATTCAAACGATGGAGGTAAATACGGAAAGAAATTAAATAGGGGCGGCAGTAGACGCAACCAACGAGAACGACGAGAATGCAGAGATGGGAATACGATCTCTATATTGCTCTTAGTGACGTCATTTCTCCATCAAAGAGTTCTTAAGATGTGCCCTATCAACAAAACTAGAAAGCGCTAAATTTGGTAAAGCATAGATTAAGCGATAAAATCCTTTACAGCCGTATTTCGCAATATCTAATTCGATGTCGCATGAAACAGTTGGGATGGAACCATAAAATCATACCATTGCTACTATAATTGACGTCATATGCCTTATAATTTTATAACTATACTCCCTAATCAAGGAGTTTCTTTGCATGAATATGACCCTACGTTGCATCAATCGTCTTCTATATTCCCCTCTAACCGAATCGCAATTTACTTAATAATTTACTGATCCGAACACATCCACGATAAGCCAGCCATTTGGAATAAAAATTAACGAAAAATGGAAAGAAAGAGTTCGATAGAGCTTAGGTTTAAGGCCTGGGTTGAATACGAAAACATATAAATCTTATAACGACCATAATAAACCAAGAAAGATTCGATGATGCAATTGTATGTGCCCAATTCTCCATTTCGCCACAACACCGACTTCAATTAAGCAATCATCATTTCCATATATGACGGCTACCAAATGGTCTCTTTTACCGCCTGTTACTTCCGTTACCAGTTTGTTTCTTTACCAGGTGTCACCAAGCCTGTTTCTTCACCACCTGTTGCCAAGTTGTTTCCTCACCAGCCGTTACCAAGTTTGTTCCTTCACCACCTGTTACCAAGTTTGTTTCTTCACCGCCTGTCACCAAAGTTTGTTTCTTTACCGGCTGTCACCAAGTTTGTCTCTTCATCGCCTGTCACCAAAGTTTATTTCTTTACGGGCTATCACCAAGTTTGTTTACGCTGATGCAATCTTAACTTATACTGAATTCAGATTATTGAAGCGACTAAAAAAAATCTAATTGTGCTGATGTAATCATGCCAGCGACTGGCACATACGTGGCGCATCAGGAATCTCTTATGTGTGGAATAGCAGCTGCGCTTATGCTTATTAACGCATTACACCACTTGTATTGCATACCTGCATGCTTATATACTTTCATATTCCAAAAGATACTACTTGTTAAATCACATCTTAAGCCATCAAAAAACAATCACTCACCTGTACATGAAATTTTCCGACTCTTTTTTAGCGCCAATAAGTTGAACAACTGCATAGAACATTTGATTACCATCTTGGAACTTCTCTTGTTTTTCAAGTACGAGCATGAAATGATAGCCGAAGCATGATTGCATCATTACCCAGTCCACTGCACCGGGAAGATTGATATCAGTCGCCAGAAAAACGATATCTTCTCCTACAATCAGTACATTTAACATATCTCCTTTCTATGCTCGCATCCATTTGTCATACCGTCTGTCACCAAGTTTTTTACTTACTGTCTGTCACCAAGTTTGTTTACTTACCGTCTGTCACTAAGTTTTTTTATTTATTGTCTGTCATCGAGTTTGTTTTTATATAGTTCGTTACAACCTTCGTTTCTTTATTGCTTGCTACCTCAAAAGTGGCAATACTTAAGTAAAAGGTGGTAAAGAAATTTAAATCAGTAACTCCAATCCAAAATCAATAAATCCGAATCAACCTGCAGAGCCTCGACATCAAATTAACTAGGTAAGCCAAGACGGATCTAAGAAATGAACTGTTCTCTCGACTACGCATACCTAACCCTATCCGGATGCACACTTAAATCCAGAACAGTTTCGTATTCGCACTTCTACACACAGTTCTTATATTTGAAAGAAACTCGCACACCCACATATAGATTTTAAACAGATTTGCCATCTCTATTCATGTTTTTTATAAATTAAACTGAAGCCACCCTCAATGCTCAATGAATATAAACGAGTTAATATTCGATGCTGAATTTCATGGGATCAAGCATAAATGAATAGAAATATATAGGTGTATATGCAAATACGAATAAAGGAGTAAATAAACAAATAAATAAATAAACAATTAAATAATAAGTAAAAAAGCATATTCATCCGCTTATTTGCCAAGTGTATATTAAAAAAAAAACAAACAAACATCAGTTTCCGTCTTGCAAGAAATAACACAGATAATAAATCGTTGCTTGTTTCTTTAAATCTACTCGGCATAACGGAAGTGTCGAAGCGATCTTCGAACCAAATTCTTCATGAGCGCCGAAAGACAAAACAATGTGACTAAGACTTCAAATGCTCTCACAACACACTTCGACAACTGCTAAACGAAAACATCGCCATCAAGATATCCAGCGGATGTGGATGGGAACGACGATTCTCAACAACGCTATAAAAGCGGCTCGACAGTTCAATCGGGGTCCAGAAGAATAGATCGACGGGCAGCTCTCGTGCGGCGACAGAAGGTACAGAAATCGATTCACCCATTTGAATATTACTGTATTTTGCTTATTCATATGGTACCTCCGTTATGTAACCGACTTTCGACGCATAATGCTTCCTAAATCCTCATAAATAAGCACATTTCATCTCATCGCCATAGATCAGCCTGACCACTGATAATAAGGTCATGCAATAACAGGCATAGTAACCACGCCAAGTTAACAGAAACCCTCACCTTGCAATGTTGTGATCGATTTGTGTACCTTCATGAGATGTCCCATCACCTCCGATAGACTACCCTGCCACTTGCAAGACGCCCCTGGACAAGGACAGCAATATGGTCTGCAAGGAAATCCTCAAATAAAGTACCTGTCGATCGACTAGAACCCATCATGTATTCCCCAAATATCTTATATATTTTACTTTACAAATTTTCAAAACTACAAAACTTCTGGACTTAAAAAAGTAACGCAATTTAGCAACAGTTATTGCCTTTAAAACGTATCACTTTATGCACCCTTTCTTCTTTTCTTTCGAAAAAAAAGAAGCTTACTCTCAGTCAGCAAACCTAGACACCTATAACTCGTATGTTTACTCGGCAATTTTAACTTGCAAAACAAAAGCAAGAGCATAAAACTTCCGCCATAAATCGACATCACTGTGAATTCATAAACTCCAACTTCGCACTAAATAAAAGCCTCCTCAAAAGTTCCGAAGGTTAAAGGCATCTAAAAAATTCGTTTCTTCAATCGATTACGCATGGTTATAATACGAATTTCTTGTTGAGGATTTCTAGATGCATGGCAACTGCAGCGGAAAAAAAAAGTACATCATGCACAGCTGGTACGCTGGCTTTTCGAGGACTTTATTCAGAAGCCGCATCGGTGGATCTCAGCGTTGAAGGAAATTTTTGTAAGGTTTTTTTTGCTCTTGCCTCACGAATACTCAAACATTCGAACTTTAGGCATTTCTATGCATTAAGCGAAAATCAACTTTAAAAAGTTGAATTTTCCATGCTGTTATACATTTGCATTAATTCAGTAGCCAATATTGCCAAAACAACGTTGCCTAAATACAGCCAACTAACCAGTCAAATAAAGTCCCTACTAATTGAACTAAACATTGCATGAAAAACAAAAAAAAAGAAAGAGGAAATTGAAGTCGCATAAAGTACCAACCGATATTCACACACTTCCTCATGTTCCACTTTCTCGACGTGAGAGAATGTTAACGGACATCCCGAACTAGAGAACTTACAAGGGAACATCACTGTATTTGCGATCTTCTCGAGTACTAAATTCCGGACACTAGCTGAAAATATATGAAAGATTTATCCACTCAAACAACAGGACAACGACTGAATATTACCATCGGTACAACTCTGATATTTAAACTTGAGGCTAACTATTATCTTTTAGAGTTTACAGCTTAAGTTTATCATTTAATCCTTCTAACCTTTTTCTAAAACCCAAAATAGCAGTCAATCCTAAACAAATGGAACTTTTATATCATTAAAAAAGAACAAACAAACAATTAAAGCTTACGAAGGAATCCCTATTTTAAAGCAATACCCACTCTTTTCACATATTTATTACAATAATAACCTCACCTATTCTTTCCTCTTGCTATGATTCTAGCTTATTCTTTACTCATGAATAACACACTAATGCCAAATTCCCCTTATAGCAAACTCGTCGGCGCAAAAAAAAGAGAGAGAAAACCCTCATATTAACTTCCAACTAAGGAACTTCAAAACATAAACCTCGAATCTGGCTTGCCCACAACTGATTTCGAATACCTCTGCTAGCAACAATTATTTATTACCTAAAAATACAGCATTACGATAGTCACTGCAAAAACAAAAAAAAAAATCTACTATGAATACATCTCGACATAAAAAGAACAAGATATTAACCTGTAGTGATCTATCAACAAATCTCCTTTCTGAAACCAACATCACTGAAAAAAAAAGGAGAAAAACTGAGAAAAGTGGAACTTACGAACTGGTCCTCTGCATGTGGGACAACAAGTCAACTTAGGTCGACAATTGCCACAAACAAGATGACCACTTTGGCATTGTAGATAGGGTGGCATCATATAATCCATACATACCGGGCATTCAAATGCTGATAGCACCTGAAAGATAATGCCCATAGTTGCTCTTTTCATTGAGCAAGAAATACCACAGTATTATGTGATATGCAATTAGCAGCTACTTATAAAACACTTCATGCATATTAAAGGTATACTAATTTGTATTGAACAAAATCTTCAGGCATGATGATTTCAACTTCTAATCGCTTCCCCAACCGCGAACAAAAATTTTAAGGTGCAAAGTCTGCGAAATAAATAAATCTTACCAACACGAATGCAGTAATTACTTAAATTATGGAATAAAATGAGCTAGAATTTTCTTCACTCTTTTTATTTTCATACAAATATAAACATTGTAAGGTTTCCTCTATATTTGTTAACTGTAAGAAATATATCACACAAATAAAACCAGATAATAAAGCTTGCCAGACATAACAGTTGCAATATTTCAATCTTACCTCTGGATTGGCATTATGGGTGATCGACTGAGGGGTCGCCACTGCAAATTGAGGTGCAACACTCTGCGTTGTTACCGGACCCGAAACTGAACCTGAACATAATCATTACGAGGACAATATCGCACACATAACCGAAATGAGAACGGACAAGAGCGGGATGGAGGTGTAGGAGGGTGGGGAGGAAGGAAGGAGAAAAGAATAAACCCTTTCACCTATGAACGTTTCCCATTCTAAGTGCTTGCGATGAATGAAGGTGTACGTAGCAAAATTCTGCAAGAATTTCGCACAGAGAAGTGAAAGAAACAAAAAAAAACTTTTTCTGATGCAGCAATTGTTATGGTTCACTTAACTAAATAATAAAAAAAAGAGCTTCAAAGTTCACTGGATCAACCAACGCGCCCTCTTCGGGATTCAATTGCAAGGTAAAAAGAAAACAATATAAAAATTAACTCTCGCGTTCCTTGCAAAAGCTGCTAACCGTTAAGAGTGGTTATCTCTAGCGAAGCTCCGCTCAGACAGCATATTTCAATAAAGGCGGCACAATATGATGCTAATAAAAATAACTCAAAGACTAACTAGCCGGGGTAGATCCTTGTACTCGACCTACGGTCTTCGGTTGTGGAGTGGCAACACCTTGCGCTGGATTCATTTGACCACTGATCGAATTCGGCGTCGAGCTTGCACTACCGCTCGGTTTAAATTCTCCGCTCATCTCTTCGACCTCCGTTTTGATCAATTCCCCTAAGGGTGCAGATTATCAGATTCAACACTGCAACCAAAATTTGAAGTAATTAATAAATAAATGAATGCATAAAATGCTAGAACAACCGAGTGATAAACGCATTATGAAATTGGTAGATAATACAAAAGGGTCGAAATGGATGGAAAATCTCTTGACTGTCACCTTTGCTTTTTCTTTATTTTTAACGCTCTTGATGGTCGGATTAAATAAAGCTGTTGATCTGATCGTACACCACAACGGGATGTTATCGAACGCAGTGACTGCTGTCACCTAAGGCTAACTCTAAGCTTAAGTTTGCCACAATTGACAGCCGCCTACAGTAATCCGAAACAATGCCCCTTCACGCATCGACCACCGTGAGTCAGCTCTTTCAGAATGGACAAAAACCAGATGACATTTCGGTCAAAATCGTACAATTGCCGATGAAAACCAATTTGACGAAATTAGCACTAAATACGAAAGTGGACATGACGGTTTTATAGAAATTGCTTTGTCGATAAATATATACGCCAATACTTGCCTATTGATAACACAAATGATGGTGAACACAAATAGCAAAGTTAGGTATAACAAAGAGCGCATAGTGGAATAAACAACTCCTATAAGGTTTGTGGGAACAAACAGTTCCTCCCAATGATCACAAATTGAGTGACTCAAATCGAATCCTTAACCAACCTTCAACTTTATTTTAATCAACACCCACATCATCTTAATTTTTTCCACTCTATCTAAAAAGGTGTATTTGCCATCCACATTGTGCCTTATATTCACGCCATGGAGATAGTTTTTCATAGGTGTAGGTGATTTTTGGTAACCTTACCTACACGATTACGCAAAGGTTTCCGCATAGAAATTCCACTAGCAAGCTTACCACCCACATGTCATAGAAACCGGATTTAACGATATTTTTGTGCGTATCTTGCAGAAAATTTCCTGAATATATTTTTAGACCCACCGTGGTTCAGAGTGAAAATATTTTAAAAAATTTAGAAAAAATAAAGAACAAAATGATTACATTGATCGTAGTATATATAGGCGTCAATACTAAAAAAAAAGAGAGTATTATCACTGAAACAGTGACAATGTGGTCAAATTTGCGATCATTAGAAGCGAAAATCTTAGTCGTCTTTCCAATAGCATGAGTGGACATGAAGTCACTTTACGTTCAAGTGGCTATTTAGATCTAAGGTCAAAGATATGAGGTCAAACTTCAATTCGAACTAAAATCGGTCCTAATAGCGAGCAAAAAGTCAACGCCTATAGGTTTAATGCTAATATTAAAGCAACCGCTACTTCAAATTCAGTAATAGCGCCTCTGATGGCAAAATCAATACTCAAGCGGCCAATGAAGCGGCCATTTGGCAATACCATCAACTGGACCTAAGCTTAAATTTGACGTAAGTCTAGATCTAGACCCCCCCTTAAAATTCCCCCTCGACAAACAGGTGGTGAACAAGGTTATTAAAGACTGAAAACAATTCACGCATTGTAAGGTTATGTTACGCGATATTGAACGTTGAACAGCAGTCTCAAGCATTTCGATGTTTCATCAACGTTCCATTTCGTAAACAGTAAAGGTGAGAGAAAGGTAGATGCCTTCGTGAAAGAAAAAACGCAATATTGAAATACATTCGACCACTAACTATTAAGACACCAATATACTCTCATATAAAAGTACAACATTTAATACGACGAGCGGCCAAATAATTAAACGGCGCTTTTGTCATGCCATCGAATTTTCAGCACAATATTGTAAACGTTCTAGACAAATGTGAGAAACTATACGTATGATCGCCGCTATGTAATCTATTCAAGACTCAACTTTAAATTTTTATTTATTGCAGCTAAATACCGCACAATTAACTCTAATAGGGGACATGTTCAACGTAGCGATGCTTATTAAGCTGTTATTTGTATGAGTTTTAGTTATTTGATAAGACGTGGCTCTTTTTTTCTGCTACCTGAAATCCTATTCCGTCCCCATCTCTCCCCCTTGATCCGGACGGAAGTGAAGGCTTCCGATTTTAGATCATCTTGGAAATTTCCAATTTGTAAGGTTTCAATTAGCCCGTAAAACTTGTCCAGTTGATAGGGTCTTGGATAGCTTTCAGTTGAGGGTTGTCCGAATACGGAATCTGTTACCTCAAAGAGTAGTCGATGATCAAATTTAACCGTGTTCATGAATTGGTTTGACCTATTGGACCTTCACGATCATTCTCTTCTTATATNTATATATATATATATATATATACATATATATATATATATATATAAAATTTTTTGAAGGCAAAATTATATGAAACACCATCGCTAATGGTTACCATTTAAGAAAACTATGTTGAATGAATATTTATTTAGTCTACTGTAAGTAAAATTATCTTCTGATATAAAATTCGATAGGTTATTTTGAGCTTGTTTTTGCATGCATTTAGATCAGAATGCATATTACGAAAGTGTCGGAAAGCTCCTTGCGAGCTCTTTTGACTCCTTGTTGTTCTTTAGCTTCCCGTCCTTAGCGAACGAACTTAAGGGTGTTATGATTCGGCCCATTTAGTGTGCTCGATGGTTCCATTAGAGGTCGTTACTTTCCTCTCTCCTCTCGTATATTCGTTTGTGAAATTTTCGCCCTTAAGAAAACTTATTTTTCGAGGAAATTTTCCTCAATTGTTGCGTTAAAGAATTGTTGAATTGAATGATTAAAATTTGAAGGGTCAGCCATCTGCCTTAACCTGTTCGATATTTTGACATTCAATCTATGATTTATGGACTTATTATAGAGGTGTGCTCATCATTTATGTTCCATAGGGACTTGATAAGGGCTTACCACTGATAAGAAATATATGTTCCACTGATAAGGGGCCCTTATCAAGAATAGTGAAGAGTTGACGTTTTTCGTAGAAAATGCCGCATAAGTTTAGACGAGTGATTTGGAAAGAAGTGCTTTAGCATTGGAAAATGCAAATATTTTGTATATTAATTGTTAGCAAGAAGTAAAGATATAATAAAAAAAACTCCTTAAGTAATAACACATCCTTTAAGCAATTATTATCTTTTTTTCAAAAAGTGAGCGTTTAGAAGCTGTAGCGAACAGCAGGAGATTGTTGTTCTTCTGGTCGTTCGGTGATCGGTAGATTTTAACTGATTGGTTGATTCCCCTGTCGGTATACATGTGAAGGTGTAATGGCGTTAATGTTTATGCACAAATAAGCAAGATACAGATGAGTTTTACAACACAATAGCTTCGCAATACAAGTTCGTTGTATAAAAGACACAATATGACAATCAAGATTTGACCTCACGTAACTTTGTCACGCAAAGAAAGGGTCCTATTTTCTGATTGTCTGAGTTTCGAAATTCGGGTGAGAGTTTTGCCTCTCTTCGTTAAGCTCTCTGTTCGCTATGAATGAATATCGGTTCGTTGGAACTTCGTAAAAGAAAATCCGAAATATCAAAAGTCTTAAAAGGCCTGATCGTGACCTCGTCCACTTGCGCCCACTTTTGGATCAGTCGACGTTTTCGTCCCAAGTTTGATAGCTTGGGACTTCGGGCTCGCCACTCGTCAGACCTCAAACTTGGGTAATTAAACCTGGTAATCGAGTGAACAATGAGGCGATATACGACACAACGATAAAAGTAATGTAGTGAATCATTGGAACCTCAAAGAGGCCTAATAAAAGCTAATATCTGGAGTAGAGATATTGTAGGTCTGGTGACAATTCGTAACACAAATCGTATGAGCATCTTTACAAGAAGATTAACTGAACAAATACATGAGCTAAGAGCTAAATGAAGAATTCAGTCGAAATAGGTAAGAAGCTGAGCCCAATGCGCCCTCATTGTCGGGCATTGGGCGAGTCGAATGAGCGATATAATCTTGCGAGAGGCATGAAGGTTTGAGGGCGTGATTGGCGGCGCATTTGATGTTACTCATGTTTACCTACAGCGAATTAGTATTTAGCAATAGTCAGTTTGTCCGTTGTGACTTGCTCCTCTTATGCCCTTTGTTCTTTGTGATTTGCTTATCTTATGCTTTCCTTGAGTGACGTCTCCGTTTCGCTAGCTGCATTGATATCGTAAACAGACGTATCGCTTTCGCGAATATTCGCGACAAAAGCATATTGAAGTAGAGGATTAACATTAAAGAAGCTTTAAAGTTCTTGAAGCATCTGACTTGTTGTAGACGTTGGAAATATAGAGGATTTGTACCACAGGCATAATCCTCGAATTGGATCCTTATGTATGTAGAGACTGACGCCATAATCGCTATTAAATTAAACCATAAAATAAGTAATAAAGTAATATTAATATTCTCTACTTCTTTGCATTATCTCTTATTACATGGATTATATAGGTTTGAACCTCTTATCACTTAATGCACCCATTGATTATTTTTGCACATAATCAGATTTCTTTCCCAGAAGTGATCATCGGAGCAATAATGTATTATTTCGATATCATACTAAAAGATTGGCATATTTTTAGAAGTTGTACACCTGATGTTCATTGATTGCCACATTAGACTTTTGCTATTGCATCGCTTTGCATTAAAGCATCACAGTTTTATATATTATTCATTTATTCAAATAACATTGTTGTTTTTCTTTAGTGAATCACGTTGAGTTGTTTTCCAATACGAATGAAAGCATTGATAGCACGATCGATCTGGTCACGAGTATGTGCAGCGGAAATCTGCAAAGCACAAATTTAGGCTTAGAAATCGATTTCAATATTCAAATGGGCAAAAAATCGTCGGAGAAAAAAGAGCCCGGGCGAAAAATTATCGGAAAAGAGGGCATGGGTAAAAAATTATCGGAAAAAAACAACCCGGGCAAAAAATTGCCAGAAAAAAAGAGCCTGGGTAAAGAAAAATTATCAGGAAAAATGGCCTGGGCAAAAAATCTTCGGGAAAAACAGCCTGGGCAAAAAATATGGGGGAAAGATTTAACTCATTTACCTGTACACGAATTCTTGCCTTTCCTTTTGGTACAACCGGATAGCTGAATCCAATAACATAGATTCCTTCTTTGAGCATTTCATCGGCAAAATTTGCTGCCAATCTAAATATTATAAAAAAAATCTATGCAAACTTCAAGTTATCTTATGCATCAATGAAAATTAAATGTAAATTTATTTCTGTAATATTCGTAAAATATTTTCATTTGTTCAAACAGTGATTGCGTTTACAAAAAAAAGAGAAAAGTTTAAAAATAATCTCACTGTTTTAAATTATTAGAAATTATTCGAGACATTCGAATATATGGTGATAATTAACCTTGCATCTCCAAGCATTACAGGACAAATAGGATGATCTGGATTGCCGAGTACATTGAAGCCAGCTTTTTTTAACGATTCACGGAAATGAGTGATATTTGATTTGAGTGAACTAGTGAATTCATTTGGTTGCATTAACAAATCGAGCACCTGTAAAATTAGTTGAATCTTAATTCGACAAACAGCAAAAAAAGTGAACAAATAAACAGATAAATAAAAAAATAAAAAATTTTAGTAAAAATTTCAGTAAATTGTTTGTAAAATTAATAAATGCCGAGAAAATTAATACTTTTAGATTGAAAGTGCTTTCCTCTTCCTTGACGATAAAACTTGCCATATCTTATTTTACAGTTAGATAAAAACGATTCTTAGCTTCACTAAACAGCTCATTTAGCTTTGCACTAAGTCTTGATTTACTGCAACCATTGCAAGTGATTGAGTACAGATTAATGTGAGCGTTTTTGATATACTCGTTAACGAAGATACCTTAAGGGAAGCGCCAACAATAGAAGGTGCAAGAGAGTTCGAGAAAAGATATGGTCGAGAGCGTTGCCTGAGTAAATCGATGAGTGATTTTGGACCAGTCGTATAGCCACCCATTGCACCACCAAGAGCCTTTCCTAATGTTGAGTTGATGATATCAACACGTCCCATCACTCCCAATTGCTCTTCGGTACCACGTCCAGTTGCACCAAAGAAACCTAAAGGGCAAAGAAATTCATTAAAGGTACTTACAAGGTAGTATTGAGCGAATATACGGCTTATTTTCAATCACTCGGTGCATAACAGCTTACTCGGAGCATTTCACACAAAGGGGAATAGTGACTGGAATTGGTCATATTGGTTTTTTTTCTATAATACATCCAGAAAAGTTGAACCGGAAGTGACGTTTGCTTTGAGGATCACTCGTATCTTCAATTATATCCACCAAGCCTTCGAATTTGGTCGGTGAAGAGAAGGGGAGAGGAAGAGGAGGGGGAGAGGATGGGGAGAGGGAAAGGAGGAGAAGGCAGGAGGGAAGGATAGACAGACATAGAGACATATGTAAGCATAAATAATATCATTCAATAAGAAGAAATTGCGATGAAAGTAAAGAAATATTTCAATTGTTTTTATATTTTTTCTTTCAATTGATATCAGTTTGAAATTTTGAACAAAAAATTTGAAAAATTTAAAACTTCTGGCAGATTTTTATGATTTTCCAAATACATCATAAAATTGTGAGAATATAGGAAGAAAACTTTTTTCATTTTTCTGAAAAACTAGAGTAATTCTTCCAAAATTTTTAAAAAATAAAAACAATTTCGTAACGACTTTTTATAATTTACCAGTTGCATGACATTCATCCATAAAAGTAATTGCATTATATTTTTCAGCGAGATCACAAATCTCTTTCAAAGGTGCGACATCACCATCCATACTGAATACTCCATCGGTTGCAATAACACGTCGTCGCATTCCTATAAATTTCCGGTTAATCATTAAATCTACATTCGTCGTTTATTCCGGTTCTCGAATTTCGATTCCGGAAAACCGATACGTCCGTAAGCGTATGGGTCATATTAAAGAAAGAAATTAAAATTTAAATCGTATTTTCTATATCGCCGTGAACGATGTTACAAACTTTCAATGAACTATGAGATGCTAAAGTGCGTAGCTAGCGTAGTAATAAACTTGTTGATTGCCGGAATATAAACGCAACAAACATCATTACTATTACTATTTTCGTTGCAATATATACTTGTTTATTGATATATATATATATATATATGTGTATATATATATACATATATATATATATATATATATATATATATATATATAGCTATTTATTTATTTAAAAATAAATCTACCTTTAGTTTCGATAAGAATTTTCTCCAAATCAGCCATATCGCAATGCTTGTAGCGATATCGATTTGCTTTACATAGACGAACACCATCGATAATTGATGCGTGATTGAGTTCATCGGAAATAACCGCGTCATCGTTATCTATAATTTAATCTTACCTTTAAACTTGGTCAATATATTTATCCATTGAAATTTTATCAAAAATAAAAAAATTTATTTTTGAAAACTTGATTAGGTTCCATTAAATTAGTTTGGAAATTAGCTAAGTAGAAATTAATTATAAAATGGGCATCTCATACATNATATATATATATATATATATATATATTTGTTTATTTATGTATTCATTTATTTATTTTTATACTTATATTTATATGCGAAAATCTTTTCGAGAGATGAGAAAATCTCTGAAATCATACTAGTGAGGACATCGAAAACGCCGCCATTCGCATCGAAACAAGCAGCATAGAGAATCGAATCTTCACGGCCATGAAATTTGGCGATTTTGAGTTCGAGCTCACGATGGATATCTTGTGTGCCGCAAATAAAACGCACCGAACTCATACCAGCACCATGCGAATCAAGTGCATCTTTTGCAGCTTTGATAACTTCCGGATGACTGCTTAATCCTGCAGCATTGTAAAGCGATATTGACTATACTTATTTATTTTAATGAGCAACATTAAAGAATTATTAAAAAATTGAAAATAATCGGTGAATTTGGTAATTTACCAGTCTTATCGCACTCAAGGTAACATCGACCCTTGATATCCTCTCATAATATGTTTCATAGCTGGTAAATGATAATGTTTAGATGTGGTTGATTGAAGTTACCCAAAAATACACAACTGAATAAATTATACACAATAAGTAAATTAGGTTTTTGTTGTTTTTTGTGATTTTGCTTTTTTAGGTATGATTTACTTACCCATCTTGGGTATGCTTGCCCAAATTTTTGCTTATGCGTTTGGGTGGAAGCACATTATTGAGCACGTTTTTGTTGTTTTTCACTTGCGCAAAAAGCTGCATGTTACTTACCGAGATAATTATTAGCGCAGAAATTGAGTAATTTTTTATCACTTTTTTGCACATCGATTTCCATTCCTTGTTTACCGACGATGATACGTTCATTTTTATAGGTGCCCGCATCCTGAAAATGAAAAAAATATATATTCCGCGTTTTTTCATTCATTTCCATCCTTTATGTATATAAAAATCATATTTGCAATAGAACCTAACCTCTTCTCTCCCCTTCCCTCCCCGTTTGTAAAATTTGGAAATGGCAGATAGGCAGAAGTTTGAAGATTTTGAAGAGCGAAGAATCTTACACTTGAATACTAATGAATGAGGATATAGGTGATGTGCAACTGTTGACGACGTCAATGATCTACTGGGATTATGGATTAAGGTTATTCTTAGTGATGTAACAAATGATAGCGTCCTAAAATATTTCCAAGATTCTATCCGAAATCCTTCAATTTAAGCTAGGTAAATGAAACGTTAGTACGTATGAAAATATGCAGAAGAATTTGTTTGCGTAATCAATCGTAAATAAGTGTTGAATTTTTCGATGAAACTGCGAAGTTGAAAATAAATAAGGCTCAATGCTCGATTGTGAACACCTTAAAAACTAAGAGGGGAATACTCCACGATAGAGAAGAGCAAAATTGGAAACCTACGTAAGAATAGAAAAGAAAATTGTCTTTGTAACTTTCATAAAACGAGCCGAAAAAAAGATAAAGTTGTTTTATATGTGCTCAAAGACTATCAAATTTATACGAAGACTAACCCTAATTTCTTGAAGCTCCGATTCGAGAGCATTACAAAGCTCCAATCTTGCAGCAGATATTCTTCTCAACGATTGTAGAACGTTACGAGAAAGCATCGTTGCACGATAGCGATTTGCGTTGAATAACGATAGCTAATGCGTTGATCCGTCGTTTTTGTTTATTTCAAGTCACGTGGGTTCGCACGTTTGCGCTTAGGCCACACCTCCAAAATGCATCAATAAAGCGCCTTTTTTTTCCACTCAATGAGATCCTGTCCGATGAACTTGATCATAAATCAACGGCAAAATAAAAACATCAGGTGCGTTTGCAATATTGCATTGCAAAAAAAAATTGCAATACATTTTTTATTGCAATGCAATATTTGCAAATGCCTATAATAATATCTACCTTTAAGAAAATAGGAATTGTTATCGACTTTCCACTTCAGCATTTACGTAATTTCGGATATTCATAGAACAATGAAACCCACTAATCACGAATGCCACAATAATAGAAGCAGTACAAATGTAGAAATGCATAACTAACGAGTGGATATTATATATGAGAATAAATAGAGCATATTTGGCATATTTCAAAAGACTTGTAACGGTCCAAAATCGTCATTAACCTCTTATTGTCAGGTAAGGAAGATATCCGACAAAGTATAAATATTTAGATCTATTTAATGGATTGACAATTTCATAACTGATTCATAAATCTTTATCATTGGCGCTTATACAGGTGAGAATGCACTCGTTATTTAAATTAAAATGCCTTAGTTCAATTGTTTATAAAAAGTTTATTTGTTGTAAGAAGGCTGTCATAAATAAATTTAGCTTTAGATCTTTAATGATCGACTAATAGGAATGATGAAATATGTATAAGAAATATGCTTGTATAAGAAAAGAAAGATTCTCGCCGAATAATATAAACGCCAAGGGCCTTGGAAGGTTATGCGTTCTTGTACTTCAGCTCACATTGGTCCTATTTTCGGCCAAAAAAATCTTTTCACGCTCACGAGTTGCTTAATGAAATTGGCTTGTAAGTTCTTTGGATAATAAGGGCGTGTACTAACCTTGCTTCAGAGGCTTCCGGCAAGGGGTTCTCGTCGCCCTCTCGTCTTCTTCTACCTCTCCTCTCCTCCCCTCCCCCTCCCCACATCTCGTCCCACATTTGGATTCTACAGTGCATTTCCTATCGATGAGCCAATGGTTGATGCCTATGAGATCAATGACGACAACACAAAAGGTCCGCGCATAAAAATAACACAAAAGGTCCGCGCATATGCCATCGAATCCAATAACTGCGTAAACATCAGTTCATCTCTCGCAAACTGCCGTGCTATTTGCGCTTCCTCCGCATCCGCAATCCGCATGTATTGTGTTATTACTAACAAGTGGTACATCGTATAGTAACGCTAATACAAAGAACATTATATACACATCGCCACCTATTTACTACTGTCAGATGTATTGAATTAGTGCATAAAAATTTGGTTATTGCTCTCTTTCTAAACTGAACGAATTCAATGTTGCTCTTATGTATTAAAATCTAATCGCTCGTATATCGTCGGTGAGCAGCGAAAGCATATACCTCAATGGGGTTAGAGAGACATTGTTTTGGTTTTTCTTATTATTCCAGCTTTTCAAATTGCTGGTCATAAAGAATTTCAAAAAGTCCACCACGGATAGCTTCATTGTTTAACTCAGGAATTGGTTCAATTTTTCTGGAAATGTTTAGTCCGAAAGTGTGAAATTCTCTATGGTTCCTTCTATTGTATTCATAGATCGTGAATCCTTATTTATTAGTTTCAGATTCCGCTTTTCTGATTGTCGCCTCTAAAACATCTACTCGTTGTTTCTCGCTTCGATTTTTCCTCCACCACTAAAATAACTAAAAAAAAATTGTGTAATGAAATGCAACAACCATTAACTGCAACGGTTAAGTAAGATCAGTTACTGACAGCTTCAAAGAACTTTTAATAGGAGAATCTCTAACTTCCACAAAGTGTAGGGGTGGCAATAAACCGAAGCTTACTGTAATGGAGGATAGTTCCATTTTGATATCGTTCAATATAACGATCTCGTAACCGACATACTGCACGAATTTAAAGTCTTCCGTAACATATTTTTCGATGTGTTCTTTTGAATTATATATTCAAAATGGCTATTGTGAGCATCACATAGGGCATCAGACTTTGCAGGAGCATTTTAGGACAGAGGACATTAAGGTTTATTTGCCTCAAGTGCACTAGCTCTAGCAAATAATTGACCTCAACCTAAGCAATTGTAAATAAATTTTTATTAGAAAATTCACTAAAGACCATTGTCACCTACGGCCCATAAAGCTGTCGATTGTATTTTGCACAGAATGCAATGTAATTGCAACGACGATTGCAGAAGGCATTTGTTACATATTTTCGATCACAATTTTCAGCAATTACGTTCCTTATACGCCAAAAAATGAGCAAGAAAAACACAAAATATGCAATGATAGATGCAGATTTAAAACACGTGTGTGCTATGTAGAATACAAGCTGTCACATGCACCTGTTTTGCACAATTGAATACCAAAATTAACTGACCTTTATATAGTTTAGAAGGTATTTGCAAACTTTATTTGAAATTTGTCTTGGAAAGTGGATGACACCATTCACATGTTTATTTTGATAGTTTTTGTGAGGGGGTGGGAGGTGGCGGTGGAAAGAGTGGAGCTAGGAAGTGCCTGTCCCAACAGAATGCGTCTTTTGGGGTGTTTATGCTTGGTTATGACACAAGCATTTAGGGTTTCTCACATATTTGTCAAAATTTTCCAAGCGAGTTCTTGTAAATGCGGATGCCGTAACAGCTAAAAGTTTGAAATGCCAAAAGTTCTTCCACTGTGAAAGAAGAGATAGCAGGGGCGAACGGGGAAGAGAAAAATAAGGGTGGAAAGTCTTAGTGAAGTTTTTGCCAAAAAGACTCTCATTGGAGAAGTATTTGCAACCATCAGAGTAGTTTTTTTCAGTGGATAATTTTTTTGCCGCATGTTGAAGTTTCTAGGAGAATTTCTTTTTATAGGCCAATTCCACAAGAAAAGGGCAATTGCAAATCACAGTGCAATTTTGTTGTCGAAAAAGATAGATTAGTCTAAGTGGCACATACATAAAAAATATATCGACTTTGTTTTTCCTCTATCAAGTGAGGGGCAAAAGTTTAAGAAAAAACGAAGAAGAGAATGAACTTAAGTTAAAGTAATTTACCTATCGAAACGGAATCGTTACACTGCTATAATCAGATTTCTGAAACTCACATTAGATAGCGTTAAATAGTGCAAATGTATAGAAATCACGCTGAAAACGTCCGAATTTTTATGTGAATTTTTATCGAAACATGCTAAAAAAATAAATTTTTCTCAAAGGTAAGTTGCTGAGTTCAGTGAGAATTCCATGACAGTTTATCGAATCATAACTTAATGGCTCGGCGGAACTCATTTTTTACGTGTTTATCGATTGGTTTAATAAGTAGCTGAATGACCATTTAATCAACTCGATTACATGTAACGAATGAATTGATAGAGAAGTTTGCACCGTCGTCAACTTCTATAGATAGGCTAGCATCTTTCCACGTGAGGCGACACCGAAACACCATTCTCCTCGTCTTATATAAAGTTTAAAAAAACCGGTTCAAAATTCGTCCATCTGGGCTTCAGATGTGACGTGGGTGGTCGCGAACAACACGCACGCGTGGCTTCGGCGCGCGCACACACACATACTTTCACCAGCGACACTTTCCCCGGTCACTTCAAGAAAATCAGAAGAAAAAACAGAGAATAACACACTCGCGCCTTCAGCGCTCGCTATATCTCTCCCAGTGAGCACAGGAGAGCTGCGCCACCTCTACACACCACACACCATACGCTACATGCTACCCACAACACACTACGCACTACGCACTGCACACTACCCACTACACACTACACACTGCACACTACCCACTACACACCACACGCTACACACTACACACAACATACTACACACTACGCACTACACACTACCCACTACACACCACACACTGCACACTACCCACTACACACTACACGCTACACACTACCCACTACACACTACACACTGCACACTACCCACTACACACCACACGCTACACACTGCACACTACATACTACACACTACGCACTACACACTACACACTACACAGCACACACTGCACACTAAACACTACATACTACACGCTACACGCTACACACTACACACTACACCACACATTACACACTACACATCTGTTACAACTTACTACACGCTACACACTACCCACTACACACCACACACTGCACACTACCCACTACACACTACACGCTACACACTACACACTACACCACACATTACACACTACACACCAGTTACAACTTACTACACACTACACACTACACACCACACACTGCACACTGCGCACCACACACTACACACTACAGACTACACACCACATACTACACACTACACGCTACACACCAGACACTGCATACAGCACTACACATTGCACACTGCACACTACATATTCCTTACCTCAAACTACACACTAGACACTACATACTACACATTACACGCTGCAGACTAGATACGCACTACACACTACACTACACATTACACACTACGCACTACCTACTAGTTACTACACACTGCTCACTACATACTACACACTACACATCACACGCTGCACATTACACACTACACTACACACTACATGCTACTTACTACACACTACACGCTACACACTACACGCCACACGCTACACACTACACGCTACACACTACACTACACACTTCACATTATACGCTACACACTACATACTACTTAGTACGCACTACCCACTACACATTGCACACTACACACCACACACTACACACTACACACTGCACATTACGCACTACACGCTGCACACACATCATACCAAGAATACACCGCACCTTTCATGAAACTCTGGTGCGTTCTCCATGTCGGAGAGATGACAGACGAGAATACAAAAACGAAACAGTTCACCTGCTCACGTACATCATGGGCTTCAACGTGAACTGGTACACACAAAAAACCACTTTCATATATCGACAAACATTAATGCAGTGGCCTTCAGCGCAATACACAATAGCCCTAATATATGTGGTACGTGTAAAACGAAGTATTGTCTGATGGGACTCCGTCACAATATAGTACGACACACCAAAAGGAGAAAAACGCACCTCACTCAAAGAGGGAAGAAAAATGATAAGACCCAACAGCTCGAAACTGATTCACACAGGACGAATAACAAAGTATCTCCTTTATCGCACCATTTTAATCACCTTATGCAAAATAGCGATGTACACGTCAGCAGTATTTATGCAAACGGCAATGTACACGCCAGCGGTATTATCACACCACACACATCACACATACACCGCACAAACACTACACCACACAAACGGCACGTACCCCCCCCTTCCCCCCCACCACCACAGACCACAACCTCGCTCTACACACAAAACGCACATACATACACGCACAGACACCATTCCCCCCTCCCACATACCACACATACCACGCATACCACACCCTCCCACACATATGCCAAAACGGAATCTACACCGCACGAACTGAAATAGACCACACACAACGCCCCACACATACCACACTCTCCCACACATATGTCAAACTGAAACAGACCACACACACACATGTCAAACTGAAATAGACATATAT